>CM038681.1:449278020-449925605 GCA_021605205.1 Aegilops longissima | reverse complement strand
GCCACCCTAGTTTCCGTCATACCGGTGTTATGTTCATTGATTTCGCGTTTCTTACACGGTTGGGTGATTTATGGGACCCCCTTGACAGTTCGCTTTGAATAAGACTCCTCCAGCAAGGCCCAACATTGGTTTTACCATTTGCGCCCTAAGCCTTTTTCCCCTGGGTTTTCGCGAGCCCGAGGGTCATCTTTATTTTAACCCCCCGGACCAGTGCTCCTTCGAGTGCTGGCCCGAACCGGGCAGACTGCGGGGCCACCACGGGGCAAATCGAGGCTTGGTTTTACTCATAGGCTGACCTATCCGGATGTGCCTTGAGAACGAGATATGTGCAGCTCCTATCGGGATTTGTCGGCACAATTGGGCGGCTTTGCTGGTCTTGTTTTATTGCTGTCGAAATGTCTTGTAGTCCGGGTTCCGAGATCGATCGGGTCTTCCCGTAGAAGGAATATCCTTCGTTGACCGTGAGAGCTTATAATGGGCTGTTGGGACACCCTGCAGGTATTATCTTTCAAAGCCGTGCCCATGGTTATGAGGCAGATGGGAATTTGTTGATGTCCGGTTGTAGAAACCCGAAGTTGACCTTAATTAAAACACATCAACCGCGTGTGTAACCGTGATGGTCTCTTCTCGGAGGAGTCCGGGAAGTGAACACGGTGTTGGAGTTATGTTTGACGTAAGTAGTTCAGGATCACTTCTTGATCGCTACTAGCTTCACGACCGTGCCTTGCTCCTCTTCTCGCTCTCTTCTGCGAATGTAGCCACCATATATGCTAGTCGCTTGCAGCAGCTCCACCTCACAACTCTGTCCTTCCTATAAGCTTAAATAGTCTTGATCTCGCGGGTGTGAGATTGCTGAGTCCCCGTGACTCACAGATTCTACCAAAGCATTGCAGTGCGACGATGCCAAGACAGGTGATTTAACCGAGCTCAAGTGGGAGTTCGACGAGGAACGTGGTCGTTACTATGTGTCTTTTCCCGATGATCAGAGTGGAGCCAGCTTGGGACGATCGGGATCTGTGTAGCATTTGGGGTATCTTCTTTTATTTTGGTTCCGTAGTCGGACCTTGAGTGTAATCTGAATGATGGATGTTTATTTATGTATTGTGTGAAGTGGCGACTGTAAGCCAACTATGTATCTCTTTCCCTTATGTATTACATGGGTTGTGTGAAGATTACCTCACTTGCGACATTGCTTTCAATGCGGTTATGCCTCTAAGTCGTGCTTCGACACGTGGGAGATATAGCCGCATCGAGGGCGTTACAGCCAGGCCGGAGATATTGTAGCTGGCAAGCCCATTCTGCTGCGCCGAAGGTTCACGGATCCAAAATATGCTCAGCTGGGCCAACTGTGGTGTCCGGAGGACCCTTATATGGATTTAGCAGCGAGTGCGGCGGATGCCACTGTGCATTTTCGAAGCCAGAAGGATAACAAGACGGAAGAGCTGTTTTGGTCTCAATTCCATAGTCCGAAGCGTTCACTTCCGCTGACCGACCGTTTGGCTGAGTGGGCTGAGCTAAATAGGTTGTTCGGGCTTGCTATGGCGGATATAGCGACCCATATCCGGCCGGATAGGCCCCAGCCGAAGAGTTACTTTGGCTTATTGCAGCAATTTCTTGGGGCGGTGCCGCATATCAAGGCGATGTAGCGGTCGGCCTGCATAGAGGGTGCGCGGATGGCGCTTCCCGTGTGAAGACACATTGACGAGATGGATGCCACGCTGTTGCGACCGGTTCGGATAATAACCGTTACCCGTCGAGCACTATTTTGGCGGCGTCTGCGTGGTGCTCGTGTAATAGAGTCGCAGTGCTCAAAAAATGTTACGTTCGAATGAACGTTTATATGATGTAAAACGATATTTGTGATGTAAGCGCCTTTTATACTTGTGCGTTCAAGTAATAGAATATCTCCTATGCGGCCGTTTGTGTATACGTGTGTATAACCTGAAAGATGGCAGTCGTCGGCTTCAGCCCCCACGCACAAGGTGCGGGGGTGTTCGCAAAAAATAGCGCCTTTTCACACTTAATCCGACGTCTCGGTCCTGTAAAGGAGGTGGTAGCGTAGCAAACGAGGCAACCGGACTATAACGCTTTATCACTTTCACTTAGCCATGGAGTTCGAGGGTGGGGCTACGACATAGCCCCTGGGGGCACCGCGCTCTCCGAATTGGGCGCCAGATGTGCTCTGGCCGAAACGCCCTTCGTCAAAGCGGAGGAATCCTAAACATTCCCATGGTCGATCGAGTGGTTGACCAGTCTCTCGCAGATCATGACAAAGTTTTCGGCTTTCATCGAGGTGCTCGCCCAGCCGAACGGGGCACAATCGCAGAGTTCTCCTAGAGCCGTTAGCCGATGATACGGAACGTAAGGCAGCAAAACACAGGAGCCGGGCAAACCCAACATTTGACCAAATACATGATTCGGAGCAGATGCATATAAGGCCTAACTCGAGACGCCGAACACTCCCGAAGGTGTTCGGTCTTTATAATAGCGGCAAAACAAAGCCCTAAGCCCCTTGTGTCCAGTGCACGGCAGGTTCTTACAGCGCGGCCGATGCCAAAACGCCAGATCTCCACTCTGGTTATAATGATAAACCAGGGATTATAGCAACAAGAGACAGAAGAAAGGTTTACGAGGGTCTTAGTCTGAAAAGAGTCCTTGCAACGGGTCCCTACTGCACGTCTCACGCTGTGTCTCCGTTGTGTCGTATCCTGACGGTGTGCACACTGTTCATCTGTAAAAGAGAGGAACTTGGTTGGAAAAGAAATCGTGCGAGAAAGTGCATAAAAATTGAAATATAGATTAAGAAAGCTGAGCCTATGCTAGCTCATTATGGCTTATATGTGCAAACCCTCAGAAGGGATGTGCGGCTAGGTAGCCCCTAGCTTATTTATTCCGGACTCGTCCCGCCGTGTCCGGGTCTCAAGCGAACTTATAATGAAATGATGCCACGTGGACCGGGCATTTTAAGCGTAAGAGACGCGTAATGTGGTATTGCATTGAAGCGGACGAAAGCTTCCCGTCCCAGTGGTGCTTGATAGCTACTTGTAAATGGGGCGACATGAAAGGTTAGCTTTTCTCGTCGGAAGTTGTCAGGTGACCCAAACACAACTTCTAGTAACAATGAAATTGTGCACCTGGCGTAAGGGCCTGGCGCCACTCCTTTGAAGGAAGTGCGGCTATGCCGAATTGTAGTAGGGTCTATCCCCACTTGCGGATTGTGTTCGGAAATAGCAGGTTCAAGTCACTGCCGCCGTCCATCAAAACCTGCGTTAATTGCAGTCCGTCTATTATGGGATCCAATATCAGGGCAGTCTATCCTGCGTTCGGATACTTCGGACTAATCCGGATGGTCGAAAGTGATTGGTTTTGACGTCCAATCTCGGTCCACTGGGGTGGATCGTGCGACACTTGTCTTAGCGAGTGCCGTGTTGGCTTTCCGTACTATCACGTGAAGCGAGTTTACTGTTTTGACTTCTTATGGGTAAGTCTTTTGACTTCCGGTGCTCTGCTAGTGGGGTTCGTCATCATCCTCGCTTGGCATGATCGAGTTCTTGTGTCCGGCGTTGAGTCTGCCGGACTGTTTAAAAACCCAACAATTTCGGTTGGTATGGTTTGCAGGCCTTCCGGAGCTACTGTGGATTTGACATATCCGATCTAAAATTTTGTTTAAATTTGATAGCTCGCCTCTGTTCTCCTTAAGAGGTCGTGTTGTATTGTTTGGCCGCGAGCTTTTGAATCCGGCGTTGACCGCCGTGCCCTTTGGGATTTTTTCTTTATTCCGGCGCTGGTCTTTCCTGCGCCGTGACTATCCGTTTCCATCTCTGATCTCGGATGTACTCGGGTCGCTGGTGCTGCATCTTGCTAGCCAGCTGTCTTCTCCTGCGCAAAAGCGTGTCATGAGGCTTGTTAGCGCGGCCATTGTTCTTGGCTTCTCTTGGCCGAGGTGTCTGGCGAGCCATTCGTCTCGGACTTGTGTTTAAAAGCTGCTAGGGCTTCTGCGTCCGGACAATCGACTATATGGTTCTTTTGGTAAGGAACCTGTTCTGAATTCTTGCTGACTCTCCAAAGTTGTTGGGTTATATGACTCAGATCGTTTGCATCCGGATGGCGGACATAAGTCCCTTGAAAATTTGTTTCTAACGCATCCTCAAGCTCTTCCCAACTTCCAACAAAGTTTTGTGGGAGGCTTTTGAGCCAATGCCGAGCTGGCCCTTTGAGCTTGAGGGTAGGTATTTTATGGCGTGGAGATCATCTCCTCTAGCCATGTGTATGTGCAGATATGTAGTCTTCTATCCGCACTCAAGTCTCATTGTGCCATATGCCTCTATGTTTATGGGTTTGAACCCTGCTGAAATTCATGATCTAGCACCTCATCGGTAAAACATAGCGGGTGTGCGGCGCCCAGATTTGGGTGTGCCGCTGTCTTGAACACTTGTCGTGGTGTGTTACTTCCAGGGTCCTCTTTTTTGGCCCGTAGATGGACCTAGTTGGGCCGTCCGTTTTCCCAGGATTATAATTCGGCTTGTGTGCAGCCTCGCTTTTCGCTTTGGGCCTGTCATCTGGCCGTCTATCCGGCCAGGCGGCCTCTTTATTTTTTGACTGTGAAGGCTCTCTGGCTTCCTCGTCAAATTCTGGCAGCAACTTGCGCTTTGGGTAGCTCTTAGTTTGATGGCCATTACCATATTTGTCTGCGGTCTTGAATGCTTTGCTCCACTTCATTCTGAGCGTGTCTTCTGCTGTTTTGAGCTTCCGTTTCAACTTCTTCAAACTTCTTGCAGTGGCGACGAGTTTTTTGTGTATGTTCTTATGCTCCGGTGTTGTGTCCGGACTGTTGACTGCTCCGTGAAGGGGTTGATTATCCGGCTCGTCCTGTTCGTCGTCCGCTGGTTTGCCCTGCTCTATCGCTGGGTCATTAGGAAGGCTGCTTTGTTCGAGGCGGGACTTAGGGCGGCGTCTACGTCGGTGCTTTGGTTCTTTATCGGCGAGATTATCCTCTGCCGCGTCCCGTTGTTCCTCGTTATCGCTTCCCTTCGGGGTGTCCACCATGTATATGTTGTATGACGAGGTGGTCTTCCAGTGTCCTGTAGGCACTGGTTCTTGGTAGTCTCCGGCATCGTCGTCCATACCGTCGATGTCTTCGGAGTCGTAGTCAAGTACGTCGGTTAAGTTGTCGACGGTGGCTACGAGGTGGGTGGTGGGTGCGGTATGAATTTCTTCGTCGTCCGCCTCCCAACCATCCTAGCCGTAGTTCGGCCAGGGCTCTTCGGATAGCGAGAGATGCTTCAGTGAATTTATGATATCGCCGAAGGGCGAGTGCTGAAAGATGTCCGCAGCGGTAAATTCCATGATCGGCGCCCAGTCGGATTTGACTAGCAGGCGCGCAGGAGGTTCGTAGTCCGGCAGGGAGTCTGGCACCTCGGAGTCATGAGCTTTATGCGGGACAAGGTAAGTGTTCGGCTCCATCGCCGTAGGAGTTGCGGCTCGAGGCGGTGTCCAGCCATCCGCCCTCGATCCGAGCGATCGGCTCCGGACTATGGGTTGAGCGGACTCGTGTCGCGACCTCCAAGGTGTTGTCCGCGGCGAGTTAGGTCATGCCCATCGTGACAGCGCGGCGCTTCGGCTGTGGCTCGATCCATCAAGATCAAGTCTCCGCGGATATCGGCCGTGAAGTTTAAGCTTCCAAACCTGACTCGACGGCCAGGGCGAGCTTCGATCTGCTCCAGATGGCTGGCGAGTTGGCCCGCAGCGCGAAGCCGCCAATCTGAAGATCTGTCCGGGAGAAAGGTCTCACCCAGATTGCGTCGTTGTTGATTGAAGAGGCCATCAAGCCTATCGGTGACGACACGCAGGAACTCTCAATGAAAGCACCAATGTCGGTGTCAAAACCGCGGATCTCGGTAGGGGGTCCCGAATCTGTGCGTCTAGGCGGATGGTAACAGGAGACAAGGGACACGATGTTTACCTGTGTTCGGCCCTCTTGATGGAGGTAAAACCCTACGTCCTGCTTGATTGATATTGATATTGTGGATGTTTACCAGAGTGGATCTACCACGAGATCAATGAGGCTAAACCCTAGAAGCTAGCCTATGGTATGATTGTAAGGGTTGTTGTGATTCTAGTCCTACGGACTAAAGCCATCCGGTTTATATAGACACCGGAGAGGGCTAGGGTTACATAGAGTCGGTTACAATGGTAGGAGATCTACATATCCGTATCGCCAAGCTTGCCTTCCACGCCAAGGAAAGTCCCATCCAGACACGGGGTGAAGTCTTCAATCTTGTATCTTCATAGTCTTGGAGTCCGGTCGATGATGATAGTCCGGCCAATGATAGTTCGGCTGATGATGGTAGTCCGGCTATCCGGACACCCCCTAATCCAGGACTCCCTCAGGTACCATAATTCTAGTGTTGGTGTGTGAGCTAGATATCGAAGAATATGCTTCACAACCTTATGGTGTGATTCCTTCGGTGTAGCTTGAAATCGGGCACACATGCAAACACTAAGCATTATATCTGGCCTAGATGCACATAAGTACAATAAAGAACCAATAATGGAGCGGTATACCTTGTGATCGAAGTCAATACCATTTTCATCAGTGCATAGATGGCCATTTGTGGGCATAGGAATTTTAATGCCTTTGCAATCTTGCATGCCGAATTTCATCAAAACATCTTTGAGGTATTTCTCCTGAGATATGAATATGCCATTGCGCTGTTGCCGAATTTGAAGACCTAAGAAAAATTTCAACTCTCCCATCATAGACATTTGATATTCTTCACTCATCATATAGGCAAATTCATCACTATAACGTTGGTTAGTACAGCCAAAGATAATATCATCAACGTATATTTGGCACACAAACAGTTCACCATCATAAGATTTAGTAAAGAGAGTAGGTTCGAGTGAACCGGGTGTGAAGCCATTCTTCACGACGAATTCCTTCAAGGTACCATACCATGCCCGAGGGGCCTGCTTGAGGCCATAGAGGGCCTTGTTGAGTCTGAAGACTTTGTCAGGATTCTTTGGATCTTCAAAACCTGGGGGTTGAGCAACATATACTTGTTCCTCAAGCTTACCATTGAGGAATGCACTTTTCGCATCCATTTGATATAAAGTGATATCATGATGGTTAGCATAAGCAAGTAATATCACGAATAGCCTCAAGTCTAGCAACAGTGCAAAAGTTTCATCAAATCAATTCCTTCAACCTGTGTATAGCCTTGAGCTACAAGTCGTGCCTTATTCCTCACCACAAGGCCATTTTCATATTGCTTGTTGCGGTAGATCCACTTTGTGCCAATGATATTATGCTTGCGAGGATCTGGACGTTTGACCACTTCCCAGACATTGTTGAGCTCGAACTGATGTAATTCTTCTTGCATGGCCTGAATCCACTCAGGCTCCAGAAATGCTTCATCTACCTTAGTGGGCTCTGTGATAGAGACAAAAGCATAGTGCCCACAAAAGTTAGATAAATGTGAAGCTTTTGAGTGTGTGAGAGGACATGGTGCTTCAATGTCATCGATGATCTTTTCAACTTGCACTTCTTTTGCAACGCGAGGATGAGCTGGTTGTCGTCGGGGAACTTGATCAGCATTTTCTTGACACCATTTTCTTCACATTGTCTTGGTGCATTAGCTCGACGTTCTTCGCGTTCGAATGAATTCTTCAAAGAAATTCTTCAAGAGGAATGACATCCTCGATCGCCTTGAACTTGATAGAATCCTCGGTGCTGGTTCATCTATCACAAAAGGTAGGTGCTCTCTTTGCGAGCCATTAGTTTCATCGAATCGCACATCTATAGTTTCAACAACCTTGTGAAGAGCGTTGTTGAAGACTCTGTAGGCGTGTGAGTCCTTTCCATAACCAAGCATAAAACCTTCATGTGCTTTCAGTGCAAATTTAGCATTGTGATGAGGATCTCTAATCCAACATTTAGCACCGAAGACTTTGAAATAACTCACATTGGGTTTCTTGTCAGTGATGAGTTCATAGGCAGTCTTCTTGAAGAATTTGTGAAGATATACTCTGTTGATGATGTGGCACGCGGTATCAATTGCATCAATCAAAAAAAGCGATTTATATGCTTTTGCATTCATCAAGCATAGTGCGAGTCATCTCAACAAGAGTTCTGTTCTTGCGCTCCACGACGCCATTTTGCTGAGGAGTATAAGGAGCAGATAACTCATGAGTAATACCAAGTTCATCAAGATAGTCATCAAGACCAGAATTCTTGAACTCAGTTCCATTGTCACTCCTGATGTGCTTGATCTTCACACCAAAGTTGGTTGAAGCCCTCGAGGAAAATCGTTTGAATACTTACTGCACTTCATGTTTGTAAGTGACAATGCGTACCCATGTGTAACGAGAGTAATCATCAACAATAACAAAGCCATATAGAGATGCATCATTAGTGACTGCTGAGTAATGATTAGGACCAAAGAGGTCCATGTGAAGCAATTCGAATGTACGAGTAGTGTTCATGATAGTCTTCGTTGGATGCTTGGCCTTTGTCATTTTTCCAGCTTCACAGGCTCCACACAAGTGATCCTTGAGGAATTTGACATTCTCAATGCCAATGACATGCTTCTTCTTCGCAAGCGTGTGCAAATTCCTCATGCCTGCGTGACCAAGTCGTCGATGCCATAGCCAGCCTTCTGAAGCTTTTGCAAGTAGGCACACGGCTGGTTGTGGTCCTGTAGAGAAATCAACAATATACAAATCTCCTCTCCTAAAGCCTTCGAAGACTTTGGAATTGTCAGCTTCCATAATCACAACACAACGATACTTGCCAAAGACAACAACCATATCAAGATCACAAAGCATTGAGACTGACATGAGGTTGTATCCTAAGGACTCAACAAGCATGACTTTGTCCATGTGTATGTCCTTAGAGATCGCAACCTTACCTAGACCCAATACCTGACTTTTGCCTTTGTCAGCAAAGATGATATGCTTCAGATGTGACGGTGATAAGGGAGCATCCATCAATAGGTTCTTGTCACCAGTCATGTGATTTGTACATCCACTATCGAGGACCCACTCATTGGCTTTGGGTTGATCATCCTATAGATGAATTAGTGCAACTTACGAACTCATATACTTCATCAGTGAAGAATATGATATCAAATTCATCAGATGAATTTCATCAAAGAGTAAAACAGATATAGCAGTATGAGGACGTGTGAAATGAAAGTTCATTTCATCATGATTCGCCTGCGTCCTTTCAGGCATTTTTGGCAGGCCCAAGAAATTCTTGAGACGTTAAAGCACGCCCGGAGACCTGACCTCGCAGAAGAAATTAGTTCTTTTTCTTCACCACCCACATCTGAAGGGGTGGCAAAGAGTTCATCACTCTACGAGCTCCATATGAGAATGGTGGCATAGAAGCCAAACCATTTTGTTTTACATACGAGGGGTTAGGGTAAGCATATGAATAAGCAGAGAAATTCTTTGAGGACCTATGAACATAATGGTTTGAAGAATAATGCACATATTCATAGCCCTTAGCTCTACCCTGCGAAACAGAGTTGTTAGCACGATGATAATCATATGAGGACTTTGATCCTTTTGAGGAATTTGATCCACGTGAGGAATTCGGTCCGTATGAGGACTTGGGTCCATATGAAGAGTTTGATCTAGGGTTCCTATTCTTCACAGGTGGTGTCATGAGGACATTCACCTGAAGACTTTCAAGGCACTTCTTGGGAACCCAGATTTTCTTCATAGGAGAACCGTTCCTGCAGTTAGTGCGAACATATCTAGCAAATACTTCACCATTTAATTTTTGAACAATTTATAGTTGGAGTCAAATGACTCATCAGAAGAATGAGGAGATTCACATGTAAAGCAAGATAAGTTAGATGGATCAACTGGAGGTCCCTTTGCAGCAACCCATGAGGTTTTGGGGTACTGCTCAAGCTTCCAATATGTTCTATCAGCATTGAGTTTCCTCTCAAAGGCAATACCCTCTTTCCTAGGGTTTCTGTTGAGGATCTGCTTTTTAAGCACATCACAAAGAGTCTGATGCCCTTTGAGGCTTTTGTACATGCCTGTCATGTATAATTCCTTCAGCCCTGCATCGTCAGTGATACTAGCAATGTCTTCAGATGAGGAATTAGTGATAGAAGATGCAGGTGAAGAATTTGTAACAGTTGAAGCATTTGAACATTCAGGTGAAGAATTAGCAGATTCACGTTCAATGCACTTTAAGCATGGAGGAACAAATTCTTCCTGAGAAGCGCTGATTTGTTGAGCAAGTAGTGAATCGTGCTCCTTCTGAAGATCTTCATAACTCACTCTTAGCTTCTCAAGATCTTGCTTTCTTTGAAGAAATTCATAAGAAAGCTTCTCATGATCGATAAGAGAGTGTTATGATGACCTTGAAGGCTGTCAAACGAGATCAAGTCTCGAAGATTTTCAATCGGGGCTTTAGTGCGATCCATTTCTTCACCCAACATATCATTACTTTTGTCTAGCATGTTTTGAACCTTTTCCATGGCCGTTTGTTGTTTAGTGGCAATGCAAACAAGTTTGGTATAACTAGGTTCAATATCATCATCAGATCCATCATCATCAGATTCATCGTCACTAAACTCGGATGAGGAACATTCGGTTACCTTGTCACCCTTTGCCATGAGACACGATGCAGAAGATGATGATTCTGGTTCGAAAGTCATCGTTTTGAGAGATTCCTTGAAGTCTTCAAACCAAGGATCTTGACGGGTTCGATGACCTTCATAGACATCAGAGATTCGGTCCCAGATAAGCTTCGCATTGCAAAGATGCATAATGCGCTTGAATTCATCTCTGGATAGGCAGGAACAGATGATGTCCTTCGCCATGATGTCAAGTCGAGTGTACTTGCGAATGTCATCAGCGCCTGCCTTCTTGCATAGATCGGTAAGACCAATCTCAGTGATGGTCCACAGCTCGCTGTCCATTGCCATGAGGCGCTTCCTCATCATGGCCTTCCACTTGGGATAATCATGACCGTCAAAGATAAGGCATGTCACTTTCTTCATACCTGCGGTCGACATAACTAAAACTCCAGGGGGTTAAACCAAAATCACACAGAACAAGGGAGTACCTTGCTCTGATACCAATTGAAAGTGCGTTATATCGACTAGAGGGGGGTGAATAGGCGAGTTTTATGAATTCTTCACTGAGGAATTTGCCGGTGAGGAAATTCCTTAGCGAAGAACTACTTGCAGCGGAATAAGTACTCAGAAGTAAGCATAACAGATTATAGGCATGGTCATCATGATGACATGAAGACAATCACAGAGTACAGAAAGCTTAATCACAGGATAACACAAGATGAAGACTAACAGACAGAAGAAATTGAACTGAGGAAATTGAGAAAGTATTGAGTCAAAGTCTTCAAACACAGATATGAACAAACACTCAACACAGTAATGAGGAAATGAATGAGTTGAGGAAATAGAACCAGTAAGGTTGGTGAAGACAATGATTTGGTAGACCAGTTCCAACTGCTGTCTCAGTTGTACGTCTGGTTGGAGCGGCTGAGTATTTAAACTCGAGGACACACAGTCCCGGACACCCAGTCGCTGAGCACGCAGCTCAGGACACCAAGTCCACACCGTATTCTCCTTGAACTAAGGTCACACAAACCTCATCCAATCACTCGTGGTAAGTCTTTAGGCGACTTCCAAACCTTCACAGACTCGGTCACTCGGCGATCCAAAAATTCCTCTTTGATGCTCTAGACCATGACGCCTAACCGTCTGGAAGAAGCACAGTCTTCAAAGGTAACAAGCGTCGGATCCACACAGGATCAATCTCTTCAGTGATGCTCAATCACTTTGGGTTTGTAGGTGTTTGGGTTTGGGGTTTTCCTCACTCGATGATTTTCGCTCAGAGTCCTCGGAGGATGGGATGCTCTCAAATGACAAGTGTCAGTTTCTCTTGGAGCAGCCAACCAGCTAGTGGTTGTAGGGGGCGGCTATTTATAGCCTAGGGAGCAGCCCGACATGATAAGACATAAATGCCATTCAATGATATGACCGCTAGGTGGATAAGATATTTTCGGACAGCTGGCGCGTAGCACAGCAACGGTCGGAAATTTGACTCTCAAATTCCTCAGGGCTATCATGTTCCTTACCGTGTAGGCAATTCACACTGGCGAATTCCTAACTCCTCGGTCGAATAAATTCTCGTGACGGTAAGAACTTCCTCTCATCATCAAGAAATTGACTGAATCTGTATGAGATTTCCAAAGGCTTCACTCGAAGGGATTGGTAGGTGTAGGATTTTGAGTTGAGCATCACATGGAAAATTTTCCTTAGTATTTCCTCGACCCCTTTAACAATGACGGTGTTTCCTATGACTCAAGAAAGAGAAACGAAACTTGAAAACAAAAGTCTTCACGCTTCATGTTCCTCAAATGAATACAAAGTCTTCAAGGTCACACCAATTTCTTCACTTTCAAAGTCTTCAGGAAGTCTTCAGTCGAAGAACTTCATTTTTAGGGGTCGACTTTCTCTCTGAATATCAAACTCCTCATAGACTTATAGACCTGTGTACACTCAAAAACACATTAGTAAAAAACCACTATCTATCTGAATGCTCCTGTCGAAACTGAACGCAATGGTAGCAGAGAGGCACTTGACAAGTAGTTTAGGGAGGGCTTGCAGTTCATCTTCAACCTGCACCCCCCTGAGCCGCCAGCCACCACCAGCCGAACCGCCGGCTCCAGCACCGCCTCGCCACCCCGAAACAACTCGCCACCGCTGCCCCGGCCAGCCCTGTAGGCCCCCCACCCCCACCCTGAACCCTAAGATAGATAGTGGGGTACCTCTCCCGCGAGCCCCCGTCCCCGCTGCGGGTGGTTCTTCCTTAACTCCGTGAGCCCCCCCAACCCCTGAAAATCGACTGACCCAAAAGTCGATTCAGTCGACTGAAGTGTGGCTTAATCGGAGCAGAGCAGCAGCACGAGCGAGGGGGAGAGCAGCAGCAGCAGCTGGGTGATCGAGCGAGTGATCGAGCGAGAGCTGGAGCAGCAGCAGCAGCGCGAGCGAGAGAGAGCTGGAGCAGCAGCAGCAGATCCGGCTGGTATGGACGCTGCCGCCGAAGGGGCCTCGCACTGGGGAGAGCCACCGTGGAGATGTCGCCCGCGGCACCGGCTTCAAGGTAGCTGCTCCATGGGGGTGCGGGATGGAGCACCGTCGGCGCCGGGAGGTCGAGTTAAGGAGAAGGTGCGATGCGATGAGTGTACAACCTCTTTAGTGGCGCCGAGTAGGCCTTGGCTTCGTCTAAGGAGTCAGTGAGGATGTTGCGGTTCCGGTGGAGCAGGTTAAGGCGGCGCTGTGGGGTTGGAGTAGCCGCGGTAGACGAGGCGATCGTCGGAGCAGCTCCTTGGAGGTGGAGGACGGGGCGGCTGAACCGGCGGGACGGTGAGATGGACGACGGATCCTCATCCGGGGAGGTGGACGAGGGACGCAGTTGTTATGCGGTGGACGACGTCGTCGGGGAAGAGGCTCCGGCTGGGCAGCGGTGACGTGGCGGACGGAGGAGGGTGGGGTTTCGCGGCTGGAGCGGAGAGATTATGGCGGCCTGGGATTTCGAATGGCGAAAAGGGGGCGATGGGTGGGGGTGAAGCATGACTTAGTGACGCGCTTGTCCAAAATGTAAGGTGTTTTACAAAAGTAACCCCCACCGATTTTAACTAGCGGCCCTTTCGGCTCAGGGTTAGAAGGGGGATTTTGCCTGTCGGGATTTGGCAGCTGGAGGGAGTTTTCGCGCGCGTTGTAATTTCAGGATAGCAAGGCGTGGGTTGTGAAGGCGTAAGTTTTGGGAGCAGGATATCTGAATTTTCGAGATATAACAAGACGCGGGTTGAATTTTAGGGACAAGCCTAACGTGTAGTAATATTGTACTTGTACGTACCAAATCAATTCGCACTTCCCTCAACCAAAAAGAAAACAAAAAAATAAAACTATTCACACCACACAAAGAGAGAGTCTTGCCCCGTTTTACTATACAAATGCTATTCAAAGCTACTCCCTCCTTCCATCTATATAGGGCCTAATGCGTTTTTCGATGCTAACTTTGACCAAATATTAGAGCAATGATATATGACATGCGACTTACACAAAGCACACTGTTAAATTCTTCTGTGAAAGGTTCTTTCAATGATATAATTTTCACATTGTGCATGTCATGTACTATTAATCTTGTCAATAGTCAAAGGCGGTCTTAAAAATCTCATTACGCCCTATATAGATGGAAGGAGGGAGTATGAATCCATGTTATGTCCGATTAAATTTTTTCGCTTGCTGAATAATGCATGTAACCTACTCATACCAACATTTTAGTGCATTCCAAATGTCTATACTACCGCTGCAATTCGAACTAAATTTGAATTCATTTCTCTATTTCAATAAGAATCTACAATCATGATTGTTGCCCACTTCAACCATCATAGTTTCCTTGCTATCCGTCAGATATAAATCGGATGGCCTATAATGCAGGATGGCAGGCACACCATCATCAACAACTCCGTTTTTTATAAGAGTAGAGATAAAATATATTAAATGTAGTATAACATGTTCATAACCACACCATGTGTATCACCGTTATATATATTCACACATGCGTCGGTTGGAAACACTATGATAAATTCTTCAAATATCCGAATTCGCTTTTTATAATGAAGTATATATGATCTCTATTCGTCTTTTACACCCACACAACCCTCTTATCTTTGTAGCTAGCGCTAACTTTCTCTTGTGCATGCACACGCTCGCATCCCTCTCACCCTCCCTCAGCATTCTCTAGCTCCATCGCGCAAATTCATGTTTTCACTTTAGGTTGTTCGCCCACGGTGTGTGTAGGCCCCCCAGCTCCTTCTTTACGGCACACATAGATCGATATGCCTCTCTAGCCAGGTGTGCCTAGCACAAACACAAGCTTCCCCTCTTCTCTTGTCACCGTCCATGCCTCACTCCCACTACTCTTTTCATCGTTCTCGTACTCGCACACCCCTCCCCCCTCGATATAGTATGCCTCTCGTACCACCTCCTAGATGCATCCCTCTCTCTCTCTCTCTATCCTTCTCCTCGTGCCTCATTTGCTTCTAACACACACATGCATGTATACCGATCGATCTCCGAACATATACCTAGATCGACTTTAACTACCCCCCATCGATCGACGTACCTCACAAGTTATGTCTCTCTTTTCTCTTCCAAAGGGCGATTGATCTTCCTATGTAGTTATGTCTGCTTACCACAGCCACATCGTCCCCCCTCATCATTCGTGCATGCCTCCTGACCCGTCTCTCACAAGCACGCACGACAACAAGCAGCCATCTCCTCTCTTATTGATATTGCGGCGCCCTCCGTTTGTCTAGCAAGCCTATCCCACCATTTGTTAGAAGCAACTCCACTACCACCCCCTCCAACACTCTAGCTCTGTCTCTCTCCCAACCTTATTCCTCTCCTGCACATATGCATGGATGCTGATCGATCTCCCTTAATACATGAGGCAGATTGATCTCCTTAATACATGAGGTAGGCCTCTCTCCTCCTCCACACATATACCAGCCATTGTACCTCTATAGTTAATTGGGCCTCCCTCTTCCCCTACCACACACCGATAGTCGAGCGCTGCAGGTAGGTATCCATGCCACAGAGACAAACTGCATATGTCCCATCTCACGTTCCAGTAGGCCAGCCACTCTATATCTTTGACGTGGGCACAATCAAATTCGATGGCACTCTTTATCGATCACGCGCGCACACAGACACACACACATCATCCCTCTCTTCGATTCTATGGACACCTCAAGCCGATGATACCTCCACTCTCTTCTCATGGATCGCCCCCTCTATATATATGTTATATCCAGGACTCTATTTCAAACACATTGCATATGTTACATTTTTTGATTGACCCCCCAAAAAAAAACTCTCTAGAACCCACACACTATATCTCTCTAGGTTTGTATCTCTCTCACACAACCCCACGTAGGTGGTGTACTTATACAAGAAGAGAATAGGTGCACCGTGCACGTACTCACGCTTCGTGCCCAGCCACACCCGCGCGAGTACATGGTGGAGCTCACTTCTTTACGAAATGGCAGCCCATGTGCTAATTTGAACGCCTGTAGCGGTTGTTTAGCTAGGGAGGTCGTGTACAACACGTGCACGAAACAAAGTTTGATTTGACGCGTTGCCGCGTTATTTTTAAATAAAGTTATAGCGCTCAATGGCACATACACAGAATATAAAATGATTTTTATGGAGAAAAAAGGTAGTCCGCTCACTATATACAATGGAGCCTGCCTGCCTGTTTTGTCACTCTTCAGAGTATCTCACACAAGGCTGTGGTGGCCTCTCTCTCTCTCACCGTTGGTCACTGATCCGGCCGCATCCCGTCCGCCGGGGGAAAGGGAGTGCGGTTGCCTCTCTCTCTCAGCGTTGGTCACTGATCCGGCCGCGTCCTGTCCGTCGGGGGAAAGGGAGGAAGTTCATTGTTTCTCCGTTCGACGGCGCCGAGGAAGCACGTCCCGATCTGCGGTACACACAGTTCTCTCTGACCAAGCTCCGGCGGGGCAGGGCCTACGCCACCTGCTCGCAGATTCTGCCGGCCACTGCTCACCTAGTTACATCCCGACGACCTCCAGGTATCCCCTCCGGCCTTGCTCCACTACCCGTCTTCCCACGTCGCTGCATGTGGATCTTCAATAGTTCTTTGCCAAAACGTAGCTCGTCCGGCGTACTTTCCACATTGCATTCTCGTCCTCACACCGTTTTAGACAAACACAACCGTGTTGTTATCTTCCCTTAGGACAAGGAATATGCTTCTTTTTTTCGTCGCATGTGTCATCAACTGTTATTGGCTAGTAATTGTTTCCTTTCTACCTCTTTTTTGCAAACAGGGCTATCCATTTCACCTCGTTGCAATTGCGATCTTTTGGTGAACTGCACAAAGCACTTTTTTCTTTAGAGTGTTTTGTGCAGTTGTACTAAAATGTCACATGGGCAACGTCTCTACATTTCAGTGCGACTGCACAAAGGGGGATTGGTTTTGCTCTATCCTGCTCATCCAACTCCGAGCCTAATCTTCTCCAACTAGTTAGTCTTAAGAGAGACTGCAAAGTTGACCGGCTTCTATTTGTGTGTTTATTGTTTCATCAGCAGTCCTCTATTATAATAATCACACTTAATATCTTTGGAACAGGGACGCTCAGCTCTATTTTAGTGGAACTGCACAAAATGGTCGGAATGTTGCATGCTCCAGACAACTACTTTTTCCCCAACATGCCTTGTTGATTTAGACAGAGCTGGGGGGACGTTGCTGCCAATGAAATCATGGATCAATTTTAATTTAACACCTTCTCACAACTCTGTCTTCAGTTGTGATGTAATTATTAACTCTGATCTGCTAATAATTGACATGCATTAGCAAGGAAGTTAGTTTTTTATTGTTTCCGAAAGAGCATCGATGGCAAGACATGCGAAACAAAAGCTGAAAGCTCACACCATTGTACAATTTCATGTTGCTGGAAAATTATTTGTATAGTACGTCAATTATGTAAACAAATGATGGAAGCTTGATAGCATTGCCAGAAGCCTCTTCATCATCCGGGTCCATGTGCCATGCACAAAATTATACTCCTTCGTTCATAAATATTTGTCTTTTTACAAATTTCAAACGGGCATATTTTACAGTGTAGATTCACTCATTTTGCTTCATATGTGTACTCCCTCCGTTCCTAAATATTTTATTCGTCTTTCTAGAGATTCCAACAAGTGACTACATACGGAGCAAAATGAGTGAATCTACACTCTAAAATATGTCTATATACATCCGTATGTGCCAGTCCATTTGAAATCTCTAAAAAGACAAATATTTGAGTAGTCACTCGTTGAAATCTCTAGAAAGACAAATACTCTAGAGTATATTTAAGAACCGAGGGGGCAGTGCACAACCGCATGGGAGGCTCAGCCCGGTCGTTGCGTTGCATTAATAGTGAGTAATGAGCAGTCAAATCATAAGCCCCACCTTTCCCACTGTAAGTTGCTCTGAAGAAGCAACCATCAATACGCTCTTCTTTGAATCCGCTCATACTACTCCATCCGTCCCTGTTTATACAGTGCACTTCAGAAAAAAGAAAAAAAAATCTATGGACCAAGGTGACTAGCGATCGTCCTGAAAAATAGCATTGGTAGTTATAGCACGACGTCTATTACTAGAGGGAATAATGCGTACACACATGCATGCAGTGCTTCCACCCTGGGTACACACATGCATGCACTTACTCCACTCCGTAGTAGTACAGTACATAGAGAGAAAATTGTGGACTTGATTGCGGTTACCACGCCCTAATTAATTGAGCATTAAAAAAAACACGTCTAAAGTCTCTCTGGTGGTGGAAATGCATTGAGAGAAATGCATCATAATGAAGCGCGCCCTGTAAACTGTGACGGAGGGAGGATTAGTATGAAGGTGCAAAACCAAGTACGCGTATGGCCAGTTGGTCAACGCACCTCCTCTTGGCATATCACTGACATGTGGGACAGGAGTGTGAGCAAACCGATCTCAATTGACGGCAAAGTGGAAACCCGCCGTTCCTTGAGAGAGACGAGGAGCGAGAACACACAGATGGGCTCGCACGGAGGCCAAGATATATTCGAGCATGGTTGGTTGATCGATATCATTCATTACATGTTGGGCTGCCGTTTTCCGCCCTTCTCCAGAATAAACGTGTACTTTATCAGAGATAAAAAAATAAGAGTACAAACGCTCCACCATGCGGTTCTAGTAGTAGTACTACTCGTACTACTGCGCTTGGCTCTTCGCCTCTTCGTGAAGTCGAACAATGATGGTACTCCGCATGTTGGATACTACGATGTATGCCTCGACAATCGACACCGAATGGATGATGCATGTCCACCGAGGGTAGGTTGCATTAGTCTAAAGGCGTGAGCGAGCTTCACCTTGTCCTACAAGCTTCTCCTCGTTCTGCGAGTTGACGGGACACACCAAAAAGTAGTGCTAGTCCATACACCCTCCTTTTCGGTTAATATGGCTTAATCTTTTTTGCGGGTAAATGGGAGAGCTTTATTCATATATAAGCATTATTAGGACGATCAACCAAGACACTGGTCACTAGGAAGTGAGGTACCCCGCAAAAAAAGAAGTAGGAAGTGAGGTGTTTCATCAAGCCAGCTCTCGGCCACATTCAAAGTGCAGCAAGCACGGTTCGCACGAAGATGCGCCGCAAGGTTTGCTGGCATGTTTACATGCTGAATAACAAAAAAAGAGGAAATATTACCGAGCGCTACTATTTGCAACAGGATATGAGCCATAATTAAGCGAGAATTGTGGCGAGTGTTCCTTGCAATCAACTTCCATTATCACATGCGAGAACCCTCGAAGAGAACCAAATGTGTTGAAGATTGCTTTATCACATTTTAAAATTATAATAAGAGTGCGAGGCGCCCTCCATCCGGTTCCTAGTACTAGTATAGTACGTACCTTTATAGACTATAGTAGTAGTACAAGTAAACTTTGCGCTTGGCTGTTCGCCTATTCGGGAAGTCGAACAATAATAGCACTAGTAGTATAGTGTATGCTTCTGGCAATCTGACAGTGAATTAACTGTTGCACGTCCACCGCCTGAGCGAGGGAGAGCTTGCATTAGTCAAAAGTTTCTCCTTGTCCTGCGAGCCACCGCACGCAAGCTTCTCCCGTTGTGCAACCTTCTCCTCGTTCGGCAAGTAGACGGGACACAACAAAGTAATGCTAGTCCATACTGCCTCCTCTCCGGTTAATATGGCTTAATTTCAAACGAGATAAATACACTGTCTGTCACTGTATATTTGTAAAAATACAGTCAGTGGACTTCATAATAAGCTCATTGCGCTCAATATATATATTATCCAGTGTTTATACGGTCACTAGCTCACCCTGACTGAGTATGTGTGTGCATGCACATGTAGGTTGAGCACTTGAGCGTGACCGTGTGTGTTCCGTCATGTGCTCGGACATGGATGCATTAGGGCGTCGCGCGCGTTTTTGTGTCCATGTGTACATGTGACTGTTGCATACATGTAGGGGGAGTACGTGTAGGGGCCACTAAGGAGCAGTCAAATCACACAGTAAGTTTGTCGGAAGAAGCAACCATCATTTCACTCTTGAATGACACATACACAATATAAAATGGTTGATATGGAGAGAAAAAGGAAACCACTATATATACACTAGCAGGAGCCTAAGCTACAAGCCTGCTTGCTTAGGTTGCTCTCTTCACAAGCATAGAACAACGGGCCTGATCCCGCAGCTGGGGGAAGGGAACAATGTTCTGCATAGACGCGGTCGACATCGGCAAGGGAGAAAACCCACAGTCGGTGCGTCCCAATCGGGGGTCACCGCGGTATGGGCCGATGCCGCGTCCCAACCGCCCTTCTAGCTACAGCCAGGTAGTCCATCTTCCTTTTGGAGCCGGCTTGCTCCACTGCCGTAGCTCCATCTCCATGTCGATCTTTCTCTACTTCTACCGGCTTCTACTTGTGACCACTTTATGTCTCATAAACTAGTGCCAGTACTATTATTCTAATCACACTTCTTTAATATCTTTGCCATCAGGGATGCTCAGCTCGATTTTAGTATAACTGCACAAAAGCATCATATGCTCCGAGGGTGCCAGCCGTCTTTCCTTCGACAGGTTCTACCTGGCCAGGAAATTAAATCATGTTTAGGGTTTAGGGTTTAAGTCCTAATGACCCCATCAGTAGTTTTTCTTCCGTACACGCTCTCATAACTTTTTTCTTTAGTTGTGAAGTAAATATTGGCTATGATCTGTGAATCATTGAGATGCATCAGCATGCGTGTTAGTTTTCCTTTGTATTTGATGGAATGTTGTAACGGGGCAACCATGGAATAGGAATGAAAATGGAGTGGAAAGTTTCCGTTTTTCCGGAGAAAAATGTAAACGAAGAGAAACCAATGTTTTGTTTCGTTGGATCGCGCCATCGAGCAAAACCAACGTTTAAATCAAGTGTGTCGTGTTCGTGTCTCACCCTCCTCCACGGCTCGACCCCACACGGTCGCTCGGCATGCCACTCACCGCAAACCGAGTATACGATAACTTTCCCGCCTGCTTGTCAATGGATCGCGCCATGGAGTACTAGCACTACTGGAAGAGATTGACGAGTTGGGGGAGGACAGCTAGCTGTAGCACGGACTCCCATGAACTTTTTACATGCATGTTGTAGCCGGCTATTGCAACCTTTGAACACGGAGCAGCCGCATGCACCCAGAAGCGGCGCGGGCGACTCTCCCTCGGCCGGCGCGCCGCTTCAATGCCGGCGCGTGAGAGGTCGCGTCCGCTCTGGCCGGGCATGAATGTGGCACTGACCGTGTCGGGCGGGAATCACGCGCGGGTGATGAAGAGGGTTCGGGTTGGTCAGGACCGGCCATGGAAGCGGTCCGGACATGCGCAAACAAGAGATGATGTACGTTAATATTGCTGCGTATATAATTAACAACGTAAATAATGTGCCAGTTGGACAAATATGATTGGAGACGGAGATGGAAATGGAATTTTACGTGGATATGCATGTCTATGTATATGTGTGTGTGCGCGGCGACTCTCGTGACCTGGAAGCGGGGGCGTGTTTTTGATCGAGTTTTCTTTCTTGGTACGTTAGAAAATCAGTTTGTCTAATTCACATCTAGATGTTATTTACGGATATCACATCTAAGCTCCCACAAGTATATAATGTAGCAACAAGAAACAAAAAAACTAGGACAAAAAAATAGACCACAAACAGAGTGGACATCAACTTAGATGTGACATAACTATGTCACATCTAGATGTGTCCTAGGCAGACCCTTAAAAAATTGTCCGCCAGTTTTCGTTTCTTTTTTCCGGAAACACGCGTATTCTATTTAAAACCGCTGCTATGGAGAGATTGTTTTACTCCATTATAGCCTCTTGTTTGATAGAGTTTCTCGCGTCTCGCTCTCTCACCCTCTCCATATCAAAAGAAGATGACAGTGTCCACGCTATATTCACAGTCTCTCACCCTCTCTTCACCAGATCTAAACAAGACTGCGTTGGCCTCTTGTCTCTCTCTCCCCCCTCATAGCTGGTGAAGGAGGCGTCTGTATCCATTCGCACCGGGAAGGGGAGGAGGTGCGGCGTTAACTCTATCGCCTTCGGCGAGGGAGGCAATCCACTGCTGGCTGCGCTGTTCTCTTTCACCCAGTGCCTGTGCGGGAGGGCCACCGACCCCTTCTTCCTCACTGCCGTACGTAGTGTGGGCAGATCCGGCCTCCCGCCGCACGCCTTGCCACATCCCGACGACCCTAAGGTATAAGTTTCTTTGAAACCGTCATTGCTCTAGCTGCATGTGGTTCTTTTTCGATATGTAGTCGAATCTAGGTCTTGGTTCAAAGAGGAAAGAAAGGTGCGGTGGGGTGGAGCATGAATCTAGGACGTGGTTTAATGAGGAAAGGAGGGAGGAAAAGTAGTATAGACTGGCTATCCAGCCGCTTTGTTGGTCGAAAAGGGAAAAGGGGGTAACCCAGTACACACATCTGTAAGGAACCGATCTCTTTGTTGAAAAGGGAAAGAAACTGGGGGGGTCGGGTAGTTTGTGCAGGACTAGATTTGCTGCCCTCACATAGGAAAAAAGTTCAAAGAGAACAAATATGGGACCAACACAGATATGCTGCTTGGCTACATACTCTGCATCACCCATTTATCGTGTGGGCCTTTACATGGTGCTAGCATGTCCCATACAGCTATTTTGCGTTGTTAATCTAAGAATGCCGCCGGAAAATTGAAGCAATGCCACTTGTTAAAAGTAAATTACATTTTTAATGAATGTTGTTTCAAGAGAATGTCTCTGTTAATATGAATCAATGCAACCGTTTTAGAAATGCTACTATCCTACTTTGTTTTCCATCCAAGATAAGTTAGATGCTTCTTTCTGTCACCGTTTGTTTCATCCTCCTTTATCGGCAAGTAATTGTTTCCTTTTTTGCCTCTGTTAAAACAAGGGTATCGATTCAACTTGTTGCTATTGCGACATTTTGCTTCGCTACTCGAAACACTTATGTTTTAAGAGTGTTTCGTGCAGTTCAACTTGAATGTCACACGGGTGACTTTGCTTAATTTTGGTGGAACTACACAAAAGGAGATCGAGATTTGATTCCAGTCTTCGTGGCGAGTTGTTTCAAATCTTGGTATCAACCACATGATGTGAAGTGTGCTTTGAGATGTTGTGCTACTTGTTTTGGTACTGTTTTAAATAAATGTTGAATTGAAGCTATTGTATTGTTGTCTTTTCCCATTAAGTAGTGAACAAAAATGGGACCAACCCAGACATGATGCTTGTTGCTTTGTTACAACAAATTCAGCATCACCCCCTTTATAAGCCAGTAATTGGTGCCACTCTCAGAATTAACTACTGAATCTTATTTCAAAACTACAACACTTGTTAGGGATTGGCGGGATTACCATTTTCGTGGCCGCATGTTTCATCCTCCTTTATTAGCCAGTAATTGATTCCTTTTTTGCCTCTGTTTAAACAGGGATATCTATTCAACTTGTTGCTATTGCGACATTTTTGTTCGCTTAATTTTGGTGGAACTGCACAAAATGAGACCTGATTTCCATATATGTGTTGAGATCTCTTTGAGATCTTCCTCGCGAGTTGTTTCAAATCTTGGTCTTGAAAGGTCAGTACCGACTTTCCTCAGAATTAACTATTGAATCTTAGTTCAAAACTGTAACACTTTGCTTGATTTCAGTGCAACTGCACAAAACGAGATTGGATTTCCTATTCGTGTTGGCATATTTGTATTTTATCATGGCCATCTCATGAAAGGTCAGTACAGGCCTTCATCCACATGATTGTGCAGTGTGCTTTGAGATGTTGTGCTACTTGTATTGGTACTGTTTTAAATAAATGTTGAATTGAACCTATTGTATTATTGTCTTTTCCCATTAAGTAGTGAACAAAAATGGGACCAACCCAGACATGATGCTTGTTGCTTTGTTACAACAAACTCTGCATCACCCCCTTTATAACTAGATGGAAGCACATACTGTTGTTGCACCCACTATCCCCTAGAACTGTTTATACTTTTCGTTAATCTAATGCCGCTGGTAAAATTAAGCAATGCCACTCTCAGAATTAATTAACTACTGAATCTTAGTTCAAAACTGCAACACTTTTTAGGAATGGTACTCTCCTGCTTTGTAGTTCTTTCTATATGTTTAACCAAGGTATTGTTAAGATAATGTCTCTGTTAAAATGAATCAGTTGCATTGTTTTAGGAATGGTACTTTTCTGCTTTGTCGTTCTTTATACATGTTGAAACAAGGCATTGTTAAGATAATGTCTCAGTCAATATGAATGAATCACACTGATGGAGAATTGCTACTCTCCTGCTTTGTTTCCCATTAAGATAAATTAGATCAGTAGATGCTTTTCTTCTGGGAGTACAAGTCATCAACTGTTATTTCTCAGTAATTGTTTCCCTTATACCTATTGTTGCTTACAGGGATATCAAAATTAAAGCTCGGTTTTATTCCGACTTCGATTTTAGTTGAACTGCACAAAAGGAGCCAATGTGTCCAAGGAAAACTGCTGCATTACTGGGTCCAGCTGGTCGTTCCACTCTGCAGAAACAAGCAATCACTGTTTGCGCTACATTATAGAAGGAATCACCGAGAAGCTTTACAGAGTATTATTAGACACCGGTGACATGACTAGTCTGCAGAGACCATTGGCAATTTAACAACACGTGGAGTGCCCTGGGCAAAACACGTGGAGTGCCCACGATCATAGGCATTACATATTTTGAATGGGAAAAGCTTGTCAAAGTTTAATCATTGATGTTTGCAAGAAGACGTTAGTTTACTATATTGTAATTGGAAAACCTTGTAAAAATTTGCTCATTGATGTTAGCCAGAAGACATGCATTTGATATTTTTGAGTGGGACACCCTTGCTGTGAGCAACATCGAGTGTTTTTTCCTATTCCCGTGTTCTATTTAGAAGTAAATAGTTACTCTGCTGAGATATTCCTGTGTTAAGAGTTTGTTCTGAATATTGTCTATGTAATGCGAGGTGTCGGTGTCAAAACCGGCGGATCTCGGGTAGGGGGTCCCAAACTGTGCGTCTAGGCGGATGGTAACAGGAGACAAGGGACACGATGTTTTTACCCAGGTTCGGGCCCTCTCGATGGAGGTAATACCCTACTCCTGCTTGATTAATATTGATGATATGGGTAGTACAAGAGTAGATCTACCACGAGATCAAGGAGGCTAAACCCTAGAAGCTAGCCCATGGTATGATTGTTCTTCGTCCTATAGACTAAAACCCTCCGATTTATATAGACACCGGATAGGTTAGGGTTACAAAGAGTCGGTTACAATGGTAGGAGATCTACATATCCGTATCGCCAAGCTTGCCTTCCGCGCCAAGGAAAGTCCCATCCGGACACGGGACGAAGTCTTCAATCTTGTATCTTCATAGTCTTGGAGTCCGGCCGTGACGATAGTCTGGCTATCCGGACACCCCCTAATCCGGGACTCCCTCAGTAGCCCCCGAACCAGGCTTCAATGACGATGAGTCCGGCGCGTTGATTGTCTTCGGCATTGCGAGGAGGGTTCTTCTCCAAATTCCATATACTTGTCGAATAGTGTCCGGCTTCTGATAAATGCTGCGCTCCTTGGCTTGTACACCCAATAAAGGCCATCTTCCACGTGTTTGAATGAATGCGAAAAGCCAGGGTATTTTTACAATTACCCCCCTAGCCGTGCAAATGAGCCGCCTATAAAAGGGGCAAGGATCTAGATCTGAGTCACACCATCCCCCCTTTGCGAGCTTTCATCGGGCGCCTCGACCAAAGCCCATTCCATCATGGACGGTCGACGGCTCCTCCTCTCGCTCCCCAGCCCTCGGCCGGAATTGGGAGAGATGCTCGATCCCGCATAGCGAGCTAGTTATACTTCAAGCCAAGGATTTCTTCCCCGGCCTTCATGGTTCGGTTCGAGCGGACTTGCCACCTACAAGGGCGGAAAGCAAGCGGAGAGAGTCCCCGATCCCTCCGAAGGAGAGCGGGTATGCTTCATCTCTTATCTAGTAAGAGGACTCGGATTTCCAATCCATCCGTTTCTCCGGGGGCTCTTGGAGTTCTACGGCCTCCAGTTGCACCATCTTACTCCTGCCTCCATCTTGCACATCGCGGGCTTCGTGGCCCTTTGTGAACTGTTCTTGGGCGTCGAGGCTCATTTCAGGCTGTGGAAGAGAATATTCTGCCTAGTACTCCGTTCTCATGAGGGGTCAATATATCAAGTGGGCGGAGCCGAGCTATGGCGCATCGCCGGGACCGGATACCTATCTGGAACCCCAAAGAAGGCGTGCGAAGGCTGGCCTTCGGAATGGTTTTACATGGAGGACGTCCCGCTGCTGGATCCTGTTTGGATCGGCCTTCCAGAGTTCAGCAATGCTCCTCTAAAGAAGCGCCTAAGCTAGCGCCCTCGGAGCCCCCGGAGAGAAAATGACCGGGATGTCCTTTATTTGATGAGCCGAATAAGGTTACTGGCCCATGCCGGATTGACCGTGATTGGAGTCATGGCAATCTGCATTATGAGGGGGGTGCAGCCGCTCAATCTGAGGCCACCCATGTGGGACTTCAGCGGGAGGGCGATGCCACCCGCCATGGCCGCAAAGGGCCGGGATCGGTCACCGAACTGGTGAAGATCTAGTCGTCCATGTATAAAGGAGAGGAGGAGGATTTCCTCCGCGTCAATCCACTGAAGGAATTTTCTTCGAATAATCCTCGAAGCTGGGTAAGGAAACATCTTTGTGACCTGTAAGATCCATGTTCCCGTGGTTAAATATCTCATTTCATGGTTTTTGCGCAGGAACTGCACCGGACTGTGGAGAAGATACATAGCCCGCCCCCACAACCCAAGGATCCGGAGCGGTCCCTCGATCCGACCTCCGAAGAGGATCCAGATATAAAGGTGGAGTTGATCGACGGGGTGTTCCACCAACTTAGCATCGACAATGCTTTGCTTGCCATTACGGCTGATTACCTCGGAATACTTCCAGCCTCACAGGTAACTGAGACCGAGATCCCAAAACCCTGATAATGACCCATCCATGCTTATTTTTGATCACCGTATACCAATGGTGCTTCGCGGGGTACCTTGAGGCAGAAGCCGAGCCAGCGGCTGGCCAACAAAGGGCAAGCGGCCTCATGAGCTAAAAAGAAGTGCGGTCCAGATCGAAACTCCGCCGCAACGGTATGGCGTGTCACCATACTCCCAGGATTGATTCCCGGAAGGCGTACTAACGCTGGTGCTCTTTTCAGGAAAAAGAGCGCTCGCCGGACTGAGTCCGGAGAGGTTGCCAATCGAACCTTCACCGGCCAGGCTTCAAAGCCAGGTCCGGAGGCTGAGGCGAGCACGAGACGTGCGTCGGATGCTCCTCTGACAGAGGATGCCGATAGGTTGTCCGCCACCAACTCCGAGGTGGAGAGCGCCTTGAATCACTGGCGCCGCCGGACAGTTCTTCGTGACGCATGTTTCTCCCAGGAGGCCTTGAATGCCTTCGATTCGGGAGATGCGCACCTCTGTGCCGCTCAAGATGGTCTAACCAGAGCCACGGAGCAATATGTAAAGGACATACGGGTAAGCAAATTTGTCAGTTATATATGCCAGTAGCCCCCGAGACTTAAAATAGTTAGAATAACTGATTTAAGGATCATTTGTTATGCAGGATCTTACCTAAAAGAATACCCGACTGTCCCGGGAGCTTGAAGAGTGCAAGGCCCAACTTGAGGCCGCACTAGCCGCTTCTGAGGGGAGCCACGAGACCCCTCCGTAATATCGCTTCAAAAGATAAATAGTTTATGAAGTGCGGCGGGTTTGTAAATCTGACAAAAACATTGCGAGATGGCGCGGAATGGATCCGGACAAGCAACAGCTCTTGCGCCAGCTAAAGGCGGCGAGCATGCTTACGAGGGTGCGGCGGGAGAAAAATAACCTCAAGATGCCAACACCAAGCTGGGTGAGGAACTAAAAGATGTTCGTGCCCAGTTATGCGACTCAGTAAAGGAGAATCGGCGGCTTCGTCGCGGCATTTTCGATAAGTGCTTGAGCGAACTTTAAAAGAGTTCGGCGAGGAAGGCGACTAACATAAACATGTATGTAGGTTTGCTCACAGGTCGTCCTAAGGAGGAGATGCCCAGCTCTTCGGGTGATCTTCTTCCCGAATTGCGTCACCGCATTTAACGAGTCTGGCGGTGATGAAAGGCATCGGCCGAGCCTTGTGGCCATCTATCTTCCCCCCTCAAGGCATTGGGGAGCTGGCGAGCGGCTTCAAGGAGCACGACGGCGCTTCCGACTATGGAAGATATCGGCCTGCCATCAAGGCGCCAGGGAGGCCTGGGCCATGGTAAAGACGCTGTACACGAAGTTGACCCAAACCACATGGCGAGGTCGGACTGTGGGGCCTGATGGGATGGAGATCCTGTAAAGCTTAGTGTACGGCCAAGTAGAATTGGCCGCCAAGTATTCCCAGCAAGATTGTAAATTAGATAGCCTATTAGATGGCATTGAGGAGGAATACAATGAGTCGAGTTGACTATGTAAAAATATGACATGAAAAAATGTCTTCTAGCCGGATTGCAGATCGTTTGTCATAGCGGACCTTTTCACTTCGACCTCAGGACCCAATAGTTTGGAGTGTGTCCGAATACCTTCATGGTTATATAAGAACCGGGGTATGCATGGAGACCAGGCGTAGGGGTCATTATTGCTGTATCAGACAAGTGCCCAACTAGTTATGTTATATTACATGGGTAGTAAGAAACATCTTCCAGGGAGAATAGTTCCGTTAAGGGTTCCTTTATTGGGATGCATGCCCTAAAGTGCATGTCAAAGCTGCTATGAAAGCGAAAATCATCAGGGGCAGATGGGTAAATAGTTAAAATCATCTTTCAGTTCACCGACCGAATATTCCCTTAAGAACGCTAGCTTTCGGCTTCACCCGGTCGAGGTACACATCTGGTGACCCGCAATAACAATCGCAGAGGTGCTCCTTTACCACCTAGCGAACAATCGGGAGCGTGGGGGTAAGCACAGGAGCGAGCAACCTAGCTTGGCCAAAACTTAAGTCATATCGATGCATATAATGGTGAATAAAAGGTACATGCGGAAGTTTAACGCATGTGTTGGGCATGAAGCCAGTATAAATAAGCTTCATTAAAGAAGCCCCGAATATAATGGCGTGGACAGCGCGTCAAGTATGTCTTGAAAAAAGCGCAAGCGAGCCTCTAGAGGCTTCAAGAATAAGATGAGGAAGGAGAGAAATAAAAGACAACAAAAATAGCAAATGTGGACGGAGGAAGGAGGCGAACTTGGAGTCCGCGCTTAGGCGTAGAATCTTCGTAGACGGGCTGCGTTCCATGGGTTCGGCTCGAGTCGGCTATCCGCTGCGTTTGCAGACGGTATGCTCCGCCGGTCGGGACCTGGTCGATGATGAAGGACCTTCCCATTTGGGCTTTAGTTTGTCCTTTTTCTTGTCCGTGAGCGTAGAACTAGTTCGCCAGCGTTATAAGCCTTGGCCTGCTTCCCCCTGCTTTGATATCTTGAGCCTGCTGTTGATAGAATGCGGAACGAGCTTTTGCCACGTCGCGCTCCTCCTCCAATGCGTCCAAATTGTCCTGCCGATCGAGCTCGGCTTCTCTTTCTTCATACATGCGCACGCGAGGTGAGTCATGTATTATGTCGCAGGGCAAGACTGCCTCTGCGCCGTAGACCATAAAGAATGGTGTGAATCCCGTAGTACGATTCGGCGTGGTCCGCAGCCCCAGTCTGGTCGAGCTCCTCAACCCGGTCGTGTTAGATTCCTTGAGGACCGCACTAGTCGGGTTTAATGTCGCTCATGATTAGACCATTTGCTCTTTCGACTTGGCCGTTGGTTTGAGGGTGATAGACTGAGGCGTAATCGAGCTTGATGCCCATGTTTTTGCACCATAATTTGACCTCATAGGCCGTGAAGTTGGTGCCGTTATCAGTGATGATACTGTGGGGGACACTGTAACGGTGCACTACCCCTGATATGAAGTCTATCACTGGTCCGGATTTGGCCGTTTTAACAGGCTTGGACTCTATCCATTTGGTGAATTTATCCACCATGACCAATAGGTATTTTTGCTTGTGGGTTCCTCCCTTAAGGGGTCCAACCATGTCAAGCCCCCAAACCGCGAACGGCCAGGTGATGGGTATAGTTTGAAGGGCGGTGGGTGGCATGTGGCTTTGGTTAGCAAAAAGCTGGCAACCGACGCATCGTTGGACTAAGTCCTGCGCATCTGCCCGGGCTGTCGGCCAATAAAATCCTGTACGGAAGGCCTTGCCTACAAGGGCCCGGGCTGCGGCGTGGTGCCCACCCAGTCCGGCATGAATTTCAGCCAGGAGGTTTCGCCCTTCCTCTTTGGAGATACATCTTTGAAGGACTCCGGTAGTGCTTTTCTTATAAAGCTCTCCCTCATGGACTTTATAGGCTTTGGATCGCCGTACTATGCAGCGAGCCTCATTTTGGTCTTCGGGGAGTTCTGCCTAGTTAGGTAGGCTAGGAATGGTTCCGTCCGCGGGCGATAACCTCCATTATTTCGTGGCGGAGGTGTTATCTCGGGGCAGAGCTTCCGGTTGTGTCGAGTGTTGGCGTCGAGCGGTGCGGTTGGGTCCGGATTGTTATTCCCGGACTCCCCTTCCCATAGTACGGATGGCTTGAACAGCCGTTCCAGGAAGATGTTGGGCGGGACGGCATCGCGTTTTGCACTGATGCGTGCCAATATGTTCGCCGCCTGAAATTTTTAGGACCGCATTGCGGTATGCTGCCATTTTCGGATCTTTGGCATCAAAGTCCCCGTTTATTTGAGATATTGCGAGGTTCGAATCCCCGCGCACCTCTAGGCGTTGAATGCCCATGGAGATGCCATCCGGAGGCGTGCGAAGGGCCTCGTATTCGCTGCGTTGTTGGAGTCCGTATACATTATCTGAAGGACGTATTGGACTGTGTCCCCGGTTGGGGACGTCAGGACAACGCCAGCCCCCAGGCCGGACACCATTTTGGGGTCGTCAAAGTGCATGATCCAATTGGAGTATGCGCCGTACTCTTTAGGGAGTTCGTCTTCAGTCCATTCGGCCACGAAGTCGGCCAAAACCTGCGACTTAATAGCTCGTCGTGGCTTATAAGTTATGTCGAATGGAAGGAGCTCTATGGCCCATTTAGCAATCCGGCCCATCGCGTCGCGATTGTTTATAATGTCGTTAAGAGGTGCTTCGCAGGCTACCGTTATCGAACACTCTTGAAAGTAGTGTCGCAGCTTCCGGGATGCCATGAACACCGCGTATGCTATCTTTTGATAGTGTGGGTACGGGACTTGCATGGAGTTAGGACGGTGGACACATAATAAACCGGTTTTGAAGAGGAACGGTGTCCGTCCGTTCTCGTTCGACAACGAGCACCGCGTGACAACTTGATGTGTTTGGCGATATATAATAGCATTGGTTCGCCCACGTTGGTAGCGGCCAGGATCGGTTGTTGCCAAAATGGCCTTTATTTCTTGAGTCCGGCCGTGGTGGCATCCGTCCACTCAAAGTGTTGGTCTTGGCGGAGGAGGCGGTAAAGGTAACGCCTTTCCCCAAACAGGAAATAAAGCGGCTTAGAGCCGCTCGCATCCGTCAATTTTGTATTTGTTTGAGGTCTTTTGGAATATCCAATTGTGTCGAGCTCGGATCTTGGCTGGGTTTGCTTCAATTCCTCTACGGACACAATGAAGCCCAGAGCTTTCGGCTGGAGCGCCAAGACGCATTTTCGGATTGAGCTTGATGTCATATTTTTAAGATTGTCGAATGTGAGCCTCAAGTCGTCTACTAGAGTTTCGGCGTGCTTGGTTTTGACGACCACGTCATCTACATATGCTTCCACCGTTTTGCCGATCTGGTTTGCGGACATGTACGAATCATGCGCTGATATGTTGCGCGGTGTTTTTAGCCCAAAGGGCATTGTATTGAAGCGAGCGGGCGTATGGAGTGATGAATGTTGTTGCAGCTTGGTGCAGCTCGCCATCTTGATTTGGTGGTAGCGAGATGCAGCGTTGAGGAAGCACAATGAGTCGTGTCCTGCTGTAGCGTCAATAATTTGATCAATTCGAGGGAGGGGGAAGGGATCCTTTGGGCAAGCCTTATTAAGGTCTTTAAAATCAACACATAGGCGCCAGGATTTATCCTTCTTTGGTACCATCACCAGGTTTGCTAGCCAGTCCGGATGTTTTATATCTCTGATGAATCCGGCTTCCAAAAGTTTGGCTAGCTCCTCTCCCATGGCATGTATCTTGGGTTCGGAAAAGCGCCGAAGAGCCTGTTTGACTGGCTTGAATCCTTTTAGGATATTTAGGCTGTGCTCGGCCAGTTGGCGTGGGATTCTGGCATGTCGAAGGGTGCGAGCAAAGATGTCGATTTTCTTGTAGAAATTCTCGTGGTGGGCGTCTACATCGAGGTTTAATTGTGCCCCAATGGAGCCGTCTTTGCGAGGTCCGTTGGGTGGACTTGGAATTTGACTATTTCATCCGCTGGTTTAAAAGAAGTGGACTTGGATCTTTTATCAAGTATCTCATCGTCCTGTTCACCGTGGAGTGCATCGCGGTGAGTTCCTCGGCCGCTAGGGCTTGGATAGTGCCTCGAGGGCTAGTGCGGCTGTCTTGTTTTGGTAGTGCTATGTTCGGATCACTAGCGAGAGTGATGATTCCGTTAGGTCCGGGCATTTTAAGCTTCATGTACCCATAATGGGGTATAGCTTGAAAAATTGTGAATGCCTCTCGTCCTAACAAAGCATGATATCCACTGTTGAATGGGGCCACTTGAAATGTGACCTCCTCGGACCTGTAATTGTCCGGTGAGCGAACACTATGTCGGTGTGATTTTTCCTGTGCAGCATGCTTCCGGCTAGGGATTATTCCTCTAAAGGTTGTGCTGCTTCGCTCAATGCGGTTCGATCTATTTCCATTTTTGGAGGGTTTCCTCATAGATGAGGTTTAGTCCGCTGCCGCCATCCATGAGTACCTTAGTAAAGCGAAAGCCGTCCACTATCGGGCCGAGGACCAATGCGGCTGGTGCTCGGGCTGTTCGAATTTAGGTTAAATCACGGCATTAAAGGTAATAGCCGTGTCCTCCATGGTTTTATTGTTGCTACTTGGTAGACTTGACAAGGTTGCGGAGTGTTCATTTTCGCATGTTATTTGATCACGAAAGTCTCGAAGCCTGTTAACACCGTACTGGTGTTGCTGGGCTGGGATTCTGAAGCTAGAAGCTCCTCGCCACTTTTGGCCACCTTCCGTAGTATCCAACATGCTCGAAGGCTATGAGTTGGAGTGGCGCCCTCTATGCTATGAATTTTGCGAGGTCCGTTTAGCCAACCCTCGATGCAGGTTCCGTACCCTTTAGGGGGTTTTGGTTTTTTGGTATTTAACCCAGGTGCTTGATAATGATGCACCCTTTTATTTTGGACTAGGGATGTATTCGGGGCCGGCTTATCCCAAAATTTACTTTTGGTTTTCCAGGCGCTCTCCATCGCACAGTACTTTTGTACTATGGTCACCAAGTCAGCAAAGCATGTAATTTTGCGACAACTTATGGCATTTAGGATTCCCTTGTCCGTGCAATTATTGCAGAAAATTGGGATTCGTCCTCCTCTCGGCAGTCCTTTATCCTGTTCATAGCCGGGAGGAATCGGCCAATAATGATGTCTTGTTTCAGCGGGCTCTTGCGAATTCGAGCGAGATCGCTAATGCTTGGGTGGGCGGGTGGAACTAGATCCGGAACCCGTCAATTTAGGACTCGAGGGCTGAGAAGTTTCGAACTTCGGAAGTTTGGATTTTGAGTGTTATCCAATGAGTCCGACCATACGCGACTTTAAGTTCAGGGCTTGATCGACATCCGCCCCTCGCGGGAATCCGGCATGGAGGGATCGGGAATCGGACGTAGCTAGTCCTTAAGATAGAAGAAGAATCGCCGCATTGCTCTTCTATCACAGCAACATGATGGGTAGCACAGGGAGAGTTGATCTCTCTCGGATCGGTTTAGGCCCGATCCGGTCGTAGTCTGTGGCGACTCCCAGAGCGGCGATCGATCCAAGAGCTCGTTCTGGAGGAGAGTTGATCGGATCTAATTGTTCGGCAAGTTCCGAATTGACATGGAGATTGGTTTCGATGACTCGAGAGGTCATCGTCGGCGCGGTGGTCGGACTGGCGTTCATAAGGAAACCACCTAGCCGAAGAGTCTGGCCAGCGGCCAAGCCTCCTTTGGCGATAGTATCGTCTTTAAAGACGAGATGAGGCATCCTACCTGATGGCGACGACACAGAGGAACTCTCAATGAAAGCACCAATGTCGGTGTCAAAACTGGCGAATCTCGGGTAGGGGGTCCCGAACTGTGCGTCTAGGCGGATGGTAACAGGAGACAAGGGACACGATGTTTTTACCCAGGTTCGGGCCCTCTCAATGGAGGTAATACCCTACTCCTGCTTGATTAATATTGATGATATGGGTAGTACAAGAGTAGATCTACCACGAGATCAAGGAGGCTAAACCCTAGAAGCTAGCCTATGGTATGATTGTTGTTCGTCCTATAGACTAAAACCCTCCGGTTTATATAGACACCGGATAGGTTAGGGTTACACAGAGTCGGTTACAATGGTAGGAGATCTACATATCCGTATCGCCAAGCTTACCTTCCACGCCAAGGAAAGTCCCATCCGGACACGGGATGAAGTCTCCAATCTTGTATCTTCATAGTCTTGGAGTCCGGCCGTGACGATAGTCCGGCTATCCGGACACCCCCTAATCCGGGACTCCCTCACCAGGCGTTTTGTTTGATTGCAAAGTTGAGCTTGGAATGTTGTGGCATGCAGCATCACGAGCTATTCACCATGCCTCCTGAGAATAATGCTTCGTATTGTTTTGTATGTCGATGTAATGCCAGTGATTTGCTTGTTAAGAATATCATCCTCTTTTGTTGTTTCCGTGCTTAAGAAGTTCATCGTCTGATGTTTCATTCATAGTCTATGCGACAAGTCGGGTAGGTTAGACGTGAAACCATATGATCTTCCTACCAACTCATGATATTAGGCCGTGAATTGATCGTCGTTTTCCAACCAAAACCGCTTGTAAAACTGACGCTTGTAAATTAAAGTAGCTGGTCTCGGGCGAAGGCGCTTGGTTGGTCGATTTCGACTAGTAAAATATCGGAAGTACTTCACACACAATAAAAACGTTGAACGACACTCGGACGATTGCTAATCCAGCCGTTAGCTGCTATTTCAGCCTTGCCCATGGATGGCATGATACGCACGTCGTGCATGTATCGTCTGGTAATGTCGTCCATATAGCGATGCTTTCGTAAAATATACACTTTGGTCTCTCAAATTACACGCGTAACCCGCCGGTTTTACTTACAGACCTCGGGCCCTCAGTTTCATTACGCCTGTATTTTACGCGTTGTTTGAAATTACACTTGTATGTTAATACAAGTTTGAAATAAACCAGAGCTCTCAAGCGCGGCCTTACCGTTTCATGTCGTCTCAGTTTCTCGAAGGTGCTCATAGGTGTCCAATGATACTGGCTTCCTGAATGAGCAGGGGGCGCTGTATCACACCATCCGTAGGGCCCGCGAGGCCCTCTCCATTGTCCTTCGAGTTGTTGCGCTCACCGTGGCGCCGAGCAGTGTTAACATCGTCAACGAACATGGGGATTCAGGAGATGACTTTATTTTGACTGGATGACACTAGGGACCCACAAGGGCCATAGCCGTACGTACGCAAGTGCCTCCTTATTATGTACAACTATATTTTTTTTGCTTTCTCCTAGTTTCCTGACATCACAGTCCCACACCATTGTCAACCTATGTAGTCAATATAAACGAGAGAATTGCACAAGGTGCGGCCAACAGCTGGGACCAAGCAGCTCGAGCAGTACTTGTGTTTTTGAGGCGTGAGCACTACAGAGTTTTTCTTGGCGATGATTTCGTTATTGTTCAGAGGAGAGCAGGGTATTAACTGGGCGGGCTGTGGCCCGTCTAGCCCAGGCCAGATATCCAGCCTAGATACTAATTTTTTCAAGATGAAAATGGCTAGCCCAGCTATACTTCTTTTTGAGGAATACCCAGGCAAGGTCAACTTAATATTCTCCGCCCCGCTGGGCTGCAAATCTTTCCTAGGAGAGATGCATTAGGCTTAACAGGAAAATGGGCTTTAAAAAATAATAAATGGGATGTAATTATAAAAACTGGGAAGTAACTATAAAAAATGCACCAAACACGAAATTAGTTTATAAAATATTATTTATGGATTTTGAAAATCTTAAATTTTCATTGTTGCGCGTGTAATGTTTCGTTGGATTTTTACGTAGTACAAATTTATATTTAATCTGACTAGAAATTTCGGGATAAAAATGTTTTGGATCCCATCAAAATGTGGGAAATTTTATTGAATTCTGTCTCCAACGGTTGGTTGAAATTATTAATCGTTGTCCTAGCTAGAAAATGGGCTGTACTTTTAACAAACTATAAATGGGCTGTTGTAAATTCCATTAGAATTCAAAAATGGGCTGTACATTCTTACAAAACGCAAATGGGCTATAAGTTCTCTGCCACACATTTGTGGGCCTACTAAGTGACGCGTCCCCTAAAAACATAAGTTGACGCGTATGCAAGGCTTTGTCAACTTATTATAGTCAACACACGGTTCTAGCAGCAGTGGTCGTTGGATGTCTATCCAACGAATGTCGTGCTTCTTCTTCAATCTCGGATATTCTTAGCTTCGGCCGCCCAAAAAATGATTCGTCCCCCTGACATCTGGGGCGCACCATTTCGGAGGATGACCTGTGGACCTACTAAGTTGGAGCGTACCAAGGGCTTTGTCAACTTAGTCAATATAAATGATTCTAGCTTTAGTGACCGTACGATGTCCATCCAACGGCCGTAGTGCTTCTTCAACCTCTGGTCTTCTTGGTCCAGCCGCCCAAAGCAGCGCCCGGTCGTGCCGCCGCTCCTGCCTCCGTGGTCGGCTGTCTTTGCCGCCATGAGGCCTCACTGCCCCCATACTACTCCCACCGCTGGCCAGGCCATCCCTCCACTCACCCACACCCCCTGTTATTTTGCGGAGACGACAACCTCACACCGCAGCCGAACCAATGAACCCTCGTACTCCTCTCCGTGCGGGCTTCCACTGCTGCGTCTTGACCGGCTCCGCATCGTCCCCTTCCTAGGCCTCGCCGTCGTCCACCGCCCAGGTGCTCTCGGAGAGGCGTGGTCAACGTGGTCAATGACTGACTTCCATCAGAAGAGTACTGTACGTGGAGAGGCTGACAGTTGGGTCCACGGCGGCCGCAAGGAAGTGCCTCCTTATTACACGCAAAATAATTATTCCGCCACCTGACAGCGGGGACCCACCTGTCGGCGTTATGGGAACGGGGGTCCCCAGACTTGCCTGCCTGCAGCCTGGCTCAAGTGGGGGCCCAGCGCGGCCCAGCTTCATCTGCTCAAGCTCAAGACCCTCGCGAGGGGCCGAGCCTCGTGGGGTGGACGACAGGAACCTTCCTCAGGAGCAGCCTCGAAAGGCAGGCTCACGAGGAGGCGGAGAGATCAAGGCAGGGTACCTCACGAGGGTGCCCCATGACGCAAGCCATGACGAACGAGATCAGGCGGGCACCAGGCGGGCGCCAGCCTGCGCAGTGTCCTCGTTTCCCCTTTGGTGCAAAGGAGGCAAGCACAGGCCAAGGCACGAGGCAAAGGTTACCGCTTCGGTGCAACACGACCAAGACCAGCAGAGCGGCAGGACGGAGGTCATCATGGAGCCCAGGACGACGTCACCGTCAGAGCCTTTGGCAGCCGAAGACCAACTTTAGTCAGGATAAGTGTACTAGATGTTCCCCTTCAAAATGGCCAATTGTTGGCGCCCTTCCCGCTCATTATTTGGGAAGAGGCCCAGGGCCTCCCTCTATAAATAGGACTAGCCACCACAGAGAGGGAAGACGGGGGGGTCGAACCTACGAGAGAGAGAGAGAGAGAGAAGCGACTGGACTCACCCAAGCAGTCCATCGCACCAGCTCAAGAACAGCCCCTCGCGAGGCTGTTCTTCCTTTGTACTATTCTTCATCTGCCCCGGAGGCAATCCACCACGCCACACCTTTAGTAGGGTATTACACCACAGCGGTGGCCCGAACGATATAAATCTTGTGTCTCTTGTGTTGTTCATCGTTCCTAGTTTAGATCCCTTGCGAACCATTAGCGCGTGAGCTGGTAGGGAAAGATCTCGTCGCGCCCGAGTTCGAACCTCAAAGTGCTGCCGAACCTGAAATCCGACATTTGGCGCGCCCGGTAGGTGTGCGCTGGAATCTTTCTTCCGATGGTCGCATGTGATCTTCCGTCGTGTCCATGGCTGGCCTTCGCAGAGGCAGCGCCCGGCCGGGCTGCTCGCGCCGAGCGCCGGGCTGCTCGCGCCGCTCGAAGTCGCCAGGCGGCTCTCGCCGGCGGACACCCCAGTCGTTCCCCGTTGCCTACCGCCAACGCCGCCACCGGCCCGGCGGGGAACGAGCAGCAGGTCTCATCCCTGCATCCATCGGTGAGGCGAGAAGGCCGCACCGCTACTCCTTCGCTCGCCGCTGCTGTTTCTTCGTCCCGCGCGCACCGCGCTACCATGGAGGCTCGAGCCGCGCTCATCGCGGCGAACGATCTCCTGCGCTACCGCCCTGTCGACAACGTCTACGAGGAGTGGCTCGACCGCGTCGCTGAGCTCGTCCGCGCCGCAGGGGCTCCCCCGTGTCGTCCCTCTCGTTGCCTCGCCCTTCACCCCGCGCGGGAGGCAGGGAGCCGGAGGTGCCCCCGCCACCTCCTCCCCAAGAAGGCGCCCTGGCTCCAAGGCGCGTGGCCCCGGGCCGAGAACCTCTGTGTCCGGCGCCCGCGCAACAAGAAAGGAGCTGCCAGGATATCCCTCGTCCCCAAGAAGGTGCTCGCGTGCTCCCAGCACCGAAGCACCGCGATCGCGCTCCAGCGCCACCGCGTCAAGACCCAGCGCTGCTCCGAGCAGCGTGCGCGAGAATCCACAAGACAAGCTCCGCATCACCGAGAGCCCCGGTGGCCACTGCAGGCTGCCGCGCCTTCATTGCCGAGCTACGTAGCGTCGCATGGCCCGGCAAGTTCAAGCCAGACCTGCCTCCTCGCTACGATGGCACTGCCGACCCCGCAGAGTTCCTTCAGCTCTGAGCTGGGCATCAAAAGCTGCCAGCGGGGACAAAAGGTCATGGCGAATTGGTTCCCCATGGCGCTCAGGGCGGAGCCGAACCTGGCTCCCGCACGATATCCTCTGGGGCGAGATGCGCACCGCTTCGCCGCCAACTTCCAAGGCACTCGCGATCGGCCTCCGGCCGTGGCGACATCTTGCCGCATCAAGCGAAGCCGGGAGAGACCTGCGGAAGTACATCCGGTGCTTCAACAACGCCCGCCTCAAGATCCCGGGGTGGCCGAGGAAGCCATCATCTCAGCCTTCTCGATGGCATGCGTGGCGTCAAGATGAAGGAGGAGCTAGTTATGCATGAAGACATGCACATCCACAGGAGCTGTTCAACTTGGCGACCAAATGCGCCAGGGCTGAGGAAGGCGCCTCTCCTCCTCGAGCTTCGGCTACCGATCCGAAGAGAAGAAGCCCAAGGTCAGGGCGTGAAGCGCAAGGGGCTGCCATGCTCTCAGCGAACCCGGACACCAAGCGAGGCGGGGATCAGCTCGAGTCATCCAAAGGCAGCCGTCTGCGTATACCACGACCTCCACACCCACAACACCAACGAATGCCGGGAGCTCGGGGCCGTGCGAGAAGGCGTGTCGGCCGGCGCCCGGCGCAATGGTGAGGCTCTGGCGAGGAGGAGGAAGAGGCGCAGGACGCTGGGAAGACCGTGGCCCTCGCCAAGGATGGCGTGACACACCTCGCGAGGACCGCTGGCAGGACCAGCCTCGTGAGGGAGGTTGGAGGGACCAGCCTCGTGAGGACCGCCCTCAAGGCAACGCAGGGCTCCCACCTCTGCCACAGCCGCCAAGGAGGTACGAAGACCATCATCAGGACAAGGGGGTTGGGGGATTCCAGGAGCCGCGCGTGATCTCTTGCATCCTGGGTGGCGCTCAGGCCCCAGCCTCTCAGCGCATTTTCAAGCAGTTCGCTCGCGAGGTGAATGCAGTCCTCCCCAAGCCCGAGGCCACACGCCCTCTCAGGTGGTCATCATGCGCTATCACGTTCAGCTCAGCAAATCAGCTCAAGTGCGCGCCAACGGCCGGAGTCCTCCCCATGCTTTGCTCACCAGTCATCAGCAACGTGCAAGTCACCAGGCCCCTCATCGAGGGCGAAGCAGGATTCAGCGTCCTATCTGTCGAGACATTCAACAATCTCCAAGTGCCATACGATCAGCTTAAGCCGACCAAGCCTTTCTCAGGAGTCACCAATGGCTCCACCGTCCCGATAGGGCAAGTTCGCCTTCCCGTCACCTTCGGACAGCGCAACAACTACCGAACCGAGCTCATCGACTTCGACGTCGCCCACATTCGCCTGCCATACAATGCCATCCTCGGGTACCCAGCTTTGGCCAAGTTCATGGCGGTGACTCACCATGGCTACAATGTCCTCAAGATGCCGGGAAGTGGAGGAGTCATCCACGAGTGCCTTGTGAGGAAAGGGATGCGATGTGCTCTCTTGAGCGCGCCTTCCAAGCCGCAGCAATCGAAGACCCAGATCACAGGAGCGAGAGACTTCCCGAGGCGATCCCTAAGAAGAAGAAGGCTCTGCCTGGTCCAAGCCCTCGCGGGGAAGGCACCTCCGGAGGCGTGGCAACAGGACCCGTGCCCGTTCAAGGGGCGCCACCCTCTGTCGCATAGGAAGGCGCGCACGTCGCCCTCCTCAGGCGGGGCTCGGGGGCTCTTTCATGGCGACCCACCGACCTAGCCGGGGTCACGAGGGAGGCGCTCGGGCACCACTTGGAGGCGTGCTTCAAGGCACGTTTCCCTCAGGAAGGTATGAGGCAAGGAGGGCCAAACCCTCAGGAGTTCATCACAAGGAGCATCCAGGAGCTACATGAGTCAAGATTCATGCGCGATTGTCGCCGCTTGCCCGCCGTGGCCCCACATCCAGGCGAGGATGCTCGGCTGCGAGTCTGCATCGACATACCAGGGCTCACCCGGGCCGCTCTCAGGGGCGCCTATGGCCCTCACGCGTGGGGCGTTGCGAGGGTCCGCCTCACAGCTGCGTTCGCATGCCTTTCGGCCAGCCGAGCGTGGTTGCCGCCCATCAGCGCCTGCTGAGGTGCGCTCTGGAGGCTCAGGAGGTGGCTCTCGAGGAACCCCCCGTGCCGCGGGAGCCTCCCGAGGCTCCAGGTCCGGAGGACTCGTGAGGGCCGGCTTCCTCATCACGTGTCATCCGCTACCTCAACATCCCGCCATCTCCGACCATATCGGTGACACCTTCCCAAGTTCGTTTTCAGTGGGGCGCCCCTCGGGCTGCATCATTCCCGAGCAGCGTGGGTCCGTCCTGCGGCATGTATCCGTTCTTATGTTCTTTACTTACCTTGTTGAGGCGCCCTCGGCTGCATTATCCCCAAGCTGCTCGGGCGGAACCCGTGGCGTGTGCTTTCTCCGCACCTATCTAGATGGATTTGCTCCTCGCGCTTAACCTGATTCACGTAATTATTGCCTACTACATCATGAGACATCTCCGCCCTAATGCAAAGCGCTTGCACGTTAAAAGGGGTACACGAGCATCGCGACCCATAGGCTCTTCTTGGCTCTCCAGCCCTCACCCCAGGCCTTGACCCACGGCATCGCGACCTGTCATACCGGCCGCGCTGAGCTCGCTCGAGGGCGGGACACGAGGGCGTGAGCATTTGCATTCTAACCACCCTGCAGGAACACACCATTCATAAAGGCCCGAGCCAGGCGCAACCCGCCTCGAGTAGGGCCTCGTGAGTCCGCGGTGGCTCACGGGTGCCAGATACACCTCTCCTAGCCCTACCGTGCAGGCCCACGTGTCAAGGCGGGGCTGTACATGCCACAGGGGCTCCTCACGGAGGAGCTCCTCCCACGCACTGTGGAAGCACCATGCTCAGCTGGCTGACGACATTGCCGAGGCGGCTATGCCGTACACATCTGAAGCGCTATGCTCCGCTGGTGATAAACAAGCGAGGGAGGCTCTGGCCAGTATCAACCTCGGGGAGCCAGGCTCGGTGTGCAGGCGCCATCGCAACCTCCCCTCGGGAGTGCAGCGAGGGGCTGGACACGGGTTGCACCGGGCCACGCCCGACGTCGCCACCAGTGAGGTCCCTCGGACCTGGTCGTCGCGCGCCTCGCCCAGCGGAGCCAAGGTATGAAAATTCGTTTGAACGTCAATGGGGACTCTGAGCATCGCGACTCGGGAGCCTAATCTGGTCACATAGACCCTCACTCCTTAGTCCGTCCCTGGTCTCTGGTGGGGCTAGCAGCTGAGGAGTATCTGTGGGGCCGGGCCCTGCCGACATAGAACGGCCAATCCAGTCCTATGCCTCCCGTCCCTACTTGTTGTTCGCGCGTCAAGGGGGATTCCTGAGCATCGCGACTCAGGAGCCCAACTTGCCACGTAGCCCCTCACTCCTTGGTCCGTCTGGTTTCGGCGGGGCTAATGGCGACTGAGGTATCGGCGTGGTCGGCCTGCCGACGTAGAACACCACGCAAGTAGGAGGAAGAATGCAAATTCAAAGCAAATATTACAAGCCATAAGTCGTTTCACAACGTCAAACACAAGTTTAAACGCCTCCACGAGGCATGGTGCATGTTGCAGGAATTAAAACAGAGCGGAAGCTGCAAAGGGATCACTTTCATGTGGCGCCTCCACCTCCCGAGGCCACGGAGCTGGCGGCACCACGCCCAGGCAAGGTGCTCAAGGCGCGGAACCTCCCCAGCAGGGCCTCGGCTCGGCCTTTCACGGCCTCAGCTGCGGCAGCGGCAAGGTCGCCGCTCACAGGCAACAGCAGGCCGTCAAGGTCGACGCTGGGGCCGCGAAGCTAGACGTGGATGAGGACGCGCGTCAACGCTGCAGAAGACAGGGCATGCGCCTCGGCCTCGGCCGTGGGGCCAAGGCCGTCCGCGACATCTTCAAGTGCACGGACCAAGAAAGGAAGCAACTCGGCAGGACCGTCCTATGCACCAGCCAACGGCTTCTCTAGGCCACCCTCTTAGAGTGTCTTCAACGCGGCGCGAGCCTTCTCCTCCAATCTGGCGAAGGCCACCCGATCCTCAGCCAGGATCTTTGCCTTCCTGTCTAGCTTGATCCTATCCGCTTTCAGCAAATGTTCCAGCGTCTCCAACCAGCCACGACAGTCATGAAGCTCGGCGTCCCGGTCCCTGACGGCGGCCTCCCGAGCCTCCATCTCCTTCTCCTTCTCCTGGCGACCGCGGACCTCCTTGGCGAGCTCGTCGCGCAGGCCTTGCAACTCGACCTCCAGCGCCTTGCAGCGGTCCCGGGCGTCCGCGGCGTCGCCCTGGGCAGCATCGCGAGCGGCCCTGGCCTTGCAGGCGGCTTGTTTCTCCCCATAGGAGGCCGACACGGCTTAGTTCAGCGCTGCTCGGATGGAGGCGGCAGAGCGGGCCCAGCCAGAAGCTACCTCCAGGCGCCCGGCCACCAGGGGGGTCAGCATTCCGGAGATCCTCTTGCAGCGGCTCGGTTATTTGGCAGCCTGGTCGAGATGGCCGAGGATCGAAGGACCTGGGCAGTGGAGCAGGTGTAGAAGACGGCAGCGTGATCGCGGCTTGGGAAGGAGGAGCCCCCCGGGCCTGGGGCACCTCAGCGACAACATCAAGCGCGGGCACCTCCAGAGTCAGCGCGGCCACGGGGGCTGACTCACTGCCAGAGTGCCCCTGTTGGGCTCGCGAGGATGACCAGGTAGGGGAGGCGCGAGCTACGCTGCCTCCTTTCCCCACAGATGGAGCCACAGCCCCGGCAGGCGAACCCGCCTCAAGTAGGGCCGCTGAAGCCCCCTTCGCCTTTTCTTTGGGGTGCCGACCAGCCAAGAGAATCTGGGGCGTCAAGCCTCGGCGGCAGAAGCAAATCAAGACACGGATCGAACACTTACTGGTCGTCGTCCATGGACTCAAGCAGCCTCCGCTGAACTTGAAGCCTCAAAGCCTGCAGCTAGGGTCAGCCTTGGGAGGCCCGGAAGCAGTAGACGCGTCGGGAAGGCCGGAGCTGGCCTCAGACCGCCCCGGAGCCAGAACGGACCCTGGGGAGACCAGCCCCGACCTGCCTTTCCTCGGAACCAGGGGAGAATCCTCCCCTCCTCGCCTGGCACCGGCCTCGTCATCGTCCGGCATGGAGCGAAGGGCGTGGGACCTACACCGAGGGAAGGGATCCCCCGACTCCTCGCCAGTCACCTCGAAGTCAGAACCTTCTTCCTCCACCTCCTCTTCTTCCTCCCCACTCCCGCTGGAGTTGCTGGAGGAAACGTTCACCGTCGCCAACATCGCCAGATCCTCGGGAGCCCTGGCAGGCACCAGCGCCTCACCGTTGAAGGTGGGCATGGTGTTCACCACTTGCTCCTAGTCGTCGCGAAGGAACAGGGGACGGGAGCGCCCTCCGGCCTCACCACGTCTCCCCCGACCAAGGAATGGAGAGCCGCGACCAGATCTTCGTCGAGAGGGCCTCGAGCTCGGGGAAGGGCGTCACCTGCCTCCCAAGCCTCCACAGCAGGAGCGAATGCTCTGGGCGGGGACACCGGTGTTCCAGAACTCCCTCGGAGCGTGGCCCGGTCAGCCGCGCGCCCCAAGGTGCACGGCCTCGAGTCCGCGTCAATCCTCTTGACACCATCTTACATGCCGCGGGTCGACGAGCTCCGCACGAGACCACGTATCAACGGTCTTGAGCTGCCCCGACGGCAGCGCCAGTCGAGGGTGGATGCGCCCGACATCCACCAGGACCCACTTGCTCCTGAAGCCTTCGATCCTCTTCCCGGGCTTGGAGATGGAGTTGGAGCTGGAATATGCGGTAAAGCTCGTGCATGCAGTAATAGGGCCACGAGAGACCCGGAGGTAAAAGTAATGGTGCAGTAAAGCCACCGAGGGCTTTATCCCAACGTGAGCCTCACAATAGTAGGCGAAAATCGCCACGAGAAGAACAGAGTTGGGGTGGAGATGCAGAGCTTGCAAGTTGTATTGGCGGAGAACAGGAAGGAAGAACTCGGAAAAAGGAGGGACCAGACTGGCGATGGTGGCGCTCACAAAGAATGTGTAGAAGGTGCTCCCCTTGCCTTCAGGCTGATCGGAGCCGGCATTGAGCACTGTCGCTCCCTCATTGCCCTGCGCCACCGTCCTCCGGCGCACAAGGACGAGATTCTTCTCCGACACAGTCGGAGGATCCAGAGCCGGGAGGTACCAGGCCTCAGATGGGGTCTTGCGAGGCGCCATGGCTTGCAGGATGGGAAGGATTGAGATAGATCTGGAGGATTTCGGAAGCGAGGAGGAGAAGGGCGAGAAAGGGGATCTGGAGCAAGGCGAGCAAGAACGAGCACCAAGTCTGGCCCGGGCCTCCATTTTGTCAGAAGGATGGTTGTCGAGGCGTCTTGGGGAAGCGAAGACGCCCACGGCCAATCAATCGCCACGTGGCGCCCAAAGCCGCAGGCTGTTGGGGCCCGCAGTGCTTCGCACTTGCCCCTTCGCTTCTCTGCTAAGCCAAGTCGGGCGCGCTTGGGCCCGGGGCTCTGTCGGCGATTACAGGAATGGGGTCCCAGGACTTGCTGCACCTGGGGCACGTGGCGTGGCTCAAGTGGGGGCCAGGCGGCCCGGCTTCATCACTCAAGCTCAAGACCTCGCGAGGGGCCAAGCCTCATGGGCGGACGACGGAACCTTCCTCAGGAGCAGCCTCCTCAGGCAGGCTCACGATGAGGCGGAGAGATCAAGGCAGGGTACCTCACGAGGGTGCCCCATGATGCAAGCCATAACGATCGAGATGAGGCGGGCGCCAGCCTGCGCAGTGTCCTCGTTTCCCCTTTGGTGCAAAGGAGGCAAGCACAGGCCAAGGCATCAGGCAAAGGTTACCGCTTCGGTGCAACAAGACCAAGACCAGCGAGCGGCGGGGCGGAGGTCATCGTGGAGCCAGGACGGCATCACCGTCGAGCCTTCGCAGCCAAGACCAACTTTAATCAGGATAAGTGTACTAGATGTTCCCCTTCAAAATGGCCAATTGTTGGCGCCCTTCCCGCTCATTATTTGGGAAGAGGCCTAGGGCCTCCCTCTATAAATAGGACTAGCCACCACAGAGACGGAAGACGGGGGGAGGGTCGAACCTACCAGAGAGAGAGAGAGAGAGAGAGAGAGAGAGAGAGAGAGAGAGAGAGAGAGAGCTGGACTCACCAAGCAGTCCATCGCACCAGCTCAAGAACAGCCCCTCGCGAGGCTGTTCTTCCTTTATCTTATTCTTCATCTGCCCGGAGGCAATCCACCACGCCACACACTGGAGTAGGGTATTACACCACAACGGTGGCCCGAACCAGTATAAATCTTGTGTCTCTTGTGCTGTTCATTGTTCCTAGTTTATATCCCTTGCGAACCATTAACGTGTGAGATGGTAGGGGAAAGATCTCCGTGCGCACCCCAGAGTTCGAACCTCAAGGGTCTGCCGGAACCCGAAATCCGACACCACCGGACGGGCCACCTTATTTCGCGAAAAAAACGTTTCCCCCTGACTGCTGGGACCCAGCGGACAGGCCACCGTATTTCGCGAAAAAAATGTTCCCCCCGCTGTCAGCTCGGACCCACCGGAAGTGTCTCCTTATTACGCACAAAAAAATGAATACTCCCCCTGCTAGTTGGGACCCACCTTGGTGGGAGGCTGACTTGTGGGCCTACTAAGTTGACGGGGACGGAGGGCTTTGTCAACTTAGTCAATATGAACGATTCTAGCTCTAGTGACCATACGATGTCCACCAACGGCCGTAGTGCTTCTTCAACCTCTGGTCTTCTTGCTCCAGGCGCCCAAAGCAACGCCGGTCGTGCCACCTGCTCCTGCCTCCCGTGGCCAGTTGTGGTGCCGCGGAGGCCTCACCGCAACCTACTATTCCCATCGCTGGCCAGGCCCTGTGGCGACGGCAGCCTCACACCGCAGCCGAACGAGTGAACCCTCATACTCCTCTCCGCGTGGGCATCCACTGCCACATCTTCACCGGCTCCGCGTCGTCCCCTTCCTAGGCCTCGCCGTCGTCCACCGCCCTGGTGCTCTCGGCGCGGCGTGATCAACATGGTCAAGGAACGACTTCCATCGGACGTGGACTATACGTGGAGAGGCTGACAGCTGGGTCCATGGCGGCAGCAAGGAAGTGCCTCCTTATTACATGGAAAATAATGATTCCTCCACCTGACAACAGGGACCCACCGGACGGGCCACCGTATTTCATGAAAAAAACGTTTCCCCCCTGACTGCTGGGACCCACCAGCTACACCTTCGCACGCAAGGAAGTGCGTCCGGGCAAAAAAAAAAACGATTCGCCCCCTAACTGCTGGGACCCACCAGCTACATCTTCGCACACAAGGAAGTGCGTCCGGGCAAAAAAACCAAAACGATTCGCCCCCCTGACTGCTGGGACCCATCAGCTACATCTTCGCCGGCAAGGAAGTGGCTGACAGTCGGGACCGACCTGGTCGAAGCGTACGTAGCGTTGTCAATCTGGTTGCGAACGTGTACGTACATATATACTGGTCGATGTAGAGGCGTGCACGTGTCGTAGTAGAGGCGCGTACGTGTCGTAGTATAGGCGCGCACGTAGCATGTACACGTACGTACATCGGCTAGGGTGCAAGAAAGAAAATACGGCCACGTACGTACATACGGGCAGGGTGTCGAACGCCTACTCGCACATACGTACGGCGTGGGCTCGTGTACATGGCTGGGTTGGAACGGAGAAACAGCGCCGTCGTCGTGTTCATGGGGAGGCAACGGAATGCGTCGTGTTCATCAGGAGGCAACGGAACGCGTGGGAGCCAACCGGCTGGGTCGGAACGGAATGTGTGGTCGTGTACATCGGGAGGGCTTGGACGGAACAGGCGATGGAAACGAGGCTTGGCGTACTGCACAACGGAGGAAACGGACCTCCTACGTTCGAGCGGGTCTGTTGATCGGGAGGGTCCGCGCATCGCCAAAGCGGAGAAAACGGACCTCCTACGGTCGAAACAGGGGTCCTGTTGATCGGGAGGGTGTGGCGTACCGCAAAACGGATTTAAACGGACCTCCTACGGTTGAAACAGGGGTCTGTTGATCGGGAGGGTGTGGCGTAATGCAAACGGAGACAAACGGACCTCCTACGGTCAAACCGGGTCTGTTCATCGGGAGGGTGTGGCGTCTTGCAAAGCAGGATTCCACGGATCTCTGTTCATCTCCACCGTCGACCTCCTGCACCTCCACGGGCTACCGTCGACCTCCTCCAGCCTCCACGGGCTCCTGTTCATCCAGCCTCCACCGCGCGCTACTCCACCGGCTACTGTTCAACCACCCCTCCAACATCTACTGTTCATCCAACCCTCCACACCACGGGGTCCTGTTCGACCACCCCTCCACGGGCACCCCTCCACCGTCTACTGTTCATCCAACCCTCCACCACGCCACGGGGTCCTGTTCATCCAGAGGCAACGCCACCGCTCTCTGTTAATCCAACCCCCCCGCAACACTCACTGTTCATCCCAGAGGCAGCATCGATCGGCTTCAGTTAGCAGTAGTAGTGAAGGAATCGCTCGATCGGGTTCAGTTAACAGCCATCGATCGATCGCTCGGGTTCAGTAACGTGTAGCCTGCAGTGCAATCACTCGGGTTCAGTTAGAGCCCAACGCCTCGCTCGGGTTCAGTTAGAGCCAATGCCTCGCACATACGCGCGTACGTGTACGAGAGAAACACACATCGCTCGGCCCCCGACCTCCCACCGTAACCGAGAACTCCCAGAAATTTTCCTCCCCCTCGCTTCTACCATGGAGTTTTCCATCATGGACGGCCCAAAGAATGTCATGCATCTGCGTCTCCGGCCCGCCCAGGACGAAAAGCCCATTTTCTGTCATGATTTTTTGTCATACAAGTAGGAGCCCACCACATCTATGATGCTACCTGATACGTCTCCAACGTATCTATAATTTTTGATTGCTCCATGCTATATTATCTACTGTTTTGGACAATTTTGGGCTTTATTATCCACTTTTATATTATTTTTGGGACTAACCTATTAACCGGAGGCCCTGCCCAGAATTGTTGTTTTTTGCCTATTTCAGTGTTTCGAAGAAAAGGAATATCAAACGGAGTCCAATTGAACTGAAACACCATGGAACTTATTTTTGGACCAGAAGAAGCCCACAGAGTACCGGAAGCTCACCAGGGGAGTCCCGGGCTGCCCATGAGGGTGGGGGCGCGCCCCCTGCCTCGTGGACAGCTCGGAGGTCCACCGACATACTTCTTTCACCCATATATACCCACGTACCCTAAAACTTCCGAAGACAAGAATAGATTGGGAGTTCCGCCGCCGCAAGCCTCCAGAGCCACCAAAAGTCAATCGGGACCCTATTCGGGCACCCTGCCGGAGGAGGGAACCCTCACCGATGGCCATCTTCATCATCCCGGCGATCTCCATGACGAGGAGGGAGTAGTTCACCCTCGGGGCTGAGGGTATGTACGAGTAGCTATGTGTTTGATCTCTCTCTCTCTCTCATGTTCTTTATTTGGCACGATCTTGATGTATCGCGAGCTTTGCTATTATAGTTGGATCTTATGTTGCTTCTCCCCATCTACTCTCTTGTAATGGATTGAGTTTTCCCTTTGAAGTAATATTATCGGAATGAGTCTTTAATGATTTGAGAACACTTGATGTATGTCTTGCCGTGCATATCTGTGGTGACAATGGGATATCACGTGATTCACTTGATGTATGTTTTGGTGATCAACTTGCGGGTTCCGCCCATGAACTTATGCATAGGGGTTGGCACACGTTTTCGTCTTGATTCTCCGGTAGAAACTTTGGGGCACTCTTTGAGGTTCTATGCGTTGGTTGAATAGATGAATTTGAGATTGTGTGATGCATATCGTATAATCATACCCACGGATACTTGAGGTGACATTGGAGTATCTAGGTGACATTAGGGTTTTGGTTGATTTGTATCTTAAGGTGTTATTCTAGTACGAACTCTAGGGCTGTTTGTGACATTTATAGGAATGGCCCAACGGATTGATTGGAAAGAATAACTTTGAGGTGGTTTCGTACCCTACCATAATCTCTTCGTTTGTTCTCCGCTATTAGTGACTTTGGAGTGACTCTTTGTTGCATGTTGAGGGATAGTTATATGATCGAATTATGTTATTATTGTTGAGAGAACTTGCACTAGTGAAAGTATGAACCCTAGGCCTTGTTTCCTAGCATTGCAATACCGTTTACGCTCACTTTTATCATTAGTTACCTTGCTGTTTTTATATTTTCAGATTACAAAAACCTATATCTACCATCCATATTGCACTTGTATCACCATGTCTTCGCCGAACTAGTGCACCTATACAATTTACCATTGTATTGGGTGTGTTGGGGACAAAAGAGACTCTTTGTTATTTGGTTGCAGGGTTTATTGAGAGAGACCATCTTCATACTATGCCTCCCACGGATTGATAAACCTTAGGTCATCCACTTGAGTGAAATTTGCTACTGGCCTACAAACCTCTGCACTTGGAGGCCCAACAACGTCTACAAGAAGAAGCTTGCGTAGTAGACATCAAGCTCTTTTCTGGCGCCGTTGCCGGGGAGGTTAGTGCTTGAAGGTATATCTTTAGATCTTGCAATCGAATCTTTTTGTTTCTTTTTTAGCACTAGTTTAGTTTATAAAATAAAATTACAACAAAATGGAATTGAGTTTGTCTCATACGCTTCATCTTTTTAATATCTTTCGGGAAAATGATGGGAAGGAAAATTGTGCTCAAGTACTAGAAGAAGAATTACATAGAATGCTTGGAATACAATATGTGAATGATGAGCATGATTGCAATGTTATTAGTACGAATTCCTTGAATATCCATGATGCTAATGATATGCAAAGCCACAAGCTTGGGGAAGCTATGTTTGATGAAGATGATATTTTTTGTCCCCCAAGCTTTGATGAGCAAATTTACTATGATGAAAGCATGTCTCCTATCTATGATGATTATTGTGATGACCCGTATGCTTTAAAGAATAATGATAACCATGAAACTTGTCATCTTGATCTTAATTTTCAATCACATGATAGTTATTTTGTTGAGTTTGCTCCCACTATTATTCAACAGAAGAATTTTGCTTATGTGGAGAGTAGTAAAATTTCTATGCAAGTAGACCATGAAAAGAATGCTTTAGGTGCTGGTTATATTGTTGAATTCATTCATGATGCTACTTAAAGTTATTATGAGGGGGGAACCTATGCTTGTAGGAATTGCAATAATATCAAGTTTCCTCTCTATGTACTTAAAATCTTGAAGTTATGCTTGTTTTACCTTCCTATGCAAGTTGATTCTTGTTCCCATAAGTTGTTTGCTCAAAAAATACCTATGCATAGGAAGTGGATTAGACTTAAACATGCTAGTCACATTCTTCATGATGCTCTCTTTATGTTTCAATTCTTATCTTTTATGTGAGCATCATTGAAATCATCATGCCTAGCTAGGGGCGTTAAACGTTAGCGCTTGTTGGGAGACAACCCAATTTTATTTTAGTTTCTTGCTTTTTGGTTCTGTTTAGTAATAAATAATCCATCTAGCTTCTGTTTAGATTTGTTTTTATGTTTTAATTAGTGTTTGTGCCAAGTAAGACCTATAGGATCTTCTTGGATGATAGTTATTTGATCTTGCTGAAAATTCCAGAAACTTTCTATGCACGAAAACAATTGTTTAAAATCACGAGAACGTGAAAAAATACTGATTCCAATTGCAGCAGATCAATAAACAATTTATCTAGGTCTTCCTATTTTGGTAGAATTTTTGGAGTTCCAGAAGTTTGCGTTAGTTACAGATTACTACAGACTGTTCTGTTTTTGACAGATTCTATTTTTGACAGATTATGTTTTTCATGTGTTGTTTGCTTATTTTGATGAATCTATGGCTAGTAAAATAGTTTATAAACCATAGAGAAGTTGGAATACAGTAGGTTTAACACCAATATAAATAAAGAATGAGTTCATTACAGTACCTTGAAGTGGTGTTTTGTTTTCTTTCGCTAACGGAGCTTACGAGTTTTCTGTTGAGTTTTGTGTTGTGAAGTTTTCAAGTTTTAGGTAAAGATTCAATGGACTATGGAATAAGGAGTGGCAAGAGCCTAATATTGGGGATTCCCAAGGCACCCCAAGTAAATATTCAAGGATAACCAAGAGCCTAAGCTTGGGGATGCCCCGGAAGGCATCCCCTCTTTCGTCTTCGTTCATTGGTAACTTTACTTGGAGCTATATTTTTATTCACCACATGATATGTGTTTTGCTGGGAGCGTCATTTTATTTTGTTATTATTTGCTTTCTGTTATTTATAATAATGTTTTGCATCTTTATTTTCAATAAAAATGTCAAGGATAGCTTTTGCCATGCTTGTTTTTCAAGTATGCATGTTGCTGTTTGAAAACAGAAAGTTTACTGCTGTTGCAAAAATTCCCTAGAAAAGTCAGAATGTGATAAAATGTTGAAATTTTTTTCATATTAAGCTCTGATGAACTTACTACAGTGGGAATTTTATTTCATAATTTTTGGAGTTAGGGAAGTATGATGAATATTGCATTCTTTACAGACTGTACTGTTTTGGCAGATTGCTGTTATGTTTGCTTGTTTAATGATTCTATTTGATGATAGGAGTATTAAATATGCAGAGGCATTTAGTATGCAATGTTGAATAATAATTTTAGTGATTTGTTACAGTAGAAGATAATAAGGTTATGCATTGGTTTATACTAACTTATCTCACGAGTTCTTGTTGAGTTTGGTGTGGATGAAGCTTTTGAGATTTAGGAAACCGTGATATGAGAGGAATTAAGGAGACACAAAAGCTCAAGCTTGGGGCTGCCCAAGGCACCCCAAGATAATATTTCAAGAAGTCTCAAGCATCTAAGCTTGGGGATTCCCCGGTAGGCATCCCACCTTTCTTCTTCAACAATTATCGGTTAGTATCGATTGAACCTAAGTTTTTGCTTCTTCACATGATTTGTGCTATCCTTGCAATGTAGTTTTTTTTGCTTGATTCTTGAATAAAATACCAAGATATGAAATTATTAAATGTTAGAGAGTCTTCACATAGCTACATACTTATTTGACTACTCATTGATCATCACTTATATCTTTTTGGAGTAATTTGTCATTTACTCGTGTGCTTCACTTATATCTTTTGAATTATATAGTTTTGCTCTAGCACTTCACTTATATCTTTTAGAGCACAATGGTGGTTTTATTTTGAAGAAATATATGAACTCTCATGCTTCACTTAGATTATTTTGAGAGTCTTAAACAGCATGGTAATTTTCTTAAATAATCCTAATATGCTAGGCATACAAGATTTTTAAGAATTCTTATGAGTTTGTTGAAAGCTAAGAAAAGTTTGATGCTTGATGATTGTTTTGAGATATGGAGGTAGTGATATTAAAGTTGTGCTAGTTCAGTAGTTATGAATTTGAGAGATACTTGTGTTAAAGTTTGTGATTCCCGTAGCATGCACGTATGGTGAACCGTTATGTGATGAAGTCGGAGCATGATTTATTTATTGATTGTCTTCCTTATGAGTGGCGGTCGGGGAAGAGCGATGGTATTTTCCTACCAATCTATCCCCCTAGGAGCATGCGCGTAATACTTTGCTTTGATAACTTGTAGATTTTTGCAATAAGTATATGAGTTCTTTATGACTAATGTTGAGTCCATGGATTATACACACTTTTCTTCCTTCCACCATTGCTAGCCTCTCTAATACCGCGCACTTTTCGCCTGTATCATACACCCACCATATACCTTCCTCAAAATAGCCACCAATACCTACCTATTATGGCATTTCCATAGCCATTCTGAGATATATTGCCATGCAACTTTCCACCATTCCGTTTATTATGACACGCTCCATCATTGTCATATTGCTTAGCATGATCATGTAGTTGACATCGTATTTGTGGCAAAGCCACCGTTCATGATTCTTTCATACATGTCGCTCTTGATTCATTGCATATCCCGGTACACCGCCGGAGGCATTCATATAGAGTCATATTTTGTTCTAACTATCGAGTTATAATTCTTGAGTTGTAAGTAAATAAAAGTGTGATGATCATTATTATTAGAGCATTGTCCCAGTGAGGAAAGGATGATGGAGACTATGATTCCCCCACGAGTCGGGATGAGACTCCGAACGAAAAATAAATATAGAAAAAGAGAAAAAAAATAGGCCAAAAAAAGAGAGAGAAAAGGCCCAAACAAAAAAAAGAGAGAAAAAGAGAGAAGGGACAATGTTACTATCCTTTTACCACACTTGTGCTTCAAAGTAGCACCATGATCTTCATGATAGAGAGTCTCCTATGTTGTCACTTTCATATACTAGTGGGAATTTTTCATTATAGAAATTGGCTTGTATATTCCAATGATGGGCTTCCTCAAAATTTCCTAGGTCTTCGTGAGCAAGCGAGTTGGATGCACACCCACTTAGTTTCTTTTGTTGAGCTTTCATATGCTTATAGCTCTAGTGCATCCGTTGCATGGCAATCCCTACTCACTCACATTGATATCTATTGATGGGCATCTCCATAGCCCGTTGATATGCCTAGTTGATGTGAGACTATCTTCTTCCTTTTTGTTTTCTCCGCAACCACCCTTCTATTCCACCCATAGTTCTATATCCATGGCTCACGCTCATGTATTGCGTGAAGATTGAAAAAGTTTTGAGAATGTCAAAAGTATGAAACAATTGCTTGGCTTGTCATTGGGGTTGTGCATGATTTAAATACTTTGTGTGGTGAAGATAGAGCATAGCCAAACTATATGATTTTGTAGGGATAACTTTCTTTGGCCATGTTATTTTGAGAAGACATAATTGCTTTGTTAGTATGCTTGAAGTATTTTTTTTATGTCAATATTAAACTTTTGTCTTGAATCTTTTGGATCTGAATATTCATACCACAATTAAGAAGAATTACATTAAAATTATGCCAAGTAGCATTCCACATCAAAAATTATCCTTTTTATCATTTACCTACTCGAGGACGAGCAGGAATTAAGCTTGGGATGCTTGATACGTCTCCAACGTATCTATAAATTTTGATTGCTCCATGCTATATTATCTACTGTTTTGGACAAATTTGGACTTTATTATCCACTTTATATTATTTTTGGGACTAACCTATTAACCGGAGGCCCAGCCCAGAATTGCTTTTTTTTAATTGCTGTTTTTTTGCCTATTTCAGTGTTTTGAAGAAAAGGAATATCAAACGGAGTGCAATTGACCTGAAACTCCACAGAACTTATTTCTAGACCAGAAGAAGCCCACGGAGTACCGGAAGGTCATCAGGGGAGTCCCAGGCTGCCCACGAGGGTGGGGGGCGCGCCCCCTGCCTCGTGGACAGCCCGGAGGTCCACCGACGTACTTCTTTCACCCATATATACCCACGTACCCTAAAACTTCTGAAGACGAGAATAGATCAGGAGTTCCGCCGCCGCAAGCCTCCAGAGCCACCAAAAGTCAATCGGGACCCTGTTCCGGCACCCTGTTTGAGGGGGGAACCCTCACCGGTGGCCATCTTCATCATCCCGACGATCTCCATGACGAGGAGGGAGTAGTTCACCCTCGGGGCAGAGGGTATGTACCAGTAGCTATGTGTTTGATCTCTCTCTCGTGTTCTTGATTTGGCACAATCTTGATGTATCGCGAGCTTTGCTATGATAGTTGGATCTTATGTTGCATCTCCCCCTCTACTCTCTTGTAATGGATTGAGTTTTCCCTTTGAAGTAATCTTATCAGATTGAGTCTTTAATGATTTGAGAACACTTGATGTATGTCTTGCCGTGCGTATCTGTGGTGACAATGGATATCACGTGATTCACTTGATGTATGTTTTGGTGATCAACTTGCGGGTTCCGCCCATGAACTTATGCATAGGGGTTGGCACACGTTTTCGTCTTGATTATGCGGTATAAACTTTGGGGCACTCTTTGAGGTTCTATGTGTTGGTTGAATAGATGAATTTGAGATTGTGTGATGCATATCGTATAATCATACCCACGGATACTTGAGGTGACATTGGAGTATCTAGGTGACATTAGGGTTTTGGTTGATTTGTAACTTAAGGTGTTATTCTAGTACGAACTCTAGGGCTGTTTGTGACACTTATAGGAATAGCCCAACGGATTGGTTGGAAAGAATAACTTTGAGGTGGTTTCGTACCCTACCATAATCTCTTTGTTTGTTCTCCGCTATTAGTTACTTTGGAGTGACTCTTTGTTGCATGTTGAGGGATAGTTATATGATCGAATTATGTTATTATTGTTGAGAGAACTTGCACTAGTGAAAATATGAACCCTAGGCCTTGTTTCCTAGCATTGCAATACCGTTTACGCTCACTTTTATCATTAGTTACCTTGCTGTTTTTATATTTTCAGATTACAAAACCTATATCTACCATCCATATTGCACTTGTATCACCATCTCTTCACCGAACTAGTGCACCTATACAATTTACCATTGTATTGGGTGTGTTGGGGACATAAGAGACTCTTTGTTATTTGGTTGCAGGGTTGCTTGAGAGAGACCATCTTCATCCTATGCCTCCCACGGATTGATAAACCTTAGGTCATCCACTTGAGGGAAATTTGCTACTGTCCTACAAACCACTGCACTTGGAGGCCCAACAACGTCCACAAGAAGAAGGTTGCGTAGTAGACATCAATACCGGGTTTTGTCACAATTATCGTCATAGAAGTGTCATATGTATGACAATTTTTTTTCGTTCGGCCCAAAATGTCACGGATGTGTCTTTTTTTTGTTTTGGTAACAATCACTGTATTTCAAGGGAAATCAATATACGGTCATTGGATTTCAGAATATGCTCATTACGGTCACCGTATACATTCTTGTGGTTATCATACGGTCTCTAGCTCACCGTACGTCTCCGTATTTTGTTGATGACACTGACTGTCATTGTATTTGAAGCGTGCTCCGTATTTTGTTGATGACACTTACAGTAATTATATTTGCAGCAAAAGCATGATATGGTCACTAGACTTTAGAATAAGCTCATTACGGTCACCATATAATTTTGTGGTGCAAACCATCATGTGGTTGGATGGTTAGGTGGACAGTGGTATCCCCAACACACCAGGGTTAAAGTCCTGGTGCTCGCATTTATCCTGGATTAATTTCTGTATTTTCGCCGATGTGTGTTCAGTGGGAGGAGACGTTCCCCTCGACTATGAGGCACCTACGGGGACTTCGTAAAATCTCAAGATGATATGCCGGCTCACTGTCTCGAAGGTGCTCATAGGGGTAGTGTGTGCGTTCATAGGGGTGAGTGTATGCACGTATATATAAGCGCTTGCGTCTGTACTTGTTAAAGAAATACATGTGGTGATTATATGGTCGCTGGCTCACCGTACAACTCCGTAATTTGTTGATGACATGATCAATTGACCAGTCAAACGGTCCACGTGCCGCAACTAGTGTTGCACCATCAACGCACAGTTCTGTGGGCCCACCTGTCAGCGTGTATATGAAAGAAAGAAACGGTAGTTTGCGTCTATACTGTGTTAATAAAATACATTTTGTGGTGATCCTACGATCACTAACTCACTATACAACTCTATATTTGTTGATCACACGATCAATTGACCAGTCAACTGGTCCATGTTATAAGCGCACATTACCGTAGGGCCCACCTATCTGCGTGTATATGAAAGGCAAAAATGGTAATAAATTAGTGTTCGGTGGGGATTCAAAGTCGTGAGACCTTAGGTTGGCAGCCCGCACACCCTAACCACAACGGACTAGGTCACCTTGTGATGATATGCTGAGCCAGCCGTTTTAATTGCACGCACGCATGCACGAGCTATTGTGGTGAATACAAACACATCAGACATGCGCACAAACACGCCCACAACGCCCACATGCATGCATGCAATACTCACACGTACACATGCACGCACGCAACACTCGCACTAACACACGCATGCATGCATGCAACACTGACACGTACACATGCACGCAGGAACACACGCGCGCACGCATGCATGCAACACTGAAACATACACATGCACACAACACTCACTCGTACACATGCACACACGCAACACTCACACGCCTGCATGCACATAGCACACGACGCAAGACAGAAGCTCAACCTATACGTGCATGCACCCTTTGTTAAGGACATGGATTGTTATGAGTATTAATCAATCTTATCTATGATAAGCAGAACGTTGATGTTTGCAGTGCTCTTTATGAATCACAATGTATCGAATGGGCTATCAACATATATATGAAAAATTTAAAATCCTCTAACATTATATAGTAGGCCTATCGACCTACATGAATTAGATGACGTCACACTCAATGAATATTCTTTGGTTTATGAAATGCCCGCTTCTCACCACCCTGGCCTACCAAAACCCGCTCCCCTCCCGCGCGTGATTCCCGCCCGACGCCAGCTGCCCGCGTTCATGCAGAACCGGCTCCTCTGTCGTGCGTTGCATGCGTTGGGTCACTGACATGCAGGCCATACCCAACGGTCCCACACATCAGTGGAAGAACGACACGGTGTCGTACATCAAAGGATCTGGTCAAGGGCTCCGCCCGCTGCACGCCCGGCTGAACACGCCTCCTTGCCGCATTCAAACACCTCCATGAAACCCGTGTGGAAGCCGAGAAACCCACTCCGGTAACACGCTGTTCATGACCGGGCCGGCATTAAACGCAACGCCAACCGAGCTCCCGTCCGCCCTCTATTTAATCTCCTATTTAAACGAGGCCTAATGCCAGCCAAGAATCGCACACCTCCGTCGCTCCCTTATCTCCTGCTTCTCCATTTTCTCTACTCTTACAATGGCTTACGCAATAGTTGTCCGGAATACAAGCTGGCTGGGTGGCCCGCCGAGCCCGGAATATACTAGCTATGCAGCTCGCTAATGTTCCTCCCTTGCCTCACCCGACGAAGCCAGTTACCGCCCCAAGCTGGTGCGTGATTTAGCAGCTTGCTGCTCCAGGCCAGCTCGACGCGGAGCGGCGATTTGCTCCACGCCGACACGGCGGGGAGCATGGGCGTTGTTGCTGCCGTCCACGACGCCACCTCGTACCGCGCATCCCATGTCTGTGGCCGCGACTCCCGTGCCTGCGGTCGTGCCATTAAGGCAGAGACAGAAGCCGGGTGTGCGGAGAGCGATGAGTTGGCGGTCAGCGCCTCCACATCCACCGCTGTCATCGAGGAGAAGTAGAACATGGGAGGCCACCATCGCTTGTGTCCCATTAAGGTCACCGCCGAGGGGACGCCGGCGTACACATCATGTGTCTTGTCGGGTCCTTCTACTTCGAGGACCTTCGCCGAGCCCACATGGGCTCCATAGAAGCGGAGAAGCCCCCTTCGAATCCATCTTAGGAACCAACAAAGTATTTCACTCAGTTGATCGGTAGGGAAGCGAGTCGTCCTTTGCGCTGAAGCATATACCTCTGGGGCTCCCGGCAGTCCGATGATCGTGTTGCCGGACATGAGGAACACAAAGGGATCCACCGGCTACCAATTAGACTAGGTATTATTATACCTATGCAGTTCAGGAGTAGCACCACTTAGTTGATTTATAAATGTAGTGAAATCTGTCATGTTTATATGAAAATCTGGTATTTTATATGAACTCTGTCATTGTTTATATGAAATATCGCCGTGTTTGCACAAATTTTGTTTGGTTGGTTGAGTTGTTGTCGGACTGTATGCGGCTATGGTTGGATGGCATAATTTGCGGGTCGCCATTGGAGATGTGCCCTAAGTCGGTCTGCGGTCGGCGAGGTAGGACAAATAAAAACCAGCTCGTGCGAGCTCGTCTCGTACGCGTGCGCTGGAGGAGGAGCACCCGAGCTCTACCTCGTTCATCGATGGCAAATGCACGAGGGGACAAAAGCTAATATTTTGGCTACCCCGGGCAAGATCCAAACAACCCCTTCCAGCTCCACCCCTCCCAGTGCAATCAAATCCCTCGTTCGCCGTGAATTTTTGCCATGTGTTGTTGTTTTCAGGGATATTTTGCTGTGTGAAAACAAATTTAAATATGAACGAATAATCAATGTCCGCGGTCTTCTGCCGGGACACGGTTGGATGGCCTCATAGTATTAGTAGTGTAGAGTAGTAGTAGTAAAGTGGTAGGAGTAGTACAGTGTAGAGTAATACGAGTCTCATCTGACACCAATTTCCTTGGAGTTCGTAGTACAACAAGCTACCCTAGGCTATGTTACGACTAGTAGTAGTACCTCCATAGTGGGTACATAGTACTCCAAAAAACAGGATTTTCCCAAAACTAAGTTGCTCAACCTTAATTATTTGCTTGTTTCTCTTCCTGCCTCGTTGTTCTTCCCTATGCAACCAGAATAAACGAGGTCATGTGAATAGCAATTGGTTACTCGTGTTGATTTTTTGTGCGAAATGATCACTCGTGTTCATGGCTGCATGTGTGTAGGCCAATGCATGCACTTCTTGCTTGGTGCTCGTTGGGAATCCGAGCAGAAAAAAGGAGGAGCGTGCCATACGACCTTGTGAGGGTACCTCCGTCCTGATTTATTGTTCCACATCGTATTTTGTGCCAATTTGACCATGTATTTAACTAAGAAAATGTTAATGCGTGTCACAAAAAATTATATCATTGAAAACTATGTTCAAATACGAATCCAGTGATATAATTTTTGTTGGCATGCACTAACATTTTTTCAATTAAATCTTTGGTCAAAATTTAGAACAAATTGCAAAGGTGACCAATAGACCAGTACTCAACACCATGCGTGCTAGTAGTCGTAGTGTTCTGAAAGGGCCCACTTCAATAAGCAAACAAAGAAAGAAAGGGCCCAATACACATTCAAGCATTTCATCACATCTTTCTCTCGCTCTATCTGTCGAACAGACTACCAAACTCCCCTGCCTACCGCGTGGGAAAGACCCGCCCCCGCCTTTTTTAGTTAGGGTTTGTATTGACGGATCGGGCGAAGCAGCAAAAACCAAGCCGTATCTCTTACTCCTTCGTCATACTAAGAGTGGAGACGCTCACTTCCATAAATGTTCTACTTCCTCTCGCTGACATGTGGGACATATAGCAACCGAGTCCACATGTCATGCACCAAATAATAGTGCAGAATAGCTGGGGACGCACCCCAGTCGTAGCGCCGCAGTAGTAGTAATGAGCAATGAGACGTCAAGTCACAAAACTGCACATTTCCCGCGGACAGACGAAGCAACCATTATTTCACACTTTGCTGAATCCACTTCTCCATCATCTCCTTCAAGAAAACTACGTATTGCTTCTGCCATTGTTCTGCCTCAAGAGAGACGCGCATCGGCTTGGTACATCATGACATGTGGGACCGCATGACAGGCCATGCTCCCCCGCCCACCGCTCGGTAAAATCAACTCATTTTTACTAATCTGGATACTATCTTTTTAGATTAATCTAATCGGGCTTCACCAAGGAGCAAAACCGAGTGGTAGGCTGCTCCTGTCGCGTTGGCATAGCAACTCAGCAGGGCCAGTCTGCACACGAAATGGTGACACACTTACAGGACCCCTTTCGCCGACGTGTGGGTCATCCACCGCCTTCTCCACGTGCGATGCACCAAATTACAGTTCGGAGCAGTGGCTGGACTTGGAGGCACCCCGGTCGTAGCTCCACAGTAGTAGTAAATGAACAATGAGGGGTCAAATCACAAAGCCCCACCTTTCCCGCATTAAGTTGGATAGACGAAGCAACCATAATTTCACTCTAGGGTGCAAGAGCATAAAGAAAAAGAAAACCAATGATGCAGGCGGCAGCTACCAAGGGCGCCCTAGGGTAGGAGCCTTCACTAAAATCCGCTTCTTCCCAGTCTTCTTGAAGAATACTGTTGGGGATATAACTACTGAGTATAAACCGCCCAGGAGGAGCCGAGTTATACTCACAATGAGTTACTCATATTTGAAGCCCACGAAGACAAGGAGTATGGCGCCTTACGGAGCAGAATTAACAAGAAGGCCCAAGGCCCAAAGGCGGAGTAGGGCCCGTAGATATAAATCGCCATACGATATATGACTTGTGTTGTAAGATAGGAAAGGGTAGAAACCGAGCCGGACACGTTTATGACCCGGCCGGGATTCTGTAATCCGCCGGGCGTCAACCTGTGTATATAAAGGGACGACCCGGCGACGGTTTAGGGACAAGAAAGATCAGATCGTGAAGCCAGGCTTAGCGTATTCACTCCCTAGTCATCGAAACCCTAGCAATATCACCTCAAACTGGATTAGGCCTTTACCTTCACCGCAAGGGGCTGAACCGGTATAAACTCCTCGTGTCCATTATCTTGCTTAACCCCTTTAAGCTAACCCGTCGCGATGGCTCCACGATTAAGTCCTCACACTAGGACATCTGCCGTGACAATTCCACGACAGTTGGCACCCACCGTGGGGCTAATGCACGATGGTTTCAAGTTTGTAGAGGGCAATTTCGAAGGGCTCAAGGGGTACGTTGTGGGCCGGATGACCAAGAGTCATCGCGGCAAGCCCTACATCGATGACGCGGGCTGGGGCCCCGAGGTCGGCTCAATCAAGTACAGGTACCAGGTCCCCTTCGGCGGAATCCATGTTTTCATTGGCAAGATTGGCGAACCAGGCCCTGAGCCGGACATCTGCACCGACATCATCGAGACGGCTCAGCGTGCGAGACCCGCCCAAGTTCATCCCGCCATGAAGCGTGCCTTCATGGGATTCATTAACGGTGCAGATCCTGAATCGGTATCTAACGGTGAGACGGTTGTCTATTCAGACGATGAGTCATCCACCGGTGAGACCGAGTCATTGTACCAGTTGCAAGACGGCCGGCTTGGGGGCTGTTCCCATGGCGATAGTATTCCGGACCCCCTTGAACCACCGAACCGGGTTGCCATCTTCATGGCCGATACACAGCCCGTGCTACATTCATCAACGACAGCAGAATTGATTTCGGATCAAGAATGCAACGATCGCCGGGCAGAGGCCTGACGCCACCGCCCAAGTCTTAACTGACTTGGTGGACAAACTGACAGCGTTGATAACCACAGTGGTTAACCCGGTAGACTAGGATCAACATAATGCGGCGGTTGCGAAATTACGTGATGATATAGCACAGGCCAAGGAGGAGCTGAACGGGGAAAATACCAGGATGGCGGAAGAGCGGGCCACTTTGGATGCTCAGGCACAACGGGTTCAGGCAGAGTCTTATCCACTCATGCTAGACCTGAACGCTTTGAACGATGTCATGAGAAGGAGGCATCAGACTCGTCTGGCCCTGGTTTATGAAGCAAGGAATCTCTTTAATACGCTAGGATCAGGAACCAGTAACCCGACATCGGTAAACCGGGTCGAAGCGCCTGGGACGGGAACGCCGGTTCAGCCACGTACGACGGACCCGCCTCATCAGCACAATAACCCGCCTCAACATGTGCCAACACCGCCGGACCATTACTCTATGGTAATATGATTGCTGCAGCGTCGCGATTGGCGGCTCTTCCAGTTGAAGGCGAGTCTCCAGTGGCGGTTGAAACTCGGAGAGCTCGAGAGCTGTTACAGACGACATTGGTTCAGCAGCAGGCTTATTCTTATAGTCGGGAAAGGATTCATTCCACCCCTCGTCGAAGCCGGAGTTACAGCAGGCATATCGGTGAACCGGCTGTGTCGAGCAGCGCGCGGAACCGTAACCCGCCGCATGGTCATGATCCGGCAGGCGGTGGTGCGGAGGCTCAACACGTCGTGGATCAAGGTCGAGCGCGTCGGGAGGCCGAGTTAGCGGCTCAATACGCGACTCGTCAGCCTATTCCGGTTCGTTGAACAACTTTGGTGGAGCCAGGGGTAACTTTTAGGAATTTGGGTGCGCCATGTTTAATGCCAGCTATTCGTAATGAGCGTCTGCCCATGGATTTCAAGGGTCCTCGAAAGGTGCCTAACTACACAGCTGACTTACCTCCCGAGGCATGGATCGAGAGTTATGAGATGGCCATGGAATTACTGGATGTTAGCAAAGCTGCGTGTGCTAAGTATTTCCCCTTGATGTTGGAAGAGACGGCCCATACTTGGTTGAAAGGGCTCCCTGCTAACTCCATTTGATCATGGGCCGAGTTAAAATCCCGGTTTATCCAGAATTTCAAAGACACATGCAAGCATCCTATGTCAATTGTGGATTTAGCCGCTTGTGTTCAAGAAGAGGGTGAATCGACGACTCATTGGGTACGCCGGGTTTCAACAATCCTGCACTCGTCGGATCGTATCAATGCCGATTCAGCAGTCTTAATGTTGGAAGGCAACTGTTGTTTCACGCCCCTGAAGCTGAAATTGGGATGGCTCAAACGTCACTGCAATGACATGGGGACACTCATGGCTGCTCTGGTTAAGTATGCTGACTCTGATAGTACCAAGGACCCTGAATCTGATGATGACAAACCAGGAAAGGGAAAGAAGAGCAGCAGCACCAGAGGGCAGCAACATAACCCGGCGGCAAATCAAGGTGGTAAAGGTAAGCACAAAGCTGATAATAGTTTGGACTTTGTGGCCAATACCAATGCACAGAATAATGGCCAGGGTCGTAAAGGTAGACCGCCCCCACAGACCGGAGGATCAGGCATGAATCTTGAGCATCTGTTGAATCAGCCCTGCTCGAGGGATGGTACACGTCAATGACCGTCTACTCATCTCTGGAAGGATTGTTACATCATGAAGGAGTTCAAGAATTCAAATCTTTTTCAAGACAACCATGGACCGGGAGGTGGTCCAGGATCTGGTTCACAGGGTCCGGGTTACGGTGGCGGCAGTTCAGGCTCTGGGTTCCAAGGTCATCAAGGTCATCAAGGCAGTCAAGGCAATCAGGGTGGCTACCATCAACAGTCTGGTCAGGGGAATCAGCAGGAGCAGTCTGGATATCAGAGTAACCTGAAACATTTGAATAGTGGGCAGTATCATGTCTTTACCACGAGTTTGTGCAAGAGGGATCAGAAGCTTCATAAAAGGGCAGTAAACTCCGTTGAACCAGCAGTACCCCGTTACTTGCGCTGGTCTGAGCAGCCCATTGTGTGGAGTCGAGAGGATCATCCGCCCCAGGTTGATAATCCGGGTCATCTGGCATTGGTGGTTGCACCTCAGGTTGGAGGGTTTAAGTTCACCAAGGTGCTCATGTACGGAGGGAGCATCATCAATATCCTTTATTATGAAACCTTCCGTCGCATGGGGTTGACAGATAAAAATCTTAAACCGACGAACACTGTTTTCCATGGGGTGGTGCCTAGTAAGTCGGCGTATCCAGTTGGTAAGATAGCTCTAGAAGTTTCTTTTGGAGATGATCATGATTCTAGATCAGAGACATTGACCTTTGAGGTGGTAAAAATCAAGAGCCCTTATCATGCCCTGTTTGGACGGACGACTTATGCTAAGTTCATGGAAAGGCCCTGTTATGTATATCTGCAACTTAAGATGCCAGGTCATAAGGGAACCATCATGGTACGTGGGAGTCGGAAGATAGCTTTGGAATGTGAAGAAGGTGATGCGGCTTATGCTGAGTTGGTTTGTGCAATAGAGGAGTTGAAGTTTTATAAGGACAATATTCATCCGGTGGTTATGACTTCTTTGAAAAAGCGAACTACAGAGCATGATCCGCCTTGAAGTTTAAATTGGCGGATGAGACCAAGTTAGTTGATTTTTCTCCTGGCGATTCATCCAAGCAGTTCTGCATTAGTGCTAATCTGGATCCAAAATAGGAAAGGGCGCTCATCGAGTTCATCCGTGAGAACCGGGACATCTTTGCATGGAAGCCTTCTGACATGCCATGTGTACCGAGGGAACTAACTGAGTAAACTCTTAACATTGATCCTAAGTTTAAACCGGTCAAGCAATTTCTCCGCTGGTTCAGTAAAGAAAGGCGTAAAGCTATTGGTGAGGAGGTAGCCCGGCTCCTGGCGGCTGGGTTTATCATTGAAGTATTTCATCCTAAGTGGTTGGCTAACCCGGTGATGGTACTTAAGAAGAATGGCACTTGGCGCATGTGTTTGGATTACCCGGATTTAAACAAGGCTTGGCCAGCTGATCCTTTCGCTCTCCCTCACATTGATCAGATTATTGATGCTACGACGGGTTGTGAGCGTTTGAGCTTTCTGGACGCTTATTCTGGTTATCATCAGATCAAGATGGCAGTTAAGGACCAGGAGAAGACATATTTTATAACTCCCTTTGGAGCCTTCTGCTATGTGTCTATGCCTTTTGGGCTCAAGAGTGCCCAGGCGACTTATCAGCGCTGTGTGCAGAATTGTCTTCATACTCAGATTGGGCGCAATGTTCATGCTTATGTGGATGATATTGTGGTGAAGTCTAGGAAAGAGGAGACGTTGATAGACGATTTGAAGGAAACTTTTGATAATCTCTGAGTTTATAAGATATGATGCTTAACCCGGCCAAGTGTGTCTTTGGTGTAACGGCAGGCAAGCTCTTGGGTTTTCTGGTGTCTAACAGGGGCACTGAGGCTAACCCGGAAAAAAATCATGGCAATTACTTCTCTGGCTAAACCGGCGTGTATCAATGATGTTCAATGTCTTGTGGGTCATATTGCAGCACTGAGCCGGTTTATAAGCCGGTTGGGGGAGAAAGCTATCCCTCTATATCAGATGATGAAAAGGACAGATAATTTTGTCTGGAGTGATGCTGCTAATACGGCGTTTGAGGACTTGAAGAAGCAGTTAGCCAAGCCACCTGTCCTTGCTACTCCTATTGATAAAGAGCCATTATTGTTATATGTGGCTGCTAATGCCCGGGCTGTCAGTGTGGCCATTGTGGTAGAGCAAAATGAGGCAGGCAAGGAATATCCGGTTCAATAGACGGTTTATTATATCAGCGAGGTGCTCATTGAGTCCAAGCAGAGATACCCACATTGGTAGAAGCTGGTGTACGGAGTTTTCATGGCAAGCCGGAAGCTTAAACAGTATTTTCAGGGTCATCCCATCACTGTGGTCAGTTCTGCTCCTTTGGGAGATATCATCCAAAACAGGGAAGCAATTGGCCAGGTTGCCACATGGGCCATTGAGCTTGGGCATCACGGGTTAAAGTATATGCCTCGTACGGCGATCAAGTCCAAAGTACTTGTGGGTTTCATCAATGACTGTACAGAGTTGCAGGCGCCGGAGGAAAAGCTGGATAACACATATTGGACTATTCACTTTGATGGGTCCAAGCAATTGGAGGGCTCGAGGGCTGGAGTTGTGCTAGCTTCCCCTCGAGGTGATAAATTTTGTTATGTTCTCTGTTTAATGTTCCCTTGCACTAACAATGCAGCTGAATATCAGGCCTTACTCCACGGTCTTCGAGTGTCTAAGGAGATGAACTTAAGCCGGGTTAGGTGCTTTGGTGACTCGGATTTGGTAGCTCAACAAGTATTAGGTACTTGGATTCCAAAGATCCGCTCATGGCGGCTTATCGACGAGAGGTTGATGTTATTGCTGGTCACTTCAAGGGTTATCAGGTTGAGCATGTGGACCAGAGAAAGAATGAAGCGGCGGACGCTTTAAGCCGGTTGGGTTCTCAACGTAAACCGGTGCCGCCCAATATTTTTCTTGATGTTTTACATAACCTGTCGGTCAAGCTACCTACAGAGGAGGATTTGGCTATTCCTGACCCGGAGGTTCAGTTGGTAGCGACTCTTCATGTTATCCCGGATTGGAAAGTCCCATATTTAGCATATATGACCCGGAGCGAGTTACCTGAGGATGAAACTTTAGCTAGGAAGATAATCCGACGGTCCAAGTCAATGACCATTGTCAACGGGGAATTGCATCATTGCAGTGTCACAGGGGCGTTTCAGCGTTGCGTGTCTCCTAAAGAAGGATGTGAGATTCTGCGTGAGATCCACGAAGGAGATTGTGGTCACCATGCCGGTTCAAAATCCCTGGTAGCCAAAGCTTTTCATCACGGCTTCTACTGGTTGACGGCTCATGCTGATGCTGAGGACTTGGTCAAGAAGTGTGACGGCTGTCAGAAGTTTTCACGTAGAGCTCATGTTCCGGCTTAGGAGTTGAGGATGATTCCAATCACTTGGCTGTTTGCAACTTGGGGGCTGGATATGGTTGGACCCTTTAAGAGGTCCAAGGACAAGAAGACCCACCTTTTGGTGGCGGTTCATAAGTTCACTAAGTGGGTGGAGGCAGAGCCAGTCAGTAAGTGTGATGCAACAACGACGGTTTAATTCATGAAGAAGGTGATTTTCCGGTTTGGATTTCCACACGGCATGATAACAGACAATGGCACTAATCTCTCCAAGGGTGCTATGAAAGAATTTTGTCAACGAGAACATATCCGGTTTGATGTGTCGTCAGTTGCTCACCCCCAATCTAATGGTCAAGCTGAGAGAGCCAATCAAGAGATTTTGAGAGGCATCAAGCCCCGGCTTATGGTTCCTTTACGGAGGACGCCGGGTTGTTGGGTGGAAGAGTTACCTTCCGTGTTATGGAGCATTAATACCACCCCAACAGGTCTACGGGTTACACGCCTTTCTTCATGGTTTACGGAGCAGAGGCAGTTCTCCCTAGTGACGTCCGGCACGACTCGTCTCGTGTGGCGGCTTATGTTGGAGCAGAGAATGAAAAAGAACTTCAGGAAGCACTGGACCTGTTAGTTGAGAAGCAGGACATAGCGGCGGCTCGGCCGGCGATCTGCGTTGTTACCACAGCCGCCAGGTTAAAACCAGAACTTTTCAAGAAGGGGATCTGGTGCTCTGGCTTATCTAGGATCAGACTGATATGAACAAGTTATCCCCACTTTGGGAGGGACCCTTTGTGGTCAGCAAGAATATGAACAACAGGTCATACTATCTTATCGATGTTTGAGAGCACAAAGACACACGTAAATTGGAGGAGGAGACCCATCGGCCATGGAATATTGCTCATCTTTGGTCTTACTACACCTGAGCCACAGGCTCTCCTTATGTACATATTTTTGACAATGTAGATATCATGGTCAATATAATAAACCGACATCTCTGCTAAAGCGGGGCCTCTGTCATTCCTTCCTAAAAAATTTTTTGGTTACATGGGGGCTTCCGACTTACGCATGGAGTTCTGATTACCCTTTGAACCAGTTGATAAGCCAATTGGAAAAAAACAAAAAACTTGGGGGCTTACTACCCTGGTTAAAACGGACCAAAAAAAGTCTGTTAAACATAGCTCAAACATAGGTACCCCTTGGGCATAGCCCACAAAATCACTTGGGGCTTGGTCGTATTCGAACCATAGCTACACCTCTTGATTGGCATAAGGCCACCGGGGAAATCACTTGGGGGCTTGGTCGAATTCGAACCATAGCTACACCTCTTGATTGGCATAAGGCCACCAGGGAAATCACTTGGGGGCTTGGTCGTATTCGAACCATAGCTACACCTCTTGATCGGCGTAAGGCCACCAGGGAAATCACTTGGGTGCCTGGTCGTATTCGAACCATAGCTACACCTCTTCATCGGCGTAGGGCCACCAGGGAAATCACTTGGGGGCTTGGTCATATTCGAACCATAGCTAACACCTCTTGATTGGCGTAAGGCCACCAGTGAAGTCACTTGGGGGCTTTGGTCGTATCCGAACCATAGCTTAAACCCTCTTGATCGGTGCAACACTACAATTATGATTATTTAAATCCTTTTTGATTTTTTAGTTTTATAATGCTTTATGAGTATAATTTATCCTGTGTTTATTAACCTGGCCTGGCCTTTAACTATAAGTCACAAATAAGAGGTAAACTAATATCCTGTGTTTATTGATCCGGCCTAGTTCCGTTCATAAACCAGCAAACAGATAATAATTACCAGTATTCAAGTTTTGGGTTATCACCCTTATTATACTGGCTTGCTAAAAAGCAGTGTGATAAAATATCACATGTATGTCATATCTTAAATTATATATGGTTATTTTTATGCCCATCAATGGTTATAAACTATGTTATTGGGCATGATAACCCGTCTAGCGGTAAACCGCCAGGACATTTTTATTTATTATATGCAGGAGCAGATTCCACATTGCTAAGTATCATAAGCAGATATAGCATATATCCATGTGGCAGATTAACAGTGTCATGCAAAGTAAATATGCACGATGGCATAGCAGATCAAGCGTTTAAACTAGCCTATTACAAGGCGCTTTGATGGCCAAAAGAATAATTGTTTTCAACAAGTCTTGTAGAAATGAAGAAGCTAAATCGGCCCCCGATTTATGAATCTTCACTGGGTTGGCTTGAAGGTTGTGGATCATTCCGCGCCGGTTCATCCTCCTCCTCTCCACCTAGTGGCTGGAAGTTAATGGTTGCCCAATCGATCCCAGTTAGGGCCCTGAATACAGCTTCATCACTTATAAGTGTGGAGGGTTCAACATCAGGGGCATAGCTATGCTTACGGATTGGCCGGATAAGTTTTTGGGCATCATAAGTTGGCGCATTAACCCGTTTGATGTCGGCATCATAAATCGACTGATAGTGTGAAAGATCAGTTTCTTCAGCCAATTTGCTAGCCAGTGGACGCATTTCCCTCGTTATGGCTCTGAGGTCGTCATTATCGAAGTATGACCCGTCCTCCTTTATGCTTGGATAGCCATTTCCAATATCGGCCGGATCAAGGTCAGGTATTCATGCTTTGGTCCGAGTTAATGCAGTAAGAGCACCTGCCCTGGCAGCCGATTTCTTCAGTTCTTCAAAACGGGCAGGTAACATTGACAACCTTTCCAATGTCTCCTTGATTAAAGTTGGGGGCGGATTGTTATGAGAGGCGGTACTGATGATCCGTTGTGTGCCGGTATATAATTGCTCTATAAGAGTATAGGCAGCCTTTAATTTCTTTTGCATGTCAGAGCCCATATGAGGAATGTGAGATCCTGCATCATTACAAATATCGATAAGCCGATAGTTTATGGGATAATACATGTTAAAAGCTTATGATAAGGATATTTACCAAACACAGCAGTGGTCATGGCATTTATTTGCCGCTTCAAGCCAGTCAGCTCTTCTGCTACCGGATTAAGGGCCGCTTTCTGTGTCCTCAGCCCTCTTTTGCAGCATTGCTTTCTCTGTGTCCCAGTCTGCCCGCTCAGTCTTGAAGCTTTCCTTCAGTTTCTCAGTGGCTGTTAAAGCGCTGGTCAGCTCCTCTTTCGCTGTGGAAGTGTCTGCTTGCTGGGACTTAATATTTCTTGAAGGTCGGCCATTTGGGATTCTTTCTTGCTAAGATCAGCCAGCAAGCAATGTTCAATTTATGAGTTGGCAGTATATATTTGAAGTCCCAAGCACATATCAAGTTATGCACTTGGAACTTGGGGGCTAATGCCTATTTGCTTTTTACCAAAAATCTTTTACAAGTCCCAAGCTCAATACAAGTATTATTCCTGGCACTTGGGGGCTAATGCATATTTGCTCAAGTTAACACTATGGATTTTCTTCCATCAATCAGCTTCGTGGTCAATTGGTTTACAAAGATGTCCAACAAGAGTTTGCGCCTTATAGGATAAAGTTCCGGTTCTTATTGAAAAGATGAACCGGCTCTTGGGGGCTACGCAGGCAAAGTTGAAGTATTACAAAGTCCCGGTTTATATTGATATTATAAACCGGCACTTGGGGGCTACTGGAGTTGATATTATAAATTGGATATAAAGGAAGAATAATTATGCAAAGTTAATAGTATTTACCTCATATCGCTCCTTCATCATGTTCACTACACTGGCTTCATAGTCGTGGCTTATCTACAGGCGGTTTAAAAACCCAGAATGAATATCTTGGGCATTGAGGTGGGCATAGCTTGACAAATCCGTTTTCCACTTGCCCTTGTCCATAGCAGCAAATTCTTCCTTGGCACTATGTTTTGACAAGTGATAGGGTTCCCAGGGGTGGTGTGGCCAAAGCCAGTAACTACAACATCATCCGTGTTTTCATCAGCAGCTTTGACTAGGCTTGGCGGTTTATCAGCAGCTTTGACTGGGCTTGACGGTTTATCAGCATGGCCCATTGGATCAATTTCCATTTGTTAAGCAAAAAGGTCATGATATTGCGGTGGCGGATCATCAAGAATAGCGTCAACATTTGTTTCCACTAGTTCTAGAGTTTTCTCCGGTTTGGTGGCCGTATTGTCATCAGTCGGTTTATTCAACTTGGCCTTTTTGCTAGGTCTGGCTTTGGCTCTGAAAAGAATGAACATAAATGTTAGTATATTAAGCAAGCGCAGGGTATAAAGGGTTAGTTCAAAATGCTCACCCAAGAACAGTTTTAAGGGGTGGAAGCTGTGTCCCTCTTGACTCGCTAGAAGATGAATGAGATGTTCCCTGATAGTTTGAATCAGACGGATTAAGAGGTTGTTGGAAATAACCTGCCTTGCGATAAGATGTGTCAGGAATAGGTGAAACCTCTGGGCGGCGTTTACAAACCGGCGTGTTCGGTAAACCGAACAAAGTAACCACCTGGCCACTATGCCGGGTTGTGCGGCGAGCTTCGTGTTGCCGTTTCTTCAAAAGAAAGTTTGGATCCAAATAAGCTAGAGGGTGTGAAAATCTTACTTTTCGGTTTGCTTGACGGGTTTTCTATGTTGGCAGAGGATCTGAACCGGAGGAAAGTATAATTACCTCTACATCATCAGCCTGGCTAGCTTCAGCGTCATCCTGATAATGGTCATCGTCAATGAGGTGTATGAAAAAGGAACTGAGAGAATCAAGTTCTGCCTCTGATTCCGGGTTATCAAGATCATCATCGATGTTCAACTCGGTGATCTCGGCGGTTTTCTTCTTGGCATGTTTTTTGGTGACCTTAGTCTTGGGGCGAGGCGTCTTAGCCGATTTATCTTGTGGCTTCTTCTTCCAGAACGGATCACCACCCTGTCAAAAATTAACAAAAGTTATAAGGGAATAAAAAAAGAGGGTCGGATTAAAACAAGAGTTATGCAATTCTTACAGCTGGCGGTTTATTGGAAACGCAGAAAGGGCTAAGACCTGTCTTGCTGCAATCAGCCACCGGTTCATCCGGCATCTTCTTAACAGCTTCAGTAATTTCAGCATTAGTCAGCTCAATGTTAATGTGTCGTTGAGGGTCTTTTATTTCACCTGTGTATTCACACATTAAACCGGGGCGATGACTTAAAGGCAAGATACTCCAAGAGACCCAGCAACGGACAAAGTCGATGCCTGTTAAACCGTTCACCACAAAGGCTCGGAGCTTCGAAAGTTGTGGTGCATACTTGGCTCGTTCCTTTGCGCTGAGTCGTTGGGGAAAGGGATGTGTATTGGTAAGACGGTGAGCACAATAACCCGGCAGAGGATTTTCGTCAGCTAGAGACGTATCTCGGCAATAGAACCAAGTCTGATTCCAGTCTTTGGGGTGACTATGATGCTTGGCGTGAGGGAAGCTGACATCTTTCCTTTTATGAATTGAAACCCCGCCAAGTTCAGTATTGGGTCCATCCGTAAATTCAGTACGACGGTTTAAGTAGAAGAAATCTCTGAACAGTTCAACGGTGGGCTCTTCTTCCAGATAAGCCTCACAAAACACTTGAAAATTGCAAATATTGGACACGGAGTTAGGTCCAATATCTTGAGGGTGGAGTTGGAAGCTGTGAAGCACATCACGGATTTTTTTGGTCCGGGAGGGCTAAACCCTCGACTCAGATGATCAACGAACACAACAACTTCTCCATCCTTGGGCTCAGGAGGATTTTTCGGACCAGGGACTCTCCAGTGAATGACTTCCTTTTTCGCTAAAGCGCCGGTTGCGACGCACCCGTTCAATTGTTCGGGAGGGAACCCAGTTGCAAGCATAAAAAGATTGTCCATTTGTTCGACAACCTAAAAAAAGTGTTTTGCCGGTTTAAGGTTCATGATTCACAAGCATAAAGCCTTGCAGATTAAGAGACAGAGTGTTAAAGCAGACATAATTGTTAAACCGGAGGTTGATGTTGTCAGAATTACGACGATAAGCGATTGGCGGTTTAAGAGGGGACTAATGGTACCTAGAGGGTCATCATTTTCTAAAGTTAAACCGCCTACATTGGTATTGAAGGTACAAATCTGAAATAACTAAGTGATGGAAAAACAGGTTTCACAAGTTGGCGTTATAATTTTGGATCTACGACGTGTCAGAAAATGAAAGTATGTTCATATCTAAATATTGACACCGAAGCAGTTGATAAAGGTTCAGATTGAAGTTTCTGCTTAAACAAGATGCACTGATGAAAAAATAAGGAGTATGGCCATCGCTATACAGGTAAAATATTGAAGTTTGAATCAAGGAACCACTGCACAGTGACGAGCACCGACGAACACCGATGAACCCTCAAACCCTAAAAGACAGATCCATGGTGGAAGAAAGGGAGGCTTACTGATGTTGAGGGAACAGCGAAGAGGCGCCGCCGCGATTTCTGGTGCGTTCAGGGTGATGCAGCGGCCATAGTTGAGGTCGAAGACGAGGCTAGACGGCAGCGGCTGAGTTCGAAGCGCTATGGCGACGCGAGGAAGACGATGAGATGAAGAGGCATGAGGGGGGGGGGGAGGGGGAAGTGGAAATGACCCCCGACCCTATTTATAAGGTGAATGGATAAGTGGCAGACGGGGAATCGAGGAGGTTGAAAAACGGATCTGTAGATATGCAGACGCCTCGATTTTTGGAGATTCATTAAAGGAGATATATTAAAAGATTTGGGTTCTGTGTAATGTTAATGGTAGATGACGTCACGACAGATTATCATGGTCTTGGAAGATAACGTCACGGCGAGTTACAAGGTTTTTGCGAAGGTGTTGAAGAAGGAATTTTCCTAAGTACTGAAGATTGACATGAACAATTTCAAATCAATCTGGGGCCTAATGTTGGGGATATAACTATTGAGTATAAACCTCCCAGGAGGGGCCGAGTTATACTCACAATGAGTTACTCATATTTGAACCCACGAAGACAAGGAGTATGGTGCATTACGGAGGAGATTTAACAAGAAGGCCCAAGGCCCAAAGACGGATTAGGGCCCATAGATATAAATAGCCATACGATATATGACTTGTGTTGTAAGATAGGAAAGGGTAGAAACCGAGCCGAACACGTTTATGAGCCGGCCAGGATTCTGTAATTTGCTAGGCGTCAACCTGTGTATATAAAGGGACGACCCGGCGATGATTTAGGGACAAGAAAGATCAGATCAAGAGCCAGGCTTAGCGTATTCGCTCCCTGGTCATCGAAACCCTAGCAATATCACCTCAAACTAGATTAGGCCTTTACCTTCACAGCAAGGGGCCGAACCAGTATAAACTCCTCGTGTACTTTGTCCCGATTAACCCCTTCAAGCTAACCCGTCGCGATGGCTCCACGATTAAGTCCTCACAATAGGACATCTGCCGTGACAATTCCACAACAAATACCGACGATGCATGCGGTAGGTAGGGTTTCTAGTACGGCGTGCGAGGTCCACGCCATAGTAAACGGGAGAGGGATTGAGTTCAAGTGAACGCCTTAATACGGCGTGGGCCACTCGGTTTTATGGGAACGAGGCAAAATTTTGGGTCCATGGACCAGTGGACATATACGTATAAAAAATTGTGGTCGTAGGTTCGATCGAAAGGCAATGACACTGGGGCCCCGCATTATGATATACCCACGGCCGCGTGAAATTTTCTACTCAAAATAATGCATGAAAGTTCCTCCAAAAACATCTATAACTAATGGGAAGCGAACGTAAGCTTAAATTGAAAATAAAATAAAAAGGTTCTAAAAAGATAAGAAAATGAATCGCTGTTAAAAGAATGACATTTCTAACAAAATGTGAATGTGAACTACATAGGTGTGCACATGACCAACACATATATTGTCAATAAAAAATCTAATGCAAAAAATAACTTATGAGTGACATGCACGAATTGATGATGTGATGCTTCCATGGATAGAGTACAAAAACAATGTAATTTATGACTTCCATCCATGACGTGTTCATGTGCCATAGTTGCATGTGCAGGGAAAAAGCTAGTGGGTTGTACTAGCTATTTAGGAATAGAAAATGTATATGGAAATTGTAGGCAAAGAGATGACATGTATCTCAATTCCTATGAGTAGGGATAGGAAAAGAGATGTCATTTGGTTTACATCATAGGAACTTTTCTATTGAATCTAGAGATGACATGTATCTCAATTCCTATGACTAGGGATTGGAAAACAGATGTCATTTGGTTTACATTATAGGAACTTTTCTATTGAATCTAGGCTAATGTTTATTTTCCTTTGAAATCGTGGGAGTATAGGAATCCATTCATATGAACCAAGCGGCTCTAACGCTATAAAAATCATATCTGGTTTATTTTCCTTTGAAATGTGGAGTATAGGAATCACTTCCTATGAACCAATTGGCTCTAAAGGACAAATTCCTATAAAAATCATATCATATAGAATTCCTATGATATTCCTCCGCACCAAAGGATGGTTGAAATTGCTGTAGGTGATATGATGGTCTTTCTTTGTACACTCCTCTCCCATCTCTATAGGTACCTCTCAATGATGACTGAAATGATATATACCGGGTATTCTATATGTCCATTTTGTTCTACAAAAACTCGGTAAAAGTTTGCGAGGTTCGAATTTTCAATAAAGCTATATGCATACATTTTGGAATGGAGGGAGGAACATACGACAGTTGCTAATACTCACGTGGAAGATTTGCATGTCGGAGGAGTGGCTGTTCTGTTAAATGCCATGGCAAAACTGACACTGTCGGATGCCGATCTGACGGTTCTTTCAGTGTTCGTCAGGAAACGGCTTGTGGCGAATGTTTGTCAGATATGATTTATGGACACATGCATTGCATTGATACGTGCCCCCTCTCTCTCATGCACACATGCACCTTCATGAGTCACGACTCTCCTGAGTGCTCTCGCACCCACCATCTATCTGTAGGTAGAGGTCACACACATATGTGCTCTTGACACTCTACCCTCACAACTTTTAAAAAATAAAATACGTCACAAACCTTTTTTTAACTCACACGTCACACACTTATACTACCACTCTTGTGGCGCACATTCTTTGGTCAGAGTACATCGTACTATCACGAAGAGAAGCGGTGCAGGCATGCACTAGTTCTCTCGCCACTGGTACGCGTCGGTGCTATACAAATGGTTTTTAACCCCTTTCCGCGACGGCATTTGGAACCGTCGCCAAGTGAGTGTGGGCGATAGGGGGGTCCTTCCCACACGACCCAGAATTCGTCGGGGATAGGACCTCCTGGGACACAGGCTAGGGTCGTGTGCGATCGGGCGAGGCATCGAAACCCAATCATTTCCATAGGTATGTACATCCCACACAGTGAATCCCAGAAAAACATTTCCGTAGGTATGTACATACCACACGGTGAATCCCAGAAAAACATTTCCATTTGTATGTATATCACACACAGTCAACCCAAGGAATACGTTTCCTTCTTATGTACATCCTACACAGTCAATCCAGGGAAAACGTTTCCGTTCGTATGTACATCCCACACAGTTTTATGTATACGCTCGTGTGTGAAAGGTGTAACTATCACACACGCTCTTCCTTGGTTAACAGTTTGCTTTCATGAACTACATCACACATGATTTGATGTAGAAAACTGTGCGGCATTGGGCTATCCATCAGAAGCGCTTTTACTGCCAGAACCGTTTGTAAAGTTCCATGACCGTCTGTTCTCTTTTTATTTTTGCCTGTAATTTATTATTCGAATTGGAAATTTTGAAATATGAAAGGTTCAATTCAATTCTCAGCACAATAGTTCAACAATGAATCCATAAATAAAATTGCCAGTACAATATGTTCAGTAATTACAGGATTAGGCAGCAATTAACTATGATGAACCACAATATTTAAAGGCGGTAAAGGTGAAGAGACAAGTGTAAATCATTTTGACTGCCGACGGTGTTGAAGAAGCGGAATGCCCATAATGTGTCTTCCTGCATGCCATGGGCACGAACCACTTTTGTCCAACCCCTTGTGATGATCGCCCGCCCATCCTTCACTGCCTTCAGGAAGACTTCTAGAGCATTATCATGGTAGCATGAATTATATTATTTAACCTTAGTTGCCTCCACTCCGGTCATGTAGTTTGCAAGATAATCATCAGTAAATAACTTCGGAAACCACTGAAAAGAGAAAAATATCAGATACTAAGGTCTAATAGAGTAACTTGTTGTGGGCAGGGGGAAAAGGCAACACAATACTTACCATCCTAAAGTTCACTGTTGTCTTCGACAAAGTGTAAATAAAGAGCTTAATTCCAATCACCCGTTTCTTTCGCCTAACAATCTTTCTTAGTTTCCTCACTTGACGCTTGTCCATGAATATATCATTGCCCCATACGCAAAAGGGATTGAAGAGTGGATCAGTACCGCTCATATATGTACCTACAAGCAACCAGTAAATGTTAGAAGCTAAACTGAGATTGCACAAATGATGTAAAATACAACTACCTATGTTCCTAAGTACAAGTATTTTTTTTTTGAGATTTCAATATGAACTACATGCGGATGTATATATTTAGATTAGAATCTAGACTCACTCATTTTGCTCCTTATGTAGTCTATATTGGAATCTCTAAAAATACTTATATTTAGGAATAGATGGCGTATAACACATGGGATGCAGCTAACCTCGATAGCAAACAACAACATCGCCCATTGTAGCCCTGTTTAAGTACATGGAAAGCCAATTTTAACTACAACAGGGTTAACATCCACCAAAAATAGCAAATGGTAATCAAACGGCAGCATCTGTAGTGATATCTTCACTGCGAAAGAGTAGCACGGTAGCAAAGGGATGGAATAAAAAAAGGATACAACTATTAATTGCAACGGGCTTAACAACATCCTAATTCATGTTTGTAAGTTTGTAGCCATTGAAATACAACTGTTTAAAAATGGATACAACTGTTAATTGCAATAGGCTTAATGGCCATTGAAACCGACACTGATAAAAATGCAATTGGCAGAGTTAAACATCACAGGGCAGGTGCTGTCAGAGCAGATAATGGCCTAGTTGTCTGTAAAAAGGTAGGGGAAATAGCTAAAACGTGTTAGGCATATTTACTACAACATGCTTAATACATCGACCGTACAAAACATAGCCATTAATTGCAACTGGTATTTGTAAGATTGAACTGGTGAGTACATACTTGGTAAGTCCTCAGAGGTAGTTGCTGGGGCACTTCATCATGGCCAGAGCCCGCCAAAAGTCAGCGGCGGCGGAGGCGAGCTGTTCCTCCGGGTCGAAGCGTGGATCAGTGCCACTGACATGTGTACCTACAGGCAACCAGTAAATGGTAGAAGTTAAACTGCAATTGCACAAATGATGTGAAATACTATAAGACATGGGATGCAACTAACCTCGACGGCAAACAACAGCATCGGCCGTTACGACCCTGCGTAAGTACATGGACAGGCATGTTAAGTAGAACAGGGTTAGCATCCACGAAAAATAGCAAATGGGCAGCATCTGTAGTATATCTTCATTGCGGAGACTAGCATGGTAGCAAATGGACAGATTAAAAAATGGATACAACTCTTAATTGCAAACAGGCTTAACAACATCCTAAGTCATGTTTTGTAAGTTTGCAGCCATTGAAATACAACTGTTTAAAAATGGATTCAACTATTAATTGCAACAGGCTTAATAGACATTGAAACCGGTACTGATAAATATGCAATTGACATAGTTAAACATCACAAGGAAGGTGCTGCCGGAGCGGAGAATGTCCCAGATGCCTATACAAAGGTAGGGAAAGTAGCAAAAACGTGTTAGTCATGTTTACAAGAACATGCTTAATACATTGACTGTACAGAACATAGCCATTAATTGCAACTGGTATTGGTAAGATTGAACTGGTGAGTACAAACTTGGTAAGTCCTGAGAGGTAGTTGCTGGGGCACTTCATCTTGGCCAGAGCCCGCCCAAAGTCAGCGACGGCGGAGGCGAGCTGTTCCTCCGGGTCGAAGCGTGGATCAGTGCCACTAACATGTGTACCTACAGGCAACCAGTAAATGGTAGAAGTTAAACTACAATTGCACAAATTATGTGAAATACTGTAAGACATGGGATGCAGCTAACCTTGACGGCAAACAACAGCGCCGGGTGTTATGACCCTGCGTAAGTACATGGACATGCATGTTAAGTACAACAGGGTTAGCATCCACTAAAAATAGCAAATGGGCAGCATCTCTAGTGATATCCTGAGTCATGTATTGTAAGTTTGTTTCTGGTATTGGTGAAATTGAGCTGTACATGGTAATATTTGAACATCACACAGTGTGCCGTACTGAAATAAATGAGGCACAAACATGCTTAATACATCAACCGTACAAATCATAGCCATTGCAAGTGGTATTGGTAAGATTTAGCTGGTCAGATCTTACCTGTTAAGTCTTGTGGGTAGTCGCTGGGGGACTTCATCTGGGCCAGAGCCTGCACCATGTCGTCGGCGGCGGCGGATGCGATGTGTTCCTCCAGGTCAACACGCATAGCGGCATCGCGCCATGGACCGCCATTAGCTCCTGGCGGTGGGGATTTGGAGGCATGAGGATGTTTTGCAGGCGCCATTTAAGCAATCAGGTCGGGGTCGTGATAGAGATCGGTGGGTTACCTGACTGGATCTGAGCAGAATGTAGATGTGGTTGAAGCTGTGGTTGCGGCGGCGGTGGTTTGAGATGCCGGTAGGGGGAGGCGCGAGGGGGGGGGGTACTGAGGGTGGGGATGTGGTTGGAGAAACAAATTCTGAAATCGCGCGCCTAATGAAAATTTCGCTGCGAAACTTGAAACTTGGGCGAGGGAAACACATAACACAGACGAAGCACGTAAAATACTCATGTGCGAGAAAAAAGAAAGTTGGCAGATCCCATATCCAAAAAAATGTACACATGTACTTGATTTTTTTCGGTCACTGGTACGCCTGGTTTATTAGGAAACATCGCACATGTAACTGACTTATGGGTCATTAACGCAAAAAACGCGGACGGGTACGGCATAGAAACCGTGTGCTTTGTGATCGTCTAATGACTAACGCAAAAAAATGCACACAGGTACACATGATAATCAATGCTCATAGCCCTCAAAGGATGCTCTTACCGACATTGTACGTTAATACTAAAAACTTAAAGTACTACTGGTAATTTGCTCTAATACTACAAACTTAAACTACTTCTCACATGCTGCCATCGGGGCATGCTGGCTAGACGCCCGCGTTCTCCTTCCTGGCCTTGTAGGCGGCGGCCCACCATGCTTCGATCTCCGCCAAGCTCTGCTCACCACGGCGTGCGGCCTCTTTTTTCTTGCGGCGGCGGGACTCTCTTTTCTTGACTGCTTTCTGCCTTTTCCGCTCCTTCTATGCGGCTTTAGCCGCCTCTAGATCCACCACCCATCCGGCCATGTCAGCCTCAAAGTACGCCCATGTAACTGTCTGGCTGCCGGCGGCGACGAACTCGGCGCGACGAGATGCCATCGCTTCCTTACCATGTGTGCGGATGCGGGCGGCGAGGAACACGGCGCGGTGGTATGCCATCGGTTCCTTACCAGTTACTGTGCGCCGCGGTGCCATGGACGACGCCTGGAGAGAGCTCTGGGGCGGAGGAGCGGGGCAGCCATACAGTGCGGTGGTATTCAAGAGCTCAACGACAAACGACAGCAGACATTTGGCTTCCCTTACAATTTTTCTCGTTCATTATCGCACATGGTTCATCTCCGTCGCTTCTGGAAACAGTGTGCGTTGAGCCTATTCTGTGTTGCGTTATGATTGGCCGAAACCCCAGCCACGCGGATCGCGCGTGTTAACCGTAGGATGGGCCGTGATCGAACGACAATCCACGTCCCTCACATCACATCCGTGCACCTGTAGCCAGATTGGATTTATATGCGCTAAATGCCTCGAAAATGCACACAATCCCCTAAATATGGTAAATGAGCCCGGAAAAGTGCCAAATTTGAACACGGTGATTTGCAAGGTCTATGTTTGTCGTAGAAAAAAACTCCAGGGCAAAGAACAAAGAAAATTTGGATTCCCCTTCAATCTTGGTGATTTCCCTCTTGAAAGTGTGGAACTTCTTTGGTGATGGTTCGATTTATGAAGTCGTGCATCACAACATAAGCCAAACCTTCTCTAATTTTTACCAGTGCACAGTGAGGTCATACCATGGCACACCATGCCATGCGTCATGTTTTTCAAGTATTTATTTCATTTTTTCTAGAGTTGAAAACCCAATAAACAAACGTTTGTGGTTGACTATTGCCACACATTTCATCGAAATATCTATCCCTTCCTTGTATAAGGCATGAGAATTTACTAAATGGCACGAGCATGGTTTTCCAGGCCGTTCTTGTGCACCCTTGCATGAACCGATTGTTTGAACTTGAATTATGTGCATTAATGCCTAGGAAATGCACGCAATCCCCTAAATATGGCAAATGAACCCGGAAAAGTGCCAAATTTGAACACGGTGATTTGCAGGTTGTATGTTCATCGTAGAAAAAAACTCGTGGACAAAGGACAAAGGAAATTTGGATCCCCTTCAATCTTGGTGATTTCCCCCTCGAAACCATGAAACTTCCTTGGTGATGGTTCAATTTATGAAAGGCGTGCATCACGACATAAGGAAAACATTCTCCAATTTTTACCAGGGCATGGTGAGGCCATACCATGGCACCACGCCAGGCGTCATGTTTTCCAACCATGTGTTTCATTTTTTTTATAGTTGTTAACCCAATAAATGACGCGTTTATGGTTGACTATTGCCCCACATTTCCTTGAAATGTCTTCCCATTCCTTGTAAAAGGCATGAGAATGTACTAAATAACACGAGCATGGTTTTCCAGACCGTTCTTGTGCACCTTTTCATGCATTGATTGTTCGAATTTGAATTATGTCCATTAATGCCTAGAATATGCACATAATCCCCTAAATATGGTAAATGAGCCCGGAAAAATGTCAAATTTGAACAGGTTGCATTTGAGGCGGTATGTTGATCGTTGGAAAAAAACTGAATGACAAACTAGGACGGAAACTTGGATTCCCCTTCAATCTTGGGGATTTCCCTCTCGAAAGGATGGAACTTCCTCGGTGATGGTTCGATTTATGAAGGGCGTGCATGACGACATAAGCCAAACCTTCTGAAATTTTTACCAGGGCATGGTGAGGTCATACCATGGCACCGTGCCAGGCGTCATGTTTTTTAAGCATTTATTTCATTTTTCTATAGTTGAAAACCCAACAAACAAACATTTGTGGTTGACTACTGCCACACACTTCATCAAAATATCTGTCCATTCCTTGTAAAAGGCATGAGAATTTACTAAATGGCATGAGCATGGTTTTCCAGGCTGTTCTTGTGGACCCTTTCATGCACCGATTGTTTGAACTTGAATTATGTGCATTAATGCCTAGGAAATGCACATAATCCCCTAAATATGACAAATGAACTCGGAAAAGTGCCAAGTTTGAACACGGTGATTTGCAGGTTGTATGTTCATCATAGAAAAAAACTCATGGACGAAGGACAAAGGAAATTTGGATCCCCCTTCAATCTTGGTGATTTCCCCCTCGAAACCATCAAACTTCCTCGGTGATGGTTCATTTTATGAAAGGCGTGCATGATGGCATTTTTACGAGGGCACGGTGAGGTCATACCATGGCACCACACCAGGCGTCATGTTTTCCAAGCATGTATTTAATTTTTGTATAGTTGTTAACCCAGTAAACGACACGTTTATGGTTGATTATTGCCACACATTTCCTTGAAATATCTGCCCATTCCTTGTAAAAGGCATGAGAATGTACTAAATAGCACAAGCATGGTTTTCCAGACCGTTCTTGTGCACCTTTTCATGCACCGATTGCTTGAATTTGAATTATGTGCATTATTAATGTCTAGAAAATGCACATAATCCCCGAAATATGGTAAATGAGTTCGGAAAAATGTCAAATTTGAACATGTTGCATTTGAGCAAGTATGTTGATCATTGGAAAAAAACTGAATGACAAACTGGGACGGAAATTTGGATTCCCCTACAATCTTGGTGATTTCCCTCTCGAAAGCATTGAACTTCCTCGGTGATAGTTTGATTTATGAAGGGCGTGCATGACGACATAAATCAAACCTTCCCAGATTTTAACCAGGGCACGGTGAGGCCATACCATGGCACCATGCCAGGCATCATGTTTTTCAAGCACATATTTCATTGTTCTATAGTTGATGACCTAGTAAATGACGCGTTTGTGGTTGACTATTGCCACGCATTCCATTGAAATCTCTGCCCATTCCTTGTATAAGTCTTGAGAAATTACTAAATACCACGAGTATGGTTTTTCCAGACCGTTCTTGTGCACCTTTTCAAGCACCAATTGTTTGAATTTGAATTATGTGCATTAATGCCTACAAAATGCACATAATCCCCTAAATATTGTAAATGAACCCGCAAAAGTGTCAAATTTGAACACGGTGATTAGCAGGGTTTATGTTCATTGTAGAAAAAACTCATGGATGAAAGACAAAGGAAATTTGGATTCCCATTCAATCTCGGTGATTTACTATCGCACATGATTCATCTCTGTCGCCTCTGCGAACCGTGTGTGTTCACTCACACATGCAAAAGGAAAAAAGAAATCCCTCGCCCACTTCATCCCCACTCACTCGCCGTGGACTCCTCCGCAACTCTGCACCCTAAGATCGACGGCTGTTGGCGGCGGGCGTAGGTTGCGCTCCAAACGACACGGGATTTCGCCCCTACCGCTTTCCGCCGCCTATCTGCACTGACATCCTAGACTCTGGTCGACTAGAGTTTTCTGTGGGATTGGGCCGGGGATTTTTCTCATGGGGAAGGTAATTAATCAACTTAATTAGCAAAATATTCACTCATCTCTTATCGCAGTCCTTCCGTCACTGTTAATCAACCGGCGGAAATCGCCGTGGAATCATTTTTGTTCTAGATGATTCGTGGGTGTTCATTCATGTGTCCATAGTGCAAGCACAAATTGGGCAACTGTGGTCGTGGCCAGTTGGAAACGAAGTTTTATCTCACCATTCCGGATGACTTCAGGGAGCGCTCGGTGTGTTCAATCTCAACCTACCACGGTTGGCATGGCCTAAATTTGTGAACATATAACGTCTGTTGCTACATTATCAATATATTTGCATCAAATCTTTGTTACATTATCAATTTTTAATTCTATATTTTTGTACTTTGCTTTCATCTATATATTGATCTGTTCTATTAGTTACTCCCATATTTGCATCTTGCTCTGTTATTTCAATATATCTAATTTACGATCTTTATTTTCATTTCAAGCAACTGGAGTAGAAGCAAATCTTGGGGTTTACTTTACTGATGACTCCCAGGATGTCATATTGACAACGCAACATGGATTAACAATGACGGTTAGCATAAAACTTGATAAAGATGGTCACTCCTATTTTAATGCGGACCTTTGGAGAATAATGTCTAAGTGTTATGAACTGAAAGCTGGCAATAAAATTCTAGTGCGTGCACCACAGCCTGGTCTAATTAACATGGATGTTTACTTCCCCAACGTCATCAGCCGATCAAAGTCTGATCGAGGTTAGTGTCCTTTCAACTTTCTCCATGATGTCATATTACTATTTAAGCAACCAATTGAACACTATTTACGCAACCAATTGTGATATCATATTCTAACTCTGTTCCTAGGCAGTAACAAATTCTATTTACCAATTTATGTGCATTATATATTCTTCTGCCATGTTCTAAATAAATAATACCTTTCCACCTTTTAAGAAGGATATGTTAGATGCATAGTGAACGATCTATATGTTACTAAGCATACCAAATTTCACTAGAAGGATTGAAGAATGTCATAAACTTTGTTGATAATCTGACAGAGATAGCACAGCGTATGAACGCTGGATTTTGGATGCGATTAATTAGACCTATGGTGCACACACTAAACAAGACCAATTGTGTGCACAAAACGCTGGTAAAAAGTCTTATTTTAATGTTGATGCTCATAAACTATATATATCTTCAACGATATGTTACAATTGTTTTTTATTCTACATGTCAACAGAAATTGCCCCTGTAGTAGTTCCTGGATCGATTTCCCGGCGTTGTCGAATTACACTTGTGCCTGCTAATAACGCCAAAGTGATTGCAAGGTACTGCATTTTCCGCAGAAATGGAACCATTCAAATTAACAAGTTCTCGGTTCTCGTGGCAATGCATCCATATTGGAAAATTGGAGACACTGTTCTACTCATGCTCTACCAAGGCATAGGAGGGCTCTTCCTTTTCACTGACGAGATGCCGAGTCGCCTTGATCAAGCTGCTTCCAGTGGATTGTTGTGGTTGTTGGCCCTCAGCCTCTTAAAATGTGCTAGTTGTTACTATATATGTTAAGTATGTAGATATGGACCATATGGTTGTTGGTCCTTAGCCTCTTAAAATGTGATAGTTGTTACTATGTTAAGTATGTAGATATGGACCATACGGTTGTCAAAACCGTGTTACGAAGATCCTCCTTTTGTCGAATAGTGTAATCACTATATATATGTTACTCAAATGCTGTTACCCAAGTTCATAAATTTTCATGGAAAGTATTAGTATCGTACACTGTTCATTGAGTTTAAGCGTGTGCCCGATGTCCAGAAGGCATTTGCATATTAACTGTCCATATTGCAAATTCACACACATGTTGACATAAGGAAACGTATGTGTAACATACTAATCATCACACACGAGTACTCGCTGACGCATCATGTGCGATACTCCTAGCCACTTCAAGCAACTAGTTTGCATTTTTCAAAGTTTTTTGTACACACAGAATCGCACACGAAGTAACTGTATTGACCGTCTATGTTGTAATTTCTCATCGCAAACAGTTATCCGAGTCGGCTGTTTGCCACGTATCACACACATCTTGTTTACACAACTCGTTTGTGTTCTTTTGGCTCATCGCAAATAGTTCGTCCATGTGAACTGTATGCCGCATATCACACACATCTTGTTAAGTTGAATCATTTCTGTTGTGTTCCCTAATCAAAAACAGTTCGTCCGAGCGAACCATATGCCGTGTATCGCACACACATTGATATGGCTGCCCGTTTCTGTTTTTCTACCTCATCACAAACTGTTCGAATGGATTAACCATGTGTCCTACATCGCACACACATTTTTATGGCTGCCTGTTTCTGTTGTTCTGCCTCATCGAAGATAGTTTGAATGGATTAACCGTGTGCCCTGCATCGCACACACAACTAAAATCTGAACCGTGTTTGATGGTTCTGCCATCGCAAACGTTTTGCACCTTTTTTGATGGTCTTTTTACACCACCGTTTGTGATTATTGCATCGCACACAATTTCGGCAAAGGGTCTCCGATCGTAGTGTCGCGTTAGCAGTATCCTGCAGAAGTGCGCACTCACGCGTGGGTACACGTAGGAGCACCTTTTTTGAAGCTAGGAGTTCATTTGTTTACAAAGAGGCATCCCGATTGACATTTTGACTCGTCTAGTTTTGAACTTCATGGAGGGTCGGGGGACCACACGTGAATGATACAGTACATAGTGCGTCCTGGACGCGGTGATTTGATAGTGTGACCTGGAAGCGGTGGCAAGTTATTGATCGAGTCTTATTTTTACTTGAACTTAAAATAGTGGTTCGTGCGTATTCAATTTAACAACGATTGCTACAACAAAATCACTCCACTGTATATACATATAAGTAGGAGCCTCGACGCTTGCTTTACTAGGGTTCATCTCTTTCACTCTCTCATGCTCTTTAGATCTAAACAAGACATAGGTGGCCACACACACTCTCTCTCTCTTTGCTCACCACTGGTCATAGATCTGTCCCGACCACCTCGGCCGGGGCAGGGGTGTACGTTGGTATTTCCCCGAAGAGGAGAGGATGATGCAGCACAACAGCGGTAAGTATTTCCCTCAGTTATGAAACCAAGGTTATCAATCCAATAGGAGGATCCACCCACACTATGTAAACGATACCTGCACACAAATAACAAATACTTGCAACCCAACGCGTAAGAGTGGTTGTCAATCCCTCCTCGGTATTGAGATAGATTAAATTGTAAGAGATTTGATAAATAGATCTAACAAAAACACAAATTAAAATAGATAAAGAAAAAGTGCAGCAAGGTATTTTTGGGTTTTTAATATGATAGGAAATAGACCCGGGGTCCGTAGATTTCACTACAGGCTTCTCTCGAGAAAATAACATACGGTGGGTAAACAAATTACTATTGGGCAATTGACAGAAGAGAAACTAATTATGACGATATCCAAGGCAATGATCATGTATATAGGCATCATGTCCAAGATTAGTAGACCGACTCCTGCCTGCATCTACTACTATTACTCGACACATCGACTGCTATCCAGCATGCATCTAGAGTATTAAGTTCATGAAGAAACGGAGTAATGAAATAAGAACGATGACATGATGTAGACACGATCTATTCATGTAGAAATAGACCCCATCTTTTTATCCTTAATGGCAACGATACATGCGTTTCATGCCTCCTTCTGTCACTGAGATTGAGCACCGCAAGATCGAACCCATCACAAAGCACCTCTTCCCATGGTAAGAAAAATATATCTAGTTGGCCAAACCAAACCAAAGCTTCGGAGAAGAAATATGAGGCTATAACAATCATGCATAAAAGAGTTCAGTAATTCATCGAATCCCAGCAAACACACCGCAAAAAGTCATTACATCAAATAGATCTCCAAGAACATCAGGAGAACATTCTTTTGAAGATCAAAAAGAGAGAAGAAGCCATATAGCTACTACCTATGGACCCATAGGTCCGTGGCAAACTACTCACGCATCATCGAAGGGGCAAGGGTGATGATGAAGAACCCCTCCGTGATCTTTGACCCCTCCGGCAGAGTGTCGGAAAAGGCCTCTAGATTGGATCTTGTGGTTCTGGAACTTGCGGCGGCAGAAACTGTTTTCTCTCCACTCCCCTAGGGTTTTTGGGATTTCAGAGTATTTATAGAGCTAATTGGCGGTGGAGGGGGTGCCTGTGGGCCCCACTACCCACCAGGGCTCCAGGGGCCTCTGGCATGCCCTGGTGCCTAGTGGGCCCCATAGGCCCCCTCTAGTGCACTTCTTGGGCCTCCTGGGTGTCTTCTGGGCATAAACAATTCTCCAAAAAGTTTCATGGCATTTGGACTCCGTTTGGTATTGATATTTTGCGAAGTAAAAAACAAGCAAAAAGTAGCAACTAGCAATGGGCACTATGTCAATAGGTTAGTGCCCAAAAATGATATAATGTTGCTAGTAAATGAATATGAAACATCCAAGAATGATAATATAATAGCATGGAACAATAAAATATTATAGATACGTTCAAGACGTATCAGCATCCCCAAGCTTAATTCCTTCTCGTCCTCGAGTAGGTAAATGATAAAAATAGAATTTTTGATGTGGAATGTTGCCTAGCATGTTCATCACATATTGTTTTTGTAGCATGGACATTTGGACTTCTAGACGATTCAATGTAATAGTATATATTTGACATGAGGACATCAATACTCAAGCATATCAACCAGCAACCATGTCTTTCAAAAAGAGCAACAGTAAAGAAAGCCATCCCTAACACATTATTCTCAGTCATTGATCCATTCATGAAACACACTCAAATATTAACTATGCCCAATGCACAAGTATGATAATACTGTTCCCTTGTTGGTGCTTTATAAGAGAAGATGGAGACTCAATAAAAAAAATTGCATAGAAGTAAATAGATAGGCCCTTCGTAGAGGGAAGCAGAGATTTGTAGACGTGCTAGAGCTCAAAGCTTAAATTGAGAGATAATATTGTTTTGAGAGGTAGGCTTTTCCCGTAACCGAAAACAACCGAGAGTTCCTAATACTTTCCATGCTAGTAAATCATAGGCGGTTCCCAAACATCAAATAAAGTTTATTCCTTTTTCCACCATTCTTTCACAATCCATGGGTAGCCGTATCAACGAGTGCCTTCCATACCAACACTTCCCAAGGAATTTATTATTTGATAACATAAAATATATATTTTTCCATTTCGGGACTGGGCATCCCTATTACCTTGCCACACTCTCGTGCAATGACAAGTGAATAAACACACATCTTGAGAATAAAATATCTAGCATGAAAAATATTGGCCACCCCCTGCCACTTCATGAGCGGTACGGGAACACAAAATGGAAATTCGTTTTGAAAATTAGAGTTCGCACATACAAATTGACTTGGAACAACATGGAAATCCGCATATAGGTAGGTATGGTGGACTCATTGGCACAACTTGGTTTAAGGAGTTTGGATGCACAAGCAGTGTTCCTGCTTAGTACAAATGGAGGCTAGCAAATAGATTGAGAAGCGACCAACAAAAACAACGAAAACGATCGTAAACGAGCAATAAACATAACTAATACCAAATAATGCACAAGAAGTAGGACGTAACTTCATTGCATTACTATTGAGTTTCATGCTTGCATAAGGAACCACAAACCTTAACATCAATATTCTTACTAAAGCATAATTACTCACCAACATGACTCACATATTACTATCTCCATATCTCAAAACTATTACAAGGAATCAAGTTTATAATATCGAATTATCTTCATGAAATTTATTATTATATCCTTCTTGAATATCTATCACTTTGGGACTAATTTCATATATAACCATTGTTACTAAAGCTCTCAAATAAATTTAAGTGAAGCATAAGAGCACATATTTCTTCAAAAACATGTTCATCTCTCAAAATAATATGAGTGAAGCATTGAGAGGATATTTCTTTAAGATTTTACTAACTCTCAAAATAACCAAAGTGAAGTGATGTCTACTACGCAACCTTCTTCTCTTAGACATTGTTGGGCCTCCAAGTGCAGAGGTTTGTAGGACAGTAGCAAATTTCCCTCAAGTGGATGACCTAAGGTTTATCAATCCGTGGGAGGCGTAGGTTGAAGATGGTCTCTCTCAAACAACCCTGCAACCAAAGAGCAAAGAGTCTCTTGTGTCCCCAACACACCCAATACAATGGTAAATTGTATAGGTGCACTATTTCGGCGAAGAGATGGTGATACAAGTGCAATATGGATGGTAGATATAGGTATTTGTAATCTGAAAATATAAAAACAACAAGCTAACTAATGATAAAAGTGAGCGTAAACGGTATTGCAATGCTAGGAAACAAGGCCTAGGGTCCATACTTTCACTAGTGCAAGTTCTCTCAACAATAATAACATGATAGGATCATATAACTATCCCTCAACATGCAACAAAGAGTCACTCCAAAGTCACTAATAGCGGAGAATAAACGAAGAGATTATTGTAGGGTACGAAACCACCTCAAAGTTATCCTTTCTGACCGATCTATTCAAGAGTCCGTAGTAAAATAACACGAAGCTATTCTTTCCGTTCAATCTATCGTAGAGTTCATACTAGAATAACACCTTAAGACACAAATCAACCAAAACCCTAATGTCACCTAGATACTCCAATGTCACCTCAAGTATCCGTGGGTATGATTATACGATATGCATCACACAATCTCAGATTCATCTATTCAAACTAACCCAAAGTACTTCAAAGAGTGCCCCAAAGTTTCTACCGGAGAGTCAAGACAAAAACGTGTGCCAACTCCTATGCATAAGTTCACGAGGTCATGAAACTCGCAAGTTGATCAACAAAACATACATCAAGTGGATCACGTGATATCCCATTGTCACTACAGATAAGCACATGCAAGACATACATCAAGTGTTCTCAAATCCTTAAAGACCCAATCCGATAAGATAACTTCAAAGGGAAAACTCAATCCATTAAAAGAGAGTAGAGGGGGAGAAACATCATAAGATCCAACTATAATAGCAAAGGTCGCGATACATCAAGATCGTACCACCTCAAGAACACGAGAGAGAGAGAGATCAAACACATAGCTACTGGTACATACCCTCAGCCCCGAGGGTGAACTAGTCTATCCTCATCATGGAGAGCACCGGGATGATGAAGATGGCCACCGGTGAGGGTCCCCCCCCCTCCGGCAGGGTGCCGGAACAGGGTCCTGACTGGTTTTTTGTGGCTACATAGGATTACGGCGGCGGAACTCCCGATCTATTATGTTCCCAGATGTTTTTAGGGTATATGGACATATATAGGCGAAAGAAGTCGGTCAGGGGAGCCATGAGGGGCCAACGAGGGTGGGGGGCGCGCCCAGGGGGCAAGCGCGCCTCCCTGCCTCGTGGCCACCTCGAAGCTTCCTTGACTTCAACTCCAAGTCTCCCGGATCACGTTCATTCCAAAAAATCACGCTCCGAAGGTTTCATTCTGTTTGGACTCCGTTTGATATGCCTTTTCTGCGAAACACTGAAACAAGGATAAACAGAAACTGGCACTGGGCTCTGGGTTAATAGGTTAGTCCCAAAAATAATATAGAAGTGTTTAATAAAGCTCATAAACATCCAAAACAGATAATATAATAACATGAATACTTCATAAATTATAGATACGTTGGAGACGTATTAGCATCCCCAAGCTTAATTCCTGCTCGTCCTCGAGTAGGTAAATGATAAAAGAAATAATTTATAAAGTGTGAATGCTAGCAGGTGCACAAGTTTGATCAATGATAATTTCAATCACCTTTTCTAGCATCATTATATCATAACCGTAGCTCATCTCGTAAAGCTTCTCATGATCAAGTAACAAGCTATTCACATGTTAAAGTATAGATCATAAACTTTCTTGAAAACTAACAAACCATGTTATTAGTCATCAAACAATTACAATTCATCTTATTTTCAGGAAGAGTCTATGTCAGAGCTTTGATTTAGCAAACTCCACATACTCAACTATCATTTAGTCTTTCACAATTGCTAACACTCACACGATATTTATGAGTTCAAAGTTTTAATCAGACACAGAGAAAGATAGGGGCTTATAGATTCGCCTCCCAACCTTTTACCTCAAGGGTAATGTCAACAATAATAGCTCATGATGCCTTACATCCAATTGGATATATATATATATATATATATATCAGAATCTTTCCAACACAATGTGCGTGCCAAAGGATAAAATGTAAAAAGGAAAGGTGAAGATCACCATGACTCTTGCACAAGAATAAAATATAGGCCCTTCGCAGAGGGAAGCAGAGGTTGCCATGCGCTTTTATAGTTGGATGCACAAAATGTTAATGCGAGGGAACGTCACTTTATATTGCCACTTGTGATAGGGACCTTTATTATGCAGTCTGTCGCTTTTATAGCTTCCATATCACAAGATCGTATAAAGCTTATTTTCTCCACACTAAAAGATCATACATATTTAGAGAGCAATTTTTATTGCATGCACCGATGACAACTTACTTGAAGGATCTTACTCAATCCGTAGGTAGGTATGGTGGACTCTCATGGAAATACTGGTTTAAGGGATGTTTGGAAGCACAAGTAGTATCTCTACTTGGTGCAAATAATTTGGCTAGCATGTGGGGGAAAGGCAAGCTCAACGTGTTGGGCGATCCATGACAATATACTTTATTTTGGATATAAGAAAACATAACCCATTACGTTGCATTCCTTGTCCAACATCAACCTCTTAGCATGTCATATTTTAATGAGTGCTCACAATTACAAAAGATGTCCAAGATAGTATATTATATGTGAAATCTCTCTTCCTTCAATATTCTTGCATGAATTGTTCAAGTGACCAATACAATGTTTGCTAACCTTCAATAAATTTACCACCTCTACTTCTTATATGTGAAGTCATTACTCCCCATGGGATAAGCATATGAAACATATATAATTTCATATTTATGACATTCAACTCATTCAACCATTTACTCATAGGATATAAGTGAAGCACACGAGTAAATGACAAACTACTCCAAAAAGATATATGTGATGATCAATGAGTAGTTAAATAATTATATAGCTATTTGAAGACTCTTTCTCATTTAAGAATTTCAGATCTTGATACTTTATTCAAACAGCAAGCAAAACAAAATAAAATAAAATGATGCTCCAAGCAAAACACATATCATGTGGTGAATAAAAATATAACTCCAAGTAAATTTACCGATGGATGAGGACGAAAGAGGGGATGCCTTCTGGGGCATCCCAAGCTTTGGCTTTTTGGAGTCCTTGTATTTACCTTGGGGTGCCTTGGGCATCCCCAAGCTTAGGCTCTTGCCACTCCTTATTCCATAGTCCATCGAATCTTTACCCAAAACTTGAAAACTTCACAACACAAAACTTAACAGAAAATCTTGTGAGCTCCGTTAGCGAAAGAAAACAAAACACCACTTCATGGTACTGGAATTAACTCATTATTTATTTATATTGGTGTTAAACTTACTGTATTCAAACTTCTCTATGGTTTATAAACTCTTTTACTAGCCATAAATTCATCAAAATAAGCAAACAACACACTAAAAACAGAATCTGTCAAAAACAGAACAGCCTGTAGTAATCTGTAACTAACGCAAACTTCTGGAACTGTAACAATTCTGCCAAAATTGTACGACCTAAATAATTGGTTTATTGATCTACTGCAATTGGAATCAATATTATATCACGTTCTGGTAATTTTTAACAATTGTTTTCGTGAACAGAAAGTTTCTGGAATTTTCAGCAAGATCAAATAACTATCATCTATGAAGATCCTATATGTTTAACTTGGCACAAACACTAACTAAAAAAAACCACATCTAAACAGAAGATAGATGGATTATTTATTCCTAAACAGAACCAAAAATCAAGAAATAAAAATAAAATTGGGTTGCCTCCCAACAAGCGCTATCGTTTAACGCCCCTAGTTAGGCATGATGATTTCAATGATGCTCACATAAAACATAAGAATTGAAACATAAAGAGAGCATTATGAATAATATGACTAGCACATTTAAGTCTAACCCACTTCCTATGCATAGGGATTTTGTGATCAAACAACTTATGGGAACAATAATCAACTAGCATAGGAAGGCAAAATAAACATAACTTCAAAACTTTAAGCACATAGAGAGGAAACTTGATATTATTGCAATTCCTACAAGCATATATTCCTCCCTCATAATAATTTTCAGTAGCATCATGAATGAATTCAACAATATAACTAGCACCTAAAGCATTCTTTTCATGATCTACAAGCATATAATTTTTTATTACTCTCCACATAAGCAAAATTCCTCCCAATCAGAATAGTGGGAGTATCATAAGAGACTCGAATACTATAAATTGTTTCCACATTAAAAGATTAATGTTCAGAAAAAGGGTAATCATAATCATGACAAGTTTTGTAAATATAATCATCACTACTTTTTATAGCATATGTATCATCACAATAATCATCATAAGTAGCAACTTTGTTCTCATCATAATCGATTGAAACCTCTTCCAAGATAGTGGAATCATTACTAAATAAAGTCATGCCCTCTCCAAATCCACTTTTATAATTATCATAATAAGATTCAACATCCTCCAAAATAGTGGGATCATTACTTCCTAAAGTTTACACTCTTCCAAACCCACTTTCATCAATATAATCATCATAAGTAGGAGCCATGCTATCATCATTAGAAATTTGCATATCAAAACTTGGGAGACTAAAAATATCATCTTCATTAAACATAGCATCCCCAAGCTTGGGACAAACATTAATTGCAGCAAATATATTCTCAAAAAATCATCTTCATCAAACATAGCATCCGCAAGCTTGGGCCTTTTCATATCATAAGCATAATCACTCTCATCATTAATAGTGTGGATAGCACCAATAGTATAGCAATTATCATCATCACGATGACTAATAGGAGCAACATCATTTGGGAGAGATACCTTTCTACCTTTGCTTCTCCGTCTTTTTATTTTTCTTCTTCACATCATGTGTGGGTTCAATCCTCTTTTTGGAGCTCCTTATTAATGAGATTGGTTGAATAGAAAGCTCCTCCTCGTTACCTGATTCATCATAAGAAATAATAGGAGAATATTGGGAAGTCTCTTCCCTTTCGTTAGTATTCTCTTCATATTCTATTTGTTTTCTTTTCTTTATGTAATTGGCAATATAAGGATTTTCAATGCAATTCACCGCACAATACATATAAATTTCTTCTAGATCAAAATTAAGAACTCTATCAAGGGCAAATTCTGGAATAACCTTAGTTATACGTTTCATTTCTTCATAACCCAAGAGCAAACTAAGTTCATTATGATGTGCAAGGGAAATCAAGTCATCACAATTTTTGGACACGATACGATCATGAAACAACTTGCATTGGGTACTGAAATGATCACGTTCATTGCAAAGTTCACAAGTACGGCTAAGAAAGTTTAAATTTTTAGCACAAACATCTAGCCTTTCTTGCAACCATTTAGTTTCCAAATACTTATGCCTCTTGCAAAATCTATCTTCCCCTGTTTGGTATGTACTTGCAAACTCTATGCACTCCACAAAAATCGACATGCTTATAAGAGATATTTTCATCATGACTAGTGCAATCATCATTAGTACTATGGATAATCAAGGAGTTCATACTAACAACATTGCAATCATGCTCATCATTCAAAGATTTAGTGCCAAACATTTTAATGCATTCTTCTTCTAACACTTAGGCACAATTTTCCTTTCCATCATACTCACGAAAGATATTAAAAAGATGAAGCGTACGAGGCAAACTCAATTCCATTTTTTTTGTAATTATCTTTTATAAACTAAACTAGTGATAAAACAAGAAACTAAAAGATTTGATTGCAATATCTAAAGATATACCTTCAAGCACTCACCTCCCCGGCAACGGCGCCAGAAACTGCTTGATGTCTACTACGCAACCTTCTAGACGTTGTTGGGCCTCCAAGTGCAGAGGTTTGTAGGACATTAGCAAATTTCCCTCCAATGGATGACCTAAGGTTTATCAATCAGTGGGAGGCGTAGGTTGAAGATAGTCTCTCTCAAACAACCCTGCAACCAAATAGCAAAGAGTCTCCTGTGTCCCAAACACACCCAATACAATGGTAAATTGTATAGGTGCACTAGTTCGGCGAAGAGATGGTGATACAAGTGCAATATGGATGGTAGATATAGGTATTTGTAATCTGAAAATATAAAAACAGCAAGGTAACCAATGATAAAAGTGAGCGTAAACAGGATTGCAATGCTAGGAAACAAGGCGTAGGGTTCATACTTTCACTAGTGCAAGTTCTCTCAACAATAATAACATAATTGGATCATATAACTATCCCTCAACATGCAACAAAGAGTCACTCCGAAGTCACTAATAGCGGAGAACAAAAGAAGAGATTATTCTAGGGTACGAAACCACCTCAAAGTTATCCTTTCTGATTGATCTATTCAAGAGTCCATAGTAAAATAACACGAAGCTATTATTTCCGTTCAATCTATCATAGAGTTCGTACTAGAATAACACTTTAAGACACAAATCAAGCAAAACCCTAATGTCACCTAGATACTCCAAGCACTACTAGGAAAAGGCCTGTTAGTGGCGCACCTGTTTTGGCCATTAATGGCGTACTACAGGTGCGCCACTATCATCACGCCATTAGTAACTAATACTAATGGCGCACCCCTGGTGCGCCATTAGTACACCAGATAGTAATGGCGCACCAGGCAGTGCGCCATTAGTATGTCCCCTGGTGCGCCATTAGTATGCCTCCCAAGGGGCCATATTTACCTTGTGCTCTGGGTTACTTATGGCGCACTAACAAATAATGCGCCACTAGTATTTTTTACAGCAGTCCGCCACTAATGTGTTGTATGGTGCGCCACTAGTATGAATATTATGATTTTTTTTCTTTTCTGATATTTGCACAGGTTACAAAATATATTACTGCACAGAATATAGACAGCAAAACATATAAACAGCAGATTCATCGAATACGATAGAAGATTAGTCTCCAAATACAATTCATCATATTAGCTAGTCTCTGAATTCAAAATACCGAACAAAGTTAGAACATTACAAATCTCGAGACTGCGAGTTGCAAGTTTGTCTTCACATTACAAGTCGATATCGATCATCTAAACTACCATCACATAGAAGATAACTACGGTCATCACGATGAGCATCATCGCGATGAAACTAGTCTTCAGCCGGTTCCTCCCCCGCTCCCTCCTCTCTCCCGCTAGATAGCGCGCGTATCTAGCTTCCGCCTCCGCCCTAGTGGTGTACCTTTGTAATCATATCACTGAACGGTGTACCTGTCTCCGACACTCCTCCCGATCGTCAGAGACTCAGAACCTTACCCTTGTACACGACATACGACGGCATCTCTATGCACTAGCCAAACAAAACATTAGTAGCAATTCACGACAATACATAAGCAATATATAAGTATGCAACAAAAGGATCGGAGAGAAAAGCAAGACATTAATAGCACGATTCATGGTCCTACTAATAAATAGCATCGATTACATATAAGTTGAGCGACTGTCCAAACCAAAGAGACATACAAGTTCATTAAAGTTTAATTACAACATGAGCTAATCAATATTTTAGAACTACATAGCATCACTACTTTCGACTCGACCCATGGACCGGAGCATGGATGAAGCCGCCGTCTGTCATGATGGTCATGAAATCGCGGGCGTTGTCAGCCTGCATTTGTAGCATTGTTTATATCTCACTGTTGGACGGTTGATATCTGAGGTAGAACTGCCTCGAGGTACGAAGGACATCTTGATGGATGATTTCCGCAAACTCCGACTGGATGCGAAAGAATTCTTGTCTGATGTCCGCGTCCTAGATTGCCGACAAGCGTGCGGCCCAATCTTTGAGATTATTTGGTAGCAGAAGGTGATTATGGTCCCGTACGATCGCTCGCATGTGATGGAGGGCGTAGTAGGCATCCTTCTGACCGCAAGGCGGCTTCTTGACGCAGGGGAACACCGTATTGTGGGTGAACACGTGCTTGCCATACCTACGAACTGGCCTGCTGAAGGTGCCTCCAGATCTGGCGTAGCCGGGGAGAACATCATCCAGAACTTTCTTGATATTTGTGTAGTCTTTTTTCGACTGACGGTCCGAGTCAAAATATGTGGCCATGGAATATTTTGGGCTTAAGAGGATGAGTGTGCAATGTGTGTCACTGCACAAAACACGGAATGTTAGAAAAAAAGAACGATCGAAATCTAAGAAATCATATGTTACGGGGTGGTGAGGCGATGACTTACTGGGGAAAGTAAGGCACGAGGAAGTTATCCTTATCTGGGTTTGCCAGAATGACGCCTTCGAGGTATGAACTCGCGACTTGCCGGTCCCCAGCGCTGCCCAAGATCTTGGCACGCATGTAGAAGGGGTCGACTATCACGATGTCCGGGGTCTTGTCTCTAATGATCCACATCTCCATACTCAGCGAAAATAGTCGAACGAAGGTGTAGTGCAGCAGTTGAAGGTTAAACATAGCGAAGATATCATCAAACCGCAGGACGATCGTACCCCCGATGGCGTTATCCACAAAGCCCTTGCCCTCTGGCACCTTGGCCACGAAAACCGGGTATGCCACATCATTCTCGGAGAGACGCCGCTTCTCCAAAGAAAGAACACTATCATGTAGACTCCGCATTGCACCGGTTGCAGCATTGAGTAGATTAGTCGGTAGCATCGGTCTACTCGCCACATGCACCCTCCTCGAGATATCTTAGGTGAAGGTGGACCGTCCTGAGCACGGATCGTACTCGGTGCCGGCTGGCTCGCACCCTTGTTAGTCTTTCTTTTCCGTCCCTTCTTCTTCTGCTGTAATGGGATCGAGTTCTGCTCAGAGACCGCCTTCTTGAGTGTGTTGGGGCTGATAATATTTCGCACCTCGGCTATCTGAGGCTCGGTGACGGCGGCAGCTGGAGGCGTCTCCTGAGAACTGAAGGCCAGATGACGCCTATTGCAATTGGGTTTCTCCGCGGTACCAGCTAGATCGCGGTCGTCTTTTGCAGGGTTGGGTTCTTGAGAAGGAGGCCCCAAGAATACGTCATCGTACCCATGTTCGTTGAAGTACTTATCGACGTTGGTAAATGTACCGTCGTCGTCGTCCGGATCATGTGCCATATGCATGTCCGGATCCTTTGCCATATGCACGTCCGGCATGTCCGGTAGCATTGCGGGGGTCTTGCCATGGCTTGGCGCCGGCACGACTGGCAGTGTTGTCTGTGGGGTGGTGTCCCCCGCCCCCAAATGAATCTGGCTCTTCGGCTCAAGCATGAGCCAACTTATGCAGGCGCTGAGGGTCATCATATCATCTTCATCGGCCCCATGGGGTCGATACAGAGGTAACATGTCGTCAAAGCCCGGCAGCACCCGAACCAGTTGAATGGTATAAACGGTGGGTGGCATTGGATTATCGTGGAACACGCGGCTGCCCGTTTGAACGATTCTTCCCTTGGCGACATCGACCAACTCGTCGTTCACGAAGTGCAGGAGAGTGCACGGAACGTTGGAGGCACCCTGTGAAAACATGTAGGGCATCAGGGATGCCCAGTCAAAGGCAAGGAGATGAAGTCATCGGCCGAGAGGCTTAATTAGTTACCGAGATGGCGTCGAGCTCGGCTAATGTCGAGGCACCGCCAACGGTGGGCGTGCAATTGACGGAGGGGCCGCTTGCTGCCGAGGTGCCGGCCGGTGTATTCTTCCCACACCCACGTGCATTAAGCTGCAGTGCCAGCGCCGCCACGGGAGACACCAATGCCGCCTCCGCCGGAGACACCAATGGCGCCGCCGCGGGAGACACCAATGTCGCCTCCGCCGGAGACACCAATGGTGCCACCGGCGCGTTGCGCGAGTTGCTGCCATTGAAGCTGGGAATCGGGGAAGGCCCCTGTTGGCCGCCCGCCTCCCATGCCTGCAGCCCAAAAACCAAGGTAGGTATAATGGCGGTGATCGTCGCTCCCAGTTGGTATTGCACTTGCTCTTCGACCATCTCCGGAATCCGCGCCACTTGTGCCTTGAGTTGTTCAACCTCGCGCTGCTGGCTTTCCGAGCTGGTCTTTCTCTCCTTTGCCGGCCACACGACCAGCTGACGACGGCTTACTGAGCTTATCCTTGTTTTTCATTATATTCAGCGCCCTATTTAAAGGGGTGTCAAAAGGGGAGCTCTGAGATGACCCTGCGCTACTGCTTTCAGTGTCCTGCGGAAGGAACATGAAACATTTAGAAATTTGGCTTCATTAACTAGAATGCAACCATATATGGAGCTAATTACACGGGGGTGTATTCCTTACCAGAACTTTCTCAAGCGCCTTGGTCTTCGGATACGTGGTAAGCTCCTTGGTTACCGGGTCAATCTTGTACCGGGCCCTGACATAGTTCCTGGTCTGCTTGTCACGGTATTTCTCGAAGCGGGGCGGTAGGCCTTGCTCGGCACGCTCTGCGTCCTCCTTGTCCCATATAGGTTCCGCCACTCTGTAACCGCCGGGACCGAGTTTGTGGACCCCTAAGTTCAAGTCCTGCATATCTTTCCCCCACTGACTTGATTCCTCGGATGTGTTGCTCTCGCACTTCATCTTGAACTCCCGGTAGTCATCTTCGCTGATCGGAGGATTTTTCTCCTTGATCTTCTCATAACTGTCACCTTTTTCAATCATGCTCTTCACCGCGCCTCTCCAAGTAGCCAGGGCCTTGCTCATCTTCGTGAGGGCGGCACTGTTCACTTTATTCCCTGAGAGGCGTGTGTTTCCGAAGTCACCGGGGAACTTGTATCGTTCGTGCAGCTTCGTGAAGAGGAGGTTGCCCAAATTCCCTCGGTCATGATGCCTTAGGTTCTCAGTGTTGATCGATACGGTGCTCCGGTGAATGAACCCGAGCAGTCCCGCGTACCCCTTGACTATTTCTTTGGGCGCCGTTGGATGCCCCTCGGAGGACACTTCAGTAAATTCCTCCTTGACGGTGCCGAGCATGTTCGGGCGCCGGTCCTTCCGTTGCCTCTTCGGTTGGCTGCCATCTGTGCATGCGCCGCCATCATCAGTGGTGGCATCCTCGGCGGCACCATCAGTGGTGTCATCCCCGACGCCACTAGGGGTTGTGTAGTCGGGATCGGTGTCTTCCGCGGCGTCCTCATAGCGGTGAGGTTCTTCCTCCATCTCCTGGGACAACTCCGAGAATGCCTTGCCCAAACCACCGGCCTCATTGTTGTGGGCCATGTTTCGCTCTAAATAGGGAAAAAATTTGGTCAAAAAGTTGGTTATTGTCAAGGAACAAGATCATGGTCTCATCATTTAGGGTTTGTCGACACCGAGGCATCCTAAAAGCTAAGCTTTTATCATTTAGGGTTTGTCGACGCCGAGGCACCCTAAAAGCCTAAGCTTTCATCATTTAGGTTTTTATCGACACCGAGGCACCCTAAAAGCCAAGGTTTTATCATTTAGGGTTTTTTCGACGCCGAGGCCCATGCATAACACAAGATGCAGTTGATCCTACTTAATTAAGTACTAAGATACCCCGGCCCATGCATTAGTCGCAAGTACCCCATATTTCCTATTTTTAGCAAAGTCATGCTAAAATTCACGGAAAATTACAGCATGACCTTTGCTGAAAATAGGACATATGGAGTACCCGAATTTGCCAGAATGGAAGTTAATCGACATTCCGGCAAACTCAAGGGCCTCTCGGGGTACCTGCAAAATCATCATGACACGATGGTCGGAGACAAAACCCAGCAAACTAGCACCACAATGTGCCTCTACTTTCATATGGATGAAAAGGCCACAGACCGTATGGTCCTCTTCTTTCATATGGACAAAAATAAACTCAACTTATGTGAGTTTCCATTCCATATCTAATAGGTCACCCAACAAAAAATCATCAATAGTTTAGCAAGTCTGTACCCTCAAGAATGAACATATAGCAATATCTATTGTCCCCCCATAACATACGGAAATCAAAATTAGCTCAACTTAGATGAAAATTGCCTTTGCTGCATGGAATAGAACATAACGTAAGGAGGTGTTGCAACAATGTATATACTTTATCACATTATAAGTCCTCACACCATCAACTATGACAAAATCTGAGAGTATAAGTCTGGTTACATTCACCCAAGTACATGATAATTTCATAGGATTTAATATACCGAACGAAACCTGACAAGTGATATGTGTTTTAAGTATCTACAGGACAGCCTCTAAAATTTTCATGTTGTATCTTTATTTTAATACCACCTCTAACAGGGCCTAATCTCCCATATCAAAATACTGTACCCAGGAACATATATTTCGGGACAACAAACTAAACTGATAGCTGCTCTCAAACCGTACGTCCAAACGACACAAATAAATACTCTAAAGAAACCTTGAAACTTTATCTAAAACTTATGTAAAGGAGCCAACTCAAAATTCTGATCCTAGCTAACTCATTTTTCAGATATAAGCTTGCTGTCCAGATTTGACTGTGCAGTTTTTAACCGAACCAAATTCAGTTTACAGCCAGAGTCACCCCACGATCCAGATTTTCTCTAAAAGGCAACCAACATCTCGCAATATTGCTCATGAATGGGTTATCATCCCTAACTAATTTGGTTAAACAAAGGATCTAGCATAAAATAGGGCTGCTATGCACCTTACATGGATGTTACAAAAACACCGGAAATCCAAGTTCAGTACATGAAACACTCACTAGGTAGTAGTTTGAGCTCATGTAACAAGCCATGGGTTGAGTTTAGCTCCTATTGACTTAGCTTCCCACTTATCTCATGTATAAGTAAAAGGCTAGTGAACTAAAAATACAACTAGCTGCAGATTATTAACCCAATATGAATCACAGATAAATAAATTCTGGAGTTATGCTCACAACAGAAATATATGCGCAGGTGTGCAATGAGAAAATTCTGGAGTTATGCTATGCAATCTAGAATGTAGTCTAAGGGGAACTAACTAGCAACAACTCATCTAGAACACATGTGAGTACTTCAATGGAAATAGCAACATCAGGAAGAAAAGAAGGAACATTGTCCCACAGTAGCAACAGCAGGTGTTCAATTAGTCAAGAAACAGGAACACACAAGCAAAGCATGGTAAAAAGAAACAAATTGGAAAGAACATAAGAAGTATACACCATCAGAACAATCACCCCGTCTCTGCATCTAGGATAAGAACACACACGCCTAACCAGTAAAACAAGAAGTCAAGAATTAGCGGACCCTGGAACTCAAGAATTGACAAAGGGCCAACAAGAACTGATAGAGGGCCAAGAATTGACAGAGTATAACAAGAGAGCAAGAGCAACGTAGGTGACGGAACAGAGGAACCGATCTGAACTAGCATAGTAAAGTAACATTGCTCCCCATCTCCGGCCGTAATCCAAATTGGGCGATACGGCTGGGCGCGGCCCGAGCGTAGTGGAGGCGCTGTCATGCGCGGATGGCGTGACTGGCGGGGCAGGCGCGGCGAGGGGCCGAGGGGAGCACGGCCACGGGGGGCGGCAACCAGGAGCTGGGGCGCGGTGGTGCGACAGTCTACGGCGACGAAATCGAAGGGGGAAAAGGGGAACCGGTGCAGCTCACTGAGAGGAAGACGATGGCGAGCTCGTGCGGGGCCGGGGTTGACGAGGTGACGCAGATCGACGGTGAGGCCGCGGTGGCCGGAGGTGGAAGAAGACCTCGATCCGCACGATGCAGAGTCGTCGAGCTCGAACAGGTGGTCGTAGATGACGTAGAAGAACACTGCAGAGCTCCTGGACTCCTTGGTGGGATGCGGGGACGACGGTGGTCGCGGAGACAATGCGGTGACGGCGACGACCTAGTCGGGTGAAGCAGCGCGAGGGGAGGGGAAGTGGGGAGGTGCTAGGGTTTGCACAGGGGTCTGGCTCAGCCTTGTCCAATAGGGGAGCCGGAGCGGGTGTGGAGCGGCCGCGGGGGTCGTCGAAGCGGGCATGGGGGTCATCGGAGAGGGTGTGGCGAGGGAGGGAAGGGGGATCTGGCGAGGGAGAGGGAAGGGGGATCGGGCGAAGGGATATCGAGCTAGAGGGGGGGAATGTTAGTAATGGCTGGTGCGCCATAAAAACACTGATAGCAATGGCGCACCATCCTCTGGTGCGCCATTAGTAACTTTTTTTTCTGATAGCAATGGCGCACCCTCCTCTGGTGCGCCATTAGTAACTTTTCTTTTTCATTATTTTTTGTTGCATCTAATAATTTGTTTTTTTTATCAAATTTGTTATTTTCATGAGGACCAGAACAGAAGATATCATCAAATATCATCAAATTTGTATTTTCTAATATCATCAAACTTGTTTTTTTATTTTTAATTGAAAATATCATCAAATTTGTTATTTGAAAATATCATCAAATTTGTTATTTAAAAATATCATCAATATTTTTTTTGGATTTTTAGTTGCATTCATTTGTGAATTGGTAAAACATTTACGAATATGAATAAATATCATCAAATTTGAAAAAATATTCATGAATTCAAAAGGTGCCCATGAAATTTAAAAATATTCATGAGTTCAAAAAATATTAACAAATTCAGTATTCATGAGGACTAGAACAGAAGAAATATCATTTCAAAATGTCGAAATACTATCGAGAAATGAAGACTACGATTTAAATACAATCGATCTTAGCTAGCTATCTTTTCTCAATCTTCTTGCCCATCTTTTTCGCAAATGGAGTACTTCTGTTGAACGGACGTCCTTTAGGTAGGGTGGTCCTGCTTCTTCTTGTGGTGTATGGCACTTCATCGTCGTCGTCATGTTCCATCTTCGGGTCGCTGTACTTGTCGAAGTCTTTTTCATTGGCGACTCCATCCATTCCGATGATCTTCGTTTTGCCTCTCCTCACGACAACATGACTAGGCTTTGACGGGTCGGTAATGAAGAAGCATTGGTCCACTTGGGAAGCCAGTACCCATGGCTCATTTTTTGCGATGACGTTTGCGCCCTCGGTCTTGGATTTGGCTTCGGGTATAACCAGGGTGGTGAAATACCGGTCTTATTTTATGACGCTCTTGGCCCATCTGACATGGAACATCGGGACCTTCTCTCCAGCGTAGCTCAGCTCCTAGATCTCCTCGATCCTTCCGTAGTATCTGTCCTTGTCGTTGCTGGTGTAGGATTCCATCGTTACCCCGGAGTTCTGATAACCATCGCTCTTCATGTCCTTGCCCTCGGTGTAGAATGTGTAGCCGTTGATATCGTATGCCTCATAGGTCATCAGGTTGTGCTCGGCGCCCTGTGACAAGGCGAATATGAGTTTTTCTTCCGCGGAAGAATCCTCATGTAAAGGGTACGACAGAAGCTTCTCCTTGAACCAACGCGTGAAACATGAGTTGTGCTCTTTGATTATATCTCCGTCCGTCCTCTGTTGGCCTCGGTCATTGTACGTATTCTCAATAAAGGTTTTGTGCTCTACCACCCAAGGATCGACCACGTCTATGTGTTGTAGCGCGACTAGGTTTGCTCTTTCAAAGTCGGCGAGTCGACCCTCGAAGTCGACATGCATTTCACCACGACCCTCGCGGTGACCCCATCCAGTGAGCCTGCCGAGGTGCCTGTTGACGGGCAGACCAACGGGGTTCTCGATGCCTAGATAATTCGTGCAGTAGGAGATGCACTCTTCGGTCAGAAAGCCCCTAGCTATGCTTCCCTCTGGACGTGACATGTTGCGAACGTATCCTTTGATGACACCATGCATCCTTTCGAACGGCATCATGCTTGTGCAGAACGCCGCCCGAGTTGGATGATATCCTCCACGATATGGACCAGCAGATGCACCATAACATCGAAGAATGCGGGCAGGAAGTACATCTCATGCTCGCATAGTATCACCATGATCTCTTCCTGTAGCCTTCTGAGTTGCTTGACGCCAACCGACTTCCGAGAGATGACGTCGAAAAAGTTGCATAGGCCAAATAGCGTTTCATGGACGTGCGCGTCAATGATCCCACGGATTGCAAATGGAAGTATCTCGCGTCATCACGCGTGATACCGTGAGACTTCATCCCGCTGAACTTCGCTTCACGAGTCTAGGTATCCGCTTATCTTCCCACAGAATCGTAAGGAAGTTTTACTCCTATGAGGCAGGTGAAAACTGCTCGATCTCCTCGACTTAGAGTGAAGCACGGGAGGGTAGTCATTTCCGGTCTTCTTGGCCTTTTTGCCTTTGCGACGACTTCCCGTGTCCTGCTTCGCCTCATCATCATCATCATCATCATCATCATCATCATCATCATCATCATCATCATTAGCGTGAAGCTCCTCCCTGATGCCCATTGATTTCAAGTCTGCCCTTGCTTTCGGCCCATCTTTGGTCCTCTCTAGCATGTTAAGCAGGGTACCAAGCAGACTCTCACACACGTTCTTCGTGACATGCATGACATCAAGGCTGTGAGGCACACGGTGGATCTTCCAGTACGACAAGTCCTAGAAAACAGACCTCGTTTTGCATACCTTCAGCAGCGGCTGTGGCGCCTTTTGCTTCTTTCCTCGCTCTGGCGCCTTTTGCTTCTTCCCCGGCAGTGGGCAATGTTTCCAATTTTTCAACAGCTCGTCTATTTCCTCACCGCTCCTCGTACGCGGGCGTCTTCGGGGTTCGGTTTCACCATCGAACAGATCCTTGCGTTTTCTCCACGGGTCATCATCGCAAAGACACCTTCGATGTCCCATGAACATGGTTTTCGAAGACCCGGGATCTCTATCTAGCTGGCGATACATTGTGTCGTCCATGAACCTGACGCATCTAGAAAAACCGTGGACCACCTGCCCCGCGAGATATCCGTAACCGAGATAGTCGTGCACCGTCGTGTGCAGTGCAGCTCTCATAGGGAAATATTCTTTCTCTCAAGGCCCCATGTATTGGCTGGCGTTTTCCACAGCGTGTCTAGCTCCTCTTCAAAGAGCCCCAGATATGATTGATGTCTTTCCCTGGTTGTTTCGGCCCTTCAATTAGCATACTCATGTGAATGTACTTCCTCTTCATGCACAACCTAGGGGAAGGTTGTACACCCACACAAACACAGGCCAGGTGCTATGTGTGCTTCTCTGGCTGCCAAACGGATTGACTCCATCGGTGCTCGCACCCAGCACGATGTTCCTTGGATCGTCCCCAAATTCTGGGTGTTAGAAGTTCAACGCTTGCCACTGGCTCGCATCCTTAGGGTGACTCAGCATCTTGTCTTTTTTATTTATCTCCGGATCATTTCCGTCATCTTCTCGCTTCTTCTCCTCCCTATCTGCGTGCCAACGCAGGAGATTTGCTAGCTTAGGGTCCGCGAAATACTGCTGCAGACGAGGAGTGACCGGAAAGTACCACATCACTTTTCGAGGAGCTCTTTCTTCCTCTTCTTATATCGAGTGACGGCGCACACTGGACATATGGTAGACTCCGCGTGCTTGTCCCGATAAATGATGCAATTTTTCCTGCACACATGGTATTTCACGTGCGGTAAATCCAGAGGACACACAATTTTCTTCGCCTCCTCGAAACTGGTCGGGCACTTGTTCCGCTTGGGAAGACGTTCGTGCCATAATGTCATGTTCTCGTCGAAGCATGCATCAGTCATTTTGTGTTTTACCTTCATCTCCAGAGCCATGAGCGTTACTTTTAGGCGGGTATCCTCGGGCATGCATCCTTCATACAATTGAGTAACCGTGTCTATCTCCAGTTGATCCAGCTTGGCTTTCTCTCGAGCGGCAGCTCTTGTGTTATCCGTCTTCTTGAGAAGCAGCTCTTGAATATGAGGGTCCTGCACCCAGCCCATCGATGGTCCATTATCGTCTGCTCCGGCATCTTCATCTTCATGATCATGCCCTTCGTCTTGATCTTCCTCATCATCATGTCATGCATCTTCTACATGATGACTGTGTACAACATCACCGTCGTGATCATGTCCTGGAGATTCTTCGTCTTCTCGCCCGCCCTTGCCGCGGTGGTTGTCTTGCTGCCCTTCCTCATTTCTTGCCCGGCCCCCATGGACGACTTCATAGTCTTCTTCATCACCTTGCCACCGATAGCCATCCATGAAACCACGCAAGAGCAGGTGGTCCCGCACCTGCCCGGAATTTTGATCCGCAATAAGGCTCTTCAGCTTGCATCTTCGACACGGACATCTTATCTCCGTCTCGTTCTTTTGAAGCATCTCGGCCTTCACGGAGCTCAAAAACCTATTCACAATGCCTTCGGTCATTGTGCGGACCATGGTCGCCTGCGGGGTAGAGCAAAATGATACTTTAGAACCAAGAAAAAATTTGGCATGACTTTGCCTAAAAATAGGACCAAAACGAATGCTTAGTGCCAAATTCTCGCCGAAACGGAAATGAATCAACATTCCGGCAAAATATTGGCAACTATCGCATTTCAAATACCGGTACCTGCAAACACAAACATATATGCAACACCAAAAACATATGCAACACCGCAAACATACGTAGATCTAGCTAGGCCATAAAAAATGCATGTGCACGTTGTTGGAGGGAGAAAAAAATTAGATCTACAACATAAAGAAAGCTTTCCCCTTACTTACCAATCAAAAAAAGGTAATTTAACCACTTAATTTGGGTGAATCTATGGTGCAAATGAGGTGAGGAGGAGGAGGCAGCCGAGACAAGCTTGGAGGAGGAGGTGGAGAGAATGAAGTGGGAAAAGTGAGTGTGGTAGGTGGCTGTCCAAAATATCTAGCTAGTCTTAGGTTACTAATGGCGCACCACCTAAACATGCACCATTAGTAACCCTGGTTACTAATGGCGCACCAGTTAGGGGTGCGCCATTACTAGTTTTGCAATATATATATATATATATATATATATATATATATATAGGGAAAATCCATCCTATCACCCGGTGGTAGTTACCCCACATATCTCATATAGTACCATGTGCTACTATATATACTATTTTATTATTTTAAATATATTCATATACTATATCTAAGATATTTCAAAGCAAGTTACATGAAAAATTGCATATGAACCCATAGTTTTTTATATTTGTGAAATGCGTACATATTTGTACGTAAAAAGAGCATACTCAAAATATGGTACATACTACATAAAAATTAGTATGTATACTACCTAATCATTGTTATATACTACATACTACACGTACATACTCTCGGTTTCGATAGATACTACATACAACATACAAAACACAAGTGGTGGTAACTACCACTGCTTGTAGGAAACATTTGTCCTATATATATATATATATATATATATATATATATATATATATATATATATATATATATATAATTATTAGTAGTGGCGCATCGTGGTTGTGGTGCGCCATTACTAGTTTGAACTAGTAATGGCGCACTTCACCCTGGTGCGCCATTACTACTTTTGAAAAAAAAGTAAAAAAATTTGTCAGTAGTGGCGCACAGAGCGTGTGGTGCGCCATTACTAGTTAAAACTAGTAATAGTGCACTGCCCTGGTGCGCCATTAATAGTTTTGAAAAATAATAAAAAATTGCTAGTAATGGCGCACCGTGTGTCTAGTGCGCCATTAGTAATTAGGACACTAATGGCGCACCTATATCTGGTGTGCCACTGCTATATAGCAGTGGCGCACCACATACATGGTGCACCATTAATGTCCATATCAGCTATAGCCCTTTTCCTAGTAGTGACTGTCACCTCAAGTATCCGTGGGTATGATTATATGATATGCATCACACAATCTTAGATTCATCTATTCAAACCAACACAAAGTACTTCAAAGAGTGCCCCAAAGTTTCTACCGGAGAGTTAAGACGAAAACATGTGCCAACCCCTATGCATAAGTTCATGAGGTCACGGAACTCGCAAGTTGATCACCAAATCATACATTAAGTGGATCAGGTGATATCCCATTGTCACTACAGATAAGCACATGCAAGACATACATCAAGTGTTCTCAAATCCTTAAAGACTCAATCCGATAAGATAACTTCAAAGGGAAAACTCAATCCATTACAAGAGAGTAGAGGGGGAGAAGCATCATTAGTTCCAACTATAATAGCAAAGCTCACGATACATCAAGATCGTACCACCTCAAGAACACGAGAGAGAGAGAGAGAGATCAAACACATAGCTACTAGTACATACCCTCAGCCCCAAGGGTGAACTACTCTCTCCTCGTCATGGAGAGCGCCGGGATGATGAAGAAGGCCACTGGTGAGGGTTCCCCCCCTCCGGTAGGGTGCGGGAACAGGGTCCCGATTGGTTTTTGGTGGCTACAGAGGATTGCGGCGGTGGAACTCCCGATCTATTCTGGTCCCAGATGTTTTTAGGGTATATGGACATATATAGGCGAAAGAAGTCGGTCAGCGAAGCCACGAGGGGCCCACGAGGGTGGGAGAGGGAGTCCCGGACTAGGGGGTGTCCAGATAGCCGGACTATCGTCATGGCCGGACTCCAAGACTATGAAGATACAAGATTGAAGACTTCGTCCTGTGTCCGGATGGGACTTTCCTTGGCGTGGAAGGCAAGCTTGGAGATACGGATATGTAGATCTCCTACCATTGTAACCGACTCTGTGTAACCCTAACCTATCCGGTGTCTATATAAACCGGAGGGTTTTAGTCCGTAGGACGAACAACAATCATACCATAGGCTAGCCTCCTTGATCTCGTGGTAGATCCACTCTTGTACTACCCATATCATCAATATTAATCAAGCAGGAGTAGGGTATTACCTCCATCGAGAGGGCCCGAACCTGGGTAAAAACATCCTGTCCCATGTCTCCTGTTACCATCCGCCTAGACGCACAGTTCGGGACCCCCTACCCGAGATCCGACGGTTTTGACACCGACATTGGTGCTTTCATTGAGAGTTCCTCTGTGTCGTCACCGATAGGCCCGATGGCTCCTTCGATCATCAACAACGACGCGGTCCAGGGTGAGACTTTTCTCCCCAAACAGATCTTCGTGTTCGGCGGCTTTGCACTGTGGGCCAATTCGCTTGGCCATCTGGAGCAAATCGAAAGCTACGCCCCTGGCCATCAGATCAGATTTGGAAGTTTGAACTATACGGCCGATATCCGCGGAGACTTGATCTTCGACGGATTCAAGTGCCGGTCATGGAGTTCACTGCCGCGGACATCTTTCAGCACTCGCCCTTTGGCGACATCCTGAATTCACTAAAGTCTCTCTCTTTATCCGGAGAGCCCTGGCCGGACTACGGACAGGAAGGTTGGGATGCGGACGACGAAGAAATTCAACGCCCACCCACCACCCACTTTGTAGCCACTGTCGATGATTTAACCGACATGCTAGACTTCGACTCCGAAGACATCGACGGTATGGACGATGATGCCGGAGATGACCAAGACCCAGCGCCTACAGGGCACTGGAAGGCCACCTCGTCATATGACATATACATGGTGGACATCCCAAAAGATGGGAACGGCGATGGAACAACGGAGGATGACCCCTCCAAGAAACAGCCGAAGCGCCGACGTCAGCAGCGCCGCTCTAAATCCCGCCACAATAAAAACGGTGATTCCGGCACGGGAGATAATAACACCCGGACAAGGTCGAAGAGAACCCTCCAGCAGGACTCAAGCGTAGGAGGAGGCAGAGCAAGTCCGCACGACGGTCTGCGGCAGTAAAGAGAGGTCGAGGACGATAATTATGCGCCTCCCTCCAAGATGAGGCAGCCTCGACGACGGCAATTTGTCATGCCCGAGGATCCCGCCAACAGGAGCATTTCAAACGCAGGCTTATAGCCACGGCAAGCAGCCTCAAGAAAAGCAGCAACAGCTTAGAGCTGATCAAGACCTGCTAGTCGACAGATGGATCAAGTCCTTGCAGCCAAGAGTATGAACTTGAACGCCCTCAAAAGCTACCTCAAACGCAGGCCGTTGCCTCGATCGGAGGAGGAAGCACCCAAGTCACCAGCGATGACATGGCAGATCGGCCACCCGTGGCCGCGACAGAGAAGCCTCTCGGCCCTCCGCTCAAGCCACACCCCGACGCCGCTCAAAAAATTCTACGGCACGAAAAAACGCACGGGACTTGCGAGATATATTGGACGATAAGGCAAAACATACAAGATCGATCTATGGATCGCGTGGGCGCCCAACGACGCGGGATGATTACCGTCGCGCCGGATACAGCAAACCCGACCGGACAAAGCTCCTATGAGCTACGTCGTGATATAGCCCAATACAGAGGCGCCGCACACCCACTATGCTTCACAGATGAAGTAATGGATCATCAAATCCCCGAGGGCTTCAAACCCGTAAACATCGAATCATACGATCGTAACACAGATCCTGCGGTCTGTTTCGAGGACTATCTCCTCCATATCCACATGGCCCGCGGTGACGATCTAGATGCCATCAAATACCTCCCACTCAAGCTTAAAGGACCAGCTCGGCATTGGCTCAACAACTTGCCAGCAGAATCAATTGGTTGTTGGGAGGACCTAGAAGCCGCATTCCTGGATAACTTCTAGGGCACATATGTGCGACCACCAGACGCCGATGCCTTAGCCACATAATTCAGTAGCCAGAAGAATCGGCCAGACAATTCTGGACTCGGTTCCTAACAAACAAAAATCAAATCGTTGACTGTCCGGATGCAGAGGCCCTTGTAGCCTTCAAACATAACATCCGCGACGAGTGGCTTGCCCGGCACCTAGGACAGGAAAAGCCAAAATCCATGGCAGCCCTCACAACACTCATGACCCGCTTTTGTGCGGGAGAGGACAGCTGGCTAGCACGAAGCAACAACTTGGCCAAACATCCTGATAGTTCGGATACCAAGGACAACAATGGCAGGTCGCGTCGCAACAAGAACAAGCGCCGCATTAACGGCGATAACACTATAGATACGGCCGTCAATGCCGGATTCAGAGGCTCTAAACCCGGTCGGCGGAAGAAGCCATTCAAAAGAAATACCGGGGCCCGTCCCAACTTGGACCGAATACTCGATCGCTTGTGCGGATACATGGCACCCCGAAAACAGCCAATCACACCAACAGGAATTGTTGGGTGTTCAAGCAAGCGAGCAAGTTAAGTGCGAACTCAATGACAAGGGCTACATAGCGATGACGAGGAAGAGCCCGGCCGCCAAACAATAGAGGATGAAGGGTTTTCCCACGCAAGTGCGGACGGTGAACATGATATACGCAACCCATATACCCAAAGGGAGCGAAGCGCGCGCTAAGGGACGATATATCGATGGAGCCGCGCCCAAGTTCAACCCATGGTCTTCCTGCCCGATCACCTTCGATCGAAGGACCACCCCACTAGCATCCGTCCACGGCGGTTTCGCGCATTTGTTCTTGACCCAATTATCGACGGATTTCACCTAACCGAGTCCCGATGGATTTGCGGCAGCAGCTGAACCTGCTTTATCGGGATACAGGTCGCAAAAATGGGCATATACCCCTCAAGGATTAAACCTACAAAGACGACCTTTAAAGGCGTCATACCGGGTGTAGAGGCCAGTTGTACGGGCTCGGTTACACTCGAAGTGGTCTTCGGAACTTCCGAAGCGAAGAGTTAATCTTCGACATCGTCCCATTTCACAGCGGCTATCATGCACTGCTCGGACGAACCGCATTTGCAAAGTTCAATGCGGTGCTGCACTACGCATACCTCGAGCTCAAGATGCCAGGCCCTTGAGGAGTAATCACGGTCAATGGAAACACCGAACGCTCTCTCCGAACGGAGGAGCACACAGCGGCCCTAGCGGCGGAGGTACAAAGCAGCCTCTCACAGCAACTCTCGAGTCCGCCATTAAGCGTCCGGACACCGCTGCGCTGGAGTAACCTACAACAAGACCGCTGGCACGATTCAAGCATCGCGTAGCAATCCGGCCCCAACCCCCGCCCTCGCGAAATCGCAAAGCTAGTATTACGCGTACATAATTACGCTCTGGAGATACCATGGGCATATGGGGAGGGGCAAGACCACGGCAGCCAAGAATGCGGCTCAACCGCACCAGGGGCTCCCGATTGTGTCATTCTTTTTCTTTTCTCCCTTTTTCTTCCTTTTTTCTTACTTTCAGGACTCCGTCTTTGAGAAGTCCTGTCCGGCACTTGAATCGCCAAACTCACTTTGCAACAGCCAGGGAAGCGGAAAGCCACGTCGAATGTTCAGGTGGTCTCTATTACGAGCATTATACCTGTTTTACATACCATCCCGCAGCTTACCCCTGGAGGGGGACATGTTAGATAGTCCCATCCCTTGCTTATAGCACTATTTGTATCGTTCTGCTTTCATTGCAGTACCTTTTTGAATAAACAATGCATAGCTTTCGCCTATTATTGCACTCTTTTATCTATCCATATATATGTTCATTTCATGACATGTTGCACCCGTACACTTTGGTACGGCCAATACACCAGGGGCTTAAGTATCCCAAAATTATGGTGTGATAAGTCCGAACACTTTCACAAGTGCGGCACCCGAACTTATAGCATTATATGAATCGGCTTCAATCATGTCTTGGGTCAATAGTTGGTTTGCCCGGCTCCGTGTTTTGGTACCTTACGCCCGTTATATCGGCTAAGGTAGCACGGGAGAACCATCGCGATTGTGCCCCAGTTGAGCTGGGTCGAGCATCTCAGTGGAGAAAGCTAAAACTGACCGTCATGATAGGGCGAGAGTCGGTCGCTGTTCGAGAGGTTGTCTCGGGTCCCTAAAGACTTATGCCGCTTAGAGCGAGGAACCGGAATTGTCCGGCCAAGGCGTGGATAGCGCCCCGAACTCGGTCTTCCGAATACTAGGGGCTTCGCCAAAATTTAAAATTATAGAATTCTATGGCTAAGTGAGAGTGTTCAAGCATTATAAGTCTGGTTTCCTTGTTCGTTGTGTTGAGCGCCTCCCTAGATGGACCCAAGAATGGGAACAAGTGTGCTCAAGTTTATCCCGAACACCCCAGCATTCGTGGCGTGGGGGCTGAAGCCAACGACTTGCCATCTCTCAAATTTGATAAACAGCCGCACAGAAGGTAATATTTTAAATTAACAAGCGTTGCTTAGCGCATATGAACAAGTTTTCTGCGTAAAGGATAACAAATGCGAGCCTATTCAAAAATTACATATTTGGAGCACTCATCCGCTATTCGGCGGGCACCCTTCAGGAGGCCCTCATAGTACATTTCGGGCGTGCAATGCTCATGGCCCTTCGGTGGCCCCATCCGTCACAAGCTTCTCCGCATCCAGCTTGCCCCAGTGCACTTTAGCACGGGCAAGGGCCCGACGGACACCTTCAATGCAGACAGAGTGCTTGATTACTTCAATCCGCGGACAGGCATCCACCAGCCGCCGCACCAAGCCGAAGTAGCTCCCAGGCATGGCCTCCAATGGCCACAGCCGCGCTATAAGGCCCTTCATGGCCTGTTCGGCGACCTTGTGGAGCTCGACCAGTTGCTTCAGCTGGTCGCTCAGGGGCACCGGACGTTCGGCCTCAAAGATCTTGAGACCGAACACCTTTTCCGTCGAGCTCCCCTCCTTGGCGCGGTAGAATGCGGCAGCATCAGACACACTACGGGGCAAATCTGCGAATGCTCCTGGAGAGCTCCGAATCCGGGTAAGTAATAGGTAATTCACTTTCACATGCTTGCTTTTCATAAAGAATGCCTTACCCGCCGCTATCTTCTTCAACGACTCAATTTCTTGGAGGGCTTTTTGGGCCTTGGCCTTAGCAGCTTTGGCACTCTCAAGAGCCGAGGCAAGCTCGGACTCTCGAGTCTTCGAGTCACGCTCCAAACCCTCGTGTTTTTCCACGAGATCTTGGAGCTCTTGCCGTACCTTGGCCAGCTGTGCCTCCCCCTTCTCTCGCTCGGTGCGTTCCGCAGCCGCTTTGCTTCCGGCCACGGACACCGCTTCCTTCAGGGTCGCCACCTTGTTCGTGGCCCCTGCAGTACCCAAGTTATTCCTGTTATTTTTTGCAACCAAAACCTTTTCTATAAGGTATTTCTTTAATAAGGTATTACTTACCTTCCTTGTCCTCGAGCTGCTTCTTGGCTTGTCCGAGCTCGTTCTCGGACCGCTCGAGGTTCTGCTTCAATGCATTGACCTCCGCAGTCAGTGCGGCAGAGGTCAGCAGCGCAACCTGCATTCCCATATTGACATACCTATGTTAGACTCCTGCATGTATCTTTTTAGATCCTTAGTCCGGCTTTTCTTTCCGAACACCGAACTAAGCATCAGGGGCTACTGTCTATGCGGTAATATTTTTACATATTCTAAACTTACCTCAAAGCCTGTTAGAAGGCTAGTACAGGCTTCGGTCAGCCCGCTCTTGGCGGACTGAACTGTCCGGATCACCGCACTCATAACAGTGCGGTGCTCCTCCTCGATGGAAGCACTGTTAAGCGCCTCCAGTAAGCTATCCGGTGCCTCCGGTTGGACGGAGGACACCGGCGTCTTACCCTTCTTGCGAAGGATCCGCTGGCCGGACTTCGGAACCGCTGATGGTTCCGGCATGGAGTCCGGACGAGGGTCGGGCTTAGAGCCCCTGGGGGTCTTGCCCCCCGCGCGCCTGGAGTCCGGGAGGTTGCCTTGTGGCACCTCCTGCGCCACCTCCTCTTGACCAAGCCCCCTTGGGGCCCCACCACATCATCGTCCGCAGCGTGAGGCGAGGAGGCGGTCGGAAGCGAAGTACTCTCCATTTCCGACGAGCCCAGGGACCCGCTCGATGAATCGGCGAACTCGCCCTTGGGCGGGCTGCACAATTGTTCGACATTAGAGAACACTCTGCAATAATAAAAAGTCATGGGTATCCGGACACTTACAATCTCGCCAGGGGCTTGGCCCTCGTAGGCCAATCCTCCTCGTCGTCGTCGACGTTGGTGGAGAAGTCCGGAGGAAGGGTTCTTCCCTTCTTGGACCCTCCGGCCTCCCCAGTTGGGGCGGCCTTCCTTTTCTTCTCCTCTCCCGCTGGGGGAGGAGCTTCTTATTCTTCCTCCTTGTCCTCAGGAGAAGATTCTGCTTCAGAATCTGACAGCACCTGGCGTCGGGAGCTCCTTCGAGTTCCTGTGGCCTCCTTCTTGGCCTTCTTCTCCGGCACCACATGGGGTGCCGGAGCCAGCAGCCCCGTCAAACGGACGTCCGCTGGGTCTTCTGGCAAAGGAGCCGGACAGTTAATCTGTCCGGACGTCTTCAGCCAGTCCTGTCAAAGAATAGGGAGTTTTTAGATCCCACATAGAGTCAATCTATGAAAAAAGAGTCCCGTAAAGGGTAAAATAACTTACCTCACCGGCTGGACGCCGCGAGCTGTATCCGCGATCTTTGTTAGCGGATGCCGGGGCTTCAGCGCCCTTGAACAGCACCTTCCAGGAATCTTCGTACGTAGTGTCGAAGAGCCGGCTCAAGGTTCGGTGCTGTGCCGGATCGAACTCCCACAAATTGAAGGCCCGTTGTTGGCAGGGGAGAATCCGGCGGATGAGCATCACCTGGATTACGTCGACAAGCCTGCGATTCTTGTCCATCAGGTTTCGGACGCTTGTTTGGAGTCCGGATAGCTCTTCCGAATTCCCCCACGTCAGGCCCGTCTCTTTCCATGACGAGGGCCGTGTGGGGAAGCTAGATCTAAATTCGGGGGCCGCCACCCATTCGGGATCGCGTGGCTCGGTGATGTATAACCACCCCGATTGCCACCCCTTCATTACCTCCACGAAGGCGCCCTCGAGCCATGGGACTTTGGCCATCTTGCCAACCATGGCGCCTCCGCACTCCGCTTAACGGCCGCCCACTACCTTTGGCCGGACGTTGAAGATCTTCAGCCATAAGCTGAAGTGGGGCTGGATGCAGAGGAAGGCCTCGCACACGACGATAAACGCCGAGATGTTGAGGATGAAATTCGGGGCCAGGTCGTGGAACTCCAGGCCGTAGTAGAACATGAGCCCCCGGACAAATGGGTGAAGTGGAAAACCTAGTCCGCGGAGGAAGTGGGGGAGAAACACCACCCTCTCATGGGGCCCGGGGGTTGGAATGAGCTGCCCCGCATCGGGCAGCCTGTGCGATATGTCGCCGGACAAGTATCGGGCCTCTCGCAGTCTTGTGATGTGCCCCTCCGTGACGGAGGAGGCCATCCACCTGCCTACCGCTCCTAACATGGTTCGAGAAGGTTGAGGTGGGATGTGCGGATTTGGGCGCTGAAGCTCGAGTGCGCGGAAATGGATGAGCAAAGGAGGAAGAAGGCGTAGGTGAAAAGGTGGATCCTTATCCCCTTATATGGACGGACGAAGTTATGCATCCCCCACCAGCCTGGTAAAACTCGCTTATCTCCCAAGCGCTGTAATCAATGGCGCGGATGGGTTACCCACATCCGTATCAATGAGAATCCTGGAATAAGGGGGCACGATCTATGCTTTGATAAGACGTGCCAAGGAAACCGCCTCGCTAAACGCGGTGAGGTGGAACGGTAAAAAAACGGTTCATATAAAGGCCTGGCCGTGGTGTGATGTCACGCCGCGGAATACGTCAGCAGATCTGTGCAAAAGTTATTCTCTCTACGGTGGTATGTGGAACTTGTTTTGCAGAGCCAGACACTATCCTTGTGTTCAAAACCTTCTATGAAGTATTCGGAGGAGGAACCCGCCTCGCAATGCCGAAGACAATCAACGCGCCGGACTCATCGTCATTGAAGCCTGGTTCAGGGGCTACTGAGGGAGTCCCGGACTAGGGGGTGTCCGAATAGCCGGACTATCGTCACGACCGGACTCCAAGACTATGAAGATACAAGATTGAAGACTTCGTCCCGTGTCCGGATGGGACTTTCCTTGGCGTGGAAGGCAAGCTTGGCGATACGGATATGTAGATCTCCTACCATTATAACCGACTCTGTGTAACCCTAACCTATCCGGTGTCTATATAAACCGGAGGGTTTTTAGTCCGTAGGACGAACAACAATCATACCATAGGCTAGCTTCTAGGGTTTAGCCTCCTTGATCTCGTGGTAGATCCACTCTTGTACTACCCATATCATCAATATTAATCAAGCAGGAGTAGGGTATTACCTCCATCGAGAGGGCCTGAACCTGGGTAAAAACATCGTGTCCCTTGTCTCCTGTTACCATCCGGCTAGACGCACTGTTCGGGACCCCCTACCCGAGATCCGCCGGTTTTGACACCGACAGTGGGGGTTGCGCCCAGGGGGTAGGCGCGCCCCCTGCCTCGTGGCCACCTCGAAGCTTCCTTGACTTCAACTCCAAGTCTCCTGGATCACGTTCGTTCCAAAAATCACGCTCCCGAAGGTTTCTTCCGTTTGGACTCCGTTTGATATTCCTTTTCTGCGAAACACCAAAACAAGGAAAAAACAGAAACTGGCACTGGGATCTGGTTTAATAGGTTAGTCCCAAAAATAATATAGAAGTGTTTAATAAAGCCCATAAACATTCAAAACAGATAATATAATAGCATGAATACTTCATAAATTATAGATACGTTGGAGACGTATCATGAAGCATGAGTGTCGGTGTCAAAACCGGCAGACCTCGGGGTAGGGGGTCCTGAGCTGTGGATCTAGAATTGATGGGGAACAAGGGACGACAAACACAATGTTTACCCAGGTTCGGGGCCTCTCGAAGAGGTAATACCCTATGTACTGCTTGATTATATTAGATGTGTTGTATGTTTTACAGAGTAGGTCTACTCAAGATGAGCATGAGCTAAACCCTGAGGCGACGAGGTAATGAATAAAGCTCTAACCCTTATGACTACATGATGACCCACAAGTATAGGGGATCAACCGTAGTCCTTTCGATAAGTAAGAATGTCGAACCCAACGAGGAGCATAAGGAAATGACAAGTGGTTTTCAGCAAGGTAATGTCTGCAAGCACTGAAATTATAAGTAGCGAGTAGTTTGATAGCAAGATAATTTGTAACGAGCAGGTAACGACAGTAATAAAAAAGTGCAGCAAGGTAGCCCAATCCTTTTGAGGCAAAGGATAGGCCAAAGCGGTCTCTTATGATAAGCAAAGCATTCTTGAGGGTACACGGGAATTTCATCTAGTCACTTTCATCATGTTGGTTTGATTTGTGTTCACTACTTTGATAATTTGATATGTGGGTGGACCGGTGCTTAGGTGTTGTTCTTACTTGAACAAACCTCCTACTTATGATTAACCCCCTCGCAAGCATCCACAACTACGAGAAAAGTATTAAGAGTAAATTCTAACCATATCATTAAACATTTGGATCCAATCGGTCCCTTACGGAATAACGCATAAACTAGGGTTTAAGCTTCTGTCACTCTCGCAACCCATCATCTAATAAGTACTCCACAATGCATTCCCTTAGGCCCAAATATGGTGAAGTGTCATGTAGTCAACGCTCACATGACACCACTAAGGGACTCACAACATACATACTATCAAAATATCGAACACATATCAAGTTCACATGATTACTTGCAACAAGATTTCTCCCGTGACCTCAAGAACAAAAGTAACTACTCACAAATCACAATCATGCTTAGGATCAAAGGGGTATTAAACAACATGATTGATCTGAACATATAATCTTCCACCAAATAAACCATATAATAATCAACTACAAGATGTAATCAACACTACTAGTCACCCACAAGTACCAATCTATAGTTCCGTTACAAAGATTGAACACAAGAGATGAGCTTGGGTTTGAGAGGAGATGGTGTTGTTGAAGATGTTGATGAAGATTGCCGTCCCCAAGGTGAGAGGGTTGTTGGTGATGATGATGACTATGATTTCCACCTCCGGGAGGGAAGTTCCCCTGGCGGAATCGCTCCGCCGGAGGGCAAAAGTGCTCCTGCCCAAGTTCCACCTTGAGACGATGATGCTTCGTCCCGAATGTCCTCTCCTTATTTTTTTCTAGGTCAAAATGACTTATATACCAGAAGAGGGGCACCAAAGGTGGGCTGGGCTGAGCACAACCCACCAGGGCGCGCCTGGGGGACCTGCCGATCACCAGGTGGCCCCCTTCCGGTAGTTATTTTCTCCAATATTTCTTGTTTATTCCATAAAAATTCCTTGTGAAGTTTCAGCTCGTTTGGAGTTGTGCAGAATAGGTGGCCTGATGTAGCTTTTCTAGGTCCAGATTTTTAGCTGCCGGAATTCTCCCTCTTTGAGTGAACCTTGCATATTATGAGATAAAATGCATTAGAATTACTACAAAAAGCATTGTTATGCATAAAAACATTATAAATAACAGTAGGTAAACATGATGCAAAATGGACATATCAGCTCCCCCAAGCTTAGACCTCGCTTGTCCTCAAGTGAAAACCGAAATCGAAAAACATGTCCACATGCTTAGAGAGAGAGAGAGGTGTCAATAAAAACAAAATACGGACATAGAAGCATCATGTAAATTATTATAACGGCGACAAACTTAAACATGAAACTTTTATCATATTCTTCTCATGAATAAGTAACAATTCACCACAACACCGAAGTATAAGGCATAAACTCTATTGGAAACCAACAAAGTATGTCCTTAGTCAACTTTGCAACTACAATTCATCATCTTTTCAGGAAGGGTCGCGTATCGGAGCCTTTTTGGAAAGTCCACATACTCAACCAGCATATAGTCTTCTATGATTGCTAACACTCACCGCATACACATGAGCAAAATGTTTCAACCGGACACATAGAAAGATAGGGGCTTATAGTTTTGCCTCCCAACATACTCACCTCAAGGGTGATGTCAACAATAATAACTCATGCTATCCATATCCAACTGGATATATGTGCATAGATCTTTCCTCACCACATGATGCTTGCCAAAAGAGAAAAATAAAAAGGAATACAGAGAAAAACTTTGACTCTTGCGTGAAAGTAAATACATAAAAGTAAAAGATAGGTCCCTCACAGAGGGAAGCAGAGGTTGCCATGCTTTTTTGCTTGTATGCTCAATCCCTTAGTGCGAAAGAACGTCACATTGTGTTGCCCCTTGTGATAGAAACCTTTATTATGCAGTCTTTCGCTTTTATTCTTTGCCTTCACAAGTTCGTACGACGATCAATTTTCTCTTACACCAAATGATCTAACACTTTTAGAAGCAATTTCTATTGCCTTATTGCACCGATGACAACTTACTTGAAGGATCTTACTCAATCCTTAGGTAGGTATGGTGGACTCTCGAAAATAAGATCTGGGTTTAAGGGTTTTTGGATGCACAAGTAGTATCTCTACTTGGTGCGGGATTTTTGGCTAGAAAAGATGGGGCGAAAGCACCACATGTTAAAGGATCTATGACAATATAACTTATATGTGAATTTGAACAAACATAAATCATTACGTTGTCTTCCTTGTCCAATGTCAACAATTTTGGCATATAATTTTTTGATGGGGGCTCATAATCACAAAAGATTTCTAAGATAGTGTATTTGCATGTGAATCTTCTCTTCCCTTATTAATTATTTCATGAATTGCATCATTGACCAATGCTATGCTTGTCAATCTCCAATAAAATTTTCTAATTACACTTTTTCCTTATGTGATGTCATTACTTACCGTAAGATTAGCATATGATCTTTTTCATTTATTTCCTTTCTTTTTATTGAACATGAAAGTAAAGAAAGCAAAACTCAAACTGAACTTTATTATATATCTTACACATGATTACAAAGATATATCACTAAGGAAACTCTCGAAAAGAAAGGATCGAACTAAACTTTTATTCACCTAAAGGAAAAGATAAACATGGATCGAACTAAGGTAAATAAAGGCAAAAGATAGTGGAGGTGATACGATACCGGGGCACCTCCCCCAAGCTTGGCACAAGCCAAGGGGAGTACCCATACCCGATACTCATTTTTCTTTTGGTGATGAAGAAGGAGGTGGTGGTGATGACGTAGCGATCTTGTCCTTGGGTTTCCATGGCAGAGGCTCACCATTATAAGAGAAGAAGTGAGTCTCTCGGTTCCTCCAACTGGCAGCCAAACTCATACATTTAAACCTTGCCTCATATTGAAAGACTTGGTTTTGAAGGTCGTAGATCTGGCTCTGGAGGAAGTTGATTTGCTCGTTAAAGTAGAAGAAGATATCCTTCATGGACTTGCCATCCACCTTGAGATCACGGGTGTAGTCCGTGATCATGAGGCGATTAGCATTGAGTCCACGTTCCACCATCCCCTTGCACCGGAAGACTTCCTGCTCCATAGCTTCAAGCCTAGCCTCCACGGATCCAGTCCCCTTGGGGCTTTGCACATCGTGGATGTGGAGCACCCCCTCACGCATTTGGATAGCTTGAGGGTGCTGCTGAGGGAGTCCTGGACTAAGGGGTCCTCAGGCGTCCGGCCTGTTATCCATGGGCCGGACTGATGGGCTGCAAAGACATGAAGGCCGAAGACGATACCCATGTCCGGATTGGACTCTCCCTGGCTTGGAAGGCAAGCTAGGCAATAGACCATGAAGATTCCTTCTTATGTAACCGACTCCATGTAACCCTAGATTTCTTCGGTGTCTATATAAACCGGAGAGCGTAGTCCGGATAGATATATACACATTGCCATAGTCATACAGGCTAGACTTCTAGAGTTTAGCCATTACAATCTCGTGGTAGATCAACTCTTGTAATACTCATATTCATCAAGATCAATCAAGCAGGAAGTAGGGTATTACCTCCATAGAGAGGGCCCGAACCTGGGTAAACATCGTGTCCCGTCTCCTGTTACCATCGATCCTAGGCGCACGATTCGGGACCCCCTACCGAGATCCGCCGGTTTGACACCGACATTGGTGCTTTCATTGAGAGTTCCACCGTGTCGTCGATTTAAAGGTTCAATGGCTCCTTCAATCATTGATAGGGACGCTGTCCAAGGAGAAACCTTCCTCCCCGGACAGATTTTTGTGTTCGGCGGCTTCGTACCGCGGGCCAATTCGCTTGGCCATCTGGAGCAGGTCGATAGCTACGCCCCCGGCCATCAGGTCAGATTTGGAAGCTTGAACTACATCGCGGATACCCATGGAGACTTGATCTTCAGTGGGTTTGATCTTCAGCAGGTCGATAGCTACGCCCCGGGCCATCAGGTCAGATTGCTCTCCCCCGCCCCGATGAACATGACTTAGATCTGTCATCAGATCACATCTAGGAGATGGTTCCTGTTGTTGCAACGGCCTTAGAACCGAAGCATATCGTTCCCTCCGAGGCCACAAAGTCCGCGGCGTTGCAGCCACACACGGACCAGACATCCTGCAATATTTGCATCAATGGAACTCCGGACTCGTCTCCGGCTATAAGTTCCGGACCAGGTATGCCTGTGGACACCGAGCTGGATCGGTTATCGATTTTTGGATTTAGCGCCGCAGACCTCTTCCAGCACTCACCTTTTGGTGACATGCTAAACTCACTAAAAAACCTATTTCTGGCAGGCGACTCGCCGCCGAACTATGTTCGGTTCGAACTTGCGGCGCATGATGAGGAATTTTGCTTACCAGCTACCACCCACTTCATAGCCACTGTCGAAGACTCAACCAACACGCTTGACCCCGGCTCCGAAGACATCGACGGTATGGACGATGATGAGGGGCAAGGCCAGAACTCACTACCCATTAGACGCGGGATGGCCACTTAATGGTACGAAGTGTGTATGGTAGACACACCCAATGACGCTCTCGATGATGACAAGGAGGATCCAGTTGAGGATAAACCTCCTGGTACACAGTCCGAACACCGATGCGCCCGGCGCTGCTCTAAGTCGCGTCGCTTAAGAGAAAATAATACTAGCACCGGAGAAGATAACACTCCGGACAATGAAGACCCTGTTGAGGTAGTATCCAAACAGGAGGAACAGGAAGGCGGGCAAGATAGCCCTGATGAACATGCCACATATGGAGACTCGAAGGATAGCAATTATCTCCCAGTCTCCGAGGAAGATGAGATCCTCGGCAACGAGGATTTTATCGTGCCTAAGGAACCTCTCGAATAGGAGCGCTTTAAATGCCGGCTCATAGCTACTGCAAGGAGCCTAAGGAAGAAGTAGCTACAGCTTCAAGCGAGCCAAGATTTTCTCAATGATAGATGGACCGAGATCTTGGCCGCCAAAGAATACGGCCTTAGCGGCCCAGACAAAAGCCACCCCAAGAGTAGGTGGCTCCCTCAATACAATGGCAGGGCGTTGGAGCCCACACCACCATCGAATAATGCGGTAGGCCGACCACAATTCGGTCCGGATAAATCAGCAGCCCAAGCAGAGCACCATACCAACCCATCCAGCCGTCAAAACAAGAACAAAACAGCTTGAGGGAATACTCGCGACATCCAACAAGACCTGGAGGGTAGAACAGGACACACAAAATCGATATACAGATCGCGGGACATGCCCCGACCGGTGATGATGGTTACCTATTCGGACACAACAGAGCCGACCACGCCCGGTCCGAACACCGTAAACGGAGTCCGCCGGAGGTGCTTCATAGTGTGGCCCAACATAGAGGAGCCGCACACCCTCTCTGCTTCACTGACGAGGTAATGGAGCATGAATTTCCAGACGGGTTTAAACCCATTAACATCGAATCATAGGATGGAACAACAGATCCCGCGGTATGGATTGAGGATTACCTCCTCCATATTCACATGGCTCGCGGAGACGACCTTCATGCCATTAAATACCTACCTCTCAAGCTTAAAGGGCCAGGTCGGTACTGGCTAAACAGTTTGCCAGAAAATTCTATTGGCAACTAGGAAGATTTGGAAGACGCCTTTCGAGACAACTTCCAAGGAACATATGTCCGGCAACTAGATGCCGATGACTTAAGTCATGTTGTCCAGGATCCCGGCGAGTCAGCCAGGGAGCTCTGGACTAGGTTCTTAGTCAAAAAGAACCAAATTGTCGACTGTCCGGACGTAGAAGCCCTCGCGACATTCAAACATAGCATCCGGGATGAATGGCTAGTGTGTCACCTCGGCCAAGAAGGACCCAAATCCATGACAGCCCTTACCGATCTAATGACTCGCTTTTGTGCAGGAGAAGACAACTGGCTCGCTCATAAAAGCAACAACGCCAGCGATCCGGGCACTTCCGAAATCCGAGACGGCAATGGTAAGCCACGATGAACCAAACACAACAGTCCTAATAATACTGAAAGATTACGCGACACAACGGTCATAGCCGGATTTCACAATCCGAAACCCGGTGAACGGAAGAAGCCCCTAAAGGAAAACCAGGATGGACCATCCACCCTTGACAGGATATTGTACCGATCTTGTCAGATTCACGGTCACCCTGATAAGCCAGCCAATCACACCAACAGAAACTATTGGGACCTCAAGCAGGCAGGCAAGCTTAATGCCAATCACAAGGGGTGGAGGCCACAAGGCGATAAAAATGATGGAGCGGCTCGCCACCCGAACACCAGGGGCCAGAAACAGTTTCCCTCTGAAGTTCGACCACTCCCGGAACAGAAATAGCAGTTCGGTTTCCGCCACCCACCTACTATACTGGCAAGATTTACACCATGCGTACATCACTACGCACTCAAGATACCATGGGCATCGGTGGAAGCACAATACGGACAACCCTGCAAGCATTCCCGTAACGTTTCTTATCTGTTTTGCTTATTTTTCTGTATCATCTCTTAAGAACAGGTGACCAACAGGACAACATCTACAACGGACTCTATTGGAGTTCGGATCCTTACACTCACCTAAGGGGTTAAGGATTCACCTCCCCAAGGATGGGAGGCGCAGACGTGCGACAGGAGGTCCAAAATAACTTTTTGCAGACCGCACCCTTTATTTCGAGCTTGTACTATGCCCTTTTTCCTCCGTTCCCGACCCCAAGCATGTCAAATAGCCGGGTTTGTGGTTTCCTTTATACACACACATAAATTTATCATTGGCATATTGCTCCGCTCCTAGTAAACCTCATCCGAACTAATCTGTCATACTCTTTCAACAATGAGTACGGCCTTAATGGCTGCTTTACAGATGCACCTCGGCATACCCTGTCAGGGGCTCAGTGTGGGAACAAATGAGTTGCCAGTAAATGTCCGAACATCTCTATAGCGTACTTCCGTGTCGCAAGTTTGGCCTTATATGCACCAGCTCCGAACCATTGTCTTGGGTCAATAGTTGGGTTGCCCGGCTCCTGTGCTTGCTACCCTACATTCCGCTCTATCGGCTAGGGTAGTAAAGGGAGAACTACTATGATTGTGCCCTAGTCTAAACCAGATAAGCACCTTAGTAGAGAAAGCCGAAAACTGATTGTCATGATGCGGCGAGAGCTGGTCAACCACTTGACGACTTCTTGGAATCCTTAGCGATTCTCCGTGTCACACAAGTGATCTTCTTTCTGATCAAATATGTAATGCACCATACGCCGCATACATACTAGGGGCTATGTCGTAGTCCCACCATAAAACTCCTATGGCTAAGTGAAAGTGTTGACGCCTTATAGTCCGATTGCCTGGTTCGCTGCATTATCACCTCCTTCACGGACCAAGAGGTTGGATAAAGAGTGATTAAATGCTTTTCCGAACACCCCCGTACTTCCTACGAGGGGGCTGAAGCCGACGACTGGAAAACTTTCAGATTATATTAAGACGGCCACACAGGAGGAATTCAAGCTTTTGAGAAAAATATAAAAATAGATCAATTATAAAATTATCTTTTACAATTCTAATAAACCTCACTCGAACATTATGTTCTTCGAGCATTGACCCTCTATCAGGCGGGCGGCTTCCAGGACATCTTCAAAATAATGCTCCGGCTCATTACGGTTCTTGCCCTTGGGCGGACTCTTCTCCGCAACATCGACGGCCTTCATCTTCCCCCAGAACGTCTTGACTTGGGCAAAGGCCATCCGTGCACCTTCAATGCACGCCGACCGCTTCACAGCATCGATACGCGGCACCGCATCAACAAGACGCCGCACCATGCCAAAGTAGCTCTTTGGAACAGGCTCATTCGGCCACAACCGGATTAAGACGTTCTTCATGGCGTCGCCGGATATCCTATGAAGCTCGGCCCATTGGGACATCTGTTCATTCAGCAAAAGAGGGCGCTTTGATGCGCCAAATTGTGACCAGAAAAGATTATCCGTTGCATACCCCTCTTGTGATTGGTAAAATTGTGCCGCATCGGTAGAACTCTTATGCAAGTCCAAAAATTCAGCCGGAGAACTCCAGACCTGGTTCAGCTGAGCATAGTCCGGATCGCCAAACTTAGTCTGAAACAAAAAGGGCTTACCGGTCGCTATCTCCTTATCCTGCCGAATCTCTTCACGAGTTTCCCTAGATTCAGACCTAGCTTCACTCGCCTCTCGTACGGCCTTATCAAGTTCAGCCATTTTGGCTTCACTCTCCTTCTCAAGGTATTCATAGTGGCTGACATTATTCTTCTATTCAAGTGCCAGTGCAGATATTTTCTCCTCATTTTGGCGCTGAGCTACTTGTTCGGCTCTTAGATCAGCCGATGCCTTCTCGGCAGCCGCATCACTACACCGGGCCTGTTCCTTGGCCCGGGCTAGCTCCGCCCGAAGAGCTTCAATGGAGGCAGCACCATCTGCACTCATGCACATTTCATATAAAACTCTTTTCGGCATCAGGCCTAAATTACAAGCACATTGGTGTAAGGAATGCTCGAAATATATACCTTGCGAGTTGTCAAGACGCCTGTTGATCAATGCAATATCATCCTCCGCAATATCCATCTTTCGCTGCAGTTCGGCCACCTCCGTATTTCGGGTAGCCGTAGGAGGGGATGCAGCCTGTATTCCAAGTTAAATCAAGGTTAGCACCTGAGCATATCTTTTTGATCCTCCGGTCGCTTCCTTCGGAAGACAATCCGAGTCCCAGGGGCTACGGCATATACAACAGGTGCATTCTGTCAATATTATCTAATTGGCAAAATCACATCACAAACCTCAAAACCTCTTAGAAGGCTCATGAAGGCCTCGTTCAATCCTCTCTTCGCGGATAGAACCTTTTCGACCATCGTAACCATCAAGGCACGGTGCTCCTCTGAAATGGACGCTTGTCACAGCATGTCCGTCAGCATTTCTGGCGCTCCGGGCTCTTCGGAAACCGCCGCCGGAGTACGGCATTCCTTTGAAGGAATCTGCTTACTCGCCTCCAGAATCATTTCCTGCTGTAAACCGGACAGTTCAGGGCTGTCATTCTTGATTCCCGAACCCTGAGTGACAGAGGCACCACCTTTGGGTAACGCCTTCTTCATTTCTGGCACTACTTGTCGATCGGGAGGAGCCCTCCGGGACGATACCTGAAGATCATCCGCCCTATTGGGCGAGGAGGCCGGATAAGGCGTGTCACTCTCCATCATCTCCGGAGGAAGGTCTCCTAAGGAGGAGGACGATTGAGAAACGCCAGGCGTTAACCTCCGAGGATGTACATATGTCGGATGATTACTTCACTAATAGGAAAAGGATGAGGTATGTTTAAAGTGCCCCAGCTTCACTTACGGTTTGGCCAGAGGTTTGTCCTCATCATAAAGCTCTACGACAACATCGCTTGCCCAGCTCAAGCCGCCCGATGATGGCATTTTTCCTCTTTTGGAAGGGTTGCCCTCCTGATCTTCAGAAGCAGCCCTCTTCTTGCCATGGAGGGTTTCCTCTGCACCTTTGCCCTCGGGCTAAAGGGTTTCGTTTTCCCCGAACACAGCATCTAATTTATCCTCAGGACGGGGATCACCTCTGGTCCCCCTGTTCTCGCCCCCCTCTGCAGACACCTGGTACGGTGTCGGAGTCAACATTCTCGTCAGCAGCGCGGTCGCATAATCTTCAGGGAGGGGTGCCGGACACCGGATTAACACTGCTTTCTTTATCCAGTCCTGTAGAGGGACGGATTGTTCAATATCTTGTCAAGAGATGCTTGAATAATAGGTGTTCGGAGATTGAATACTTACCGAAGTGTCCTGATGATTGCAGTCAAGGCCAACATCTTCGGTGGTGTCCGGCCATTGCTCTCGTTCCCCGAAATATAATTTCCACATTCCTTTGTGCGTGGTGCAGAAGAAGTGCTGAAGAGTCCACCGCCCTTCTGGATTGAACTCCCACATACGGAGAGGTCGCCGCTGACATGGCAAGGTCCGGCGGACTAGCATTACTTGAATGACGTTCACAAGATCGATGCCCTTCTCGGTAAGGCTTCGGATGCGACTCTGTAGAGTCTGCACTTCATCGAAGGATCCCCAGTCCAATCCCTTATTGATCCATGAAGCAAGCTGAATTGGAGGGCCGGGTCGGAACGCAGGCATAGCCGCCCACCTGGAGCCACGCGGCTCGTTGATATAAAACCACCCCTGCTGCCACAAGTCAGAAGACTTGGCAAAAGATCCTTCAAACGAAACCGCGCTGGCAAGCTTGCCTATTATGACGTCGCCGCACTCCGCCTGCTCCTCCTCTGTAACCTGCGGCCTCACGTCAAAGGTCTTGAGCCACAAACCAAATTTCGGAGGAGTCCGGAGGAAAGCCTCACACATGATGATAAATTTCGAGATGAGGAGAATAGAGTCCGGGGCCAGATCATGAAAATCTAGCCCATAGTAGAACATGAGCCCCCGGATGAAGGGGTTAAGCGCAAACCCTAATCCGTGGAGGAAGTGGGACACAAATACTACGCTCTCGCCGGATTTGGGGGTAGGAATAACCTGCCCATTTGAGGGAAACAAATGAAGGATTTCTGGGGTCAGATACCTCGCCACGCGGAGCTTTACAATATCCTCCTTCGTGATAGAAGAAGCCACCCACCTGACTGGACGGCTGGATACGGACATGATTGAGGCTGGTGGAGATTGGAACCCGAGGGTTAGAACTCGAGGTGGCTGGGGTTGAGGAAGAAGCAAGCACAAAAAGAAAAAGACGAGAGTGGGTCCCTATATAAAGACCCCTAATACTGGGCGTCTCCCCCTGGGTCTCGAAACTTACCGATCCCCAAAGAGTTGTACCCGGGGGACGGTTGGGTTATCCACGCCTGCATTAATGAAAATCCCGTGGATAAGGGGACACAATATCTGCTTTGACAAGACGTGCCAATGGCAACCGCGTCTCAAAACGTGGAGCGGCAGACGGGAAACGGTTCCAAATTATGACCCGACAGATGTGATGCCATGTTATTAAGAAAAGTTGTCAGCGGATAGAACTCGTGTAAAAAAATATATATTCTCTATGCGGAAGTGTATGGTGTGTATGTGGCAGGTCCGGATACTATCGTCGCGTCCGAAGACTATCTTGGAGTTCGGAAAGGGGAACCCGCCTTGCAATGCCGAAGACAATCTGCGCGCCAGACTCCTCGTCATTGAAACCAGGTTCAGGGGCTACTGAGGGAGTCCTGGACTAAGGGGTCCTCGGGCGTCCGGCCTGTTATCCATGGGTCGGACTGATGGGCTGCAAAGCAATAAAGGCCGAAGACTATACCTATGTCCGGATTGGACTCTCCCTGGCGTGGAAGGCAAGCTAGGCAACCAACCATGAAGATTCCTTCTTATGTAACCGACTCCATGTAACCCTAGATCTCTCCGGTGTCTATATAAACCAGAGAGCGTAGTCCGGATAGATATATACACATTGCCATAGTCATACAGGCTAGACTTCTAGGGTTTAGCCATTATGATCTCGTGGTAGATCAACTCTTGTAATACTCATATTCATCAAGATCAATGAAGCAGGAAGTAGGGTATTACCTCCATAGAGAGGGCCCGAACCTGGGTAAACATCATGTCCCCCATCTCCTGTTACCATCGATCCTAGACGCACAGTTCGGGACCCCCTACCCGAGATTCGCCGGTTATGACACCGACAGCTGCATCACCTCCCGCAAATATGGGTTGATGACATTCTCGAAGAACCTGTCCTTGGAGGAACTTGAAGCGGTCATTGTGGATTAGATCTGTCAGAAAACAACAAGGAAAAGAAAACAGGAGATTTCTCCATGATACAGAGGTCAATAGGTTCGGGGGGTATATAAAGATTTTTTTATATTGGGAAACAAGCAAATGTAAGAAAAACTGAATCCAGAAGGTACCCGAGGTGGGCATAACCCACCTGGGCGTGCCTGGTGCCAGGCGCACCCTAGTGTCTTGTGCCCACCAGGGGTGCCTTCTTGGTTGTTTCTTACTTTCCTTATTTTTGTTATATTCCAAAACAGACAAAAAATATTTTTGCGGATTTTTCGGAGTCCGTTTACTTGCATTATCACGTACCTCCTCTTTTTCATGATTCTGGAGTGTTCCGAAAGGTTTCCTTTATGTGTTCCTCCGGTGTCATAGTTTGGATAATATTGCTTTCAACATCAATGGGCATACCTGAGATACAATGTTTTATTCGTTGCCCATTAACAACCTTCGGGTTAGTACCTTTCGCATTATGTATTTTGATGGCTCCAGATTGATAACTCTCCTCGATAACATAGGGTCCTTCCCATTTAGAGAGGAGTTTTCCTGCAAAGAATCTAAAACAAGAGTTGTACAAAAGAACATATTGTCCAACTTTGAACTCACGCTTTTGGATTCTTCTATCATGCCATCTTTTAACTTTTTCTTTAAATAACTTGGCATTTTCATAAGCTTGGGTTCTCCATTCATGTAATGAGCTAATATCAAATAACCTCTTCTCACCAGCAAGTTTGAAATCATCCTTGAGTTCTTTAATTGCCCAGTAAGCTTTATGTTCTAACTCAAGAGGCAAATGACAAGCTTTCCATAAACTATTTTATAAGGAGACATACCCATAGGATTTTTGTAAGCTGTTCTATAAGCCCAAAGTGCATCATCTAATTTCTTAGACCAATTCTTCCGAGACCTATTGACTAAAATTGATTTTATTTCTCCATTGCTAAGTTCAAGTTGACCACTAGACTGAGGATGACAGGGTGATGAAATTCTATGGTTAACATCATACTTAGCAAGCATTTTACGGAAAGCACCATGAATAAAGTGTGAACCACCATCAGTCATTAGATACCTAGGGACTCCAAACCTTGGGAAAATAACTTATTTAAGCATTTTAATAAAGGTGTTGTGATCAGCACTACTAGTTGGAATAGCTTCTACCTACTTAGTAACATAATCAACAGCAACCAAAATATGAGTATACCATGAGAAGAAGGAAAAGGCCCCATGTAATCAAATCCCCAAACATCAAATGGTTCAACAGCAAGTGAATAATTCATTGGCATTTCTTGATGCTTACCGATATTACCTATTCTTTGACATTCATTACAAGATAAGACAAACTTACGAGCATCCTTGAGGAGAGTAGGCCAATAAAACCCAGATTGCAATACCTTGTGAGCAGTTTTGTCTCCCGCATGATGTCCTGCATAAGCTTCGGAGTGACATTTCCGTAGGATTTGTCCTTGTTCATGCTCAGATACACAATGTCTAATAATACCATCTACTCCTTTATAAAGATGTGCGTCATCCCAAAAGTAATGTCTTAAATCATAGAAGAATTTTTTTCTTTTGTTGGTATGTGAAACTAGGTGGTATGTATTTAGCAACAATATAATTAGCATAGTCAGCATACCAAGGAGTGTTTGTGAGAAACATTTATTGTAGCTAACTGCTCATGAGGAAAGCTATCATTTATAGGTTGTGGGTCATCAAGAATATTTTCAAGCCTAGACAAGTTATCGGTCACGGGGTTCTCAGTTCCTTTCCTACCAATGATATGCAAATCAAATTCTTGTAGCAAAAGAACCCACCTAATAAGTCTAGGTTTAGCATCTTTCTTTTCCATAAGATACTTTATTGCAGCATCATCAGTGTGAACAATTACTTTTGAATCTACAATATAGGATCTAAATTTATCACAAGCAAACACCACTACTAGAAATTCGTTTTCAATAGTAGCATAATTTCTTTGTGCACTGTCTAGAGTTTTACTAGCATAATGAATAACATTCAGTTTCTTATCAACTCTTTGTCCGAGAATAACACCAACAACATAATCACTAGTATCACACATAATTTCAAAAGGCAAGTTCCAATCAGGTGGTTGAACAATAGGTGCAGAAATTAAGGCTTTCTTGAGTGTTTCGAAGGCTTCTAAACAATTTTCATAAAAAACACAAGGAATATACTTTTGGAAAAGGTTTGTATGAGGCCTAGAAATTTTAGAAAAGTTTTTGATAAACTACGAATACCTTTTATATCTCTAGGAAATGGCATTTTCTCAGTTGCATCAACCTTTGCTTTGCCACCTCAATACCTCTTTCATAATTTTCATGGCCCAAAACAATACCTTCGTTAACCATAAAGTGACACTTCTCCCAATTCAAGACAAGATTTGTTTGCTCACATCTCGCAAAACTCGATCAAGATTGCTTAAACAATCATCAAAAGACTTCCCATATACAGAAAAGTCATCCATGAAAACCTAAACAATCTTTTCACAAATATCAGAGAATATAGCAGTTATACATCTTTGAATGGTAGTAGGTGCATTACATAAACCAAAAGGCATACGTCTATAAGCATAAGTTTCAAAAGGACAAGCAAAAGTGTTCTTTTCTTGATCAGGTTGAGAAACATGTATTTGTGAAAAACTAGAATATCCATCAAGGAAGCAAAAATGTGTGTGCTTAGACAACCTTTCTATCATTTGATCAATAAAAGGCAGAGGGTAATGATCTTTTCTAGTTGCTTTCTTTAATTTTATAAAATCAATTACCATTCTATAGCCTATAACAATTCTTTGTGGAATAAGTTCATTATTATCATTAGGAACAACAGTTATACCTCCTTTCTTAGGGACACAATGAATAGGACTTACCCATCTACTATCAGCTATGGTATAGATTATACCTCCTTCCAGAAGTTCTAATATTTCCGTTCTTACCACTTCTTTCATCTTCGGATTTAACCGATGTTGGTGATGAATAATGGGTTTAGCATCAGGTTCCATATTAATCTTGTGCTGACATAGAGTGGGACTGATGTCCTTAAGATCATCAAGAGGTTCCATATCCAATATCAGCTCGGTGCTTCCTTAGAACTTTCAATGATCTTTGTTCTTCATGTTCTGAAAGGTTAGCACTAATAATAAGAGGATATATCTTCTTCTCATCATGATAATCCTATTTCATAGTGTTAGGAAATTGTTTTAATTCAATTACAGGGTCACCTTTAGGTGGAGGAGGACCTCCTAGAGTTTCAATAGGCAAATTGTGTTTAAGCAGAGGACGTTGTTCAAAGAAAATCTTATCTATTTCATTTCTTTCATGTATATGGAAATCATTCTCATGGTATAGCAAATATAGTTCTAAGGGATCAGTAGGAGGTACAACAATAGAAGCAAGACCAATAATTTCATCCTTACTCGGCAATTCTTTCTTATGATGCTTTCTTCTAAACTTGGAAAAACTAAACTCATGAGACTCATCACCAAAGCTAACACCGACAGTTTGTTTCTCACAATCTATTTTAGCATTAACGGTGTTTAAGAAGGGTCTACCAATGATAATGGGACAAAAGTCATCTTGTGGGGAACCAAGAACAAGAAAATCAGTAGGGTATTTTCTTTTCCCATACAAGACTTCAACATCTCTAACAATCCCAAGATGTGTGATGGTGTCTCTATTAGCAAGTTTAATAGTAACATATATGTCTTCTATTTCAGCGGGTGCTATGTCATTCATGATTTCTTGATATAAAGTAAAAGGAGTAGCACTCAAGCTAGCACCTATGTCACATAAGCCATGATAATATTGATCTCCTATTTTAACTGAGATGATAGGCATGCCAACAACAGGTCTATGTTTATCTTTTTCGTCGGGTTTGGCAATTCTAGCAGCTTCATCATAGAAGTAAATAACATGCCCATATATATTTTTAACCAGGAGATCCTTAACGATAGCAACACTAGGTTCTACTTTTATTTGTTCAGCTGGTTTAGGTGTTCTAATATAACTTTTATTGACCACAGTTGAAACTTTAGCATGTTCTTTCATCCTAACAAGGAAAGGTGGGTTTTCAATATAAGGAGTAGGAACAACTGGATCAACATTATAAATAATAGTTTCTTCTTTAGCAACTACTGGTTCTTTAATCCCATCTTTACTAGGTGGGTGATATTTAAACCACTTCTCCTTAGGGAGATCAACATGGGTAGCAAAAGATACACAAAAGGAAGCTACTATCTCAGAGTCAAGTCCATATTTAGTGCTGAACTTTTGAAAAGCATCAGTTTTCATAAAAGATTTAACACAATCTTACTTAAGCTTAATACCTGACTCTCTACCTTCGTCGAGTTCCCAATCTTCAGAGTTGCGTTTATTTCTTTTTGAAAGATCCCACCGGAAGTCAATAGTTTTCTTCATAAAGGAACTAGTACAAGAAGTATCGAGCATGGATCGATCATCGTGAGAAAGCCGACCATAAAAATTTAGAATAATAATTTCTCTTGAGAGCTCATGGTTGGGGCATGAATATAAAATTGATTTAAGCCTCCCCCAAGCTAGAGCGATACTTTCTCCTTCACGAGGCCAAAAATTATGTATATAATTCCGATCACGATGAACTAGATGCATAGGAATTTTTTTTGGTGAAACTCCAATTTCAATCAATTCCAATTCCAAGATCCAATATCATCGCATAGCCTATACCATGCCAATGCTTTTCCCTTCAAAGGTAAAGGGAAAACCTTCTTCTTAGCTTCATCTCCGGGTAAACCTGCAAGCTTAAACAATCCACAAATTTCTACCACATATATCAAGTGCATATCAGGATGTTCGGTTGCATCTCCTGCATAAGGTAATGGGAAAACCTTCTTCTTAGCTTCATCTCCGGGTAAACCTGCAGTTTTTCAATCACACCCGAAAGAATTTCATATTCAGTATTTTCAGTAGGTGCATTGGTCTGAGGGGCAACTAATTGTGGTTCTGGTCGAGGTTAAGATACCCCGAACAAACCCCTCAAAGGATTGTTCTCCATAGTAACAAGTGACAATAAATTTCAGTACATATTTATAATTTTCCTTACCAATTTCCACTTACCAGGAGCGCTTCACTCCCCAGCAACAGCGCAAGAAAAGAGCCTTGATGACCCACAAGTATAGGGGATCAACCGTAGTCCTTTCAATAAGTAAGAGTGTCGAACGCAACAAGGAGCAGAAGGAAATGACATGTGGTTTTCAGCAAGGTAATGTCTGCACGCACTGAAATTATAAGTAGCAAGTAGTTTGATAGCAAGATAATTTGTAACGAGCAGGTTACGAGAGTAATAACAAAAGTGCAGCAAGGTAGCCCAATCCTTTTGAGGCAAAGGACTGGCCAAAACAGTCTCTTATGATAAGCAAAGCGTTCTTGACGGTACACGGGAATTTTATCTAGTCACTTTCATCATGTTGGTTTAATTTGTGTTCACTACTTTGATAATTTGATATGTGGGTGGACCAGTGCTTAGGCGCTGTTCTTACATGAAGAAATCTCCTACTTATGATTAACCCCCTTGCAAGCATCCGCAAATACAAGAAAAGTATTAAGAATAAATTCTAACCATAACATTAAACTTTTGGATCCAATCGGTCCCTTACGGAATAGCGCATAAACTAGGGTTTAAGATTCTGTCACTCTTGCAACCCATCATCTAATAACTACACCACAATGCATTCCCTTAGACCCAAATATGGTGAAGTGTTATATAGTAGACTTTCACATGACACCGCTAAGGGAATAACAACATACATACTATCAAAATGTCAAACACATATCAAGTTCACATGATTAGTTGCAACAAGATTTCTCCTGTGACCTCAAGAACAAAAGTAACTACTCACAAATGGTAATCATGCTCAGGATCAGAGGGGTATTAAATAGCATGATGGATCTAAACATAATCTTCCACCAAATAACCATATAGTAATCAACTACAAGATGTAATCAACACTACTAGTCACCCACAAGTACCAATCAATAGTTCCGGTACAAAGATTGAACACAAGAGATGAACTAGGGTTTGAGAGGAGATGGTGTTGTTGAAGATGTTGATGAAGATTGCCCTCCCCAAGGTGAGAGGGTTGTTGGTGATGATGATGACGATGATTTCCTCCTCCGGGAGTGAAGTTCCCCCCTGCAGAATGGCTCCGCCAGAGGGCAAAAGTACTCCTGCCCAAGTTCCGCCTTGAGACGGTGGCACTTCATCCCGAAAGTCCTCTCCTTATTTTTTTTCTAGGTCAAAATGACTTATATACCAGAAGAGGGGCACCGGAGGTGGGCTGGGCTGAGCACAACCCACTAGGGCGCGCCTGCGGGGCCTGGCACGCCCTAGTATCTTGTGCTCACCAAGTGGCCCCCCTTCGGTAGTTATTTTCTCCAGTATTTCTTATTTATTCCATAAAAACTCCTCGTGAAGTTTCAGCTCATTTGGAGTTGTGCAGAATAGGTGGCCTGACGTAGCTTTTCGAGGTCCAGATTTCCAGCTGCCGGAATTCTCGCTCTTTGGGTGAACCTTGCATATTATGAGAGAAAAGGCATTAGAATTACTCCAAAAAGCATTACTATTTATAAAAACATTATAAATAACAGTAGGTAAACATGATGCAAAATGGACGTATCACTACAACCCTCGGTTTATATAGACACCGATAGGGTTAGGGTTACAGGAGATAGATTACAATAAGGGAAAAAGAGATCATGTCCACCCTTGATTGGAGGACCCACTACGGCTTCATAGATCGTCCCTTGCTATGCGGCTTCACCAGTCCGGCCCATATCCATTGGGTCGGCGCCCCGAGGACCCCTTAATCCATAACTCCCTTAGTAGCCCCCGAACTTGCCTCCAACGCCAAGGCTTGTATCCGGCATCTGCTCACTGACCAGTATCCGGCTTGCGAGGTGAGTTCTTCAATGTACTTTACTCATATTCGGAGCCAAAGTTATGTTCGGAATCTAAAATGGTATTTTCACTTAACAACGAAGGCAATAACAAAAAGAACCATTCAGGACTAAACAGTTCCTTCATCTGACAATGTTTTCTCTTTCAACGAAGAGTCACACTAGGCCATAATGCCAAGCGGTTATTATTTCTTGGAGCGTGGCTCGAGGCCCACCCATGTTTGACACATCTTATCAAGGTGGGGATTTTTCCCCGCCACTCAGGGGATATGATCAATGATTTTGACTCCTCTTCCCGCACATAACGTTGCGAGCGTATCAGGAAGTGGAGAAGCCAACTGCGTGAAAAAAGGGGGCTCCTGGCCTGTCAATAGCCTATAAAGGGGGAGCTACAACAGTCAACATCCCATGCCTTCTTCCACCCTCCGCTCACACAGACCCTCAGAGCTCCAGTGCCCCCTTTCTCTTCTTCCACAGTGAATCCCACCTGCCTCCTTTGACCATGGCCGGATTCGGCGCAAATGGGAAGTGGGAGGTCTCCATCATCACTGATGGTGACATCTTCAAGCTAAAGGAGGCCTGCTACTTGTCGGCCGACATTCCCCATTAGGCCCCCGAAGAGGGCCAGGTCATCCCCATGCCCAAGCCGGGCGAAAGGGTCGTATTCCTCCCTCATGCCCTTAGGGGGCTTGGATTTCCTCTGCACCCCTTCGTAAGGGGGTTGATGTTCTTTTATGGGCTAGATTTTCATGATCTAGCCCCCAACTCCCTCCTCCACATCTTGACTTTCATCGTTGTCTGTGAAGCGCTCCTTCGAGTGCGGCCACACTTTGGTCAATGGCTGAAGGTGTTCAACTTCAAGCCCAGAGTGGTCGGCGGCGAACATGCAGACTGTGACGGGGCCATGATTAGTAAACTGAAGCGAGTCTAGTGGCCGGAGAGACACTTTGTCGAGACCGTCAGAATGTGGTAAAAGGAGTGGTTTTATATCACCGAGCCGAGGGACGCCGCCTGGGGAGCGGCTCCCACATTTAGGTCCGGACCCCCTACCAGACTGGCCTCGTGGACCACTAAGAGCCCGAACTGGGGGTGTGTTTCCCACATGAAGACGTTGCAGAATCGCGTCGTCAGCTTAATGGAGATGGGCGCAAAGCTGGTCGATGTGGTCCAGATCATGCTCCATCGTCGGCTCCTCCCCTACCAGGAGAGGGCCAAGCCAATGTGGGAGCACGAGCCTGAGGATTCGGCCACCGTGCAACACCTCTTCGGCACGACCATGATAAAATATGGGGTCAGCTATTCAAACCCCAAAAGGGGTGGCCGATCGAGGGGAAGGACATCGGCCTTGACACCGCGAACCTCCCAAAGGAGGCGAGTAGCATTCATCTTCAACGCGTATTCGAATATTCATGCCGCGTACGATTTGGCCTGAACCTCTATGCGGATTTTTGCAGGGCTGGCTTGCCAAGGCCGAGAATATTAGCGGCCCATCGCTGCTGCCAGAAGAGCCCCGATCAGAGCAGGTGGAACACCTGCTGCTCGTGGTGCCTTACAAGGCACCCAACAAGAAGGGCAAGAATAAAGAGGTACCAGAGGCCAGGGAGGGCCTCCGCCGCACGGCTTGCCCGGGCAACCGGCCCGGAGACGCTGCGGCCCCATCCGTACATGATGGGGACGAGGATGAGGGTGAGGAGGAGAGTGCCTCCTCGCGCTCCAAGAAGAGGGCGGCTTCTAAGGACGCCGAAGAGATTCAGCCTCTTCAAGCCCTGAAGAGGCGGTGCCGGCCCAAGCTGGTCATGCCTGACAGCTCGGACAAAGAGTCTGAAGCGTCCAAGGAGATCCCACGGAAGGGATCCAGGGTCAAGTCTGTCGGCGTTCTAGGAACGGGGGTACCGAGACTTGCCTGCCTGCGGCCCACGGCGTGGCTCCATTGACGGCCTGGTATGGCCCACCTACAGCATCAACAACTCAAGACCCTCGCGAAGGGCCAAGCCTCGCGAGGCGGACGAGACCAAGACCTCCAGGAGAAGTGGCCTCCTTAGGCTGGCTCCCGAGGAGCGGAGATTTCCATGCGGGTCTCACCTCGTGAGGTTCGGATGACGTGCACCATGACGACCAAGGCCAGGCGGGCGCCAATGGGTGCAGTGCAGTAGTTTCCCGTTTGGTGCTAAAGAAGCAAGCGCGGACACGGAGTCCCGAGGAATCAGCCAAAGGTTTCCATTCCCATTCAACAGGACCAAGACCACCAGGACGGCAGGATGGAGGTCATCACCGAGCCTAGCGTGGTGTCATGACCAGAGGCTTTTGCAGGCGAAGACTACTTTTGTCAGGATAAGATGTACTAGTTGTCTCTCTTTGAATTTTGCCGTTGTGGGATCCCTACCCGCCTTCATTTGGGAAGAGGACCAAGCCACTATAAATAGGACCTAGCCACCACCATAAAGGGGGATCGGATCCATTCCACCCTGACCAGCTCATCAGCTCACTGGAGCTCAAGAACACACCTCCTGAGGTTGTTCTCCCACTGTACTAGTTCATTCCCAGCCCCCCGAGGCCAATCCACCACAAAGCAGGAGTAGGGTTTTACACCGCAAGGTGGCCCAAACCTGGGTAAACTATTGTGTCCCCTTTCCTTTGAGTTCGACGAGGTAGGCCGTGCGATTGGCGAGTAGGCAGACTGGGGAGGTTGAGTTGTTCGCATGCACCCCAGAGTTTGAACCTCTCAAGGGTCTGCGGAATTCGAAATCTGACATTTGGCGCGCCAGGTAGCACTACAAAAAAAAGACACATCCATGACATTTTGGGCCGAACGAATTTTTTTTGTCATACTTATGACACTTCTATGATGATAATTGTGACAAACCCCAGTATCATCATAGATGTGGTGGGCTCCTACTTCTATGACAAAAATCATGACAGAAAATGGGCTTTTTATCCTGGGCAGCCCGGAAGCGCAGCTGCATGACATTCTTTGGGCCGTCCATGACGGAGAAAACCGTGGTAGAAGCGAGGGCAAGGAAAATATTGGGGGAGTTCCCGATTACGATGGGTGGTCGGGGGCCAAGCGATGCGCGTTTCTCTCGTACATACGCGCGTGTGTGCGAGGCGTTGCGCTCTAACTGAACCCCAGTGAGGCGTTGAGCTCTAACTGAACCCGAGCAATTGCACTGCAGGCTACGCGTTACTGAAGCAGAGAGATCGATCGATCCCTTGCTATTAACGGAACCTGAGTGATTCCTTCGCTACTGCTGCTAACTGAAGCCGATCGAACACTGCGGCCTCCTTCCCTTGATGAACAGTGAGCGTTGTTGTGGGGTTTGGATGAACAGGAACCCGTGGTACTAGTGGTCGTTGCCGCTGGATGAACAGTACCCCGATCGATCGAGCCGGTGGATGAACAGGACCCCGTGGAGGGCTGGATGAATAGGACCCCATGGAGGGCTGGTTGAACAGTAGCCGGTGGAGGGCTGGATGTACAGTAGCCCATGGAGGGGTGGTTGAACAGGACCCCCGTGGAGAGGGCTGGTCGAATAGTAGCAGGTGGAGGAGCGCGCGGTGGAGGCTGGTTGAACAGTAGCCGGTGGAGGAGCGTGCGGTGGAGGCTGGATGAACAGGAGCCCGTGGATGACCAGTCGCAGGTGGAGGCTGGAGGAGGTCGACGGTGGATGAACAGTAACCTGTGGAGGCTGGAGGAGGTCGAAGCTGGAGATGAACAGTATCCCATGGAGTCCCGTTTTGCGGTACGCCACACCCCTCCCGATGAACAGGACCCCCGTTTCGACCGTAGCACTCCAACACAAGTCTGTTTCCTCCGTTTTGTGGTACACCACACCCCTCCTGATCAACAGGACCCCGTTTCGACCGTCTAAGGTCCGTTTGCTCCATGTTGCGGCACGCCAGACCCCTCCCGATGAACAGGATCCCGTTTCCACCGTGCCCGGTCGAACACAAGGCCGTTTCCTCCGTTCTGTGGTACGCCAGGCCTCGTTTCCATCAGCTGTTCTGTGCAAGCCGGTTGGCTCCCGATGAATAGCATGTGTTCCGTTGCCTCCTGATGAACACAACGCATTCCGATGCCTCCCCATGAACACGACGACGACGCAGTTTCTCCGTTCCGACCCAGCCACAGCCATGTACACGATCCCTGGCCGTACGTATGCGCGAGTAGGCATTCGAGACCTCGCCCGTATATGCGTGCGTGGCGTATTTTCTTTCTTGCACCTGGCGGCTATGCGTGCGTATGCGTGCTACGTGTCGCCTCTACTACCACTGCGTGCGCGCCTCTACATTGACCCGGTATGTACGTACGTTCGTGACCGAATGACAACGCTACTTACGCTTGACCAGGTGGGTCCCGATTGTCAGGCACTTCCTTGCGTACGAAGATGTAGCTGGTGGGTCCCAGCAGTCAGGGGGGCGAATCAATTTTTTTTTGCCTGTAATATGGACGCACTCCCTTGCGTGTGAAGATGTAGCTGGTGGGTCCCAGCAGTCAGGGGGAAACGTATTTTTTTGTGAAATATGGTGGCCCAGCCGGTGGGTCCCTGCTGTCAGGTGGAGGAATAATTATTTTGCGCGTAATAAGGAGGCACTTCCTTGCTGCGGCCGTGGACCCAGCTGTCAGCCTCTCCACATACAGTACTCTTTCGACGGAAGTCATTCATTGACGACATTGACCACGCTGCGCCGAGAGCACCAGGGCGGTGGACGACGGCGAGGCCTAGGAAGGGGACGACGGGCAGCCGGGGAAGACGCGACAATGGATGCCCACGCGGAGGGGAGTATGTGGGTTGACTGCTTCGGCTGGAGTGTGAGGCTGCCGTCGCCGGAGAATAACATGAGGTGTGGGTGAGAATAGAAGGATGGCATGGCCAGCGGTGGCAGCACAACCGAACACGGGAGGCAGGAGCAGGTGGCACCGCCGACGCTTGTTTGGCCAGCTAGAGCAAGAAGACCAGAGGTTGAAGAAGCACTACGGCCTTTGGATGGACATCGTACGGTCACTGGAGCTAGAATCTTTCATATTGACTAAGTTGACAAAGCCCTCCGCCCCGTCATCTTAGTAGGCCCACAAGTCAGCCTCCCACTATGGTAGGCCCAGCTAGCAGGGGTATTTATTTTTGTGTGCGTAATAACGAGGCACTTCCTTGCGTGCGAAGATATAGTTGATGGGTCCGACCTGTCAGCGGGGGAACATTTTTTTCGTGAAATACAGAGGCCCTTCCAATGGGTCACAGCTGTCAGGTGGAGGAATCATTATTTTGCGCGTAATAAGGAGGCATTTCCTTGTGTGTGGTCGTGGACCCAGCTGTCAGCCTCACCACATACAGTCCACTTCCGATGCATGTCGTTCGTTGACCACATTGACCACGCCGTGCCAAGAGCACCACGGCGGTGGACGACGGCGAGGCCTAGGAAGGGAACAACTCGGAGCCAGGGAAAACTCGGCAATTGTTTCCCACGCCCAGGGGAGTGTGAGGGTTTACTGGTTCATCTGCCGCCGCCGGAGAATAACAGCAGGTGTGGGTGAGTAGAGGGATGGCTAGGCCAGCGATGGGAGAAAAATGGGGCAGTGAGGCCTACGCGGTAGCATAGCCGGCCGCGGGAGGAGGGAGCAGGCAGTCCCGCCGGCGCTTGTTTGAGCGGCTGGAGCAGGAAGAGCAGAGATTGAAGAAGCACGACGGCCGTTGAATGGGCATCCAACAGTCACTGCTCTCGTGTGTTGACTAAGTTGACACGGTGTTGCGTGTGCGTCAACCTTATTTTTTAGGAAAGCATACGCGTCAACCTGTAGTAGGCGCACAAGTCAGCCTCAAATCTGTGGAATACATCATACAACCCATCTGCCATTATTTCTAATAATTTACAGCCCATTTGCCAATTCTAAATATTTTTTTTGGAGCCCATCTTCTTTTTGATAGCATTACACCCCATATTGTGGCCACGGTTAAAAATTATACAAAATTTTGCATATTTCGATGCGGTCAACTATTTTTAATCCCAAAATATCGAGTCACATTCAAACTATTTTGAAAAATAATTTATATAAATATGAAATCCAAATAATTGTCCAGGCATAAAAATCAATGGAATTTAAAATGCTGTAATTAAAAAATGAAACTAATTCCCGGTTTGATTGTTTTAAAATGTACAGCCCATTTCTGGGCAAAACCGAATGAAACTCTCTCCTCGTCTTGAAAGATCTGCAGCCCAGCAGGGCTGATAAAGCAAGTAGGCCTCGTTTAGGTATTTCTTTAAAAAAAATAGAACTGGGCTAGCCATTTTCAGCAAGAAAAAAACATAACTGGGCTCATGATGTGGTAAACATAAATAAAACCCTAGCTAGACGGGCCACAGCCACGTTGTTACCCTGATCCGTCGCTAAAACTAGTATAAATAACAACTGCTTGTTCCTAAAAAAAAGTAAATAACAACTGTGCGACCTGCTGGGTCCCTGGTGTCAGCTGCTCGTTGTGTAGTTCTCTCGTTTATTGACTATGTTGACAATGGCGTGAGCCCCAGATGTCCAACCTTTAGGAGGAACCATTTTTGGGGGCTTGTAATAACGAAGAACTTGCTTGCGTACTACCATGACGCTGGTGTGTCCCTACTGTCATACTCTCCACGTACAGTCATATCCTTGTTCCTCTCGGTTGTTGACGGTGTTGACAACGCCAGAGGGCGGCGCACCGCGCACGGCGAGCGAACCAAGGCCAAGGACAACAACGAGGCCTCAGATAGAACGAACAAGAGCCGTGCAAGATGCGCTGGTCCAGTCGCAGGCGGAGGGGAGTACGAGGGTTGACTGGTTCGGGTGCGGGTGTGTGTTGGGGCTGACGTCGCCGGAGAATAACAAGACATGTGGGGGAATAGAGGGAGGGACTGGCCAACGTTGGAGGCTATGGTATGGCGGCGGAGGCGCTGCCAGCCATGGGAGGCGGGAGCAGGCGGAGCCGACGGGGTGGTTTGGTTTGGGCGGTTGGAGGAAGAAGACCGGAGATAGAAGATACACGACAGATATTGGATGTGGGGGCTAATCACTTGGCTTCTGTCATGCACAGTGAGCTCAAGCAGCCGGCGAGAGTGATGTTATTTCCCTTGGTTGGGATTTGTTATAATATTTCACTCTAAATTAAACAAATGGCAAGCCATTTGCCTTGTTTCAAAGAAAATATGACAGTCACAGCCGAGTTGAAAAGGGCAAGAACATGTAACTCCAGCTTACAAACTATACAAAAGCACGAGGGTTAATTGTTCATCAGGTTTAGACAAAACCCAGGTTGAAAAGGGCAACAACATCTAACTCCAGCACTATTTTTGGCAGCCAAAGTCAAATGGATCGGTCAGGTCCATAGAATGAACATCTTGGGTCATAAAATTTACTGGATTATGACCATAATATGTTGTAAATAGAAGCCCGACATGTTCAGAACCTCTTTTGCCCACCTGAAACTCATTTTTTTGCTCTTCGACATACCCATCCGTCAAAACCATGCTGCTGATAAACTTAAGCCTAATGGACAATAGTAAACTCACATTCAGCAGGAAGAATGTGACAAATCTAGTGTTTTCATGGTTGGCTATATATCGTTCTAGCATTATTGTCGCCAGTCGAATGTCATGAGAAGTGAGAAAATCCCGGTGCTTACGAATCCACCGATTTTTTATAACTTTCTTACCCCGTCCTATTGCCTAAATAGACATGAAGATTGAAAACAGTTAAGGTCTAAAAAAAGAGTGTGGAAAGAGCAACAACTGAACGGTTAATTCTAGTACACTATATGCGGGCTTCCAATGTGCATGAAATTATCACCTTTATATACAACTTCTCCAGACATGGAAAGCATTGCAGCAAGCCAATAATCTTGTTCGGATCAAAACTATTCATTTGGATATATAAGATCTTGACAGAATCCAGCACCATTGATAGGCTATCCATGGAGAAACTCTTCATTGAGCATGGAACATAATATTAGTACAAAATGTGTACTCCGAGATGATATATAACTTATGCGTAGAAATTTAAAATGTAGCTTATGGTTACAAGTGTAGATGGTAATATAAAGTACCAGAAGAACTATGGAGCCAAACACCATCTTGAAATGAGCACAGAGATCATGTATTACACCCAAGGTCTCCAGTTTAGGCGCAGAGAGGACGGTTATTTGCGACGGTGAATAACTAGAATCAAGGACCAACCTTTGAAGTGAAGGGGCATGTTGGATGATGAGCTGCCTTCCGTCAAAAGAAATTCCAATTCTTAGAAGGTTAGGCGACTTTATTTGTTGACAATCGATTCTAACTGTGAAAACAAGCAGCAAGCACTCCAGGGCAGGGCAACTAGAGTGGATGATGTTGTGCAATGAGGCCTCCGATATACGACCCGCACAAGTGAAAGTTTCTTGAGAAATGGGAGTTGAAGGTTTAGTACCAGATTTTACGGTAGGTAGCACCAGCATAAAGGTGGCGGTGTGGGGAGAGGAGGAAAACATAAGATGGACATCGGTCTTTGAGGGCACGGGTAGATGGCGTTAAATTATCTGGTAGGTGATTTCGGGGAATAGTAGAACTCAAGCAGCTGTAGTTACGTGAATTCGGGATTTCAGCGAGGCGTCCACCGTGCGGGGCATGGTATGCTTGCTCGGTAGCATGGCGGGAATCTGAGGCTTTGAGCGGAGCCTGGTGGGAGGAGATGATGGCTTTGGGGATTTCATAAACATTGAAGAGAGATAGCTGAAGACAGTCGAGATTAAGGGGCACGGCGCGCCATAGAGGGCGCCACCGAATTGAGAGGACTTGGGTGCGGCAGCAATCCTTGGAGGGGAGAAGCGAGATGATGTCCCCAAGGACGGTGTCCGGGGGATTGCTGATGCGGTCCACCCGAGATTCTACGGGTTCCTGGGATCCGGTGGGGGTAGGGTCGCCGCTTCTCCCCGTGCTGCTAGGTGCGGGATCTACAATAGGCGTTGCCGCTGACGGGAGCCTCATCTTCTTGGTGCTGGGGTCACCCGACTCCATTTTCCTCGAGGGTGTCGCGTCACACTCACGGATTTGAGCAGAGTAACGAATGACGAGCCTAGTTGTAGTGCGAGTGAAGAAGAAGGGGAGCTGAGGTTTTTCTATAGTAGTGAGGAAGAAGGGGAGCTGGGGCTTTCTGTAGGAGTGAGGTGAGGAATTTCGGGGTACAAGTGGAGCGAGCTGACGTGAGGTGGGTGGAAGTGAGGAGGAAGAAGAGCACCCAGGTTTTTTTGGGGGCGGTGTGCTGGGTGTGGGAAGCGCCTCCCATTAAGTAAATATATGGTCTTTTGAATTGATTTTATTATTTACGAGGGTGGATGGGCTGCTTTGTCTTGGGCCCAGAGAAACAATTACTACTAGTACAGTGGAGACACTCTACAACTACCAGAAAAACAATTACTACTAGTAAAGTGGATACACTACCACTTCTGGCTCCTCCTAGGTCATCAAAACGTCTCCCTCTACTGAATGCCATTTTACTTTTGTTCTCCGACATGCGGGCCATGCCGGACGCGGGCCCAAATGCCATCCACCAAATTAGAAGGCAGTATGGAGGTGGAAATTCACCCCGGTCGTAGTACGGTAGTAACGAGCCGTCGTATCACAAAACCCCACCTCCCCACAGTCTAAGTTTGATGGAGGAAGCAACCATCATTACACTCTTCGCCGAATCCCCTTCTCCCTCACCATCTTCAAGAAAGTCAACACTCGCATCTGCCACTAGTCTTCTCTCCTAATGAAGGGAAGGTAATCGGATCCGTGATATTGGTATATTTTCGTTCAGAGAAAAAAAAAGAACTTTTGCAAAGCAGTAACCGATCCGCACTCTCTTTTTTGTTTCATTGTCATTGCGATTGTGTTTTCCTTTCAGTGGTCTCCTAGTATTCGTCAGTTTCATGATGGACCAAGGAGAACCAGGCAAAGATCTGCCGATATTGGAGCACGTGGGAGGCTGATCCCCACGAGACAGAGAGCTCCAAGAAGATGGAGGCAGCCACCAAACCGACCCGGATCGCTCCACAGCCACTCTTGAGATGGTCGATGCCCGTTTGAGCTTACAACCCCTTAGCACTGCAGGAGCAGTTTTCCCCTTGACGATGTGTCCCCATTGAGCTGCCCAAGGTGATTTTCTTCTTTGCCGATCTCGATTGTGGTTTTCATCTAAGTATGTGGTGATGAATAATGCACAATTTTATTAGTTTCGATGCCATTCTATACATAGTGGTTTAAATAACTTGTGTTTCTTATACTGGAAAGTAATTCAGAATTTGTTTCTGTTTCAATTCGAGCCTTGATGCAGAATTTGTGTTTCTTATACTAGTAGATGTCACTCGCTATGAGGCGGATGACCTGAATATATGCACTGGGAAAACAGAGTTCTTAGGCTGTTGGATCCTGGAAGCCATTTGCGCTTATACCGATGTCGAGTTGTATTCCAGCCTCACTGTTGTCAGGCGTGTTATCCAGGGTGTACTGAAGCACAAGAAGTTCAAAGCTACTCCTTCATTTGTGCGGCATACTGTTCTTGGCAAGCTTACGCAAGAAGATGACGTGGCAAGCCTCCACAAACCAGTTTATGAGTGGCAAGGCCACAAGGTTATCTTCATGAAGCTTCACAGGATTGAGTTGCTGTCAGACGTCCTCGATGATGTTCATGGCAAGGTCTGTCTTGTGTCCAGCCCAAATTAGATCGAGACATGAAATAGTTGCCCAAGATAGTGTTTAATACTAGTTTGGATTGTGTCTACTTATTCGAACCTTGCCTATTATCAAGCCCTCTGGGGCTAGTACTCTGTTTGAATCCGTCTATGGGAACTGCTGCTACTTTTGTGTGCCCGTGAATCATGTGAGAGCCATCATAATTGTTGCCGAAATAGATGCATCCTCACTAGTATTTTCATGAATATGGCATGGTAAGACATAAGTTGTCACGGTTTACCATACGAGCAGTGTGAGTTTGATAAAATAGAGTACTCGTTCGAGAAAGGTGCGCCGACGTATACATAAGTACTTGTAAACACTGTTGGTGCTACCCCACTTGTAAGCGGTTGTGCAAAACACGACACATTGGCTCAGCTCGCTTCAACACTAGGCTATCGACCAACTAACAATCAATAATCTGCTGTCTGACATATAAGCGACTACGTATCTTGTTACAGTGGTTCATGCAGTTAACTGAGGCCAGAATGTAAATTCCAAATGTTCACACGCTCTAGCATTCATGTGGAACACTCACATTAAGCTCGGCTTCATAAAAAACTTGAAAAGCATAAGTTAAGCAATTTTATACATCGCAATGATTCATAGAACATAACAAACATATACTAGTTCGCAGCAAAAGACAAAGTTGTGAGAAGGTTTACAAATCAGAAAAAAACAAGCAAGGCTTCTCTGAGCAAAGGGCCTCCTGGCAGGCTTAAATTTCCTGGAGTTCACTCTGATTTTTTCTTGTTGCCACCATCCAGTGTTAGGTTCTCTCATTCCAGAATAACCAATTATAATTGTGTTCCCAGCCGGAATGCTGAACTGAACCATGTAGTGTACTCACCAGCTGAAAGTCTTGTGCATTCCACTAAATTTAAGCGCTGCTATTTGCAGAAATAAGCAGACCACAATGCCTCTTGTCCGCGCACCTATCCCAATAACCTTCGTGCAGCTGTGCCAGCTAGTCCTCGGTCCATGGATGAACTGGAAGAAAGTGCATTCCGGACTAGGATGCAGTTGTTTTCGCTCGTCCCTACACTGCAATCAGGAAGTAAAACGTATGAATCAACTTCTTTTAGATTGCGTTGGTCATTCTACCTAGTTAGAACCAATGTAGGAATACCTGGAACACTGAGGACGATAACTAGGAATAGCCATCTAATTTTGTGCAGTTGTACTAAAACTGAGGTGTGTACTTTTGATTGCGCAGATAGAAAAGATATGGAGACAGATATCCCTGTTTGAGAAAATACAAAATACGGTTATTTAAACAGTGACAGAAATTTGCAGTGGCATATGATTAACAACAGCATCTATTGTGTTATAATTGGCACTAGATTGACAGTATGAAAGTGCCCTTAAGTAAGTAGCATCACATCGCATCAACACTGCCACTAGATTAACATGCAGAACAATAGCATTAATATTGTTGTCATGAGAGTAGCACATGGTCAGTAAATGTGCAATCTAATTTGTCCAGTTCCACTGGGATGAAGCAATGTTATTGGTGTGAGATTTAAGTGTAACTACAAAAACACAATTCATGGGAAATAAAGCAAGACGGAAGCACTTCATAGAATGGTGGTGGCATTGCTTCAATTTATCGACGTCACTAGACCATTACTTATAGTGACATTAGATGTCATTGCTTAATGCTTCATGTGATTTTACATTAACGGTAGAGATATGGGCGTAGGGACAACAGGGGCTTAAAGTGGTGAGGCGGATGTTGTTGCCGAGAGAGGCAAACACTCAGGCAACATGTCTGTATTTGACCCATTTTTTATCTCCTCGACGACATTTTCCTATGTGAGCACAGGAAATCTAGACCTGATCATTCTCATTTGCGTTGTCCCCCAACACCCCTCACTTTCTTTTCTTTTTCAACCAAGAGACAGGTCCACTTCCCCCCACCCTTTGCCATCCACCATGCTTTCTTCGCCTTTTCAACCAATAGACCAGTTTGGTAGCCAGTATCTACTACTTTCCCCCCTTTCCTCTTAGAACCAAGTCCTAGATTCATGCTACAAATTTCCCAGTTTCTTCCCTGTTTGAACCAACTCTTAGATTCGACTGTATGAACTAGCTTTACCTCTAATAATAGTAAAAGTCTAGGTGGCTTTGGAATAGCCGACGGATGTAGAAAAAGATCCACACGCAGCCACGTGGGGAGCTAGGGCAGTGGACCAAGGCAGGTATGGAAGGAATATATACCTTAGGGTCGTCGGCATGTGGCAAACACGGCGTCGGGAGGCTTCATCTTGGCCACAATACCGCAGGGAGGAAGAAGGGGTCGGAGGCCCTCCCGAGCCGGCGCGGCCGCCGTTCAGGACGCGCGGGCAGCCGTTGGTCTCCTCCCTCGCCGCTGACGATAGCGTGAACGATGCACCTACACCCCTGCCCCGGTCGAGGTGGTCCGGCCGGATTTGTGACCATCCGCGAGCAGAGAGAGAGTGTGGCCACCTATGTCTTGCTTAGATCTCGAGAGCATGAGAGAGTGAAAGAGAGGAACCCTAGTAAAGCAAGCGCTAAGGATCCTACTTATATATATATAGTGGAGTGATTTTGTTGTACCAGCTTAAAAAATGCGCTCCTACGTGTACCCGCGAGTGGGTGTGAGAGAACTAGTGCGTGCATGCACCGCTTCTTTTCGTGAGAGTACAATATACTATGCCCAAAGAACGTTCGCCACAAGAGTAATAGTATAAGTGTGTGACGTGTGAGCTAAAATAAAAGGTGGGCAACATCTTTTGTTTTCTAGAAATTCTGAGGGTAAGGTGTGAAGAGCACATATGTGTGTGAAGTCTACCTGCAGATAGACGGTGGGTGCGAGAGGACTCGGGAGAGTCGTGACTCGTGAGGGTGTGTGTGTGTGCGTGAGATAGAGGGGGCACGTATCAACGCGATGAATGTGTCCGTAAATCATTATCCGACAAACGTTCGCCGCAAGCCATTTCCTGACGAACACCGTAAGAACCGTTAGATCGGCATCCGACAGTGTCAGTTTTGCCATGTCATTTAACAGAGCAGCCACTCCTCCTACACGCAAATCTTCCACGTGAGTGTTAGCAAGTGTCGTATTCTCCTCCCTCCCTTCCAAAATGCAGTCCATATAGCTTTACTGAAAATTCGAACCTCGCATACTCTTACCGAGTTTTCGTGTACCAAAATGCACACATACAATACCCAGTATATATCATTTCATTCATCTTCGAGAGGTAACTATAAAGATGGAGGAGGAGTCTAGAAAGAAAGACCGCCGTATCACATACAACAATTTCAACCATCCTTTGGTCTGGAGGAATATCATAGGAACTCTATATGATATGTTTTTATAGGATTTTTTCCTTTAGAGCCAATTGGTTCATAGGAATAGATTCATATACTCCACATTTCAAAGGAAATAAACATGATATCATTTTTATAGCTTTAGAGCCACTTGGTTCATATGAATGGATTCCTATACTCCCATAATTTTAATGGAAAATAAACATTAGCATATATTCAATAGAAAAGTTCCTATGATGTGAACCAAATGACATCTCTTTTCTAATCCCTCCTCCTAGGAATTGAGATACATGTCATCTGTAGATTCAATAGAGAAGTTCCTATGATGTGAACCAAATGAAATCTCTTTTCCAATCCCTACTCATGGGAATTGAGATACATGTCATCTCTTTCCCTACAACTTCCATGTATACATCTTCTATTCCTAAATAGCTAGTACAACCCACTAGTAGTTTTTTTCCTAGACATGCAACTATGGCACAAGAACACGTCATGCATGCAAGTCATAAATCACATTGTTTTTTATACTCCATGCATGCAAGCACCACATCATCAATTCGTGCATGTTACTCATAAGTTATTTCTTGCATTAAATTTTGCATTGACAATGTATGTGCTGGTCACGTGCACACATATGTAGTTCACATTCACATTTTTGTTAGAAATGCCATTCTTTTAACTGCAATTCATTTTTTTCTCTTTGTACTCCCTCCGTCTAGGTGTGTAAGTCCTCTTCCGAAAACCAAATAATCCCAAAACACTTTGGTATGGTACATTAACTCCCTCCTCGTTTCTTGTTTCGTGACATATCAACCAATAAGAGATGTGGGCCGTGCATGCTTTCCCAAAACACAAGCACTTCTCCTTTGTTCTAGAATCTTCCGTATCATAATTGCCAAAACTTCTTTTTTTCCTAAATGAATTGCCATTATTTGTTTTTTACTTTATGCTTTACAATGCACAATCCCATGAATCTTAACCTATTTTATAAAACTAATTGATTTTGAATGAGATTAACTATAAGAACTAAATGAACATCTACATCATGCATATATGACTCAAAGCTTTACATGCTATAGTGTGTATTTATTCATAATTTGGTTTCCAAATCTCATGCGTTCAATGCATGTACCTTACTTGTTTTGAGTAGAGCAGCAAATTTCATGCGGCCGCGGGTATATCAAAATGCAGGGCCCATGCATCATTGCCTTTCGGTCGAACCTACGTCCACAATTTTTTGTACGTATATCTCCACTGGTCCCCGAACCCAAAATGCTTCCTCGTTCCCGTAAAACCAAGCGGCCCACACATATTAAGGCATCGACTCGAACTCAATTGCTCTCCCGTTTACTACGACGTGGCCCCGCACGCTGTAGTACTCCTACAAACCCTACCGCCGCACGCATCATCAGTTTTCTTCAAGAGGACGAGGGAGAAGCGGATTTGTAGTGGAGGCCCTTTCAAAAAAATTGATCTGTAGTGGGGGGCCCTACCCTAGGTTGCCCTAGGTAGCTGCCGCACGCATCAGTGGTTTTCTCTTTTCTTTATGCTCTTGCGCCCTAGAGTGAAATGATGGTTACCTCGTCCGTCCAGCTTAATGCGGGAAAGGTGGGGCTTTGTGATTTGACCCCTCATCGCTAATTTACTACTACTGTGCGCTACGACCGGGGTGCCTCCCAGTCCAACCGCTGCTCCGAACTGTAATTTGGTGCATCGCACGTGGAACAAGACGGTGTATGAGCCACATGTCGGCCAAAGGGGTCCTTTTAAGTGTGTCACCATTTCGTGTGTGGACTGGCCCTGCTTGAGTTGCTATGCCAACAGGACAGGAGTAGCCCACCACTTGGTTTTGCTCCTCGGTGAATCCTGACTATATTGATCTAAAAAGATACTTGTACGTACTATACTACCCTCTCTGTCTCGGTTTATAGGGCACGCACTTAGTTCTCGGTCATCCATTTGACTAACTAAATATGAGTTACAAAAAGTATATCATTCGATTCTTAAGCGGATGTAGTTTCTGAACATATACTATTTATCACATATATAGCCAGTTAAATTCTCAACCTAGAACGACGTGCATGCCCTGTAAACCGATATGGAGGAAGTAGTAAAAATGAGGTGATTTTACCGAGCGATGGGCGGGGGAGCATGTCCTGTCATGCGGTCCCACGTGTCATGATGTACCAAGGCGATGCGTGTGTCCCTCTTGAGGCAGAACAATGGCACAAGCAATACTACGTGGTTTTCTTGAAGAAGATGATGGCGAAGCGAAGTGTGAAATAATGGTTGCTTCGTCCGTCTGGGAAGGTGCGGCATTGTGATTATTGATGTCTCATTGCTCATTACTACTACTGGGGCGGTACGACTGGGGTGCGCCCCCCTGCTGTTCTGCACTGTTAGTTGGTGCATGACACGTCGACCCGGTTGCTATATGTCCCACATGTCGGCGAGAAGAAGTACATAATTCGTGAAAGCGAGCGTCGACGGAGGAGTACAAGACACGTCTTGGTTTTTGCTGCTTCACGCGATCCATCGATACAAACCCGGACTAAAAAAAGGCAAGGGCGTGTCTTTTCCCGTACGGCAGGCAGGGGAGTTTGGCATAGTCTGTTCGAGGCAACGAGGCAGGAAGGGAAACAAGCAAATAAAGGTTGAGCGACTTAGTTTTGGGAAAATCTGATTTTACGGAGTACGTACCCACTATGGAGGTAGTATATTACTTACTACTCCCTCCTTTCCGGTTTATAGGGCTCGTCTAAAAAAATTCATTTTTCCATTTTATAAGTCTCAATTCTACGAGTAGTAGTAGTACCATCACATGTTGGATTTCGAGGTGCGTTAAATCACCCAATGCAAGCATTGTCAAGAGAAAACTCACCAATGCATGTAGAAGTTCATGGAAATTTAGTGATCATGCATGCACTCGTTCTAATTAATGGCTCGGTAAACATAACTTCTTGAGAAAAATGAGCGTACATTACTTGTGCAAACTACATAATTAATTCCACCACTCACCGTCTACCTTGGTTGGAGATATTTTGAAATTGAGCCATAAACTTGAAAGGAGGGAGTAGTAACATAGCCTAGGGTGGCTTGCTGCACCACGGACTCCAAGGAAATTGCTGTAGTAGTACTACTCCTATAAAACACTCCAAGTAAATTGAGCCATAAACTGGAAAGGAAGGAGTACTAATAAAGGACATATATTCCAAACAATATGATAATATCTCTAACCAAGGTAGGGACGAGGAGTAAACGGAGGGAGTAGTAAAATTTTCTCCTTGTCCCGTGAGCCACCGCGGACGTGGGCGAGGGAGCGGGCGTAAGGCGTAGTACTACTACCTCTGTCCTGGTTTATAGGTCACCTTTGTGGTTCGTGCCAAATTTTTACCAAATATTTTGCTAACAAAATGTTAATGCATGTCAACAAAAATTATATAGTTGGATTCGTATTTCAACATAGTTTTCAATGATATAATTTTTGGTAACATGCACGAACGTTTTGTTAGTTCAATCTATAGTCAAAATTTGACACAATATACAATGGGGACCAATAAACCAATATACAATGAGTAGTACTAGCAAGCTTCACCTCGTCCTGCGAGCCACCGCACCCGTGGGCGGGGGAGACGGTGTAGTAAGCAAGCTTCTCCTTGTTCTGCGAGTTGACGGGACACATCAAATGTAATACGTACAGAGCATCTCGAGTCTATAGAACCTTGCCTCTAAGGTAGGCCCCACATGGTTTGCCTCTTTTTAAACATAACGCGTCAAGTCGCAATTTGTTTGTTCACCCATGATAGACGATCCTCCATAAAGTGGACAACCAGTGCACGTGTCAAATTACCACGTGGGCTGCCTTTTCGTACAGAAATGAGCTCCACCGTGTACCCGCGCGGGTGTGGTTGGGAAAGAGACGAGAGTACGTGCACCGTGCGTGCACCTCTTCTCTTCGTGCACATCCCCACCTACGTGGGTGTGTGTGTGTGAGAGAGATACAAACCTAAACATAATGCGCCGTCCATCCCCGTGCCTCCGCCCAGTCCGACCACCAGTCACCATCACGGCCCACTCCTCCTCACCTTTTCTCTCATCTTTCTTGAGACTAGCAATGCCCGTGCGTTGCAACGGATCCAAAGTAGAATAGTACATGTTCACAAACTTGAAAGAAAACACTCTTGTTTTGATATACATATATACCACTAAAAATATATTATGTTTCACTCAAAATATATTTCTTAGGTTGTTTTGATGAGGCAAGGGAGGGATGTGGTTGCTTTCAAGATAATAAGGGGTTATCTTCAAATTGGAGCAGAGAAGTGGGATATTTTTGCAAAAATACCACAACTTACTCGTAACCATTAGATGTAGATCTAATGGTCAGAAATGGCGGATGTCAGACACACCATCATCACCAACTGAGTCTTTTGTAGGAGTAGAGATATCATTTTTTCAATGATATCTCTACTCTTATAAAAAACCGAGTTGGTGATGATGGTGTGCCTGCCATCCTGCAATATAGACCGTCTGATCTATATCTGACGGATAGAAAGCAAACTATGGCAATTTTGCAAAAATATATCCGCAACCCACTCCACATTTGCAGATAAGGCCTTCCCTCATATAAATGCATCTTGATGTTCCGTGCAACGCATGGGCCTCTTGCTAGTCATTTTTTCGATGAAATTCTCGAGATACCATTTTTCCGATAAAATTCTCGAGATATCATTAATTTTTACGCATGGGATTACTCCTGCATGGGTCAATCACAACAGAGTTTTTGTAAAAAATGCATCTTGATGTTCCCTGCAATGCACGGGCATCTTGCTAGTCCATGAAAACAACACATGGCAAAATTTCACGGCGAACGAGGGATTTAAATCTGCTGGGAGGGGCTATTTGGATTTTGCCCAGGGTAGCCAAAATTTTGGCGACCCTTTTGTCCACTGGTGCCTTTGCCACCAATGAACGAGGAATGGCTTGGGTTCTCATTCATCCTCCAGCGCGCACATTGGAGACGAGCTCGCACGAGCTGTGCTTTTTTTGTCCCACCACGCCGCCTGAGCCGGCCGCAGACCGACCGACGACCCGCATATTACGCCATCCAACCGTAGCCGCACAAATTCTGACAGCAACTCAACCAACTGGACGAAATTCATGCAAACATGGTGATATTTCTCATTAACAATGATGGAATTCATATAAAATACCGGATTTTCATACAAACATGACGGATGTCATTACATTCAAATCAACTAAGCGGTGCTAGTTCTGAACAGCACAGGTATATAATACCTGGCCTAAATGGTCTCCCGCCGATCCATTTGTGTTCCTCATGTCCGGCGGCACGATCGCCGGACTGCCGGGAGCCCCGGAGGTATATCCTTCAGCGCGAAGGACGGCTCGCTTCCCCGCTGCCCAACTGATATGGTTGGCTGATGCCCAAGATGATGGTGGAAGGGGGCTTCTCCGCTTCCGTGTAGCCCATGCGGGGTCGACGAAGGTCCTCGCAACAGAAGGATCCGACAAGACACCTGCTGTGTACGCCTGCGTCGCCTCCGTGGTGGCCTTCATGGGATCCAAGCGGCGGCGGCCTCCCGTGTTCTACTTCTCCTTGATGATGGCGGCGGACGCGGAGGTGCTGGCCACCGACTCGTCGCTCTCCGCGCACCCAGCTTCTGTCTCTGCTTGCATGGTGCGGCCGCTGGCATGGGAGTCTCGACCACAGAAGTGGGAGACGCGGTCATAGACACGGGAGGCACGGTACGAGGCGGCGGCGTGGACAGCAGTGACGACGCTCGTGCGCCGCTCCTCGTCGAGCTGGCCTGGAGCGGCGAGTTGTTGAACTGCGCGCTGGCTTGAGGCGGCAACTGGCTCCATCGGGCAAGGGGAGGGAGGTGGATCAGTGAGCTGCATAGCTCGTATCCGGCGGGCTAGCTGGGCCATCCAGCCGGCTTGGATGCGGGATAACTGCTCTTCGTAAGCCATTGTAAGAGTGGACAAAATGGTGAAGGATGAGATAGGGGAGCGGCGGAGGGGTGTGATTCTTGGCCGGCGTTTGCCTCGTTTAAATATGAGATTAAATAGACGGCGGACAGGAGGAGCTCGGCCGGCGTTGTGTTTAACGTCGGTCCGGTCATGAACGGACGTGTGTCTAGAGTGGATTTCTCGGCTTCCACACGGGTTTCATGGAGGCGTTTGAATGCGGCAAGGAGGCGTGTTCAGCCGGGCGTGCATCAAGTGGTGCCCTCCACTCTGACGTACGACACCGCACCGTTCTTCCACTGACATGTGGGCTCTTTCGGTACATGGCCTGCATATCAGGGACCCAACGCAGGCAGCGCATGGTAGAGGAACTTTTGGTGGGCCAGGGCAGTCGGAAGCGGGCATTTCATAAACCGATGATTGTTCATTAAGTGTCATGTCGTCTATTTCATCTAGATCAACCTACTATATGATTTAAGAGAATTTTAAAATTTTCATATATACATTGATAGCCCATTCGATACATTGTGATTCATAAAGACCGCTGCAAATATCAATGTTCTGCTTATCACAGAGAAGATTGATTAAACCTTGCAAATAAAAGATAACATTGATTATTACCCGTAACAATCCATGTCCTTAATAAAGGGTGCATGCACATATAGGTTGAGCGTGTGTCTTGCGTCGTGTGTCGCCAGTGTGCATGCATGCGTGCGAGTGTTGCGTGCGTGCATGTGTATGTTTCAGTGTTGCATGCTGATACGTCTTCAACGTATCTATAATTTTTGATTGTTCCATGCTATTATATTGTCCATCTTGGATGTTTTATGGGCTTTACTATGCACTTTTATATTATTTTTGGGACTAACCTATTGACCTAGAGCCCAGTGTCAGTTCCTGTTTTTTTCCCTTGTATCAGTGTTTCGAAGAAAAGGAATATCAAACGGAGTCGAAACGGAATGAAACCTTCTGGAGAAGTTATTTTTGGAAGGAAAGCTACCCGATAGACTTGGAGTGCACGTCAGGAAAGAAACGAGGGAGCCACGAGGTAGGGGGGCACGCCCACCCCCCTAGGGCGCTCCCTCCACCCTCGTGGGCCCCTCGTGGCTCCCCTACGTATTTCTTCCACCTATATATATATATCCATATACCCTAAAAACTTCGGGGAACAGAATAGATCGGGATTTCCGCCGCCGCAAGCCTCTGTAGCCACCAAAAGTCAATCGGGACCCTGTTCCGGCACCCTGCCGGAGGGGGGGAACCCTCACCGGTGGCCACCTTCATCATCCTGGCGTTCTCCATGACGAGGAGGGAGTAGTTCACCCTCGGGGCTGAGGTTATGTACCAGTAGCTATGTGTTTGATCTCTCTCTCTCTCTCTCGCGCGTTCTTGATTTGGCACGATCTTGAGTATTGCGAGCTTTGCTATTATAGTTGGATCTTATGTTTCTTCTCCCCCTCTACTCTCTTGTAATGGATTGAGTTTTCCCTTTGAAGTAATCTTATCGGATTGAGTCTTTAATGACTTGAGAACACTTGATGTATGTATTGCCGTGCGTATCTGTGGTGACAATGGGATATCACGTGATTCACTTGATGTATGTTTTGGTGATCAACTTGCGGGTTCTGCCCATGAACTTATGCATAGGGCTTGGCACATGTTTTCGTCTTGATTCTCCGGTAGAAACTTTGGGACACTCTTTGAGGTTCTATGTGTTGGTTGAATAGATGAAACTGAGATTGTGTGATGCATGTCGTATAATCAAACCCACGGATACTTGAGGTTACATTGGATTATCTAGGTGACATTAGGGTTTTGGTTGATTTGTGTCTTAAGGTGTTATTCTAGTATGAACTCTAGGGTTGTTTGTGACACTTATAGGAATAGCCCAACGGATTGATTGGAAAGAATAACTTTGAGGTGGTTTCATACCCTACCATAATCTCTTCGTTTGTTCCCCGCTATAAGTGACTTTGGAGTGACTCTTTGTTGCATGTTGAGGGATAGTTATATGATCCAATTATGTTATTATTGTTGAGAGAACTTGCACTAGTGAAAGTATGAACCCTAGGCCTTGTTTCCTATCATTGCAATACCGTTTACGCTCACTTTTACCACTTGTTACCTTGCTGTTTTTATATTTTCAGATTACAAAAACCTATATCTACCATCCATATTGCACTTGTATCACCATCTCTTCGCCGAACTAGTGCACCTATACAATTTACCATTGTATTGGGTGTGTTGGGGACACAAGAGACTCTTTTTTATTTGGTTGCAGGGTTGCTTGAGAGAGACCATCTTCATCCTACGCCTCCCACGGATTGATAAACCTTAGGTCATCCACTTGAGGGAAATTTGCTACTGTCCTACAAACCTCTGCACTTGGAGGCCCAACAACGTCTACAAGAAGAAGGTTGTGTAGTAGACATCAAGCTCTTTTCTGGCGCCGTTGCCAGGGAGGCTAGGTAAGCGGCACTCACACCCCGTCAACTAAGCTCTTTTCTGGCGCCGTTGCTGGGGAGGTGAATGCTTCAAGGTATATCTTTAGATCTTGCAATAGAATCTTTTTGTTTCTTGTCTTATCACTAGTTTAGTCTATAAAAGAAAACTAAAAAAATGGAATTGAGTTTGCATCATACGCTTCATCTTTTTAATATCTTTCGTGAGTATGATGGAAAGGAAAATTGTGCCAAAGTGTTAGAAGAAGAATGCATTAAAATGTTTGGCACTAAATCTTTGAATGATGAGCATGGTTGCAATGTTGTTAGTATGAACTCCTTGAATATCCATAGTACTAATGATGATTGCTCTAGTTATGATGAAAATTTCTCCTATAAACATGTCTATTTTTGTGGAGTGCATTGGGTTTGCAAGTACACACCAAATAGGGAAGATAGATATTGCAAGAGGCATAAGTTCTAAGAAACAAAATTGTTGCAAGAAAAGCTAGATGTTTGTGCTGAAGATTTAAATTTTCTTGGCCGTACTTGTGGACTTTGCAATGAAAGTGGTCATATAGCCATCCGATGCAAATTGTTTCATGATCTAATCGTGTCCAAAAATTGTGATGAGTTGATTTCCCTTGCACATTATAATGAACTTAGCTTGCTTATGGGTTGCGAAGAAATGAAACATATAACTAGGCATCTTCCAGAATTTGCCCGTTATAAACTTCTTGGTTTTGATCTAGAAGAAATTTATATGTATTGTGCGGTGAATTGCATTGAAAATCCTTATATATCCAATTACATAAAGAAAAGAAAACAATAGAAGATGAAGAGAATGCTAACGAAAGGGAAGAGACTTCCCAATATTCTCGTATTAGTTCTTATGATGAATCAGGTAACGAGGAGGAGCCTTCTATTCGACCAATCTCATGAATAAGGAGCTCCAAAAAGAGGATTGAACCCAAACATGATGTGGTGAAGAATAATAAAAGAAAAAGGAAGAGAGGTAAAAATATATCTCTCCCAAATAATATTGCTCCTATTATTGTTGTGCCTCATGAAAATGAATCAAAATTAATTGTGGAAGATGATGCACTTGATGATGATCTCGATATGCCTATTGCTTGTTGTGATGATTATGATTGGGAAGATAATGATACTTCTTATGATCTTCAAAATCTTTTTGGCACTTGCTTGGATGAATATGATAATTGCTATACTACTGGTGCTATCCATACTATTAATGATGAGAGTGATTATGCTTATGATATGAAAAGGCCCAAGCTTGGGGATGTTATGTTTAATGAAGATGATATTTTAGAGAATATATTTGCTGCAATTAATGTTTATCCCAAGCTTGGGGATGCTACGTTTAATGAAGATGATATTTTTAACCTCCCAAGTTTTGATATGCAAAGTTGTTATGATGATAGCATGCCTTCTACCTATGATGATTATATTGATGAAAGTGGGTTTGGAAGAGTCTAAACTTTAGGAAGTAGTGATCCCACTATTTTGGAGGATGTTGAATCTTATAATATTTATGAAAGTGTATTTGGAGAGGTCATGAGTTTATTTAGTGATGAGTCCACTATCTTGGAAGAGGTTTCAATCGATCATGATGAGAAAAAAGTTGCTACTTATGATGATTATTGTGATGAAACTTATGCTATAAAAAGTAGTGATTATTATATTTCTAAAACTTTTCATGATTATGATTGCCCTTTTTCTGAACATTACCCTTTTAATGTGGAAACAATTTATAGTATTCAAGTCTCTTATGATACTCCCACTATTCCGAATGAGAAGAATTTTGCTTATGTGGAGAGTAGTAAAATTTCTATGCAAGTAGATCATGAAAAGAATGCTTTAGGTGCTGGTTATATTGTTGAATTCATTCATGATGCTACTGAAAATTATTATGAGGGAAGAACATATGCTTGTAGGAATTGCAATAATATCAAGTTTCCTCTCTATATTCTTAAAATCTTGAAGTTATGCTTATTTTACCTTCTTATGCAAATTGATTCTTGTTCCCATAAGTTGTTTGCTCACAAAATCCCTATGCACAGGAAGTGGCTTAGACTTAAATGTAATTGTAATGTGTCTCATGATGCTCCCTTTATGTTTCAATTCTTATCTTTTATGTGAGCATCATTGAAATCATCATGCCTAGCTAGGGGCATTAAACGTTAGCGCTTGTTGGGAGGCAACCCAATTTTATTTTAGTTTCTTGCTTTTTGGTTCTGTTTAGGAATAAATAATCCATCTAGATTCTATTTAGATGTGGTTTTATTTTTTAGTTAGTGTTTGTGCCAAGTAGAACCTTTGGGAAGACTTGGGTGAAGTCTTTATGATCATGCTGTAAAAAACAGAAATTTATCGCTCACGAGATTAGCTAGAACTTTTTACTGGAGAGTTCTATTTAGTTGATTCTTTTTCAAGATGATTACTAGACAAATTCCTCAGGTCCACCAATTTATTTTAGAATTTGTTGAGTTCCAGAAGTTTACGTTTGATACAGATTACTACAGACTGTTCTATTTTTAACAGATTCTGTTTTCATTGTGTTGCTTGCTTATTTTGATGAATCTATGGCTAGTAAAATAGTTTATAAACCATAGAGAAGTTGGAATATAGTAGGTTTAACACCAATATAAATAAAGAATGAGTTGAAGATAGTACCTTGAAGTGGTGTTTTGTTTTCTTTCGCTAACGGAGCTCACGAGATTTCTGTTAAGTTTTGTGTTGTGAAGTTTTCAAGTTTTGGGTAAAGATTCGATGGACTATGGAATAAGGAGTGGCAAGAGCCTAAGCTTGTGGATGCACAAGGCACCCCAAGGTAATATTCAAGTACAACCAAGAGCCTAAGCTTGGGGATACCCCGGAAAGCATCCCCTCTTTCGTCTTCATTCATCGGTAACTTTACTTGGAGCTATATTTTTATTCACCACATGATATGTGTTTTGCTTGGAGCGTCATTTTATTTTCTTTAGATTTTCTTTCTGTTTGAATAAATTACCAAGATATGAAATTCTTAAATGTTAGAGAGTCTTCACATAGCTAAATAATTATTCAACTACTCACTGATCTTCACTTATATCTTTCGGAGTAGTTTGTCGTTTGCTCTAGTGCTTCATTTATATCATTTAGAGCACAATGGTGGTTATATTTTGAAGAAATAGATGAACTCTCATGCTTCACTTATATTGTTTTGAGAGTCTTAAACAGCATGGTAATGTGCTTAATCCTAATATGCTAGGTATTCAAGACTAGTAAAAACTTTCTTATGAGTGCATTGAATACTATGAGAAGTTTGATTCCTTATGATCGTTTTGAGATATGAAGATGGTGATATTAGAGTCATGCTAGTGGAGTAGTTGTGAATTTGAGAAATACTTGTGTTAAAAGTTTGTGATTCCCATAGCATGCACGTATGGCGAACCGTTATGTGATGAAGTCGGAGCATGATTTATTTATTGACTGTCTTCCTTATGAGTGGCGGTCGGGGACGAGCGATGGTCTTTTCCTAACAATCTATCCCCCTAGGAGCATGCGCGTAATACTTTGCTTCGATGACTTGTAGATTTTTTCAACAAGTATATGAGTTCTTTATGACTAATGTTGAGTCCATGGATTATACGCACCCTTCTTCCTTCCATCATTGCTAGCCTCTCTATACTGCGCACTTTTCGCCGGTATCATACACCCACCATATACCTTCCTCAAAACAGCCACCATACCTACCTATTATGGCATTTCCATAGCCATTCTGAGATATATTGCCATGCAACTTTCCACCGTTCCGTTTATTATGACACGCTCCATCATTGTCATATTGCTTTGCATGATCATGTAGTTGACATCGTATTTGTGGCAAAGCAACTGTTCATGATTCTTTCATACATGTCACATGAGTCATTGCACATCCCGGTACACCGCCGGAGGCATTCATATAGAGTCATATTTTCTTCTAAGAATCGAGTTGTAATTCTTGTGTTGTAAGTAAATAAAAGTGTGATGATCATCATTATTAGAGCATTGTCCCAGTGAGGAAAGGATGATGGAGACTATGATTCCCCCACAAGTCGGGATGAGGCTCCGGATGAAAAAAAAAGAGAAAAGAGCCCATAAAAAAAGAGAAAAGGCCCAAATAAAAATTAAGAAAAATAAGAGAAAAAGAGAGAAGGGGCAATGCTACTATCCTTTTACCACACTTGTGCTTCAAAGTAGCACCATGATCTTCATGATAGAGAATCTCCTATGTTGTCACTTTCAGAAACTAGTGGGAATCTTTCATTATAGAACTTGGCTTGTATATTCCTATGATGGGATTCCTCAAAATGCCCTAGGTCTTTGTGAGCAAGCGAGTTGGATGCACACCCACTTAGTTTCTTTTGTTGAGCTTTCATATACTTATAGCTCTAGTGCATCCGTTGCATGGCAATCCCTACTCACTCACATTGATATCTATCGATGGGCATCTCCATAGCCCGTTGATACGCCTAGTTGATGTGAGACTATATTCTCCCTTTTTGTCTTCTCCACAACCACCATTCTATTCCAAATATAGTGCTATATCCATGGCTCACGCTCATGTATTGCGTGAAGATTGAAAAAGTTTGAGAATGTTAAAAGTATGAAACAATTGCTTGGCTTGTCATCGGGGTTGTGCATGATTTAAATACTTTGTGTGGTGAAGATAGAGCATAGCCAGACTGTATGATTTTGTAGGGATAACTTTCTTTGACAATGTTATTTTGAGAAGACATATTTGCTTAGTTAGTATGCTTGAAGTATTATTATTTTTATGTCAATATTAACTTTTATCGTGAATCTTTCGGATCTGAATATTCATACCACAATTAAGAAGAATTACATTGAAATTATGCCAAGTAGCACTCCACATCAAAAATTATCTTTTTTATCATTTACCTACTCGAGGACGAGCAGGAATTAAGCTTGGGGATGCTGATACGTCTCCAACGTATCTATAATTTTTTATTGTTCCATGCTATTATATTATCCATCTTGGATGTTTTAAGGGCTTTACTATGCACTTTTATATTTTTTTGGGCCTAACCTATTGACCCAGAGCCCAGTGCCAGTTCCTGTTTTTTCCCTTGTTTCAGTGTTTCGAAGAAAAGGAATATCAATGGGAGTCGAAACGGAATGAAACCTTCTGGAGAAGTTATTTTTGGAAGGAAAGCTACCCGGTAGACTTGGAGTGCACGACAGGAAAGAAACGAGGGAGCCACGAGGTAGGGGGGCGCGCCCACCACCCTAGGGCGCGCCCTCCACCCTCGTGGGCCCCTCGTGGCTCCCCTGACGTATTTCTTCCGCCTATATATATCCATATACCATAAAAACTTCGGGGAACAGAATAGATCGGGAGTTCCACCGCCGCAAGCCTCTGAAGCCACCAAAAGTCAATCAGGACCCTGTTCCGGCACCTTGCCGGAGGGGGGAACCCTCACCGGTGGCCATCTTCATCATCCCGGCGTTCTCCATGACGAGGATGGATTAGTTCACCCTCGGGGCCGAGGATATGTACCAGTAGCTATGTGTATGATCTCTCTCTCTCTCGTGTTCTTGATTTGGCATGATCTTGATGTATCGCGAGCTTTGCTATTATAGTTGGATCTTATGTTTCTTCTCCCCCTCTACTCTCTTGTAATGGATTGAGTTTTCCCTTTGAAGTAATCTTATCGGATTGAGTCTTTAATGACTTGATAACACTTGATGTATGTCTTGCCATGCGTATCTGTGGTGACAATGGGATATCACGTGATTCACTTGATGTTTGTTTTGGTGATCAACTTGCGGGTTCTGCCCATGAACTTATGCATAGGGGTTGGCACACGTTTTCGTCTTGATTCTCTGGTAGAAACTTTGGGACACTCGTTGAGGTTCTATTTGTTGGTTGAATAGATGAATCCGAGATTGTGTGATGCATATCGTATAATCATACCCACGGATACTTGAGGTGACATTGGAGTATCTAGGTGACATTAGGATTTTGGTTGATTTGTGTCTTAAGGTGTTATTCTAGTACGAACTCTAGGGTTGTTCATGACACTTATAGGAATAGCCCAACGGATTGAAAGGAAAGAATAACTTTGAGGTGGTTTTGTACCCTACCATAATCTCTTCGTTTGTTCTCGGCTATTAGTGACTTTGGAGTGACTCATTGTTGCATGTTGAGGGATATTTATATGATCCAATTATGTTATTATTGTTGAGACAACTTGCACTAGTGAAAGTATGAACCCTAGGCCTTGTTCCCTATCATTGCAATACCGTTTACGCTCACTTTTACCACTTGTTACCTTGCTGTTTTTATATTTTCAGATTACAAAAACCTATATCTGCCATCCATATTGCACTTGTGTCACCATCTCTTCGCCGAACTAGTGCACCTATACAATTTACCATTGTATTGGGTGTGTTGGGGACACAAGTGACTCTTTGTTATTTGGTTGCAGGGTTGCTTGAGAGGGACCATCTTCATCCTACACCTCCCACGGATTGATAAACCTTAGGTCATCCACTTGAGGGAAATTTGCTATTGTCCTCCAAACCTCTGCACTTGGAGGCCCAACAACGTCTACAAGAAGAAGGTTGTGTAGTAGACATCACATGCATTTGTGCGTACGTGCGTGTGTTCGTGAGTGCATGTGTACGTGTTAGTGTTGCACGCCTGCATGCGTGTGTGTGTTCGTTATGTGTACGTGTCAGCGTTGCACGCCTGCATGTGTGCGTGTGTTTCTGCGAGTGTTGCATGCGTGCATGTATGCGTCTTGGGTGAGGCTACGTAAGTCGATGACTTTTCATCTAGGGTCGATGGATTTTCCAGCCGTTGGATACGAAATCAAGGGCCTGCAGTTTATCTTCAACCTCCACCCCGGGCCGCCACCACCGCTGGCGAACTGCCGACGCCGTCGCCATGGCCGCCCAAGCGCCACGCCGCCCTAAAACCACTCCCCATCGCCGGTCCGTCGCCACCCCGGCCATCCCTCTACCCCCAAGCTGAGCTTTTCTCCGAGGATCCCACACCACCGCCCAATCACCGCCCCCCACCACCGGCGACTGCCAAACAGAGGTCTCATGACTTCGAATCCCCACCGACAACTAATTTATTACCATTTCTGTCTACGCGCTGAAGGGTGGGCCCTATTGTAATGTGCGCTGCTGGATGTGGACTGTTTGACTAGTCAATTGATCGTGTCATCAACAAATTACGGAGCTGTATGGTGAGCCAGTGACCATATGATCACCCTAAAATGTATTTTATTAACACAGTACAGACTCAAACTACCATTTCTTTCTTTCATATACGCGCTGACAGGTGGGCCCCATGGTTACGCGCCCCGATGGTGCAACACTAGTTGCGCCACGTGGAACATTTGACTGGTCAATTGATTGAGTCATCAACAAAACACGAAGTTGTACGGGTGAGCCAGTGACCGTATAATCACGACATGTATTTTTTTAAGATGGTACAGACGCAAGCACTCATATATACGCGCAAGCACTCACCGCTATAAGCGCACACACAGAGATCCTACCCCTATGAGCACCTTCGAGAGAGTGAGCCAGCATATGATCTTGAGATTTTACGAGGTCACCATAGGTGCCTCGTTGTCGAGTGGAACGTCTCCTCTCAGTGAACGCATATCGCCAGAAAAATACTGAAACTAACCCAGGATAAATGCGAGCACCAGGACTTTAACCCTGGCGGGCTCGAGAAACCACTGTCCTCCTAACCATCCAACCACAGGTTGGATAGCACCACAAAATGTATGTGCTAGCTATGATGAGCTTATTCTAAAGTCCAGTGACCATATCGGGCTTTCGCTTCAAATACAATGACCGTAAGTGTCGTCAACAAAATATGGAGCATGCATCAAATACAATGTATGTCAGTGTCATCGACAAAATACAGAGATGTATCGTGAGCTAGATACCGTATGATCACCACGAGAATATATACGATGACCGTAATGAGCATATTTTGAAGTCCACCGACCGTATAGTGCTTTCTCTTGAAATACAGTGACCGTCACACGTGAATGTGTCATCGGCATGCATACTTTTAGAGGGCCGGGAGATAGTTTGTGTGCATACGTGAAAGTGGTGTAGAAAGAGGGGGCGTTCGGTGGAGACAAGGAGAGATATGCCCTTCGTTTCTCTTTCCCATGACTAATATTTTAGGAGAAAATATAAACATTCACAATGCAGAACAAATATTTTTGGATGCACCGTGCAATAAACATTCATGTATTAGTGGCCGATTGCGTGTGTGGTGTGGTGGGCACATCATTTCTAGTTGGGGTGGGCACATGATTTCTAGTTCTGGTGGGTCAACATGAGGACTCATGGTTCGGTTCCATCCTGCGCCACATAGGTTGGACTGAGACGCATTATACGAAGACTCATGTGGAGGACTCGGCGTACAACACGAAGCTACCACAGTCGTGGAGGACTCATTCCCCACTGGTGATAAGCCGACTATATATGATTTTTAGCCCTAGTCCCCGAGTATGTAATGGAAGCCTGGGGGCTAGTTCGTCGATAGTATACACACAGGCACAATGCCTGGTATTCACGTGTACTTTGTACACACCCCTATCACTAATATACAGTACCGGGAGTAGGCTTTTTCCTCAAGTGCCAGGGTTCGAACTTGGGTAAAACCTTGCCTCGTATTACCATCCATGCTAACAGTCAGGGATATACTACCGAATGATCTGATGGAATCATATCTTCCAACTACTAAGAGAGAGGTGTGTCTGGGGGGGATGTGTGCGAGAGAGGCCTAAAGATAATGTACATGCGGGAGACACGTAGGCACATATATGTGCGTATAGAGGGCTAATATAGACCGTGTGTGTGTATACATGCATGTGAGAGAAGTAGTGTTTTCCAACTGAGATTAGTGAAAAGAGTGGTACATAGTTGTCAGAAAGAGAGAGAGATACAAAGAGAGTGTGTGCGTGAGACACCCCGACACCCCGGGAGAGATTGTGACCATGTGTGAAAGAGAAATGCCGATGTATATAAAGTGTGTGCACTTATGCGTTAGATAGAGAGATATATAGCACGTTTGTGAGAACGGGCCGAGGCATAGTGCATCTACGTGTAAAAGGCGTTTCTATGCATTAATTTAAAATATAAATGGCATTATTATTTTTGGATGAGATCATGAATTTTGCAATTTGCGTATGAACGAAAATTGGTCTATTAGACACCCATACTCTATTGAATTCTAACATGTGCATGCGTTTCATATTATCGATCCATAGAGTGAGAGCGGTTTGAAATATAGGCAATGCATTGCTTTTGCAATTCATATATAAACATTAATTAGTGCACTCCATGTTGTTAGTGTGAAACACTTTATACATTTGTCACTTAAATGGATACATTCCAAATTGCTAGCTACGAAATAGAATACATGTTGAATTCATAGGAAGTGCATTCATCTATTTGAACCCGAGATAATGGCATTTGTAAATCAGATCTAAAAGGGGGCATAAATCTTTGTTGTGCGTTTGAACATGCTATATATGCATACGCATGTCTAACTATATTTTTGCAACCAAGGAGATTATATCTGGAACCATGCATGAACTGAGGTAAGTTGCATATTTTTTAATATATACTCGTGTACAATGTATATTCAAATGTACCCCATCCATTGTAAAATAATGGTAGTTTTAGGACTTTCAAGAGTAAAGATTTGTGAAGTTTGACAAATCCTGAAAGTTCAATTCAAGAGAACCGAAAACGTTAATGCTTCTGCTCCCAAATATTGAACGAAGCGCGAAATAAGCCTCTGGTCACCCGAAACCGCGCGAGACTAATGTTTGGTGGTAGGAAATTATTGTCCTGACTCTGGCACGTGTAGCCTATCGGCCCGATGTCCAAAGGTCTAAACCGGGGTAGGTTTGTAACTTCACCAACATGCCAGTCTCAACCGCCTCCTAGAAGCATTCATACGCCATGGGCGCCTAAACACCCATGCGCTCGGCAGAAATCTATCGCGCCCACCATTTGGGACACCTAAGATTACTGTCCTACCACCAACCCGCAATATGTCCGAAATTTTAGATGGGGGCAAAGTTTGTGACTTTCCCCAAATTTCAAACAAGCGCGTCCCAAACCAAAACATTGTTCACCCTTAGTTCCCCCTCCCTCCATTTCCCATTCATACTCCATGGGCGCGAAAACGCCCTCTCCACCAGCGGCGAAACCCCAGCCTCCTCCATCCTCCACCCCATCGCGCCCAATCCACCGCCGCCCTCCTCCATCACGCCGGGGCTAGTACCCCGACGTCATTGTCCAACGCAACCGCAACACCCTCAAGGACTTAGCAGCTGAAGCCGAGGCAGAGCTGCCTCCACGACACCCACGCCGACGTGCGCCGCACCGAAACTACATCGACCATGCTGTCCTGCGCCTCACCGCTGCCGCTCCACTGTCGCAACCGTCCACCGCACCAGAGTTGTTCCTGCTACGCCGTCGTTTGCCACCTCGGATCTGGATCCCCGCCGCCGACAGAGGCCACCGCACCACACTCAACAACTTGGCCATGGGTTCGTCCAAGGCTCCACCGTCCTCCACAACTTCTTGTTTCCAGCAAAGCATAAGAAGACCGTTGGAAAAACAGAAGGAGGACACAACACTGCCAGCAAAAAGAGGTACTCCTCTTCCCTTATTCGTGCAAATCTTATGTCTCTGCTCACACGGTATTCATCTCACGAAAGAAACTAGTTGAGCGCTTCGTACTGCATCTTCTTTGTGATACTAAATGCACAAGGTTTCCTCCCATTTACTATTTCAGCTTCGCTAGAGGTCAGTAGCGTGCCTGGAAATTCAGGGTCAGTCGAATCGCAATGAAAATAAGCAACACCCGCTTAGGCGCGCGGAGCACCTAGTCCGCCTGTTCGCCGGGGAAGTGGCGCATCGGTGTCTATCATAGGGGTGTGGGGCGCAGGAGCTGCTTGCGCCCGATATAGAGGTCAGCGGGGCTTGAAGGGATGGCCGGGGCGGTGCCAAGCACGGCAGTGCGGTGAGGTCGAGGGAAGGGCAGAGGCAGGGACTGGGCCGGTGGTCGTTGGCGTTTCGAGGAAGATCATAACACTGACTGGCTGGAGGTAGATGAAGGCGATCTGCCCATTCTTCGTACATCGGACGGTGCATAAAAATGGACTGGCCTATTTGTTTTCATTCGACTATTATTTTCATAGGACCACACCTTGTGGTGTGCTGAAGGAGCATCTGCATTTCCCAGCCATCCCTGTGCTCATATTTCAAAATCCTAGAATCAAGTAATTTCGTGTGCCATGAATGTTGTAGAGCTATCATATGTCTCCCTCATTTATTTCTCACCGACCTGCTATCTGCTACCTTTACACTATACTACTTGTGCACACACTTCAGCCATACTCACACTATTGGTTTTTTATGCATGGGTATTTCAGACTCTGACGCAGTGTTGATGAATACAAAAACGAAAAGACAGAAGTCGCTCCAGTGTAATTCGAAGATAAGCACTAAGCGTCTCAGCGTTGTAAAGGGTGCAGTTCCAGCAGATGGAGAAAGTAAACATAGCTCTGCAATTGATGATCTCAATTGCCACACACAACCATCCCACGTGCTTGCTTTAACTTCGTGCTGTCAGATGTGTTTGCATGTTGCATATGGTGTCTAGCTTGTATTGCTTCCAATTTGGTTAAATTGCATCAGCTTACTTTACTCATTATACCTTTGATAATGACATGCCTTCCTGTTTTTGATACATACTACATATGTCTATTAACCATGTTCGTAGATCAAACTAATGCTCTTTTGTATCCCTCATCAATCACTTATGAAGAGACAGTCACCCGAGTGGGTTACTATGAGACGCACTACTCGTTTAAAGAGTGCAGTGTCATCCTCCCCACATGATTCTCAATTAACAGCAAGGCTAAATGAAGATAGTCAAGGTGGCTCTCTAGTTGATGACCGCAATTCCCCCACACCATCATCGCAGGTTCTTGCTCTTACTTGGCAGTGTGATATGTGGTTGCATGTTGCATATGGTGTCTACCTTGTAATGCTTCTAATTAGGGTAAATTGCATCTTCTTAGTTAACACATTATACCTGTGAATATGACATGCGTTCCTGTTTTCGGTACATATTACGTCTTTTTATTAACCATGTTCTTAATCAAACTACTTTTCTTGTGTATCCCTCATCAATCACTTCTGACGAGACACCTTCAAGTTGACAATGTAATATTGGTTGCATCTTTCATATCATTTCAAACATGTATTGCCTCTAATTTGTTGAAGTGCCACTTATAATGAGACACATCTAACTTGGTAGAGTGATTTTGGTTGGATCTTTCATATGGTGTCTAGATTGCATTGCTTCCAATTTGCTGAAATGCCTTCTGCTTAGCTTTTTCGTACATATTCCATCCTCCTACAATGTGGTTGCCATATATAAAAGTTGTGTTCGTCAGTATCATGCATCAACAAATTTGGAAGTGCGAATTTCAGTCCTTTTTCTTGTGTGTTTACTTGACAAGGCAAAATCTAAAAGGACGAAGGCCCAGGATGATGGTGGTCCTTTGGAGCAACCAAAACAGACGATCTCTGCAGATTCTCCTGCTACTACTACTGGAGTGCAAGTTCCAAATCTCATCTCCCCTACCCCACAACCCCAGGTGCTTGCTCTAACATGGCAGTGTGATATCTGGTTGCATGTTGCATATGGTGCGTAGCTTGTATTGTTCCTAATTTGTTAAATTGCATCTCCTTAGCTTACACATTATACATGTGAATATGACACACCTTCCTGTTTTTGGTACATACTACATCTGCCTATCACACCATGTTCCTATATCAAACTATTGTTCTTGTGTATCCTGCATCTATCGCTTATGATGAGACAGTCACGCCCGTGAGTTAGTATGAGACGCGCTACTCTTATAAAGCGTGCGGTTTCATCCTCTCCACATGATTCTCAAGAAACAACAAGCCTAATTGAAGATATTGAACGTAGCTCTGTACTTGAAGACCGCACTTCCCCTACACCACCATCGCAGGTGCTTGCTCTAACTTTGTAGTGTGATATGTGGTTGCATGTTGCATACGGTGTCTAGCTTGTAACGCTTCTAAAAAGGGTAAATTGCATCTGCTTAGTTTACACATTATACCTGTGAATATGACATGCCTTCCTATTTTTGGCACACACTACATCTATGTGTTAACCATGTTGTTACATGAAACTACCTCTCTTCTGTATCCTGCATTAATCTATGATGAGACACCTTTATTCGTTGCATATTGCATATTATTTCTAGCCTGTTGCGATGTATTGCTTCTAATTTGGTCAAATACATTTGTTAGGCCACCCTTTTAATTTGGCAGAGTGATATTGGTTTCATCTTTCATATGGTTTCTAGCTTGCATTGCTTCTAACTAGTTCAAACACCTTGTGCTTAGTTTACACTTTATACATCATACATGTCAATATGTCATGCCGTCCTGTTTTTCATACATATTCCATCCTCCCATCATGCGGCTGTCTTACATGAAACTAGTGCTCGTCAGTATCATGCATCAATGAGTTCTGAAGAGCAAATTTTATTCCTTTTTCTTGTGGGTTTGACTTGACAAGGCAAAATCAAAAAAGAGGAAGGAAAAGTGTAAGAAAGGCGATGATGGTGTTCCTCTGCAGCTACGTAAACGGAGAATCTGTACGGATTCTCCTTGTACTGCTAGTGCATTACAAGTTCCAAGTCTCCGCTCCCCTACTCCACCATCCAAGGTGCTTCCTCTAACCTGGCAGTGTGATATATGTTTGCATGTTGCATATGGTGTCTAGCTTGTATTGCTCCTAATTAGTTTAAACTGCATCTGCTTAGCTTACACATGATACGTGTGAATATGGCACGCTTTCCTGTTTTTGGTACATACTATATCTGTCTATCACACCATGTTCTTACATGAAACTACTCTTCTTGTGTATCCTGCGTCAGTCACTTATGATGGGACACCTTTAAGTTGGTAGTGTGATATTGGTTTGCGTCTTGAATATGATTTCTAGCATGTAGTGCTTCTAGTTTCATGAACGCCACCTATGACGAGACAGTTTTAACTTGGCAGAGTCATATTGATTGCACCTTCCATATGGTGTCTAGCTTGCAGTGCTTCTAATTTGTTGAAGTGCCTTCTGCTTAGTTACCACATCATAGGTGTGAATATGTCAAGCCGTCCAATTTTCCGTACATATTCCATCCTCGTATCATGACTTTGCCTTTCATCAGAGTAGTGTTTGTCAGTATCATGCATGAATGAGTTTTGAAGAGCGAATTTTATTCCTTTTTCTTGTCGGTTTGACCTCACAATGCAAAATCAAATAAAGTGGAAGGAAATTTGTAAGGCATTGGATGATGGTGGTCCTTCCGAGCAACTGAAACGGAGGGTCTCTATAGATTCTACTCCGCCATCCTCCCAACAAGATTCGCAAGACAACGCAAGGCTAGACAGTCAATGTAGCTGTGTAGATGATGAGCACATCTCCCCTACTCCACCATCACAGGTGCTTTCTCTAACTTGGCAATATTATATGTGGTAGCATGTTGCGTATGATGTCTAGCTTGTATTGCTTCTAACTTTGTTGAATTGCATCTGCTTACTTTACACATAATGCCTGTGAATATGACATGTGTTCCTGTTTCTAGAACATACTATATCTGATCACACCATGTTCTTACATCAGACTACTGTTCTTCCATATCCCGCACCAGTCACTTACGATAAGGCACCTGTAAGTCACCACTGTGATATTGGTTGTGTCTTGCATATGATTTCTAGCATGTACTACTTCTAATTTGTTAAAACGCCAGACAGTTTGAACTTGGCAGAGCGATATTGGTTGCACCTTTCATATGGTGTCTAGCTTGCAATGCTTCTAATTTGTTGAAATACCTTCTGCTTAGTTACCACATCATAGGTGTGAATATGTCACGCCATCCTATCACTACTAGGAAAATGGTTATACGTAGGACTTTACCAGTAGCGTGTGTTTGTGTAGCGACCAGACCCGAATGGATCAAGTCTCTGTGCTCAGTGTCATCCCTAGATCGAATGCCGACACCACACAAGACTTCAAGGATTTATAGCGAGTAGCAATCACACACTTATTACATCGTTGTCCACAAGGGAACTTAATACAATAATATGGCTTAAGGCCATCTAATAATAACAATGAAGGCTTGGAAGATAAGTGAGTCCATCAACTCCATCGGCATCACCGAGTATAGAACCACGACCTAACACCTTACTGTCGTGCGAAAAGTCATAGCGTGAAAGTTGCAGCCAAAACGGTCAGCACATGGAATATGCTTGGCAATGTAACACATAAGGAGCAATGAAGGAAATAAGCCTATACTACATGCATATATGGCTGGTGGTAAGGCTCTCTGATTACATTTTGCATAAAGCTGATTTTTCCCTACAACAAAGGAATAAATTTTATTTAACTATCATGGTGGTTGTTAAACATTGAGAATGGTTGACAGATCCTCAATCCCAATTAAAAAGTACTCATCAAAACCCAATAACTTTTATTTAGAAGTAACATGTTGAGATTCACATGATATTCAATTACGGATACTCAAATTGTCCATAACCGGGACACGGCTAATCATGATTAGTTTATACACTCTGCAGAGGTTTAGCACTTTTCCCCACAAGACTCGATCGCCTCCGCTTGGTTCTCGCACTACATGGTGTTTGAGAAGCGGATGACCGAGACATAGTCTTTCGAAGCGCTAGCACCTTACATGTGGGTAGACCGTACCAACCTACATCCCCTACATCAGCTAGCCTACCCGTAAGAGTTCGCACAACTTAGTCAACTACGCCAGAGCCCATAATTGGCTTGTGGCTGCACACGGAAGTTTCAGGTTTGAATAATCTTATGATCCCTTAGAGCACAGGTGGCGGTCCAAAGAAATACAGCAAGTCTGATGGAAACCAGGTGCCTCAATCCACCCAGATGTGTGTTTAGGTTGCCGCCTTAGATAAACCATTAATTAACAATCTCACATCTGTCATGGATATTCACTCACCCAATCCACGTCTACTAGCATAGCATGGCATAAGCAAACGTAGAAGTAACTCCCAAGGTTTCATAAGTAAAACAGGTAATAGGTACTACCTCAATCTACTTCCCAATCCCACAATTTAATTTGATCCTAAACATGCAAGTGTTTGAGGAATAGATCTAATGCATAAAAACTGGGTATGAGAAGAGTATGATCAAAGTGTTACTTGCCTTGCTGATGATCCGCGAGACCTAGAGATTCGCGATAACAAGCGGCGCACTCGGGTGATCTAACGCAGACAAACAACAAGCATACAATAAGTACTCATCTAATGCACGGGAAATCTCGAATAAAAGATCTAACCAGAAAGTTCAACTTAAGAACTCTGGTTGCAAAAAGAATCGAATCAAATAAAGCATCGAAAGTCGAACCTCGAGAGAGAACGACTCGGTTTTTGCAATCTGAAACTAGGTCAAAATTTCACAGTAGCAAAACTCTGTGAAAGTAGGGTAGTCGAACGGCGGTTTCGTTCTGAAACTCCAGCGCTTGAATCACCCGATTCGATAAACGAGCGAGAAATAAAACAGATTTGAAAATCGGATCGAAATCGAATCGGAAAAATAACGGATTAAATCCGATTAAAAGAAAAACGACGAACGGATTAAATAGCGGACGTTCGTTAATGAACGAATCCGACGAACGCGTTCATTGAAACGAGCGGTTCGGTGAGCGTTCGTTAAATAAGAAAACCGAAAAAATAAAACCATCTAGGTTTTTTTAAAAAACCGAACATCTTTTTTTTAAAAAACCGGATCGGGCGGGCTACCTCCGTGATCGCCGGGCGGGCTCGGGGTGGCGGGCTAGGGGTCGGCAGCTGGCCGGGAGGGGCGGGAGGGCGGCGGGCTCTCCGGCGTCGGACGGAGACAGCGGGCGGACTCAGGGCTGGGAGGGAGGCGAGGGGGGTGAGAGAGAGAGAGGGGGCAGGCGGTATTTAAGAGGGGAGGGGGGCGGGGGTGGCTTGGGGAGGGCAAGCCGGGGAGGCGGGCGGAGCGGACTCCAGTGGCGGCGTCGTCCCAGCGGGACTCAGGCCAGGCGGCGTCTTGCGAGAGGGAGAGGAGGAGGCGGGCGCTGGGCCGGGCCTGGCTGGTTGGGCAGGGCTGGGCCTTGGCCTGTGGGGCGCGATTTTTTTAAATTTAAACCAAGCAATTAAAAAATACCAAATGAACTCCGATTTAAACAAAACAAATTTTCCCGACTCCTAAAATGAGTCGAACAAAATGAACTTTAAAAACGGCAAACATGCATATATTTTTAAAATGCTCATTTTTGCCTAAGCAAAATAAATCTTCCAAAACCAAATTTTGATTTATTTACAATATCTTCATTTTTCCTAAATGTTGGGAAAGTCATATTATTCCCTCTCTTAAAAATTTTTATAGGAAAAACTTTATGAAGATAATTAAATAAATCCAATGATCCTATTTTCAAAATTTGAGAAATCCCAAATATGAAAATAATGAAACTTCCAACTCTCTCCGAGGGTCCTTGAGTTGCGTGAAATTTTCTAGGATCGGAAAAATGTGAGAAAATATGATATGCATGATGACCTAATGTATAACATTCCAAATTGAAAATTTGGGATGTTACAAACCTACCCCCTTAAGATGAATCTCGCCCTCGAGATTCGGGTTAACTAGAAAATAGGTGAGGTGGTCCTTAAGCAAAACTTCCTCTCTTTCCCGGTGGCTTCATCCTCAGTGTGGTGGCTCCACTAAACTTTGCAAAACTTGATAACCTTGTTGCGGGTAACTCTGCTGGCATAATCGAGAATCTTAACCGGTTTTTCCTCATATGTTAAGTCATCCTTCAACTGAATTGCTTCCAAAGTGTATCAGATCTCTTAACGGTACCTCTGCTATCTCGGGTGACATTTCTTCAATCGAGAAACATGGAATACATCATGAACTCCCGACAGTCCTTCCGCAATTCCAACTTATCATAACTTCTCCCATGCGTTGCAAAATCTTATATGGTCCAACGAAGCGGGTGCTAACTTCCTTTCACTCCAAAACGCTTAACTCCTCGAGCGGGGATACTCGAGATATACTCTGTCTCCAACTTCATACTCAATCGCTGCGCTTTGAATCGGCATAGCTCTTTTATGCGGACTGGGCTATCTTGAGCACATCTCGAATCAACTTAACCTTTTGTTCAGACTCCTTAATCAAATCTGGTCCAAACAAGCGGCGATCTCCAGTTTAGTCCCATGACAACGGTGTCCTGCACCTTCTTCCATCTGAGCCTCGAAGGTGCCATCATTAAGCTGGTTTGGTAACTGTTGTTGTAGGAAAATTCTGCATCTGGCAAATTATCATCCCAGCTAGATCCATAATCTAGTGCACAAGCTCTCAAAGATGTCCTCCAAAATCTGATTGACTCTCTCGGTCATCCATCGATCTGTGGGTGGAAAGCTGTCTTGAATTCTAGTCTGGTTCCCAATGTTTCGTGTAACCGGTTCCAAAATTTCGAGGTAAACTGGGTTCCTCTATCCGATACGATGCTCCTCGGAACTCCATGTAAGCACACAATTCTGGTCATGTATATCTTCGCCAACTTAGCACTGCTATAGGTAGTCTTGACTGGAATGAAATGAGCTACCTTGGTCAAACGGTCGACTATGACCCAAATCGAGTCATATCCTGAACGGGTCTTTGGCAAACCTGTGATGAAATCCATGCCTAGTTTATCCCACTTCCATTCGGGTATCAGCAACGGTTGTAACAATCATGCTGGCTTCTGATGCTCTGCCTTTACTTTCTGACATACGTCGCAAATTGCTACATACTCCGCAATATCCTTCTTCATTCCGGTCCACCAGAAAATATTCTTCAAATCCAAATACATCTTGGTATTTCTGGGTGAATCGAATAGGGTGAATCATGGGCTTCTTGTAAAATCAACTTCCGATCTACGGGTCATTGGGCACATAAACACGGTCTTCAAACCATAGGGTATCGTGCTCGTCCTCACGAAATCCTTTAGCTTTTCCTTTGCTCATTTTCTCCTTTATAGAGGCAACTTCCTTATCGCCTTTTGGGCTTCTCGATTTTGTCCATCGATGTCGATGAATCTCCAATGCTGCTACATAGCCTCTGGAACTATTTCCAAACATAGCTCTCGAAGGTCCTCGGCTAACTCATTGGGTATTCCTCCCATCATTAGGGTATTGACGTGGCTCTTACGGCTCAATGCGTCGACTCGACATTAGCCTTTCCGGGTGATAATGCAATCTCATATCATAATCCTTGATAAGTTCTAACCATCTCCTTTATCGAGATTCAGTTCATACGTGTGAAGATGTATTTCAAACTCTTGTGATCCGTATATACTTCACAATGATTTCCAATGAGAAAATGTCTCCACGTCTTCAAGGCATGCACAACGGCTGCTAACTCCAAATCATGAGTGGCATAATTCAACTCATGGGGCTTAAGTTGTCGTGAAGCGTCTGAAACAACTCTTCCTTCCTGCATAAGCACGGCTCCAAGTCCTCGGCGTGAAGCGTCGCAATACGCCTCATAATCCTTAGTCCGATCCGCAATATCAAAACTGGTGAGGTAACAAATCTTTTCTTCAACTCCTGAAAACTTGCCTCACAGTCCTCACCCATATGAATTTGTTTTCCTTTTTCAACAATTCAGTCATAGGCTTTGCAATCCTTGAGAAATTCTCAATGAACCTTCGGTAGTATCCTGCGAGTCCAAGGAAACTCGAATCTCTCCAACTGTCGTTGGTGCTTCCCATTTGGTTCGGTCTCAACTTTGGTGGGGTCAACTGCTATCCCTTCTCCGGATATAACATGTCCGAAATCCAACTTCCTTTAGCCAAAACTCACATTTGCTGAACTTGGCATACAACCGGTGTTCCCTCGGTTTCTCCAAAACCAATCGCAAATGTTCCTTGTGTTCCTCTTCATTCTTGAGAAAATCAAAATATCATCAATGAACACCACGATTTAACTTATCCAAAAACTCCATAAACATTTTGTTCATCGGGTTCATGAAATAGGCTGGCGCGTTAGTCAGTCAAATGACATAACGGTATACTCATATAGTCCATATCTCGTGGTAAATGCTGTCTTGGGTATGTCTTGCTCCCGAATCTTCAATCGATGGTACCACGATGCAAGTCGATCTTGGAAAACACTTTGGCTCCTTGCAAGCGATCAAACAGATCATTTATCATAGGTAGTGGGTACTTGTTCTTGATTGTTACTTCATTCAATCCACGATAATCAACAACCATTCTCAAAGATCCATCCTTCTTCTCCACCAATAAAGCGGGTGATCCCCAAGGTGAAGAACTTGGGCGAATAAAACCTTTATCCAATAGTTCCTTAATCGCTTCTTGATTTCCGCCAAATCCTTTGCGGGCATCCTGTCTGATCGCTTCGATATTGGGCCTGTTCACAGCAACAGCTCGATCAAAAACTCAATGTCTCTATCCGGTGGCATTCACGGCAATTCTTCCGAAATACATCAGATAATCCTTCACCACCGGTACTTCTTCTGTACCACTCACGATAAGCAATTAACTTGTGCTCTCCTCGGCTCGTGCCGTGATACATACTAATCCTTCTTCCTTCCGGTGTGGTGAGCAAAATTGACCTTGTGGTACAATCTATGTTTCCTCCATACTTTGATAACCAATCCATTCCTAATATCACATCCAATCCTTGGGATTCCGTAACTATTAGGTCCGAGGGAAAACATAGTGTCCAATCCGTAGTGGCGATCGATCACACCATTTACTAGCCATGTACTCTGCTCGGGTGAGGTTACTAGCATGGGTGACCTAAGGGCTTGGGTTGGTAAATTGTACTTATCCACAAATCCCTTGATATGTATGAATGCGATGCACCAAGATCGAAAAGAACAACTGCGATAAATGACTTAACCAAAACTTACCGATTCTTGCATCGGGCTGATCTTCAACCTCCTCCACATCAATGTGGTTCACCCGTCCCCTGTTGAAAGGGTTTGGCTTCTTTCGAGCTTCCATTGCCATTTCCATTCGGCCTTCGGGCAGTCATTTGCATAGTGCCCATCTTGCGGCACTTAAAGCAAGTAATGTGACTCAGGTCTACCTTGGATGGTGTTGACGGGTTGGTGCGGTTCTGTCCGTTGCTTCCTCCATTCCGTTCCCATTCTTGGTGCCATTATGGTTGTCGAATTACCTCCTCCATGGGTATGCTGAAACTGAATTCCTGATTTAGGGGTATAACGAGGCTTCTGCTGGGATCCAGAGTTATACTTCCCTTGTCCATACTTCCTCTTGCGGTTCTCAATTTGCTGCTGCTTTCCTTCAATCATGAGAGCTCGGTCTACCAACTCCTGGTAGTTGTTGAAACTTGCTACCATCAACGGCATGCTGAACTCATCATTCAGTCCTTCTAGAAACTTCTCCTGTTTAGCTGCATCCGTAGTAACGCGTCATCAGGGCATAACGTGCTAATTTACTAAAGTCATCCACGTCTTGTGTGACAGTCCTTCCTCCTTGGCGTAAGTTGCGAAACTCACGCTTCTTCATGGCCATGGCTCCTGCTGAAACATGGGCGGTCTGCGAAAAGCTTGTCAAACTGGTCCCATGTGGCGGTGTCTACGGGTAAGTGGTCTGTGAAATTCTCCCACCATGCTTTGTTGCGGGTCCTTCAAGCTGATGTGCTGCAAACTTCACTCTTTCACCATCATGCATCCTGCGGTGGTCAGCTCCTTCCTATCTTGCGGAGCCACCATCTGCTACAATCGGCTCGGTGCTCTTTGGAATACACCGCGGGTTCAGATCTAAGGAAGCGAGTCAGATGATCCGCGGGTAGTGGTGGTGGTGGGTTGTTGTTGTTGTTGTTGTTGTTGTTGTTGTTGTTGTTGTTGTTGTTGTTGTTGTTGTTGTTCTGCACCAATGTTTGAATCAGGGTATTCTGCTGCTGGATCAATTGGGTGATCTCTGGCGGAAAAGCGAATCCGGGTCGCGTCTGGAGGCATCGATGGGTTTAGAAAAGAAGAGAAATGTAGAATAGAATGAGGTCTAAGGGGAATCACTACCCAAATGCACATGAGCAAATGCACACAAAATCACTTCATTCAATCAAACAAGGGCTTACAACGATCTAACTATCGCGAAAGTGTGTGTACTATAATGTTTACATGGAGGGAAAATACTACTAATATGTGGGGGACTTCTACTAATTTGAACCGGTGGAAGACTCCTTAATGTCTGCTCCAGCTTCGTCTTCAAAGTCGGGTTCACTTGGATCCGAATCGGTGTCGTCGATGTTGATGTAGTCGCTTGGGTATTCGACATCTTGGTCTTCATTCTGGCGCCAACTTCTTTTGAGTTCTTGATCTCATACTTAAGATCGTTATTGTGTCTTGCGAGCTACGATCTCGTCCATGTAGTCCTTGCGTGTAGTTTTAGTTCTCCTTCCGGTTCTAGGATCCTTCCTTTGTCTTCGCAACTCCAACATGTCATTGCACATTTGGTTCTCTGGCGTCGAATGTCTGGTTTAGCTCTGGATGAACGCGGCAATGGATCTATCCTTCTTGGTCTTGACGACGTCCCGCTTGTCATCTCGGCGTCCGCAAATCTGGTAGATGGTGTCCTTGAGGTCTTCTTGATAAACTTCTCCAATGCGTCCCATGGTGATGTGAGCTGCCATGCTCTTTCCTGGACTCAAGTTGGTGCAATGAAAACACTATCTATAGGCTTGGTGATTGGGGCGAATGTCCTTCTGGAACGTGGCGTGAATCTTCAGCGCTCCTCTTGAGCAGAGTGGCGTTGAAAGTCCGGTGAAGCTTGGTAGTCCAATGTTCAGGTACTTGGTAACTTCCTTCAAGTGAAATCCAAAAGGTGTGCCTTCATCTGGTTGGGTGTACTTGATCTTCGCGTCCATCATCCTAAAGAGTAGAAAAGATGAGGAGTTAGAAAATGAGAAGAGAGTAGTGATCTATGGCTTTAACTTAGTGGTCGTGTCCTCACGATCGCGTGTGCTCTAATACCATTCTCTGTGGCGACCAGACCGAATGGATCAAGTCTATGTGCTCGATGTCATCCTGGATCGATAATCTTGACACCACACAAGATGCTTGAAGGATTTATAGCGAGTAGCAATCACACACTTATTACATCGTTGTCCACAAGGGAACTTAATACAATAATATGGCTTAAGGCCATCTAATAATAACAGCGGAAGGCTTGGAAGATAAGTGAGTCCATCAACTCCATCGGCATCATCGAGTATAGAACCACGACCTAACACCTTACTCGTCGTTCGAAAAGTCTCAGAGCGTGAAAGTTGCAGCTCAAAACGGGTCAGACACATGGAATATCTTGGCAATGTAACACATAAGGAGCAATGAAGGAAATAAGCCTATACTACATGCATATATGGCTGGTGGTAAGGCTCTACGGTTACATTTTTGCATAAAGCTGATTTTTCCCTACAACAAAGGAATAAATTTTATTTAACTATCATGGTGGTTGTTAAACATTGAGAATGGTTGACAGCATCCTCAATCCACGTCTACTAGCATAGCATGGCATAAGCAAACGTAGAAGTAACTCCCAAGGTTTCATAAGTAAAACAGGTAATAGGTACTACCTCAATCTACTTCCCAATCCCACAATTTAATTTGATCCTAAACATGCAAGTGTTTGAGGAATAGATCTAATGCATAAAAACTGGGTATGAGAAGAGTATGATCAAAGTGTTACTTGCCTTGCTGATGATCCGCGAGACCTAGAGATTCGAAGTAACAAGCGGCGCACTCCGGGTGATCTAACGCAGACAAACAACAAGCATACAATAAGTACTCATCTAATGCACGGGGAAATCTCGAATAAAAGATCTAACCAGAAAGTTCAACTTAAGAACTCTGGTTGCAAAAAGAATCGAATCAAATAAAGCATCGAAAGTCGAACCTCGAGAGAGAACGACTCGGTTTTTGCAATCTGAAACTAGGTCAAAATTTCACAGTAGCAAAACTCTGTGAAAGTAGGGTAGTCGGAACGGCGGTTTCGTTACGAAACTCCAGGCGCTTGAATCACCTGATTCTGATAAACGAGCGAGAAATAAAACAGATTTGAAAATCGGATCGGAAATCGAATCAGAAAAATAACGGATTAAATCCGATTAAAAGAAAAACGACGAACGGATTAAATAACGGACGTTCGTTAACAGAACGAATCCAACGAACGCGTTCATTGAAACGAACGGTTCGGTGAACGTTCGGTTAAATAAGAAAACCGAAAAAATTAAAACCATCTAGGTTTTTTTTTTAAAAAAAACGAACATCTTTTTAAAAAAAAAATCGGATCGGGCGGGCTACCTCCGGTGATCGCCAAGGGGCTCGGCGGCGGGCTAGGGGTCGGCGGCGGGTCGGGAGGGGGCGGCGAGGGCGGCGGGCTCCCGGCGTCGGGACGGCGGCGGCGGCGTCGGCGGGCGGCGGACTCGGCTGGCCGGGAGGCGAGGCGAGGGTGGTGAGAGAGAGAAGGGTCCCAAGGTATTTAAGAGGGGAGGGGGGTGGCGGGGTGGCTTGGGGAGGGCAAGCCGGGGAAGGCGGGCGGAGTCGGACTCAGTGGGCGTCGTCCCCGAGCGGGACTCGGCGCGGGCGGCGTGTCTTGTGAGGGAGAGGAGGGAGGCGGGCGCCGGGCTGGGCCTGGTGGCTGGGCCGGCTGGGCCTTGGCCCAGTGGGGCGGCGATTTTTTTAAATTTAAACCAAACAATTAAAAAATACCAAATGAACTCCGATTTAAACAAAACAAATTTTCCCGACTCCTAAAATGAGTCGAACAAAATGAACTTTAAAAGCGGCAAACATGCATATATTTTTAAAATGCTCATTTTGCCTAAGCAAAATAAATCTTCCAAAACCAAATTTTGATTTATTTACAATATCTTCATTTTTCCTAAATGTTGGGAAAGTCATATTATTCCCTCTCTTAAAAATTTTTATAGGAAAAACTTTATGAAGATAATTAAATAAATCAATGATCCTATTTTCAAAATTTGAGAAATCCCAAATATGAAAATAATGAAACTTCCAACTCTCCCCGAGGGTCCTTGAGTTGCGTGAAATTTTCTAGGATCGGAAAAATGTGAGAAAATATGATATGCATGATGACCTAATGTATAACATTCCAAATTGAAAATTTGGGATGTTACAGTTTGGGACCGCACGCTACTGATACATACCAGTAGCGCTTGGTAGAAAACGCGCTGCTGATATTAGTTAGCAGCAGCGTGTGTTTTTCTGGGACGCACTACTGGTAAGTGTACCACACCACACCCTCAGGACAGACCATATTAGTAGCGTGGGGTATAAAAACCGCGCTACTACTAAATTGATAGTAGTATCACGGATGTGTAATCCCGCGCTACTATTATGAATAAATAGGATCAGCTGGTCGGCTCACTTAGCAGTAGCGTTTGTTCCTGAGGCCGCGCTAGGTATGCGCTACAACTAAGAGCACACCTACCTCTCTGCCTTATCGCCCTCTCTCTCTTGTCATGTTCTCTCCCCTTCCTCCTTCTCTACAACCAGCGATTCGCCGCTGCCGTCACCTATGCCGCCGGCGTCAAGCCTCCAGGGAGCGAGCCCTTCCAGCTACCCATCAGACACACACCCGCGGCCCCCGTTCCCCCTCACGGGCCCCTCGTCTCCCTCGAGGCGAGACGAATCGCGCCAGCCCGCCCGCCTAGGGTTTCCGCCGCCACCGGAGAGGGAAGGGGAGGGGGTGAGGAAATGAACCGGAGCAAGATGGTACGTGGGCTCGCCTTTCGATCTCTCTCTCTCTCTCTCTCTCTCTCTCTCTCGATTTGATCCCTACTCGAGCTTTGGATTCATCTAGGAAGGCCCGTTTCTTAATCGCGTGGCTCATGATCCGATTGGATGATTCGACAGGCCGGACGGCTCCTCGTCATGGGCGGCGCCGTCATCGACAGTGTCGTGGTTCAGGCCTACCGCCAGGGAATCGTCAGTGAGTGCCCGCTCTCCCTCTCCCTCTCCCCCTGCAAAAAATATATGTTCCCTGCTTCCATTCCTTTGCCCCTGACAATGTGAATGAATCCATGGTGGTATTGTATTTGTTTGCCGGGAAGGATAGCTGTAGGGGGAGAAATTTTGCAGCTCTTCCTAGATGGATGGGTATCTAGCTCATAGCGTCGATGGAAAAAGATGCTTTCTTTTACCCCTTTTATTTAAACATGTTCTAGTGTTCCTTGCTGCCCGACACTGAGTGGTGGTGGTGATGGGATTTGTTTTAGACTTGATGGGCATAATCTTCAATCTGGAATGCTACACTACCAAAAATGTATGTATTTTATACCTGATTTACCTGATCATGCTCAAGCACCAATCTGACAATATACCTGATTTACCTCTGACGGAAATAGTTTTAGTCTCTGTTGTATGTATTTTATACTACAGTAAATTAGCATTGTTAATTGAAAAATACTTGTACTACGGAGCGGGAGATGGGGCTACACAAGCACCAATTAATACATGCATGCATATTGTACCAATCCCGTTCATCAATTATGTGACCAAATAGTGTTTCTGAAAATTTACATATTGTACAAGCACACATGGTGTTTTCTGAAACCTTAACCCAATTAATTGGATGCTACATGTTGATTATCCAGTTTATGAAGATTTGTCCATCCGGAGCCATTAAAACAATATGCTCCATATACTGGGTAGATATCTCTGATTATTCCATTATTATGGCGGGCGAGGAGAAACAATATGTACCATATAGTATGTTGAAGTATGTGCCGTCCCTGATGCAGAGTGACCCAGCGCATGTTCTAAGTGAAGTTTCCTATGAGATTGCTATCAGTTTAGTGAACGTAATTGTCGCCGTTTATTCTGTCCCTAAAACAGATGTAGATGAAGAATTAATATGTTGTTGTAGAGAAGATAGATAATATGGTGTTGTAGCCTAGAAGCAGACACATAGTCCACGAACAACATATTAATTTTTCCTTAAGAACGTTGCAACTGTCATCTGGATTGGGACAAATTTATCCGATTTGATACTAACTCCATCCTTGGTTTCATCATATATGTTTAGGTGTTTACTTCTTTTTCTACAACCACCAGCACTCAAATTTCCCATCTAGACATGTGTGTACTCCGTGTTTCATTGAATAAACAAAAGAAGAACCATAGACTCACTGGCAGGTTCCTTATCTTTCTTTTTGTTGAGAAGGAGTTCATGATTATGATATAACTTGGCAAGCTTCATTGATAATGACAATTATTGTTAGATGCAATTCAGGAATATATCTTGACCGAATGAATTTTCTTAGATTATGGCATACCTGTTTATGTAAAGATACTGCAAAAAAGATACTGCTCCATCTTTTTTTATGTAAAGAGTTGGTGTTTTCACATACCTGTTTATATTCTAGTAGATATTGATCTCTGTGATCGAAGTGTGTCTGTTTAATACCTCTAAAATCAACAACTGATACTTCTTGGTGCAGCATTGTAGCTTTATTTTTACACGAACAGATTACCTTTGGTATGCAGCATGCATCCAAACTATGTTGTATATCTACAGTAGTAAATGTTTCATCTTAAGAGTGTATTGAAGCTATATTACTTCGTCGCTCAAATTTTATGATTTCTCCAAGGTTAATATAAGTTATGTAAAGCAATGTTTACCTGGAAGTGTAACTATAGTGCCCTTCTTATCTTTTAATGTACAACCCATTGTTCTTATTGATGAATACTGTTACCTACATTATCCTGACTCATATAATGATCTTTAGGATTCATGTTTTTTTCTTTTTTGTTTAGGATTCATGTTTTTTTCTTTTTTCTTGTTATTATGCATTACTATGAGTTCGTTGTATTGAGATTCCTTGCAACTTCAGGCACCTGAGCTATTTACAGCAGGAGGGGACCCGACCTTCTTCATGTCCCGCGGCAGTGTCTTCCTTTGATTCGTTCGTGCAACAAGGAGGGGCCCTGGCCTTCTTCACGTCTCGTGCAACAAGTAAGGACTAGCCTCCAGCTGTTACTATTGATGCATGTGCATGTGCTGAAAAGAAAGAAAATACCCTACGGGGTTTGAACGCTGACGCGTACTAACAAGTTTTAACTTTCCCGACTTGGCCATAGGGGTGATGGACATTGACTATGACAGCCTGGTAGGCGTCCTGCTCTTCAACCACTCAGAGGTGGACTTCGCCGTAAAGCCTGGCGACCGCACCGCACGGATGATCATCGATGTGATCGCGATGCCGGATGTCGCCGAGGTGGAGGACCTCGATGCCATCGTTCAAGGTGAGGGAGGATTTTTTGTCGGTGTCTGAACTCTAAGCCTTGCTAGATACATGTAGAGAAGTGGTCTATTTAGGCTGGTGGTGGAACATTAGGGAAGGTACCCACCTTTGGTTGTGTGCGTTAAATTTATTTTGCACTGGAGGTGTCCCTGATTTCTATCTATGAATAACGCATGTAATTTTTATTTTTTTAATTCATAATTTGTTAGTAGTAGCGCTAGGGAAAAACTACACGCTACTAGTAGCTAGCATAGTAGTAGCGCCTGGTATACTAGAAGCGCTACTGCTATTTTGTTAGTAGTAGCGCGGGTTCAAATAGTAGTAGCGCGGATGGCACCGCGCTACTACTAACTATTTTAGCTGTAGCGCGGGGTAAAAACGCGCTACTGCTAAAAGTTAGTTGTAGCGTCGTAGTAGTAGCGCGGGAACCCACGCTACTGGTATGGAAAAAACCTATGCTACTGGTAGTATTTTTCCTAGTAGTGTATTTTTCATACATATTCCATCCTCGTATCATGTGTTTGCCTTTCATCCGAGTAGTGTTCGACAGTATCGTGCATGAATGAGTTCTGAAGAGCGAATTTTATTCCTTTTTCTCATCGGTTTGACTTCACAATGTAAAATCAATATAGCTGAGGGAAATTAGTCCGGCAGTGGATGATGGTGGTCCTTCGGAGCAACTCGAACAGAGGGTCTCTACAGATTCTATTCCGCCATCCTACCAACAAGATTCGCAAGACAACACAAGGATGGACAGTCAATGTAGCTGTGTAGATGATGAGCACATCTCCCCTACTCCACCATCACAGGTGCTTGCTCTAACTTGGCACTATTATATGTGGTTGCACGTTGCGTATGATGTCTAGCTTGTATTGCTTCTAAATTTGTTGAATTGCATCTGCTTACTTTACACATAATGCCTGTGATTATGACACCTGTTCCTGTTTCTAGAACATACGTGTAGATGATGAGCACATCTCCCCTACTCCACCATCACAGGTGCTTGCTCTAACTTGGAACTGTTATATGTGGTTGCGTGTTCCATATGATGTCTAGTTTGTATTGCTTCTGATTTTGTTGAATTGCATTTGCGTAGCTTACAACTTGTACCTACAACGATCACTTACCCATAAGACACATTTAACTTAGGAGTGTGATGTAGGTTGCATCTTGCATTGTCTACTAGCTTGTACTTCTTCTAATTTCTTGAAATGGCACTTACGACGAGACACTTTTTACCTGATAGAGTGATATTGGTTGCATGTTCATATGGTGCCTAGCTTTCATTTCTTCTAATTTTGTTGAAATGCCTTCAGCTTGCTGTTTTTCATACATATTCCCTCCTCCTATCATACGTCTGAATATGCAATGTTGTCTTATTTTTGTATATATTCCATCCTCCTATCCTGCGCTTGCCTTACATCAAAGTAGTGTTCGTCTGTTTCATGCATCAACCAGCTATGCAGAGCTAATTTTATTCATCTTCTTTCGGTTTTGACTTCGTAAGGCAATATCAAAAAATAGGAAGGAAAAGAGTAAGTTAGGGGTTGTTGGTGGTCCTCCGGACCGACGCAAACAGAGACTCCCTAGATTTGCCACTGCTACTGCTAATGAAGTTGAAGTCCCAAGTCTACATGATGGGTTCATCTCCCATACTCCGCAATTGCAGGTGCTTGCTCTAAGTTGACCGTGTGATAATTGATTTCATGTTCCATATGTTGTCTAGCCTGTATTTATTCTATTTTGATTAAATTGCACCTGCTGAGTGATATGCCTTTCTGTGTGTAGAATACACTGCATCTATCAATCATACCATGTTCTTACATCAAAGTACTGATGTTGTGTATCCCACATCAGTCACTCATGATTGGGCGCTTTTAACATGGCAGTTTGATAGTTGTTGCATCTTGCATTGATTTCTATGTTGTACTGCTTCTGATTTTTCGACATGCCACTTATGAGAAGACTCTTTTAACTAGGCAGAGTGATATTGGTTGCATCTTTCATATGGTGTCTAGCTTGCATTACTTCTATTTTCTTGAAAATCCTTCTGCTTACTTTACACATCGTAGCTGTCAATTGTCATGCTGTCCTGTTTTTCTTACATACTCCATCCTCATACAGTTGTCTTACATCAAAGCATTGCTTGTCTGTATCATGCATCAATGAGTTCTAAAGAGCGATTTTATTCTTTTGTGTTGTGGGTATGCCTTGACATGGCAAAGTCAAAAAAGAGCAAGGAAAAGAATATAGTAGGGAATGGTGTTACTCGTCGAGTGAAACGGAAAAGGATATGCCCTCGAGATTCTGCTGGTACTTATAGTGCAGTAGAAGGTCCAAGTCCATCGGCTAAATCTACAAACACAGTATCACCTGCTCCACGAGCTGTAGCATCCGCTTCAACTGTACCAGCATCTCAACGAGTTACTCGTTCGTTTTCTCCGGAACTGGCCAGTTCGCAAGCTGCATTCACATGTAACACTACTTCCGAAGCACTGCTGACACAACGGGACTTGGCAAGATCAGATGAACCTCATGAGCATCAACACCAAGATGGTACCTGACCGAGTCAAGTTGCAGTTGCATGCTCCTTTATATGTACTCTCACAGTTTGATCTGCACTAACACTTTCCATATTCGTTGTTGAACTAGCACCACAGCGCAAGCGGAAACAGTTATCAGGGATAATGCTTGACAGATTAACAAAATCTAAAGGAGGAAGAATGGAGATCCATTTTGAGGCAGGTTTAAAAAGGCCACGTGATGCTACAGAGTCAGCCAAGTTAGTATCAGAGGCAGCCATTGTCGTTAGGTGTCATGCACGTATCCTCCCAACGTGGATCCAGTACAAGAATGAGAAAGACAATACCCAGTTTAACACCTTACTTGACCATTTATCCGTAAGTAATGTTATTCATCGCAATTTGTAATATTGTTTTGCTCTGTGCCATACTTTCTAGCTTCCTCCTAATAAGACTCACATTCTTTTTTGAACTGATGAGGTTCAAATTGGATCTGAAAGATGATGCAACTAAACAAGCATGCACTCATGTTTTTCATCGCTTTCTGAAAATGTCGGTACCACCTTAGAAAATCTCACTCTGAAGGCAAGGCTAACAATGAAATCGCCCAAACATCTCCAGTGGAATATATTACAAATGAAGACTGGACAGCCCTTGTTAAACACTGGTCTGAATCAAAGTATTAGGTAGGGTATATGTATTTGATCAGACCACATATTGAACTTATATTTATGTATGTGCCTTACAAGTGTATCTTCTTCTAGGCTAACTGTTTGAAGAACAAGACCAACCGTTCTAAAGTAAAATTCCAATAGACAACAGGATCTCGTAGCTATATTGCACACTGCGAGGCTCTTGTAAATAGCTGCTACTTCCTTCTTTTTCTGTGCCATATTATCGTATCTATATTGCCTTGTTCCAAATACAGAGGAAAACCCGTGCATAACAAAAAGAACCTGAACCGAATGCAGTGCAAATCTTCAAGGATTTCCACACTAGCAAGATGAAGGGCATGAGCACACCAGTTCAGGACGCTGTTGCAAGTCCTTTCTCCTCCTGCCTTTGAACTGATTGGTACTGTGATGTGTTCATTTAAATGCTTGGTTTGCAGCCAATGTCAGCTATTATGTTCACTATTATACACAGTTGTCTTAACGTATCATTTCACCTTACATGGTTTAAAAGAGATGAAGGATATTCTTTTGGTATTGATATGTAATCTAGTTGTGATGTTCACGTGTGCACACAATGATAGAATAGCCTGTTTGTTTTATATCTGTTTTCCCATGATATGAATAATGTCATACTATGTTCATCCTACTTTAAACCATGTCTCTTTATCCTCAGATGTCAACGAATGTGAGGAAATAGACAATATAGTAGGCATGCTACATGGACATATGTTCCGAAAGTGATTTTATTGTGTAGTTGGCACTACAATACATGCTAATGTATTACAGTAGTTCACCAAAATAAGTTAAGTATAAACGTGAAACCTACTTTGTTTGTTTTTGTCTCATAAGTAACTTATCTGGTACACTAATCTACAAGTTCAAACTTTCAGCAAGCTATGGAATAAATGATTAAACAACCACAACCACCTGAAGGTGACGAGGCTACCATAGGCACGATGTCACCTCTTGCTGCAGTGCGTCAGTATCTCTCCACTAACAGTGCAAAAAGCACCTTCCTGCGTAATTCTGGGTAGGTTGTTGATACGTCTCCGTCGTATCTATAATTTTTGATTGTTCCATGCCAATATTCCACAACTTTTACATACTTTTGTTAACTTTTTATACTATTTTTGGGACTAACATATTGATCCAGTACTCAATGCCAGTTCCTGTTTGTTGCATGTTTTTTGTTTCGCAGAAAATCCATATCAAACGGAGTCCAAATGGGATAAAAACTGACGGAGATTCTTTTGGAATATATGTGATTTTTGGGAAGAAGAATCAACGCGAGACGATGCCTGAGGGGGCCACGAGGTAGCGGGTGCGCTCCACGGGGTCAGGCGCGCCCTGGGCCCTCGTGGCCACCCCGTAAGGCGGTTGGTGCCCTTCATTTGCCGCAAGAAAGCCAATATTTGGATAAAAATTGTGTCCAAATTTAAACCCAATCAGAGTTACGGATCTCCAGGGATATAAGAAACGGGGAAAGGCCAAAATCTGGAACGCAGAAACAGAGAGAGACAGAGAGACAGAACCAATCTTGGAGGGGCTCTCGCCCCTCCCATGCCATGGAAGCCAAGGACCAGAGGGGAAACCCTTCTCCCATCTAGGGAGAAGGTCAAGGAAGAACAAGAAGAAGAAGGGGGCCCTCTGCCCCTCTCTCCCATTGGCGCCGTAACACCGCCGGGGTCATCATCATCACCGCAATCTACACCAACACCTCTGTCATCTTCACCAACATCTTCATCACCTTCCCCCATCTATCTACAGCGGTCCACTCTCCCGCAACCCGCTGTACCCTCTACTTGAACATGGTGCTTTATGCTTCATATTATTATCCAATATGTGTTGCCATCCTATGATGTCTGAGTAGATTTTCATTGTCCTATCGGTAATTGGTGAATTGCTATGATTGGTTTAATTTGCTTGTGGTTATGTTGCTGTCCTTTGGTGCCCATCATATGAGCGCGCGCGTGGATCACACCATAGGGTTAGTTGTATGTTGATAAGACTATGTATTAGAGGGCAAGAGTGACAGAAGCTTCAACCTAGCATGGAAATTGATTACGGGATTGAAGGGGGACCAATATTCTTTAATGCTATGGTTGGGTTTTACCTTAATGAACGTTAGTAGTTGAGGATGCTTGCTAATAGTTCCAATCATAAGTACATAGAATTCCAAGTCAGGGATGACATGCTAGCAGTGGCCTCTCCCACATAAAACTTGCTATCGGTCTAGTAAAGTAGTCAATTGCTTAGGGACAATTTCGCAACTCCTACCACCACTTTTCCACACTCGCTATACTAACTTTATTGCTTCTTTACCTAAAACAGCCCCTAGTTTTTATTTATGTGCACTTTATATTCTTGCAAACCTATCCTGTTGCACCTACAAAGTACTTCTAGTTTTATACTTGTTCTAGGTAAAGCGAACGTCAAGCGTGCGTAGAGTTGTATCGGTGGTTGATAAAACTTGAGGGAATATTTGTTCTAACTTTAGCTCCTCGTTGGGTTTGACACTCTTACTTATCGAAAGAGGCTACAATTGATCCCCTATACTTGTGGGTTATCAAGACCTTTTTCTGCCGCCGTTGCCGGGGAGTTATAGCGTGGGGTGAATATTGTCGTGTGTGCTTGTTTTCTTTATCACTAAGTAATTTTTATGTGGTTTTCTGAGTTGTTCTCTATCTTTAGTTATGGATATGGAACACGAAATACTAAGAAAATTAGTGGTACCTACTGAACCAATGGTTGAAGAACCACTCAAAATATATCACAGTCCTGAAGCTTTTTACTTGGATCATCTTTGATCCCTATGTGCTCGTGTTGAAACCCCAACTAGCTTAGTTGAGGGAAAATCTTTAGATGAGCTTGCTTGTTATGTGCGACACCGCTTATCTCAAAAAGGGAAACTTTTACCGGATCAAATTCATCGTTTGCAATGCTATGCTTGGAATTTATGTGAAATATATGATGTTACTTATTGTTCTGAAAACCCTAAGAAACACCTTCCTTACCAATGTGAGTTTAGTGATAACGGAATCGTTTCTTCGTATGCTATGGGTGTTTATAATTACTATGATGTTGTAGCGACCAGACCCGAATGGATCAAGTCTCTGTGCTCAGGTGTCATCCCTGGATCAGTAATGCTGACACCACACAATACTTCGAAGGATTTATAACAGAGTAGCAATCACACACTTATTACATCCTTTGTCCAGAAGAGGACTTATTACAATAAATATGGCTTAAGACCATCTAATAACGATAACAGCGGAAGACTTGGAAGATAAGTGAGTCCATCAACTCCGGTAACATCATCGAGTATAGAACCACGACCTAAAGCACCTTACTAAATAAATGCGAAAAGTCTCGCAACATGAAAGTTGCAGCCCGAAATTGACACATGGAATATCTGGCAATGTAACACATAGAGAATAATGGATGATAAGCCTGTACTACATGCATATGTGGCTGGTGGAAAGCTCTCTGATTCTGAGCTTTGCATAAAGCCAGTTTTTCCCTCTGCAAAGGAATAAATTTGTTTAACTATCATGGTGGTTGTTAAACATTGAGAATGGTTGACAGATCCTCAATCCCAATTAAAAGTACTCATTAAAACCCAACAATATTAATTAGAGTAACATGTTGAGATTCACATGATATTCAAGTACTAGATACTCAAGATGCCCATAATCGGGGACACGGCTAATCATGATTAGTTTATACACTCTGCAGAGGTTTATGCACTTTTCCCCACAAGACTCGATCGCCTCGGTTTGGTTTCTCGCACTACATGGTGTTTGAGAGACGGATGGCCGAGACATAGTATTCGAAGCGTTTGCACCTTACGATGGGTAGACCGTACCACCTACAACCCCTACATCTGCTAGTCTACCACTGTAAGAGTTCACACGACTTAATCAACTATGCGAGCCCATAATGGCTTGTGGCTGCACACGGAAGTTACTAGTTTGAATAATCTTATGATCCCTTTGAGCACAGGTGGCGGTCCAAGAAAAAAAGCAGGCAGTCTGATAGCAACCAGGTGCCTCAATCCACCCAGATGTGTGTTTAAGTTGCCACCTTAAATAAACCATTAATTTAACAATCTCACATCTGTCATGGAATACACTCACCCAATCCACGTCTACTAGCATAGCATGGCATAATAAGCAAGCGTGAAGTAACTCCCAAAGGTTTCATAAGTAATACAGTAATAGGTACTACCTCAATCTACTTCCCATCCCACAATTTAATTAGATCCTAATCATGCAATGTTTGAGGATTGATCTAATGCATAAAAACTGGGTAGTAGAAAAGGTATGATCAAGGTGTTACTTGCCTTGCTGACGATCCGTGAAACCTAGAGACTCGAAGTAACAAGCGGCGCACTCCGGGTGATCTATCGCAGACAAACAACAAGCATACAATAAGTACTCATCTAATGCACAGGTAAATCTCGAATAAAAGATCTAACCAGAAAGTTCAACTTAAGAACCCTGGTTGCAAAAGAATCGAATCAAATAAAACAGCGAAAGTCAAGCGACGAAAGAAAACAACTCGGTTCTAGCAAGTTGAAACTAAGTCAAATTTTACAGTAGCAAAACTTTGTTTAAGTTGATTAGTCGGAACGGCGGTTTCGAGATGAAACTCGAGCGCTTGAATCACCTGATTCCGATAAGCGGCGAGAAGATAGACTAGAAAGAAAATCGGATCTGAAATCGCTATCAGACAAATAGCGGAATAAATCCGATGAGAAAGAAAACGACGAATGGTTGAACGAACGGACGTTCATTAACCGTAGCAAACCGGTGATCACGTTTGTTAGGACGAACGGTCCGGCGAACGATTGCTAAACAAAACCGAAAAGAAAAAACAGGCAAGAAAAACCGATCTAGGGTTTCGGAAAGAAAACCGAAACGAAAAACCGATCTAGAAATCCGGGCGAAATCGAACGGAAATCGGACGATTCTGAAAAACCGAACCGAGGAAAAGAAAAGGTGGCGCGCGCGGCTAGTACCTCGAAGAGGCAAGGCTCAATGGCGGCGGCGTTAGGTGGCGGCGCAAGCGCAAGGGCGGCGGCGGCGGCGGCGGCGGCGTTAGGTGGCGGCGGCGGTGTAGGGCGGCGGGTGGCGGCGGTGCTGCTGCTGCGGAGGAGAGGAGAGGAGAGGTGTTGGTTTGATGTGTTAGAGGGGGGGTGCTTGGGTATTTATATTGGGGAGGGGAGGGTTTTGCTTGGGGTAGGGGACAAGAAATAGACTAGGATTAGGAAACAAAGAGGAAAAGATCTAGAAACAAATACGGAAAAAACGGAAGTAGGACAAGAGTCCTACTAGGATTAGGAAAAAGGAAGCGGCGGCTCCCTGGCTCCCTTGGTGCTGCGCGCGATGGCCTTGGCCTTGGCCTCTTGGCCGGCCGGCTCCTTGGCGGCTTGGGCCTTTGGCCCAAGGGGCTGCGGGTTTTTTTTTAAACGGACTCGCGCGCAGAAAAATAAATAAATAAAAAATCTAAACGAACTCCAAAATTAATAAAGTAAACTTTCCCCGACTCCTAGAAATGAGTCGAACAAAATGAACTTTAACGCGGGGCTAAAATGCAATTTTTGAAAACACACATTTTCCCCTAAGGCAAATAAACTCCGTGAAAAATCCAAAATTTGATTTATTTATTAAATCTTCATTTTTCCTAAATTTTGGGAAAGTCATATTATTCCCTCTCTTATTTTTGATATTGTAAAAATATTTGAAGATAAAATAAATAAATCCAATGATCCTCTTTTCATAGTTTTGAGAGAACTCAAATATGAAAATTTTGAAATCTCAACTCTCTCAGGGTCCTTGAGTTGCGTGAAATTTCTAGGATCAACAAAATGCAAGAAAATATGATATGCATGATGATCTAATGTATAACATTCCAAATTGAAAATTTGGGATGTTACAAACCTACCCCTTAAGATGAATCTAGCCCTCGAGATTCGGGTTAACTAGAAAATAGGTGAGGTGATCTTTGAGCAAATCTTCTTCTCTTTCCCGGTGGCTTCATCCTCGGTGTGGTGGCTCCACTCGAACCTTGCAAAACTTGATAACCTTGCTGCGAGTAACTCTGCTGGCATAATCGAGAATCTTGACTGGTTTCTCCTCATATGTCAAATCATCCTTCAACTGAATTGCTTCAAGTGGTATTGTATCTCTTAACGGTATCTCTGCTATCTCGGAGTGACATTTCTTCAGCTGAGAAACATGGAATACATCATGAACTCCTGACAGTCCCTCTGGCAATTCCAGCTTATAAGCAACTTCTCCCATGCGTTGCAAAATCCTATATGGTCCAACGAAACATGGCGCCAATTTTCCTTTAACTCCAAATCGCTTAACTCCTCGAAGTGGGGATACTCTAAGATAAACTCTGTCTCCAACTTCATATTCTATCGCCTTGCGTTTTGAATCCGCATAGCTTTTCTGTCTGGACTGGGCTACCTTGAGCCTATCGCGAATCAACTTAACTTTCTGTTCAGACTCCTTAATCAAATCTGGTCCAAACAACTGACGGTCTCCAACTTCGTCCCATGATAACGGTGTCCTACACCTCCTTCCGTACAAGGCCTCGAAAGGTGCCATCTTCAAGCTGGTTTGGTAACTTTTGTTATAAGAAAATTCAGTATACGGCAAGTTATCGTCCCAACTAGATCCATAGTCTAGTGCACAAGCTCTCAAATATCCTCCAAAATCTGATTGACTCTCTCGGTCATCCATCATCTCAGGGTGAAAAGCTGTCTTGAATTCCAGCCTGGTTCCTAACGTTTCATGCAACTGATTCCAAAACTTTGAGGTAAATTGGGTTCCTCTATCGTCGATACTCCTTGGAACTCCGTGCAAACACACAATTCTGGTCATGTATATCTTTGCCAACTTAGCGCTGCTATAGGTAGTCTTATTTGGAATGAAATGCGCTACCTTCGTCAAGCGGTCGACTATAACCCAAATCGAATCATAGCCTGAGCGAGTCTTTGGCAAACCTGTGATGAAATCCATGCCTAGTTTATCCCACTTCCATTCGGGTATCGGCAATGGCTGCAACAATCCTGCTGGCTTCTGATGCTCTGCCTTCACTCTTTGACATACATCGCAAAGCTGCTACATACTCGCGATATCCTTCTTCATTCGGTCCACCGAATGTTTCCTTCAAATCTAAATACATCTTGGTATTTCTGGGTGAATCGAATAGGGTGAATCATGTGCCTCTTGCAGAATCAACTTCACGATCTCCGGGTCATTTGGCACGTAAACACGGTCCTCAAACCATAGGGTATCGTGCTCATCCTCACGAAATCCCTTAGCTTTTCCTTCGCTCATTTTCTTCTTTATATCCATAATCTCTTTGTCCTTTTACGAGCTTCCTGATTTTATCCATCAAGGTAGACTGAATCTCCAATGCTGCTACGTAGCCTTTGGAACTATTTCCAAACATAGCTCACCAAGATCTTACGCTAGCTCCTTTGGTATTTCTCCGTCAATAGCGTATTGACATGGCTCTTCTGACTCAATCGTCGGCTACTACATTAGCCTTTCCGGGATGATAATGCAATCTCATATCATAATCCTTGATGAGTTCCAACCATCTCCTTTGTCTAAGGTTTAACTCATACTGCGTGAAAATGTACTTCAAACTCTTGTGATCCGTGTATACCTCACAATGATTTCCAATGAGAAATGTCTCCATGTCTTCAATGCATGCACTCGGCTACTAACTCCAAATCATGTGTGGCATAATTTAATTCATGAGGTTTCAGTTGTCGTGAAGCATACGAAACAACTCTTCCTTCCTGCATAACCACTGCTCCAAGTCCTCGACGTGAAGCGTAGCAATACACCTCATAATCCTTGGTCTGAGCGGGCAAAATTAGCACTGGTGAAGTAACCAATCTTTTCTTCAACTCCTGAAAACTTGCCTCACAGTCCTCAGTCCACATGAACTTGGTATCCTTCTTCAACAACTCCGTCATAGGCTTTGCAATCCTTGAGAAATTCTCAATGAATCTCGGTAGTATCCTGCGAGTCCAAGAAAACTCGGATCTCTCAAGCTGTCGTTGGTGCTTCCCATTTGGTTCTGGTCTCAACCTTCGTGGGGTCAACTGCTATCCCTTCTCCGGATATAACATGTCCAAGAAATCCAACTTCCTTTAGCCAAAACTCACATTTGCTGAACTTGGCATATAAGCGATGTTCCTCGGTTTCTCCAAAACCAATCGCAAATGTTCCTTATGTTCTTCTTCATTCTTCGAGAAAACCAAAATATCATCTATGAACACCACGATGAACTTATCCAAAAACTCCATAAATACTTTGTTCATCAGGTTCATGAAATAGGCTGCCGCGTTAGTCAGTCCAAATGACATAACGGTGTACACATACAGTCCATATCTTGTGGTAAATGTTGTCTTAGGTATGTCCTGCTCCCGAATCTTCAACTGATGGTACCCTGATCACAAATCGATCTTGGAAAACACTTTAGCTCCTTGCAAACGATCAAACAGATCATTTATCATAGGTAGTGGGTACTTGTTCTTGATCGTTACTTCATTCAATCCACGATAATCAACAACCATCCTTAACGATCCATCCTTCTTCTCCACTAACGATCGGGTGATCCCCAAGGCGAAGAACTTGGGCGTATATAACCTTTATCCAATAGCTCCTTAATCTGCTTCTTGATTTCCGCCAAATCCTGTGCGGGCATCCTGTATGGTCGCTTCGATATCGGGCCTGTTCCTGGCAACAGCTCAATCAAAAACTCAATGTTTCTATCCGGTGGCATTCCTGGCAATTCCTCAGGAAATACATCAGGGAAATCCCTTACCACTGGTACTTCTTCCTGCACAACTCCTGATAAGGAATTTATTCATGCTCTCCTCGGCTCATGCCGTGATACATACTTGATTCTCCTCCCTTCTGGGGTGGTAAGCAAAATTGACTTAGTGGCGCAATCTATGTTCCCTCCATACTTCGATAACCAATCCATGCCTAATATCACATCCAATCCTTGGGATTCCGAACTATTAGGTCCGAGGGAAAACATAGTGTCCAATCCTTAATGGCGATCGATCACACCATATACTAGCCATGTATTCCGCTCCGGGTGAGGTTACTAGCATGGGTGACCTAAGGGCTTGGGTTGGTAATTTGTACTTATCCACAAATCCCCTTGATATGTATGAATGTGATGCACCAGTATCGAAAAGAACTAGTGCAGATAAATGACTTAACCAAAACTTACCGATTCTTGCATCGGGCTGATCTTCAACCTCCTCCACATCAATGTGGCTCACATCCTCTGTTGAAAGGGTTTGGCTTCTTTCGAGCTTCCATTTCCTCCTTGGCCTTGGGACACTCATTTGCATAATGTCCGGTCTTGGAACACTTGTAACAGGTGACATGGCTCAAGTCTTTCTTGGCTGGGGTTGTTGGTGTGGTCCGTTCGGCGTTGCTTCCTCCATTCCCATTACCATTCTTGTGGCCATTATGGTTGTCTGAACTACCTCCTCCATGGGTATCTTGAAACTGAACTCCTGTTTAGGGGTATAACGGGCTTCTGCTGGGCTCGAGTTATACTTCCCTGCCCATACTTCCTCTTGCGGTTCTCAATTTGCTGCTGCTTTCCTTCAATCATGAGGGCACGGTCTACCAACCCCTGGTAGTTATTGAAACTTGCTACCATAAACTGCATGCTTAATTCATCATTCAGTCCTTCCAGAAACTTCTCCTGCTTAGCTGCATCTGTAGCAACGTCATCAGGGGCATAACGTGCTAACTTACTAAAATCATCCACATCTTGCCAACAGTCCTTCCTCCTTGGCGTAAGTTGCGAAACTCACGCTTCTTCATGGCCATAGCTCCTGCTGAGACATGGGCGGTGCGGAAAGCTTGCTGAAACTGATCCCATGTGACAGTGTCTACATGGTAAATGGCTGTGAAATTTTCCCACCATGCTGCTGCGGGTCCTTCAAGTTGGTGTGCAGCAAACTTCACCTTTTCTCCATCTGTACATCCTGCAGTGGTCAACTCCCTCCCTACCTTACGGAGCCAATCATGTGCTACTATCGGCTCGGTGCTACTGGAAAACACCGGCGGATTCAGCCTAAGGAAACGAGTCAAGTGATCTGCAGGTGGTGGTGGCGGTGGGTTGTTGTTGTTGCCTTGGTTCTGTACCAATGTTTGGATCAAAGTGTTCTGCTGCTGGATCAACTGGGTGATCTCTGGCGGGAAAACAAACTCAGGGTCGCGTCTCGGGGGCATCTGATGGGTTTAGAAAAGATGAGAAATTAAGAAATAGAGTGAGGTCTAAGGAGAAACACTACCCAAATGTATATGAGCAAATGCACACAAAATCACTTCATTCACTTCAAACAAAGGGCTTACATCGGTCTAACTATCGCAAAAGTGCGTGTACTATAATGTTACATGGAGGTAATACTACTAATGTGTGGGGGTCATCTACTAATTTGAACCGGTGGAAGACTCCATGATGTCTGCTCCAGCTTCGTCTTCAAAGTCGGGTTCACTTGGATCCGAATCGGTGTCGTCGATAATGATGTAGTTGCTCGGACAGCCAACGTACTTGTCTTCATTCTTGAGCGCCAATTTCTTCTTGAGTTCTTCAATCTCATACTTAAGATCGTTATTGTGTCTTGCTACAGCTACGATCTCGTCCATGTAGTCCTTACGTGTAGACTTTAGTTCTCCTTCAAGTTCGATGATCCTTCCCTTTGCATTCTTCAACTCTATCATGTCATTGCACATCTGGTTCTCCTGGCGTCGAATGTGCTGGTTTAACTCCTGGATGAAAGCTGCAATGGATCTGTCCTTCTTGGTGCTGACTATCTCCCATTGTTCATTCCGGCGTCCGCAAATCTGGTAGATAGTGTCCTTGAGGTCTTCTTGATAAACTTCTCCAATCGTCCCATGGTGATATGAGCTGCCATGCTCTTTGCGGACTCGAGTTGGTGCAATGAAAACACTATCTATAGGCTTGGTGATTGGGGCGAATGTCATTCCCGGAACGTGAGCTTGAATCTTCCAGCGCTCCTCTTTAGGCAGAGTGGCGTTGAAAGTCCCGATGAAACTTGGTAGTCCAATGTTTAGGTACTTGGTGACTTCCTTCAAGTGAAATCCAAAAGGTGTGCCTTCATCTGGTTGGGCGTACTTGATCTTGGCGTCCTTCATCCTAAAAGAGTAGAAAAGATGAGGAGTTAGAAAATGGGAAGAGAGTAGTGATCTATGGCTTTAACTTAGTGGTCGTGTCCTCTGATCGCGTGTGCTCGATACCATCTCTCAGGCGACCCGACCCAAATGGATCAAGTCTCGTGCTCGGTGTCATCCTGGATCGATGTCACGGACACCACACAAGATTTGAAGGATTTATAACAGAGTAGCAATCACACACTTATTACATCGTTTGTCCGAAGAGGACTTATTACAATAAATATGGCTTAAGGCCATCTAATAACGATAACAGCGGAAGACTTGGAAGATAAGTGAGTCCATCAACTCCAGGTATCATCGAGTATAGAACCACGACCTAAAGCACCTTACTAAATAAATGCGAAAAGTCTGCAACATGAAAGTTGCAGCCTGAAAGCGGTCAAGACATGGAATATCTTGGCAATATAACACATAGAGAATAATGGATGATAAGCTTGTACTACATGCATATGTGGCTGGTGGAAAGCTCTATGGTTACAGTTTTGCATAAAGCCAGTTTTTCCCTACTGCAAAGGAATAAATTTGTTTAACTATCATGGTGGTTGTTAAACATTGAGAATGGTTGACACATCCTCAATCCCAATTAAAAGTACTCATTAAAAACCCAACAATATTAATTAGAGTAACATGTTGAGATTCACATGATATTCAAGTACTAGATACTCAAGATGTCCATAACCGGGACACGGCTAATCATGATTAGTTTATACACTCTGCAGAGGTTTAGCACTTTTCCCCACAAGACTCGATCGCCTCGGTTTGGTTTCTCGCACTACATGGTGTTTGAGAGACGGATGGCCGAGACATAGTCTTCGAAGCGTTTGCACCTTACGATGGGTAGACCGTACCACCTACAACCCCTACATCTGCTAGTCTACCACTTTGTAAGAGTTCACACGACTTAATCAACTATGCGAGCCCATAATGGCTTGTGGCTGCACACGGAAGTTACTAGTTTGAATAATCTTATGATCCCTTTGAGCACAGGTGGCGGTCCAAGAAAAACAGGCAAGTCTGATAGCAACCAGGTGCCTCAATCCACCCGGATGTGTGTTTAAGTTGCCACCTTAAATAAACCATTAATTTAACAATCTCACATCTGTCATGGAATACACTCACCCAATCCACGTCTACTAGCATAGCATGGCATAATAAGCAAACGTAGAAGTAACTCCCAAAGGTTTCATAAGTAATACAGGTAATAGGTACTACCTCAATCTACTTCCCATCCCACAATTTAATTAGATCCTAATCATGCAATGTTTGAGGATTGATCTAATGCATAAAAACTGGGTAGTAGAAAAGGTATGATCAAGGTGTTACTTGCCTTGCTGACGATCCGTGAAACCTAGAGACTCGAAGTAACAAGCGGCGCACTCCGGGTGATCTATCGCAGACAAACAACAAGCATACAATAAGTACTCATCTAATGCACAGGTAAATCTCGAATAAAAGATCTAACCAGAAAGTTCAACTTAAGAACCCTGGTTGCAAAAAGAATCGAATCAAATAAAGCAACAAAAGTCAAACGACGAAAGAAAACAACTCGGTTCTAGCAAGTTGAAACTAAGTCAAATTTTACAGTAGCAAAACTTTGTTTAAGTTGATTAGTCGGAATGGCGATTTCGAGATGAAACTCAAGGCGCTTGAATCACCTGATTCCGATAAACGAGCGAGAAGATAGACTAGAAAGAAAATCGAATCTGAAATCGCTATCAGACAAATAGCGGAATAAATCCGATGAGAAAGAAAACGACGAACGGTTGAACGAACGGATGTTCATTAACCGTAGCAAACCGGTGATCACGTTCGTTAGGGCGAGCGGTCCGTGACGATTGCTAAACAAAACCGGAAAGAAAAACCGGCGAGAAAAACCGATCTAGGGTTTGGAAAGAAAACGAAACGAAAAACCGATCTAGAAAACTCCGGGCGGAAATCGAACGAAATCGGACGATTCTGAAAAACCGAACGAGGAAAAGAAAAGGTGGCGCGCTGGCTAGTACCTCGAAGAGGCGAGGGCTCGGCGGCGTTGGGTGGCGGCGGCGGGGTGGTGAGGCGGCGTAGGCGGCGGCGGCGGGTGGCGGCGGCTTCTTCTGCTGGAGGAGAGGAGAGGAGAGGTGTTGGTTTGATGTGTTAGAGGGGGGCTTGGGTATTTATATTGGGGAGGGAGGGTTTTGCTTGGGGTAGGGGCCAAGAAATAGACTAGGATTAGGAAACAAAGAGGAAAAGATCTAGAAACAAATACGGAAGAAACGGAAGTAGGACAAGAGTCCTACTAGGATTAGGAAAAAGGAAGCGGCGGCTCCCTGGCTCCCTTGGTGCGGCGCGCGATGGCCTTGGCCTTGGCCTCTTGGCCGGCCGGCTCCTTGGCGGCTTGGGCCTTTGGCACAAGGCGCTGCGGGTTTTTTTTTTAAAACGGTCTCGCGCGCAGAAAAATAAATAAAAAAAAATCTAAATGAACTCCAAAATTAATAAAGTAAACTTTCCCCGACTCCTAGAAATGAGTCGAACAAAATGAACTTTAACGCGGGGCCAAAATGCAATTTTTTAAAACACGCATTTTTCCCTAAGGCAAATAAACTCCGTGAAAAATCCAAAATTTGATTTATTTACTAAATCTTCATTTTTCCTAAATTTTGGGGAAGTCATATTATTCCCTCTCTTATTTTGATATTGGAAAAATATTTGAAGATAAAATAAATAAATCCAATGATCCTCTTTTCATAGTTTTGAGAGAACTCAAATATGAAAATTTTGAAATCTCCAACTCTCTCCGAGGGTCCTTGAGTTGCGTGAAATTTCTTGGATCAACAAAATGCAAGAAAATATGATATGCATGATGATCTAATGTATAACATTCCAAATTGAAAATTTGGGATGTTACAGATGTTCAACAAATTGAAGAATTTGTTGCTTTTAAGGGTGCTTATGAAATTGCTTCTTTGATTGAAACATATGATGCTACTCTTTACAAATCTGAAAATTTTGCCGTACTTAAATATTGTTATGATAATTATGCTTCTAATGCCTATGTTAAACCATATATTGAGGACTCCTCTGCTTTCCAAGAAGAGACTAATATTTTGCAGGAGTTTATGGAAGAAGAAATTGATGAAACTGTGGGCTCATTGGATGAAAAAGATGATGAGGAGAGCGAAGAACAAAAGGAGGAAGAGCGGATTAGCTACCCGTGCCCACCTTCTAATGAGAGTAACTCTTCAACTCATACATTTTTTAATTTCCATTCGTGCTTACCGAAGGATGATTGCTATGATGATTGTTATGATCCCGTTGATTCTTTTGAAATATCCCTTTTTGATGATGCTTGCTATGCTTGTGGCCAAGATGCCAATATGGATTATGCTTATGGAGATGAACTTGCTATGGTTCCTTATGTTAAACATGAAATTGTTGCTATTGCACCCACACATGATAGTCCTATTATCTTTTTGAATTCTCCCGACTACACTATATCGAAGAAGTTTGCCCTTATTAAGGATTATATTGATGGGTTGCGTTTTACTACTACACATGATGATTTTGATAAATATAATATGCATGTGCTTGCTGCTCCTACTTGCAATTATTATGAGATAGGAACTATAACTCCACCTCTCTATGTTTCCCACACGATAAAATTGCAAGAAACTGTTTATACTATGCATTGGCCTTTACTATGTGTGCATGAATTATTCTTTTATGATATGCCGATGCATAGGAAGAGAGTTAGACTTCGTCATTACATGATATATGTTACTTTTTGCTCACTACAAAATCATAAATCATTGTTAAATAAAATTGGCTTTGATATACCTTGGGATCCGGGTGGATCCATTACTTGAGCACTTTATGCCTAGCTTAATGGCTTTAAAGAAAGCACTGCCAGGGAGACAACCCGGGAGTTCTAGAGAGTCATTTATTTCTGTTGTTTGCTTTTATAAAGTTTAAAAATAAAAATAATGTGCCAAGATTTGCCTTTAGGATGTTTACATTGCTTGTTGGTTTGTGCGGTGCAAAACAGAAACTTTGGTTGTAGTGCGCGATTTTAATTTTTTTTTTACTAGAACGTCAAACGGATCTGAAATTTTTTGCACTGTCTTTATATAAAAATGTTTATTTTTCCTAATTATTTCATAATTTTTGGAGTACCAGAGGTATGGTGAATGTTCATATTATTACAGACTGTCCTGTTTAAGACAAATTCTGTTTTTGATGCATAGTTTGCTTGTTTTGGTGAAACTATCGGTTTCTATCAGTGGATTAAGCCATGGAAAAGTTATATTATAGTAGCTACAATGCAAAAACAAAATATTAATTGGTTTGTAACAGTACTTAGAGTAGTGATTTGCTTTATTATACTAACGGAGCTTACCGAGCTTTCTGTTGAGTTTTGTGTGGATGAAGTGTTCAAAGATCGAGGAGGTATCGATGTGAGGAGAAGGAGGAGAGGCAAGAGCTCAAGCTTGGGGATGCCCAAGGCACCCCAAGGAAATATTATAGGAGACTCAAACGTCTAATCTTGGGGATGCCCCGGAAGGCATCCCATCTTTCTTCAACAAGCGTCAGTAGGTTTTCGGATTCGTTTTGTTCATGTGATATGTGCAAATCTTGGAGCGTCTTTTGCATTTAGTTTTCACTTTTCTTTGATGCTCCATGATGGTATGAGATAGTCCATGGTTGATTTATAGAATTCTCATTGCACTTCACTTATATCTTTTGAGTATGGATTTATAGAATGCTTCATGTGCTTCACTTATATCATTTGAAGTTTGGATTGCCTGTTTCTCTTCACATAGAAAACCGTCATTTGTAGCTTCACTTATATTTGTTAGAGCGTGGGCATATCTTTTGTAGAAAGAACTAAACTATCTTGCTTCACTTATATCTATTTAGAGAGATGACAGGAATTGGTCATTCACATGGTTAGTCATAAAATCCTACATAAAACTTGTAGATCACTGAATATGATATGTTTGATTCCTTGCAATAGTTTTGCGATATAAAGATGGTGATATTAGAGTCATGCTAGTGGGTAGTTGTGGATTGTAGAAATACTTGTGTTGAAGTTTGTGATTCCCATAGCATGCACGTATGGTGAACCGTTATGTAACGAAGTTGGAGCATGAGGTATTTATTGATTGTCTTCCTTATGCGTGGCGGTCGGGGATGAGCGATGGTCTTTTCTTACCAATCTATCCCCCTAGAAGCATGCGCGTAGTACTTTTTTCAATGACTAATAGATTTTTGCAATAAGTATGTGAGTTCTTTATGACTAATGTTGAGTCTATGGATTATATGCACTCTCACCTTTCCATCATTGCTAGCCTCTTCAGTACCGTGCATTGCCCTTTCTCACCTCAAGAGTTGGTGCAAACTTCGCCGGTGCATCCAAACCCCGTGATATGATATGCTCTATCACACATAAGCCTCCTTATATATTCCTTAAAACAGCCACCATACCTACCTATCATGGCATTTCCATAGCCATTCCGAGATATATTGCCATGCAGCTTCCATCATCATCATATACATGACTTGAGCATTTATTGTCATATTGCTTCGCATGATCGTAAGATAGCTAGCATGATGTTTTCATGGCTTGTCCGTTTTTTTATGTCATTGCTAAGCTAGATCATTGCACATCCCGGTACACCGCCGGAGGCATTCATATAGAGTCATATCTTTGTTCTAGTATCGAGTTGTAATATTGAGTTGTAAGTAAATAGAAGTGTGATGATCATCATTATTAGAGCATTGTCCCAAATAAAAAAAGGAGAAAAGCCAAAAAAATAGAAAGGCTAAAAAAAGAGAAAGGCCAAATAAAAAAAAGGAAGGCCAAAAAAAATAAAATAAAAGAAGGGACAATGCTACTATCCTTTTTCCACACCTGTGCTTCAAAGTAGCACCATGATCTTCATGATAGAGAGTCTCTTATTTTGTCACTTTCATATACTAGTGGGAATTTTCATTATAGAACTGGGCTTGTATATTCCAACGATGGGCTTCCTCAAATGCCCTAGGTCTTCATGAGCAAGCAAGTTAGATGCACACCCACTTAGTTTCAGTTTGAGCTTTCATACGCTTATAGCTCTAGTGCATTCGTTGCATGGCAATCCCTACTCCTCACATTGACATCAATTGATGGGCATCTCCATAGCCCGTTGATTAGCCGCGTCGATGTGAGACTTTCTCCTTTTTGTCTTCTCCACACAACCTCCACCATCATGTTCTATTCCACCTATAGTGCTATGTCCATGGCTCACGCTCATGTATTGCGTGAAAGTTGAAAATGTTTGAGAACGTCAAAAGAATGAAACAATTGCTTGGCTTGTCATTGGGGTTGTGCATGATTTGAATACTTTGTGTGGTGAAGATGGAGCATAGCCAGACTATATGAATTTGTAGGGATAACTTTCTTTGGCCATGTTATTTTGAAAAGGCATGATTGCTTTATTAGTATGCTTGTAGTATTATTGTCTAAATGTCAAATGATAGACTATGCTTTGAATCACTCATGTCTTAATATTCATGCCATGATTAGATTACATGATCAAGATTATGCTAGGTAGTATTCCACATCAAAAATTATTTTTTTATCATTTACTTACTCGAGGACAAGCTGGAATTAAGCTTGGGATGCTGATACGTCCCCGTCGTATCTATAATTTTTTATTGTTCCATGCCAACATTCCTCAACTTCTACATATTTGTGGCAACTTTTTATACTATTTTTGGGACTAACATATTAATCCAGTGCCCCGTGCCAGTTCCTGTTTGTTGCATTTTTTTTGTTTCGCATAAAATCCGTATCAAACGGAGTCCAAATGGGATAAAACTGACGGAGATTTTTTTGGAATATATGTGATTTTTGGAAGAAGAATCAGCGAGGCGATGCCCGAGGGGCCACGAGGCGGGGCGCCCAGGGGGTCAGGCGTGCCTGGGGCCCTCGTGGCCACCCGTAAAGGCGGTTGGTTCCTTCTTCATAAAGCCAATATCCGGATAAAAATCGTGTCCAAATTTCAACCCAATCGGAGTTGCGGATCTCCGGGAATATACGAAACGGTGAAAGGCCAGAATTTGGAACGCAGAAACAGAGAGAGACAGAGAGACATATCCAATATCGGAGGGGTTCTCGCCCCTCCCATGCCATGGAAGACAAGGACTAGAGGGGAAACCCTTCTCCCGTCTAGGGAGAAGGTCAAGGAAGAAGAAGAATAAGAAGGGGGGCCCTCTCTCCCGGTGGCGCCGGAACGCCGTCGGGGTCATCATCATCACCACAATCTACACCAACACCTCCGTCATCTTCACCAACATCTTCATCACCTTCCCCCATCTATCTACAGCGGTCCACTCTCCCTCAACCCGCTGTACCCTCTACTTGAACATGGTGCTTTATGCTTCATATTATTATCCAATGATGGGTTGCCATCCTATGATGTCTGGGTAGATTTCCGTTGTCCTATCGGTAATTGGTGAATTGTTATGATTTGTTTAATTTGCTTGTGGTTATGTTGTTGTCCTTTGGTTCCCATCATATGAGCGCGTGCGTGGATCACACCATGGGGTCAGTTGTATGTTGATAAGACTATGTATTGGAGGGCAAGAGTGACGGAAGCTTCAACTTAGCATAGAAATTGATGCATACGGGATTAAAGGGGGACCAATATATCTTAATGCTATGGTTGGGTTTTACCTTAATGAACTTTAGTAGTTGTGGATGCTTGCTAATAGTTCCAATCATAAGTGCATAGAATTCCAAGTCAGGGATGACATGCTAGCAGTGGCCTCTCCCACATAAAACTTGCTATCAGTCTAGTAAAGTAGTCAATTGCTTAGGGACAATTTCGCAACTCCTACCACCACTTTTCCACACTCGCTATACTAACTTTATTTCTTCTTTACCTAAAACAGCCCCTAGTTTTTATTTACGTGCTCTTTTATATTCTTGCAAACCTATCCCGTTACACCTACAAGGTACTTCTAGTTTTATACTTGTTCTAGGTAAAGCGAACGTCAAGCATGCGTAGAGTTGTATCGGTGCTCGATAAAACTTGAGGGAATATTTGTTCTACCTTTAGCTCCTCGTTGGGTTCGACACTCGTACTTAACGAAAGAGGCTACAATTGATCCCCTATACTTGTGGGTGATCAGTTGTCGTGGTAACCTCATCCAAATCGCCTACTGAACAAAATCTTTCGGCTAGACAGAGTGATATATATGTGCTCCAAACACAAGTCCAATCCCTAATGGACGTCGTGTCGGAAACAAAAATAGTGGTTGACAAATGTCATGAAGATATGAATGGTTTTAAAACCAGACTATCAGACATTTGCTTCGTTGTTCAAGAGCAATGGCGGAAAAAAAGGGAAGATCGTGCTGCTCCATCAGATTCTACAGCCTGAAACATAAGCACTCAGGTCAAATGATTTGTGCTTCTATACATCTGATGGTGCTTTTATCTACAAGGACTGTAAACTTTATGCCAATAGGCCTTTTGTTGTATGGTTGGAATTTTTTTGTTCTGATACATCATTTATTATGCTGCCAAAGGCTGCAGTAATTACGACGCTATTTTTGTATAGTGTAGGTTTATCTTAGTAATGTATTCGGCCAAAAGCTTCGTAGGAGCCCAACATGCCAACATTCATCGGGCCCATTCCAATTAGGCTAAAAACGATTCTGGGCCGAAATTTTCATGTAGCCCACTAAAAATATCTAGGCCTAAATTAGCATAAGCTTTCATATTTTTCTGGTAGGCCTGTGCCCATAGTGGGCATTTAACAAGCCTAAATATAATTTGGGCCCTCAGTAATAATAGGCCGTTTACATCTGTAAATATCTCGAGCCCATAAAAAACATGGGCCTTTAATAGGACGAAAGTAAGATTGGGCCCTGATTGTGCCAAATAACCTACTGGTCTTAGCAGGCCGAAATGGTGGCCCATTTACAATGCAGACCATCCACAGGCCGAAATTCAGAGAGGCCGTAAATGCGCCGACCTACTACACGGGCCTTTAACAGGCCGAATGTCATTTTTATATGGGCCGTTAGTAGGCCCGATGTAGCGTTGGGCCACATATGGCCCATGGATTTCGTCCAACGTTAACAGGCCGAAAGTCACAACAGGCTGAAAGTGGCCCAAAACTGTAGCGGGCCTCTAACAGGCCGAATGTCAGACAAGGCCGAATATGACCCATATCCTTCACAGTCGTTTATGGACTGAAAGTTTCAATGGCCTATAAATGGGCCCAAATGAAGCAGTACCTTTACCAGGCCCGAAACACAATGGGACGTAATTCAGCCCAAATTCTTAGCGGACTGTTAACGGGCCAGAAGTGACCATGGGCCGCGATGATGACAAGTTTAGGACGGGCCGTTGACGGGCCGATTTGACACTAGCCGTACGGGACTTAACTGTGAATGTTGGGCCTTTAGCTGGGTCGGCCCATTATGGTCTGCAAAATCTTGTGGGCCTTTAGCTGGGCCGGCCCATTATGGCCTGCTAAATCTTGTGGGCCATTAGTTGGCCCTGCCCATTATGGCCCGCTAAATTTTGTGGGACTTTAGTTGGGCCGGCCCATTTAATCTTTATGGGCCACTTTTGGGCTGGTCCACGTGTCAACGTATCATCGACGCATCTCGCCCATTGGATGAGTGACACATGTCCCAATGGTGAGCAAACATGTGTTTCCTCCGGCCAATGAGTATTTTTCACGTGGAAAATCCCCATTGGTCCGGGCTGTTAACGGGTTATCGGATCCAAAATCGGACCGATAGCTTAACGGTGTTCCCTTACAGTGGATGCCACGTGTCGGTCACCCTTGACAAAAGCACTTCTATGACGCGTGATTTATCATCATGCAAGTGGACACTTCCGTGGTGATAATTTTGTAATGTGATGGAACACTTCTATGACAACACAGGTATGACTATCTTGATTAGGTCATAAATTTTTCATGGATGTACATGCATGACAGAAAACGTGACCTACTGTGACAAACATGTATCATCACGGAAGTGTCTTTTTTTGTAGTGTAGGGGTGCGTCGGAACCTCTCTTCCGCCGGTCGATTTGCCACCGCTCCACCGCTTCCATGGCTGACGCTCGTCGAGCTCGTGCCGAGCGCCGGGCTGCTCTCGCCGCCCGTGTCGCTTAGACAGCGCTGGCGGGTGACGGCTGCCCTAGCCGTCCCCCGTCGCCAGTGGTGAACGCCGCCACCGGCCCCGCAGGCCATGAACAGCAGGCCTCGTCACTGGATCCTTCCATGTGCCACGACGGGCGCACCGCCACTCCGTAGCTGACTCCGGCTGATTCGTCCTCCCATGCTCGTCGTGGCGTTGCGAATGCGCAGGCCGCGCTGCTCATGTCACGTGAGCTCCTGCGTTAGCGCCTGGTCGATGACTTCTACGAGGACTGGCTCGACCGCATCGCCGAGTTCGTCAGCGCCGCCGGAGATTCTGCCGCACCATCTCGCTCGCTGCCCCAACCACCGCCTGCTACGAGCGACGTAGCCCACGGAGCACCTCCTCCACCTCCCAGGTAGGACGCCATCATCGAGCCAAGGCGGGAGGCTCCTCAGCGTGATCCGCAGTGTCGGGCGCCCGCGCGCGATGAGGCAAGCTGCCAGGTGGTGCAGCGACCACAAGAAGATGCGTCTTCCAAGACCGCACGCCGCCTGTGGTGGTGGCGCTCGAGCGCCAAGACCAGGCTCCACCTCCACGGCGGGCTCCCGAGACCACAACAGGGTGCCGCGCATTCACTCCGGAGCTGCACAGCGTCGTCTGGCCGGGGAAGTTCAAGCCCGACCTACCTGCACGCTACGACGGCACCCCGACCCTGCTGAGTTCCTACAGCTTTATGAGCTGAGCATCGAGGCGGCCAACGGCGACGAGAAGGTCATGGCGAACTGGTTCCCCATGGCCCTCAAGGACGACGAGCGCTCATGGATCGTGAACCTCCCCGTGGGATCGATCTCCTCCTGGGATGAGATGCGAGAGCGTTGCATCGCCAACTTCTAGGGCACTCGCGACCATTCGGCGGCCGTGGGTGACCTGCGACGCATCAAGCAGCAGCCAGGAGAGACCCTACAGAAGTACATCCAGCGCTTCAACAACGTTCACCTCAAGATGCCCAAGGTGTCAGATGAAGCCATGATAACCCACAAGTATAGGCGATCGCAACAGTTTTCGACGGTAGAGTATTCAACCCAAATTTATTGATTCGACACAAGGGGAGCCAAAGAATATTCTCAAGTATTAGCAGTTGAGTTGTCAATTCAACCACACCTGGATAACTTAGTATCTGCAGAAAAGTATTTAGTAGCAAAGTAATATGATAGTAGTGGTAACGGTAACAAAGGTAACAGTAGCAAAAGTAATATTTTGGTGTTTTGTAGTGATTATAACAGAGCAAGCGGAAAAGTAAATAAGCGAAGAACAATATGTGAAAAGCTCGTAGGCATTGGATCGGTGATGGAGAATTATGCCGGATGCGGTTCATCATGTAACAATCATAACATACGGTGACACATAACTAGCTCCAATTCATCAATGTAATGTAGGCATGTATTCCGAATATAGTCATACATGCTTAGGGAAAAGAACTTGCATGGCATCTTTTGTCCTACCCTCCCGTGGCAGCGGGGTCCTAATGGAAACTAAGGGATATTAAGGCCTCCTTTTAATAGAGTACCGGAACAAAGCATTAGCACATAGTGAATACATGAACTCCTCAAACTATGGTCATCACCGGAGTGGTCCCGATTATTGTCACTTGGGTTGCGGATCATAACACATAGTAGGTGACTATAGACTTGCAAGATAGGATCAAGGACTCACATATATTCATGAAAACATAATAGGTTCAGATCTGAAATCATGGCACTCGGGCCCTAGTGACAAGCATTAAGCATAGCAAAGTCATAGCAACATCAATCTCAGAACATAGTGGATACTAGGGATCAAACCCTAACAAAACTAACTCGATTACATGATAGATCTCATCCAACCCATCACCGTCCAGCAAGCCTACGATGGAATTACTCACGCACGGCGGTGAGCATCATGAAATTGGTGATGGAGGATGGTTGATGATGATGACAGCGACGAATCCCCCTCTCCCGAGCCCTGAACGGACTCCAGATCAGCCCTCCCGAGAGGTTTTAGGGCTTGGCGGCGGCTCCGTATCATAAAACACGATGAATCGTTCTCCCTGATTTTTTCCTCCCCGAAAGCAAATACATAGAGTTGGAGTTGAGGTCGGAGGAGCTCCAGGGGGCCCACGAGGTAGGGGGCGCGCCCTAGGGGGGCAGGCGCGCCCCCACCCTTGTGGCTAGGGTGTGGGCCCCCTGGTCTTCATCTTTTGCAAGGATTTTTTATTATTTCCAAATAGACGTACCGTGGAGTTTCAGGTCATTCCGAGAACTTTTGTTTCTGCACATAATTAACACCATGGAAAGTCTGCTGAAAACAGCGTCAGTCCGGGTTAGTTCCATTCAAATCATGCAAGTTAGAGTCCAAAACAAGGGAAAAAGTGTTTGGAAAAGTAGATATGACGGACACGTATCAACTCCCCCAAGCTTAAACCTTTGCTTGTCCTCAAGCAATTCAGTTGATAAACTGAAAGTGATAAAGAAAAACTTTTACAAGCTCTGTTTGCTCTTGTTGTTGCAAATATGTAAAGCTAGCATTCAAGTTTTCAGCAAAGATTATGAACTAACCATATTCACAATAACTCTTAGGTCTCATGTTTACTCATATCAATGGCATAATCAACTAGCGATCCATAATAATAAATCTCGGATGACAACACTTTCTCAAAACAATCATGATATGATATAACAAGATGGTATCTCGCTAGCCCTTTCTGAGACCGCAAAACATAAATGCAGAGCACCTTTAAAGATCAAGGACTGACTAGACATTGTAATTTATGGTAAAAGGGATCCAATCATAGTCATACCCAATATAAATTAATATTAATGGATGCAAATGACAGCTGTGCTCTCCAGCTAGTGCTTTTAATAAGAGGGTGATGACTCAACATAAAATTAAATAGATAGGCCCTTCGCAGAGGGAAGCATGGATTTGTAGAGGTGCCAGGGCTCGGTTTTGAAATAGAGATAAATAATATTTTGAGCGGCATACTTTCATTGTCAACATAACAACCAAGAGATGGCGATATCTTCCATGCTACACACATTATAGGCGGTTCCCAAACAGAATGGTAAAGTTTATACTCCCCCTCCACCAACAAGCATCAATCCATGGCTTGCTCGAAAAAACAAGTGCCTCCAACTAGCAACAGTCCCAGGGGGAGTTTTGTTTGCAACTATTTTGATTTAGTTTGCATAAAGCATGGGACTTGGCATCCCGGTGACCAGCCACTTTCTCGTGAGTGAGGAGCGGAGTCCACTCCTCTTGAGAATAACCCACCTAGCATGGAAGATACAGACAGCCCTAGTTGATACATGAGCTATTCGAGCATACAAAACAGAAAGTTTATTTGAAGGTTTAGAGTTTGGCACATACAAATTTACTTGGAACGGTAGGTAGATACCGCATATAGGAAGGTATAGTGGACTCATATGGAATAACTTTGGGGTTTAAGGGATTGGATGCACAAACAGTTTTCCCGCTTAGTACAAGTGAAGGCTAGCAAAAGACTGGGAAGTGACCAACTAGAGAGCGACAACAGTCATGAACATGCATTAAAATTAATAAACATTGAGTGCAAGCATGAGTAGGATATAATCCACCATGAACATAAATATTGTGAAGGCTATGTTGATTTGTTTCAACTACATGTGTGAACATGTGCCAAGTCGAGTCACTTAAATCATTCAAAGGAGGATACCACCACACTATACCACATCACAACCATTTTAACAGCATGTTGGCACGCAAGGTAAACCATTATAACTCATAGCTAATCAAGCATGGCATAAGCAACTATGATCTCTAATTGTTATTGCAAACATGTTTATTCATAATAGGCTGAAACAGGAATGATGGACTAATCATATTTACAAAAAACAAGAGAGGTCGAGTTCATACCAGCTTTTCTCATGTCAGTCAGTCCATCATATATCGTCATAATTGCCTTTCACTTGCACGACCGAACGATGTGAAAATAATAAGAGTGCACGTGCATTGGACTAATCTGGAATCTGCGAGCATTCAATAAACAGGACAAAACAAGGCAATATAGGCTCTTGGTTGAATCAACAATAATGCATATAAGAGCCACTTCAACAATTTAATCATGGTCTTCTTCTAACGACCCCCATAGAAAAGAAAAGAAATAAAACTATTTACATGGGAAAGCTCCCAACAAGCAAAAGAAGAACGGGAATTTTTTTTGGGTTTTCTTTTTAATTATTACTACTACAGCAAGAAAAGTAAACTAACTAAAAGTTACATTAATTTTTTTTGGTTTTTCTTAAGGTTTATTAAACACACAAGAAGAAAGCAGGAAAAAGAAAATAAACTAGCATGGATAGTACAGTGAAAGAGTATGAGCACCGACATCTAGAAATGAGTGTGTGAACATAAATGTAATGTCAGTGGGAAACACGTACTCCCCCAAGCTTAGGCTTTTGGCCTAAGTTGGTTTATTGCCAAGGATGGCCTGGCGGATATCCGTAGTTGTAGCCGGGGTCGTACTGAGATGCAGAGGCTATTGCCTCTTGAGCTGCAGCGTGGCGGCGAGCTGTCTCCGCCCTCCTCTCGTACTCATCTGCCTCCTCTCTGGTAATAACATATCTTCCTTTTGCCTGATTATGAAAGAAGGCAAGAGCAGGGAGAGTAATACGTACAGCATCACGTCTGTCAAAGATTAAGGGATATCGGAGGGGTGATTCATTCCTCTCGACAAACTGGTGGTAGACCATAGAATTATAGTCTAAATAAGTAGGAGGCAACTCAATATCATCCTCACGAACGTCCACACCAAGAAAATCAGCTAAGCGGGTTGCATAATTCCACCAAAGAAATCTCCATTAAATCTATTATGATGCAACATACGTGCAACAATGGCTCCCAAATTATAAGATTTGTCTTCTAACACAGCACTCCTAAGAATACTAAGGTCAGGGACACACATATGGCATGCTTCATCTTTACCATTTATGCACCTACCTATGAAGAGAGCAAAATAATGTATAGCAGGAAAATGAATGCTCCCTATGGTAGCTTTTGCTATATCTCTATATTCCCCCATAGTTATACTAGCAAGAAAATTTCTAAATTCAGATTTGCGGGGTTCACTAGCACTACCCCATTGTGGAAGTTTGCAAGCAGTAGTAAAATCCTCTAAGTCCATAGTATAAGATTTTTCATAAAGATCAAACAGGACAGTTGGAGAATTACGTGAAGATGAAAATTCAAACCTCCTCACAAATGAACTAGTGAGATAGTATTATTGGTGGCACTTCTTTGCCTCGAAGCTAACAAGATCAGCGTTATGCAAATATGCATTAAATTCTTCCTTGATTCCCGCTCGATCCATAAAGTTTTCTAAAGGCCATTCACAAGGCCGCACTGGAGCGTTCCTTGGTGGCTCCTCGTCAGCATCACGCATTGCAAGCCTGGGTCCTTGCTTCCTTGAAGAACCACCTTGGAACATTTTCCTAAGCATATTTCTTCCTCTGAAAAATTTCTAAAATTTTTAGTAACTTCAAAAAAAAGTGGACCAAGCTCAACAAAATTGATAGCAACTACTCCTACAAGTGCCTACAGACTATATCATGCATTAGAACTACTTGGAATCATATAAATTTGACATGCAAGCTAAAGAACATGGTCACCTAGGCAGCACAAATTTGCAATGAATAAAGCACTAGAACAAAAACTAATTCGACCAATGGAGGAGTCACATACCAAAGAACAATCCCCCCAAGCAGTTTTGTGAGAGGTGCTTTGAGCAAGGAGATCGAAAATCGCAGCAAAATGAGCTAGAACTCGTGCTTGAGCTGGATATTGGTGTTTGTGGGAGGAAGAAGAAGTGTGTGGGTGCAGGAATAAGTGGAGGGGAACCACCATGGGCCCATGAGGCAGGGGGGCGCCCAGGGGGTAGGGTGTGCCCTCCACCCTCGTGGCCATGTGCTTGCCCCTCCTGCTGTGTTCTCAGTGCCAGATATTCTCAAAAAATTCTAGAAAAAATCATATTCCATTTTCAGGGCATTTGGAGAACTTTTATTTTCGGGGTATTTTTATATTGCACGGATAAATCAGAAAACAGACAGGAAAATACTATTTTTACTTTATTTCAACTAAATAACAGAAAGTAGAGAGAGGGTACAGAAGGTTGTGCCTTCTAGTTAAATCCATCTCATGCTCATCAAAAGGAATCCCCTAACAAGGTTGATCAGGTCTTGTTATCAAACTCATTCCGAATCGCATGAAACCGGAGAAATTTCGAATAACACTATGTTACCTCAACGGGGATATGCACATCCCCAATAATAAGAATATCATATTTCTTGACAGTAGGAAGAGGAAATTCAAAACCTCCAAAAATAATCGATGAAAATTTTCCAATAGAGTTGATACTGTGGACTTGAGGTTGTTTCCTCGAAAAGTGTACCGTATGCTCATTACCATTAACATGAAAAGTGACATTGCCTTTGTCGTAATCAATAACAGCCCCTGCAGTATTCAAAAAGGGTCTTCCAAGAATAATATACATACTATCGTCCTCGGGAATATCAAGAATAACAAAGTCCGTTAAAATAGTAACGTTTGGAACCACAACAGGCACATCCTCACAAATACCGACAGGTATATCAGTTGATTTATCGGCCATTTCCAAAGATATTTCAGTAGATGTCAACTTATTCAAATCAAGTCTCGGATATAAAGAGAGAGGCATAACACTAACATCGGCTCCAAGATCACATAAAGCAGTTTTAACATAGTTTCTTTTAATGGAGCATGGTATAGTGGGTACTCCTGGATCTCCAAGTTTCTTTGATATTCCACCCTTAATAGTATAATTAGCAAGCATGGTGGAAATCTCAGCTTCCGGTATTTTTCTTTTATTAGTGAAAATATCTTTCATGTACTTAGCATAAGGATTCATTTTGAGCATATCAGTTAATCGCATACGCAAAAAGATAGGTCTAATCATTTCAGCAAAGCGCTCAAAATCCTCATCATCCTTTTTCTTGGATGGTTTGGGAGGAAAAGGCGTGGGTTTCTGAACCCATGGTTCTCTTTCTTTACCATGTTTCCTAGCAACAAAATCTCTGTTATCATAACGTTGATTCTTTGATTGTGGGTTATCAAGATCAACAACAGGTTCAATTTCTACATCATTGTTATTACTAGGTTGAGCATCATCATGAACATCATCATTAACATTTTCACTAGGTTCATGTTCATTACCAGATTGCGTTTCAGCATCAGAAATAGAGATATCATTTGGATTCTCAAGTGGTTCAGCATAGGTTCACTAGAAGCATGCAAAGTCCTATCATTTTTCTTTTTCTTCTTTTTAGAAGGACTAGGTGCATCTATATTATTTCTCTGAGAATCTTGCTCAATTCTCTTAGGGTGGCCTTCAGGATACAAAGGTTCCTGAGTCATTTTACCAGTTCTTGTAGCCACTCTAACAACATAATCATTTTTCTTACTATTCATTTCATTGAGCAAATCATTTTGAGCTTTAAGTACTTGTTCTACTTGAGTGGTAACCATAGAAGCATGTTTGCTAATGAGTTTAAGTTCACCCTAGGCGGCGCTCAAGCCCTAGCTTCCCATCGCATCTTCAAGAAGTTCACGCGCAAGGTGAACGCGGCCCTCCCCAAGCTCTGGGCAACGCGCCCACTCGGGTGGTCCAAGTACGCCATCAGCTTCGACTCCTCCGACCAGCTCAAGTTCGCGGCCATAGCCGGCGCCCTCCCAATGCTCTGCTCGCCCATCATCAGCAAGGCACTCATCAGCAAGACACTCATCGATGGTGGTGCGGGGCTCAATGTCCTCTCCTTCGAGATGTTCAACAGACTCCAGGTGCCATACAACCAGCTTCAGCCTACCAAGCCTTTCTCAGGAGTGACCGATGGCTCCACCACCCCGATACGGTAGGTCCGCCTCCCTGTCACCTTCAGCAAGCGCGACAACTACCACAGAGAGCTCATCGAGTTTGAAGTCGCCAACATTCACCTCCCGTACAACGCCATCCTCGGGTACCCAGCCCTGTCCAAGTTCATGGCGGTCACCCACCATGGCTACAACATCCTCAAGATGTCAGGAAGCTGCGGCATCATCAAGGTCGCCTACGAGGAGAAGGACGCGGTGTGCTCTCTCGAGCGCGCCTACCAGGCTACGACGGTCGATAACCAAGACGACGAGAGCACTGTCTACCCTCCTGAGGCCGTCCCCAAGAAGAAGAAGTAGCTGCTTCACCATGGACCTCAGGAGGGTGGGGTGTCTGGCAGTGCTGCCTCGAGCCCTGCGCCCACTAACGGGGCGCCTTCCCCTCTCGCATAGGAAGGCGCGCCCAGCACCCCTCTCAGGTTGGGCTCGGGGACTCTCCTCTGGAGGGCCTCTGACCTGGCCAACGTCACGAGGGAGGCGCTCGGGCACCATGTGGAGGCGTGCTTCAACGCATGCTTCCGTGAAGAAAGTGTAGGGCGTGAGGCACCTGCTACGTCTTGAGCTTGCGTTGGTTTTCCTCGAAGAGGAGAGGGTGATGCAGCAACTGTAGCGTAAGTATTTCCCTCAGTTTTGAGAACCAAGGTATCAATCCAGTAGGAGGCTCCTCAAAAGTCCCACGCACCTACACAACCAAACTGAGAACTCACAACCAACGCAATAAAGGGGTTGTCAATCCCTTCACGGCCACTTGCGAAAGTGAGATCTAATAAAGATAGTATGATAAGATAAATATATTTTTGGTATTTTATAGTATAGATGCAAAAAGTAAAGATGCAAATAAAAGTAGATTGAAAGCAAATATGATAAGAGATAGACCCGGAGGCCATAGGTTTCACTAGTGGCTTCTCTCAAGATAGCATAAGTATTGCGGTGGGTGAACAAATTACTGTCGAGCAATTGATAGAAAAGCGCATATTTATGAGATTATCTAGGCATGATCATGTATATAGGCATCACGTCCATAACTACTATTACTCCACACATCGACCGCTATCCAGCATGCATCTAGAGTATTAAGTTCATAAGAACAGAGTAACGCTTTAAGCAAGATGACATGATGTAGAGGGATAAACTCATGCAATATGATATAAACCCCATCTTGTTATCCTCGATGGCAACAATACAATACGTGCCTTGCAACCCTTTCTGTCACTGGGTAAGGACACCGCAAGATTGAACCCAAAGCTAAGCACTTCTCCTATGGCAAGAAAGATTAATCTAGTAGGCCAAACCAAACTGATAATTCGAAGAGACTTGCAAAGATAACTTAATCATACATAAAAGAATTCAGAGAAGATTCAAATATTATTCATAGATAACTATGGACCCGTAGGTCTGTGGTAAACTACACACAACTCATCGGCGGGGCAAGGATGTTGATGTAGAGGCCCTCCATGGTTGATTCCCCCCCGTGAGTGCCGTGAAGGCTCCAAGATGGGATCTCATGGATCTGAAAGGTTATGGCGGTGGAAATTGTGTTTCGTGGTGCCCTGGATGTTTTCGAGTGCGTGGGTATATATAGGAGGAAGAAATACGTCGGTGGCGTCCGAGGGGCCCACGAGACAGGGGCGCCCTATAGAAGCGCCCTCCTATCTCGTGGAGGCCTCGGCTGCTTCTTGACTTGCACTCCAAGTCCTCTGGATCACGTTTGTTCCAAAATCACGCTCCGAAGGTTTCATTCCATTTGGACTCCGTTTGATATTCCTTTTCTTGAAATCTTGAAATAGGCAAAAAAACAGCAATATGGGCTGGGCCTCCGGTTAGTAGGTTAGTCCCAAAAATGATATAAATGTGTAAAATAAAGCCCATAAACATCCAAAAGGGGTAACATAATAGCATGGATCAATCAAAAATTATAGATACGTTGGAGACGTATCAGCACCAGGCGCTCAGGAGTTCATCACCAAGGACATCAAGGAGATTCAGGAGGCAAGAGCTATGTCGGGTGATCGCCGCCCACCATCGGGCGCAGCTCCCTACTCCGGCGAGGACAGTGAGCTGCGCGTCTGCATCGACATTCCTGGGCTCAAGAGGGTCGTGTCTCGGGAGCTCTTCTGGCCATTCCATGTTGGCTGGTGCGAGGGCCCCCCTCACAGCTATGTTCGCATGCCTTTCGGTTTGCTGAACACGGCTGCGACATTCCAGCGCCACATTCAGGGCGTCTTGGTAGCTCATGAGGCCAGGCGCTAGGCGATCATGGCGGAGATGGCAATGGATCCTCGCGAGCCTCCTAGGTCTCTAGAGCTCCCCGAGGTTCAGGACATGGGCGACTCATGAGGAGCAACTTCTACAGCACGCGTCTTCGACTACTCCAACACCCCTTCAGCAACTGTGCCAGGTGACATCTGTCAGTTTGTTCAGTTGGGGGCGCCCCTCGGGCTGCATCATCCCCAAGCCGCGTGGGTCCGTCCCTGCGGCATGTATCCTTCTTGCATCTATCAGAACTGGCTCTACCTTATTCCATGAGTTGCTTTATGATTATCATCCGCTTTCCTGGGTTCTATTACCCCTCGCGGCCTCCCTGGGTTGCTGACCCGCCTCTTGCTCATCCTGCAACGGGGGCTACACATGCTGGCACGGCGCTTGTGCTCGGGTCCGTCCCTGCAACGCTGACAAATCTGAGAGATCGAGCTCTCGCTCACGGCCTGCCCCGCGCACGTCACCTCACCAGATCCTCAGTGCCTTCATCTTCTTGCGGAAGGATCAACGGTCGGACAACAAGCACGGTTTTGTGGTATACTCTCCTCCACGGACTAACTCGCAGGAATCTCCAGAGCTTAACTACGGTCAGGTCCGACGGCCATCCCTTTTTTACGTAGTTCGCTTGCACGTAAAAGGAGGGGGCTCCTGAGCACCACGCCTTAGGAGCTCCTACTAGCTCTCCAGCCCTCACCCCCTAGCCTTGAGCACATCATCGCGACCTGGCATACCAGCGGCAGCTGAGCCTCGCTCGAGGGCCGGGACCCGAGGACGTAGAGCATCTAGATGACTGAGAAAAAGGGGAGGCCGGTGCGAGCCCTACCTAGAAGCATCACCACTAAGGCACGATTGGGCACCGCGCAAGGTCGCCGCAGGCTCACTAAGATAAACCACCCATACATATCAGCGTGAACCTCACAACCCAGTCCCTCGACCCTCGCAGCCTCGCTCGGGCAATGTCGTCTTCCTTTTTGGCCTTTAGGGAGCTGCTTGCACGCCAAAGGGGACCTCTTGAGCATCGCGCCTCATTTTCGTCAGACAAAGATGTTCCCAACTTCTATACCCCCGATGACAAGCCAAGCAATTGTTTCATACTTAAATAATCTCAAACTTTTTCAACCTTCACGCAATACATGAGCGTGAGCCATGGATATAGCACTATGGGTGGAATAGAATATGATGATGGGGATTGTGTGGAGAAGACAAAAAAGGAGAATGTCTCACATTGACGAGGATAATCAACGGGCTATGGAGATACCCATCAATTGATGTCAACATGAGGAGTAGGGATTGCCATGCAACGGATGCACTAGAGCTATAAACAAATGCTCAACAAAAGAAAACTAGTGGGTGTGCATCCAACTTGCTTGCTCACGAAGACCTAGGGAATTTTAGGAAGCCCATCGTAGGAATATACATGCCATGTTATAAAATTAAAAATTCCCACTAGTATGAAAAGGACAACTTAAGAGACTCACTATATGAAGAACATGGTGCTACTTTGAAGCACAATATATGAGACTCACTACATGAAGAACAAGGTGCTACTTTGAAGCACAAGTGTGGAAAAAGAGATAGTAGCATTGCCCTTTTTATTTATTTTCTTTTTTTGGGCCTTTCTTTTTTCTTTTTGGCCTTTCTTTTTTCTTTTTGGCCTTTCTTTTTTTTTATTGGGCAATGCTCTAATAATGATGATCATCACACTTTTATTGATTACAACATAAGGATTACAACTCGAAACTAGAACAAGATATGACTCTATATGAATGCCTCCGTGATGTCTTTGGGATGGTGCAATGAATCAAGAGTGACATGTATGAAAAATAATGCATGGTGGCTTTGCCACAAATACGATGTCAACTACATGATCATGCAATGGCAATATGACAAAAGGAAAGTCTGTCATGATAATGATGAACGGAACGGTGGAAAGTTGCATGGCAATATATCTTGGAATGGCTATGGAAATGCCATAATAGGTAGGTATGGTGGCTGTTTTGAGGAAGATATAGGGAGGTTTATGTGTGATAGAGCGTATCGTATCACGGGGTTTGGATGCACCGGCGAAGTTTGCACCAACTCTCAAGGTGAGAAAGGGCAATGCACGTACATCAAGAGGCTAGCAAAGGCGGAAAGGTAAAAGTGCGTATAATCCATGGACTCAACATTAGTCAAAAGAACTCATATACTTATTGCAAAAATTTAGAAGTCATCAAAAATCAAGTACTACGCGCATGCTCCTAGGGGGATAGATTGGTAGGAAAAGACCATCGCTCGTCCCCGACCGCCACTCATAAGGATGCACAAGCCATGTACACTTCATGTTTCAAATTTGTTACACAACTTTAACCATACGTGCATGCTACGGGACTTGCTAACTTCAATACAAGCATTCTTTAAATTCATAATCACCCAACTAGCATGACTTTAATATCACTACCTCCATATCTAAAAACAATTATCAAGTATCAAATTGATCATAGCATCCAATTCACTTCCTATGATAGTTTCATTATACCCAACTTGGATGCCTACCATTCTAGGACCAATTTTATGACCATAGCAAATACAATGCTGTTCTAAAAGACTCTCAAAATAATATAAGTGAAGCATGAGAGACTAGCAATTTCTTCAAAATTAAGACACCACCGTGCTCTAAAAGATATAAGTGAAGCACTAGAACAAAACTATCAAGCTCAAAAGATATAAGTGAAGCACATAGAGTATTCTAGCAAATTCTAGTCAAATAGGCTTCTCCCCAAAGGTGTGTACAGCAAGTATGATTGTGGTAAACTAAAAAGCAAAGACTAATATAATACATGGCGCTCCAAGCAAAACACTTATCATGTGGTGAATAAAAATATAGCTCCAAGTAAAGTTACCAATGAACGAAGACGAAAGAGGGGATGTCTTCCCGGGGCATCCCCAAGCTTAGGATTTTGGATATTCTTGAATATCTTGGGGTTCCTTGGGCATCCCCAAGCTTGGGATCTTGCCACCCTTTATTCCATAGTCCATAAAAGCTTTACCCAAAACATGAAAACTTCACAACAGAAAACTCAACAGGAAATCTTATAAGCTCCGTTAGTGAAAGAAAACAAAAACACCACATAAGGTACTGCAATGAACTCATTATTTATTTAATTTGGTGTTAAACCTACTGTATTCCAACTTATCTATGGATTATAAACTATTTCATTGGCCATAGATTCATCAAAATAAGCAAACAACACACGAAAAACAGAATCTGTCAAAAACAGAACAGTCTGTAGTAATCTGTAACTAACGCAAACTTCTGGAACTCAAAAAATTCAGCCAAAATAGGAAGACCCAGGCAATTTGTTTATTTATCAGCAGCAATTGGAGTAACTATTTTATCACGTTCTGGTGATTTTTAACATTTTTTTTCGTGAACCGAAAGTTTCTGGAAATTACAGCAAGATCAAATAACTATCATCCAAGAAGATCCTATAGGTTTAACTTGGCACAAACACTAATTAAAAGATAAAACCTCATCTAAACAGAAGGTAGATGGATTATTTATTCCTAAACAGAAGCAAAAACAAAAAACAAAAAATAAAATTGGGTTGCCTCCCAACAAGCGCTATCGTTTAACGCCCCTAGCTAGGCATAAAAGCGAAGATAGATCTAGGGAGTGCCATCTTTGGCACTAAATTCATAAGTAGCACGCATGATAGATTCATAAGGTAATTTAACTTTATTTCTTGGAAAGTGCTCCATGCCTTTATTTAATGGAAATTGGAATCTAATATTCCCTTCCTTCATATCAATAATCGCACCAATCGTTCTATGGAAAGGTCTACCAAGAATAATAGGGCAAGAAAGATTGCAATCTATATCAAGAACGATAAAATCTACGGGCACAAAATTTCTTGCAACAATAAGAACATCATTGATCCTTCCCATAGGCTTTTTAATGGTGGAATCTGCAAGGTGCAAATTTAAAGAACAATCATCAAGATCATGGAAACCTAGAATATCACATAAAGTTTTAAGAATCGTGGAAACACTAGCACCCAAATCACACAAAGCAAAACACTCATAATATTTAATTCTAATCTTTATAGTAGGTTCCCACTCATCATTAAGTTTTCTAGGTATATAAACTTCCAAATTAAGTTTTTCATCATAAGATTGCATCAAGGCATCAACAATATGCTTGGTAAAAGCTTTGTTTTGACTATAAGCATGAGGAGAATTAACAATGGATTGCAACAAGGAAATACAACCTTTTATAGAGCAATTATCATAATTAAATTCCTTGAAATCCAAGATAGTGCGTTTAACATTATTAGAAGTTGAGGATTCTCCAATCTCACTTTTACCAAATTTAACATTAAGATCTAAAGATTCCGAATTCTTGGGATGCCTTCTAGGAAACGTTGATTCATCATCAGTCCCATAATCATCAACATTCATATTGCAAAACATAGATCTAATCGGAGACGCATCAATAAATTTAAGATCCTCATCATTATTTTCACGTAAACTAGAAGAACACGCCTTTATAAAGCTTTCTTTTTTAGCACGCAATCTAGCGGTTCTTTCCTTGCACTCGTCAATGGAAATTCTCATTACTTTGAGAGACTCATTGATATCATGCTTAGGAGGGGAAGATCTAATTTTAATAGAATCAACGTCAAGCGAAAGTCTATCGACGCTCCTAGCCAAATCATCAACTTTGAGCAATTTTTCTTCAAGCAAAGCATTAAAATTCTTTTGAGAAATCATAAATTCTTTCACACTATTCTCAAAATAAGAGGGCATCTAATTAAAATTACCATAATAATTATTGTAGCAATTTCCATAATTTAGAGGGATTACTAGGGAACGGTCTAGCATTAAAATTTCCTCTATAAGCATTGTTTCCAAAACTATTCCTACCAACAAAATTCACATCCATAGATTCATTATTATTCTCAATCAAGGAATACAAAGGCATATCATTGGGATCAAGAGGAGTATTTTTAGTAGCAAACATCTTCATAAGTTCATCCATCTTTCCACTCAAAACATTGATTTCTTCTATAGTATGCGCTTTTTTACTAGAAGATCTTTCAGTGTGCCATTGAGAATAATTAGCCATAATATTATCAAGAAGTTTTGTAGCATCTCCTAACGTGATTCCATAAATGTGCCTCCCGCGGCCGAATCTAAGAGATTTCGAGAAGCAAAGTTCAAACCAGCATAAATTTTTTGTATGATCATCCATAATTTCAAACCATGAGTAGGGAAATTGCGAAGCATCAATTTCATTCTTTCCCAAGATTGGGCAACATGCTCATGATCAAGTTGTTTAAAACTCATAATATCGTTCCTAAGAGTGATGATCTTAGCGGGAGGAAAATACTAAGAGATAAAAGCATCTTTGCACTTGTTCCAAGAATTAATACTATTCTTAGGCAAAGACGAAAACCAAACTTTAGCACGATCTCTAAGTGAAAACGGAAATAACTTCAATTTGACAATATTGTTATCCGTATCATTCTTCTCATATCACACAAATCAACAAAGTTGTTTAGATGAGTAGGGCATCTTCGCTAGGAAGGCCGGCGAATTGATCTTTCATAACAAGATTCACCAAAGCGGTATTGATTTCACAAGACTCATCATTATTAAGAGGAGAAATCGAAGTACTAAGGAAATCATTATTATTAGTATTTGAGAAGTCACACAATTTGGTATTATCTTGCGCCATGGCAACAAGTAATCCAACACACAAGCAAACAGAAAAACAACAAGCAAAAAGAGAGGAGGAGATTGGGAAAGAGAGGGCGAATAAAACGTCAAGGGTGAAGTGGGGGAGAGGAAAACGAGAGGAAAATGGCACATAATGTAAATGCGAGGAAGATGGGTTTGTGATGGGTACTTGGTATGTCTTGACTTGAGCGAAGACCTCCCCGGCAACGGCGCCAGAAATCCTTCTTGCTATGTCTTGAGCTTGCGTTGGTTTTCCTCGAAGAGGAGAGGGTGATGCAACAAGTGTGGGTAAGTATTTCCCTCAGTTTTGAGAACCAAGGTATCAATCCAGTAGGAGGCTCCTCAAAAGTCCCATGCACCTACACAAACAAACTGAGAACTTGCAACCAACGCAATAAAGGGGTTGTCAATCCCTTCACGGCCACTTGCGAAAGTGAGATCTAATAAAGATAGTATGATAAGATAAATATATTTTTCGTATTTTATTAGTATAGATGCAAAAATTAAAGATGCAAATAAAAGTAGATTGAAAGCAAATATGATATGATATAGACCCGGGGGCCATAGGTTTCACTAGTGGCTTCTCTCAAGATAGCATAAGTATTGCGGTAGGTGAACAAATTACTGTCGAGCAATTGATAGAAAAGAAGCGCATAGTTATGAGATTATCTAGGCATGATCATGTATATAGGCATCACGTCCATAACTAGTAGACCGACTCCTGCCTGCATCTACTACTATTACTCCACACATCGACCGCTATCCAGCATGCATCTAGAGTATTAGGTTCATAAGAACAGAGTAACGCTTTAAGCAAGATGACATGATGTAGAGGGATAAACTCATGCAATATGATATAAACCCCATCTTGTTATCCTCGATGGCAACAATACAATCGTGCCTTGCAACCCTTTACATCCTTTGGGTAAGGACACCTCAAGATTGAACCCAAAGCTAAGCACTTCTCCTATGGCAAGAAAGATCAATCTAGTAGGCCAAAACAAACTGATAATTCGAAGAGACTTGCAAAGATAACTTAATCATACATAAAAGAATTCAGAGAAGATTCAAATATTATTCATAGATAAACTTGATCATAAACCCACAATTCATCGGATCTCGACAAACACACCGCAAAAAGAGTTTACATCGAATAGATCTCCACAAGAGAGGGGGAGAACATTATTTTGAGATCCAAAAAGAGAGAAGAAGCCATCTAGCTAATAACTATGGACCCGTAGGTCTGTAGTAAACTACTCACAACTCATCGCAGGGGCAAGGATGTTGATGTAGAGGCCCTCCGTGGTTGATTCCCCCCCGTGAGTGCGGCGAAGGCTCAAGATGGGATCTCGTGGATCTGAAAGGTTCTGGCGGTGGAAATTGTGTTTCGTGGCGCCTGGATGTTTTCGAGTGCGTGGGTATATATAGGAGGAAGAAATGCGTCGGTGGCAGCCGAGGGCCCACGAGACAGGGGGCGCCCTATAGGGGGGGGGCGCCCTCCTATCTCGTGGAGGCCTCGGCTGCTTCTTGACTTGCACTGCAAGTCCTCTGGATCACGTTTGTTCCAAAAATCACGCTCCCGAAGGTTTCATTTATTTTGGACTCCGTTTGATATTCCTTTTCTTTGAAATACTGAAATAGGAAAGAAAAAAAACATCAATATGGGCTGGGCCTCCGGTTAGTAGGTTAGTCCCAAAAATGATATAAATGGGTCAAATAAAGCCCATAAACATCCAAAAGGGGTAATATAATAGCATGGAACAATCAAAAAATATAGATACGTTGGAGACGTATCAGCACTAGGCGCTCAGGAGTTCATCACCAAGGCAATCAAGGAGATTCAGGAGGCAAGAGCTATGCCGGATGATCGCCGTCCACCACCGGGCGCAGCTCCCTACCCCGGGGAGGACAGTGAGCTGCGCGTCTGCGTCGACATTCCTGGGCTCAAGAGGGCCGTGTCTCAGGAGCTCTTCTGGCCATTCCATGTTGGCTGGTGCGAGGGCCCCCCTCACAGCTATGTTCGCATGCTTTTCGGTTTTCTGGCCATTCCACATTCAGGGCGTCTTGGTAGCTCATGAGGCCAGGCGCTAGGTGATCCTGGCGGAGATGGCGATGGATCCTTGCGAGCCTCCTAGGTCTCCAGAGCCCCCCGAGGTTCAGGACCTGGGCGACTCATGAGGAGCAACTTCTACAGCACGCGTCTTTGACTACTCCAACACCCCTTCAGCAACTGTGCTAGGTGACATCTTTCAGTTTGTTTAGTTGGGGGCGCCCCTCGGGCTGCATCATCCCCAAGCCGCGTGGGTCCGTCCCTGCGGCATGTATCCTTCTTGCATCTATCAGAACTGGCTCTACCTTATTCCATGAGTTGCTTTATGATTATCATCCGCTGGCCTGGGTTCTATTACCCCTCGCGGCCTCCCTGCGTTGCTGACCCGCCTCTTGCTCATCCTGCAACGGGGGATACACATGCTGGCATGGCGCTTGTGCTCGGGTCCGTCCCTGCAACGCTGACAAATCTGAGAGATCGAGCTCTGGCTTGCGGCCTGCCCCGCGCATGTCACATCACCAGATCCTCAGTGCCTTCATCTTCTTGCGGAAGGATCAACGGTCAGACAGCAAGCGCGGTTTTGTGTTATACTCTCCTCCATGGACTAACTCGCAGGAATCTCCAGAGATTAACTATGGTCAGGTCCGACGGCCATCCCTTTGTTACTCAGTTCGCTTGCACGTTAAAGGAGGGGGCTCCTGAGCACCGCGCCTCAGGAGCTCGTACTGGCTCTCCAGCCCTCACCCCCTGGCCTTGACCACAACATCGCGACCAGGCATACCAGCGGCAGCTGAGCCTCGCTCGAGGGCCGGGACCCGAGGACGTAGAGCATCTAGATGACTGAGAAAAAGGGGAGGCCGATGCGAGCCCTACCTAGAAGCGTCACCACTAAGGCACGATTGGGCACCGCGCAAGGGAATCGCCGCAGGATCACTAAGATAAATCACCCATACGTATCAGTGTGAACCTCACAACCCAGTCCCTCGACCCTCGCAGCCTCGCTCGGGCAATGTCGCCTTCCTTTTCGGCCTTTAGGGAGCTGCTTGCACACCAAAGGGGACCTCTTGAGCATTGCGCCTCAGGAGCTCTCACCAGACCTCGGGCCGCTCACCTCCTGGCCTTGACCACGACATCGCGACCTGGCATACCAGCGCCGGCAGAAGCCTGCCTAGGACTCGGTCCTGTCGGCGTAGAGCACTAAGTTACCACGAGAACGAAAAGGGGGAACCGTACCGGAGCAGGATATGCAATTTCAATGCCATACTAGGGAGGATAACATTGGAAGCAAAAGTTCTACAATTTTTACATACCCCCGCGGGGCTTGTCACAATTCCGCGCAGGGCAATCAAAGAAGAAGATCCCCAAGGACCCTGGCTGCTGGGTATCACCGACGATGCCGAGCAGACGCCGTTGCTGCGCTCCGGGCGCGGCGAGAGATCGGTGGCATGTAGCTGTTGTCGCTGGACTCCGGAGACTCACTGGGCTCGGGAGAGTCGCTGGACCCCAGGGAGTCACCGCTGCTGCTGGAAGAGCTGCCTGTGATGCCAGGGGCATGATCGATGCCCGTGGCCGCTCCGCGTGGGCTGCCTCTCCCGGAGCAGCACTCCAGGCGCCGGGTGTCCTTGTCAAGACCTTGAAGAACAGCGTGGAGGCGCCAACGTACTCGAACTGAATGGCGAGGGCCCCCTCTGGGCAACAAGCGCGAGCGACCTCGCCCCATCCTCGGGTCATGAAGACGTCGCCCGGGGGGATGACCTCGACCTCCGCCCCTGTAGCCAGGCTGCAGCACGCGGCGTGTTGCAGCCACAGCTCGAGAGGCCCCCTTGGGGGCATCTCCTCGACGAAGAACCTCGGGAGCCGGATCCACGTGCGCGGTGGCATCGCCGCCCAAGCCACGAACTCACGCGAGGTGCCCTCGGCGTGGGTTTGCGGGCCGGCCGGCCACGCAGCCTCGGCCTGTCCACCGTAATCCCGGACCGCATGGCGCTGGGCACTGCCGCCCTGCCCAAAGCCTTGCGCTCGGGCATACAGAGGGATCGTGAAGACAGAGGGATGCCGCTCGTACCAAGGCCGCCTCACCTCGTACCCTTCACCGGCGCAGTGAGAGAAGATAAACCTTTTCTTCGGCGGGAGTGGCTCAGGCTCCTCCCAAGGGGTTTTTCCCTTCTCCGCCGCGGAAAACCTCATGATCGGTGCCATGGACTCTACAGTAAGACGGCGAGACGAAAAAGGAGAAGGAGCGGGAAGCAAGAAGATGGAGATGAGCAAGGGGGCCTCTACCCCTCCCCTCATTTATAGCTGGAGGGAGGCCAACAGCTGGCCTCCATGATCCCACGCAATGATGGTTTTTTCTCTGCATGCAGTAGGGACTCGTCAAGTCGAACGATTGCCGAGGTAGCATGGGGAAGCGGAGATGCCCTCGTCCCATCAATCGCCATGCGTTGACCAAGGCCGCAGGCGGTTAGGGCACGCGGTGCTCCGCACTTGCCCTTTGGCTTCGCCTCGAAGCCAAGTCCAAGCGCGCCTGGGGCCCGGGGGCTACTATCGGCATTCTGGGAACAGGGGTACCCAGACTTGCCTGCCCGCGGCCCACAACATAGCTCCATCGACGTCCTGGTATGGCCCACTGTCGGTGTCAAAACCGGCGGATCTCGGGTAGGGGGTCCCGAACATTGCGTCTAGGCAGATGGTAAGAGGAGACAAGGGACACGATGTTTTTACCCAGGTTCAGGCCCTCTCGATGGAGGTAATACCCTACTCCTGCTTGATTAATATTGGTGATATGGGTAGTACAAGAGTAGATCTACCACGAGATCAAGGAGGCTAAACCCTAGAAGCTAGCCTATGGTATGATTGTTGTTCGTCCTATGGACTAAAACCCTCCGGTTTATATAGACACCGAATAGGTTAGGGTTACACAGAGTCGGTTACAATGGTAGGAGATCTACATATCCGTATCGCCAAGCTTGCCTTCCACGCCAAGGAAAGTCCCATCCGGACACGGGACGAAGTCTTCAATCTTGTATCTTCATAGTCCAGGAGTCCGGCCAACGGTGATAGTTCGGCTATCCGGACACCCCCTAATCCGGGACTCCCTCAGTAGCCCCCGAACCAGGCTTCAATGACGATGAGTCCAGCGCGTTGATTGTCTTTGGCATTGCGAGGCGGGTTCTTCTCCAAATTCCATATACTTGTCGAATAGTGTACGGCTTCTGATAAATGCTGCGCTCCTTGGCTTCTACGCCCAATCATGGCCATCTTCCACGTGTTTGACTGAATGCAAAAAGCCAGAGTGGTTTTACACTTACCCCCCTAGCTGCGCAAATGAGCTGCCTATAAGAGGGGCGAGGATCTAGATCTGAGTCACACCATCCCTCCTTCGTGAGCTTTCATCGTAGCGCCTCTGACCAAAGCCCATTCCATCATGGACAGTCGACGCGGCTCCTCCTCTCGTGCTCCCAGCCCTCAGCCTGGAAATTGGGAGAGATGCTCGATCCCGCATAGCAAGCTAGTTATACTCCAAACCAAGGGATTTCTTCCCCGGCCTTCATGGTTCCGTTCGAGCCGGACTTGCCACCTACAAGGGCGGAAAGCAAGTGGAGAGTGTCCCGATCCTCTAAAGGAGAGCGGTATGCTTCATCTCTTATCTAGTAAGAGGACTCGGTTTCCAATTCATCCATTTCTCTGGGGGCTCTTGGAGTTCTACGGCCTCCAGTTGCACCACCTTACTCCTGCCTCCATCTTGCACATCGCGGGCTTCGTGGCCCTTTGCGAACTGTTCTTGGGCGTCGAGGCTCATTTCGGGCTGTGGAAGAGATTATTCTGCCTAGTACCCCGTTCTTATGAGGGGTCAATATATCAAGTGGGCGGAGCCGAGCTACGGCGCATCGCTAGGACCGGATACCTATCCGGAACCCCGAAGAAGGCGTCCGAAGACTGGCCTTCGGAATGGTTTTACATGGAGGATGTCCCGCTGACGGATCCTGTTCAGATTGGCTTCCCGGAGTTTAGCAATGCTCCTCTGAAGAAGCGCCTAAGCTGGCGCCCTCGGAGCCCCCGGAGGGAAAACGACCAGGATGTCCTCTACTTGATGAGCCGAATAAGATTACTGGCTCATGCCGGATTGACCATGATTGGAGTCATGGCAATCTGCATTATGAGGGGAGTGCAGCCGCTCTAATATAGGGGCCACCCATGTGGGACTTCAGCGGGAGGACGATGCCACCGCCATGGCATAAAGGGCGGGATCGGTCACCGAACTGGTGAAGATCTTGTGTGCCATGTATAAAGGGAGGAGGAGGATTTCCTCGCGTCAATCCATCAAGGAGTTTTCTTGAATAATCCTCGAAGCTGGGTAAGCAAACATCTTTGCGGCCTGTCCGATCCATGTTCCCGTGGTTAAATATCTCATTTCATGGTTTCTGCGCAGGAACTGCGCCGGACTGTGGAGAAGATACACAGCCCGCCCCCACAACCCGAGGATCCGGAATGGTCCCTCGATCCGACCTCCGAAGAGGATCCGGATATAAAGGTGGAGTTGATCGATGAGGTATTCCACCAACTTAGCATCGACAATGCTTTGGTTGCCATTACGGCCGATTACCCCGGAATACTTCCAGCCTCGCAGGTAACTGAGACCGAGGTCCCAATATTCTGATAATGACCCATTCGTGCTTATTTCTTGATCACCGTATACCAATGGTGTTTCGCAGGGGGTACCTTCGAGGCAGGAAGCCGAGGCCGCGGCGGCTGGCCAACAAGGGGCAGTACGGCCCCGCAGGCTAAAAAGGAGTGTGGTCCGGATCGAAACTCCGCCGCAATGGTATGGCGTGTCACCGTTTTCCTAGGATTGATTCCTGGAAGGCGTACTAACGCTGACGCTCTTTTCAGGAAAAAGAGCGCTCGCCGGACTGAGTCCGGAGAGGTTGCCAATCGAACCTCTGCCGGCCAGGCTCCAAAGCCGGGTCTAGAAGAGGAGGCGAACATGAGGCATACGTCGGATGCTCCACCGACAGAGGATGTCGACATATTGTCCGCCACCAACTCCAAGGTGGAGAGCGCCATGAATCACAAAGCGCCACTGGCATTCTTCGTGGCGCATGTTTCTCCCAAGAGGCCTTGAATGCCTTCAATTCGGAGATCGCACCTCCGTGCCACTCAAGATGGTCTAGCGAGCCACGGAGCAGTATGTAAAGGACATACGGGTAAGGAAATTTGATGATTATATATGCAAGAGCCCCGAGACTTAAAATAGTTAGAATAACTGATTTAAGGATCATTTGTTATCTGGATCTTCTGAAAAGAGTACCCGACTGTCCCAGGAGCTTGAAGAGTGCAAGGCCCAACTTGAGGCCGCACTAGCCGCTCTGGGGAGCCACGAGACCCCTCTCGTAATATACTCTTCAAAAGATAAATAGTTTATGAAGTGCGGTGGGTGTGTAAATCGACAAAAATATTGCAGATGGCGCGGACTAGATCCGGACAAGCAACAGCTCTTGTGCCAGCTAAAGGCGGCGAGGCGTTTTACGAGGGTGCGGCGGAGAAAAATAACCTCCAAGATGCCAACACCAAACTGGGTGAGGAACTAAAGGATGTTCGTGCCCGGTTATCCGACTCCGTAAGGAGAATCGACGGCTTCGTCGCGGCATTTTCAGTAAGTGCTTGAGTGAACTTTGAAAGAGTTTGGCGAGGAAGGCGACTAACATAAACATGTATGTAGGTTTTCTCACAGTGTCGTCCCGAGGAGGAGATGCCCGATTCTTGGTGATCTTCTTCCCGAACTGCGTCGGCTACCGCAAACGAGTCCGGCAGGTGATGAAAGGCGTCGGCCAGGCCTTGTGGCCATCTATCTCCCTGCCCGAAGGCATTGGGGAGCTGGCAGAGCGGCTTCAAGGAGCACGGCGGCGCTTCCGACTATGGAAGATATCGGCCTGCCGTCAAGGCGCCAGTGTAACACCACGGATTCGATGCGCCAGGTGTCCGCCAGTTATTCGCCGTCGTTGCCATGTCATTTGCTTGCGTGTTGCACTTTTGCATGTCATCATCTGCATTTCATATCATTTCATCATGTGCATTTCATTTTGCATACGTGTTCGTCTCATGCATCCGAGCATTTTCCCCGTTGTCCGTTTTGCAATCCGGCACTCCTATGTTCCCCGGCGCCCCCTTTTACCTCTTTTCATGTGCGAGTGTTAAACGGTCTCAGAATGGATCGAGGTTTGTCAAGCGGCCTTGGTATAGCACCGGTAGACCGCCTGTCATGTTTCAGATCATTTGGAGGTCGTTTGATACTCCAACGGTTAACCGGGTAATCGCAATGGCCTCTTTTATCTTGCAGCCCAACACCCTTCCAAATTGGCCCAAAACCCACCAAACTCCCCTCCATGCTCTCGGTCGTTCGATCACGATCGCGTGGCCTAAAACCGCACCTCATTTGGAGTCTCCTAACTCCCTCTACCTATAAATATGTGCCTCCCCCGAAATTTTCGGGTCCAAACCCTAGCCAACCTCCCCCTCCGCGCACCGGACATGTCCATCCCGCCGCCGGACATGTCCGCCGCGTCCTCGGCCAATCCGGGCACGCCACGTGGCGCCCCGGTCCGTCCCCGCCCGGCCGGAGCTCCGGATCGGGCCCTCCTGCCCATCCGCCGCCGCCGTCCGCCCGCTTCGCAGCCGCTCTCCCGCTTCGCCGCCACAGCTCCACGCGCCAGCCCGTTGCCGCCGCCGCCCGGCCTCCCCGCCGCCCGCGCGCCACCGAGCCGCGCTCGCGCCGCCCTGTTCGGCGCCCGGATCCGCCGCCCTCCGCTTCGCCCGTCCTCCTCCGGCCCTTCCTCGCCCGCAGCCGCCGCCCGCCGTGGCTCGGTCGCCGCCGCCTCCTTCCCGATCCAAAGGGATCGGGAGGAGGACGACGCGCCTCAGCGCCGCCGCCACCAGTGGCCTCCTGCCCCGCCCCCGCAGGCCCGGGCCTCCCGGCTTGCTCCTCCTCTCGACTGGGCGGGCCCGCTAGGTGAGCAGTCGCAGCCGCCTATTCCCGCCGTGAGCGTAATTTAGTGTGCCACGCTCATCCTGTTTTTTTTCAGAAAACTGCTACGTCCCCGAAATTTGCACATTATCATGCCATATTCATCATGTCATAACTCTCTGCATATTGCTCCGTTTCGTGCGTGTAATATGTCAAATTGTTCGTCTCAACGAGTACTTCATTTCATTCCATTGCATCATTTTCATTTGAGCTCATCTTGATGCCCGAAATGCTGTTGGAAGAGTGCTATGTGATGTTAGTTTCAGATTCTTATCAGAACATGCACTTTTGTCATTTTTGCCATGATTGATGTGTGCATCCTATGATCTTGAGTCCTACATGTGTTTTGTAATATGCCATGCCATCTTTACAGGGGTGTATGCCATGTATTTTTGTGATCTCTGTGGTGACTAGCACAAGCATGCAAACTAGGCTTCATGATGTTGATGATTTCAGCCCTGTTCTGCTGATATTTTTATGCCATGTAAACTTGATGCTACCGAGAGATCCATGCTTATTTTGAGATACTTCAGTAACGATGATTTGAACATATGGTTATGCTCTATCCATCCATGCCCTTGTTTGCAATTATGGAGTGCCATAGCTTGAGTCAATCGAGCTCTACTTTTGCTATAAAATGTTTCCTGGCAGGTTGTTTACATGTTATTCAATTTTGCCAAGGTTGTTGTAGTTGATCCTTGCATGCTATGTTGTTGTTCTTGCCATGTATAGCTTCTATTCCACGTCTTCTTACTGTGAGCTGCCTTGCCATGCCATGTATTGCTCTGTGGTGAGTGGTTCAAGCTCACCAACATGTCTACTTATTGTTGTTCCTGCCATGTATGAATCTGTAATATAACTTGCCATGTTTACATGGGTGCCATCATATCTTGTGTTCCTTTTTGGCTCATGGTCAGTAAAGGACTTTTTTTCTATGTATTTAGTAGATTCATGCCATGCCTTTGTTTGCCATGATAAGTTCCTGTAACATGTTGTTTGATAGCTCTAAACATTGCAACCTGATGTTATTTCTGCTAAAGTCTGAAACTGTTATTATTTGCAATCTTGCCATGTCATTTTGAGCATGTTCTAGTGATTTCTGGAGATAGCTCAGTGTTCATGTTTTGTCATGATTTACCTGTACTTCATGTCCATGCCTTTTGTTATCATGTTAAGATGCTGTAGCTTGTTGTTTTGGTGTTTGCAATATGCCTCGTTGCTGTTTTGGACAGATTGTTGCTATAATTTGTTTCATGTGTATGTGTTGCACCGTTGCTCCGTTTTGAGTGTGCTCTATATGAAACATGCTTGTTGTTGCATGTAGTTTCATATTATCATGTTGCATCCATGTTTTGAGGTGTTTGCTTGATGTTTGTATGCATTTTGCATCAATGCCATGCTTAACTTGTTTTGCTCATATCTTCTAGGCCGTAGCTCCGAATCTAATGAACTTTATATGTAACTTGACTAGAATTTCGTGTAGATCATCGTGGTGCATCTTAACTTGCTGTTTAACAACTTTAACATAAGGTTTATTCAGATCTGGACCAATTTCGAAATTTGCATATGAGGACTTACCAGAATTATTCTATGTTGTTTCCGGCCTCATTTAAACTTGCTTTGATGTGTTGCTCTTGTTTGCATCATCTTTTGCCATGAGTAGCTTCATGTAGTCTTGTCATGCATCATGCTTGTTTGTGCATCATGCCTTGTTCATGTGTGGTGTGATTACCTATGTGGTGTGCTTCTTCTTGTTAGTTCCTGCTTCGTTGCGATCGTGAGGATTCGTTCGTCTACGCTTGGTTCGGCTTCATCCGTTCATCTTCTTCATGGACTCGTTCTTCTTCCTTGCGGGATTTCAGGCAAGATGACCGTTACCCTGGATCTCACTACTATCATTGCTATGCTAGTTGCTTCGTTCTATCGCTATGCTGTGCTACCTATTACCTGTTTATCAAGCCGTCCCAAATTGCCATGTCAACCTCTAAGCTTTTGCACCCTTCCTAGCAAACCGTTGTTTGGCTATGTTACCGCTTTGCTCAGCCCCTCTTATATCGTTGTTAGTTGCAGGTGAAGATGAAGTTTGTTCCTTGTTGGAACATGGAGATGTTGTTCCTTGTTGGAACATGTTTACTTGTTGGGATATCACAATATATCTTATAGTATTAATGCATCTATATACTTGGTAAAGGGTGGAAGGCTCGGCCTTATGCCTGGTGTTTTGTTCCACTCTTGCCACCCTAGTTTCCGTCATATCGGTATTATGTTCCCGGATTTTGCGTCCCTAACGCGGTCGGGTGATTTATGGGACCCCCTTGACAGTTCGCTTTGAATAAGACTCCTCCAGCAAGGCCCAACATTGGTTTTAGCATTTGCCTCACCACCACCTATTTTCCCTTGGGAGTAATTAACCCAAGGGTCATCTTTATTCAGCCCCCCCGGGCCAATGCTTGTCTAAGTGTTGGTCCAAACCAGAGCCACTTGCGGTGCCTCCCCTAGGCAACTTGGGGTATCGTCGGTTGTTGTACGTAGTGTTCATCCGGTCGTGGCTCGAGACGAGATATCTTGCGGCTACTATCGAGGTGTCGGCACGCCGGAGGTCTTCTGGTCTTGTTTTATTCTTTGTCGAAATGTCTTGTAGCCGGGATTCGAGACTGATCGGGTCTTCCGGGGAGAAGGAATATCCTTCGTTGATCGCGAGAGCTTATCATGGGCTAAGTTGGGACACCCTGCAGGTATAAACTTTCGAGAGCCGTGCCATGGTTATGTGGCAGATGGGAATTTGTTAATATCCGGTTGTAGTAAACTTGAAGTAAACTCTTCTAAAATACACCAACCGTAATGCGTAACGTGAGTGTCTCTTTTCGGGGTTGATCGAGAGGAGAACACGGTTTCTGGGTTATGTCTGACGTAAGTAGGAGTTCAGGATCACTTCTTGATCATTACTAGTTGACGACCGTTCCTTTGTTTCTCTTCTCGCTCTCATTTGCGTATGTTAGCCACTATATATGCTTAGTCGCTGCTGCAACCTCACCACTTTACCCCTTTCCTTTCCCATTTAGCTTTGCTAGTCTTGATACCCATGGTAATGGGATTGCTGAGTCCTCGTGGCTCACAGATTACTACACCACCAGTTGCAGGTACAGGTTATGTGATGATCATGACGCGAGAGCGTTGCTTGTCTGTTTTGGAGTTCTTCTTCTGCTTCTTCGATCAGGGGATAGGTTCCAGGTCGGCAGCCTGGGCTAGCAGGGTGGATGTCGTTTGAGCTTCTGTTTATGTTTCATCCGTAGTCGGATGTTGATCTTGTATGTTGTATTGTTGTATTCATGTGACATGGTATGTATTGTATGTATCCCCATCTATTATGTAATGTTGATGTAATGATATCCACCTTGCAAAAGCGTTTCAATATGCGGGTCTATCCTTGGTGGTACCGTCGAGTTCCTTTTGGATAGGGTCGCATATTGGGCGTGACAAGTTGGTATCAGAGCCTCGACTGACCCTAGGAGCCCCCTTGATTGATCGTGTAGTTTGGCCGTTGTCGAGTCTAGATGAAAACTGTTTTCGGAGTCTAGTTATGTCGGAGAGTAGGAATTCTTTTTACTCCTCAGCCCCTTCGTCGCTCTGGTAAGGAATCTTGACGTAGGTGTTTTGAATTACTCCTCTTCCCCTTCAAATTTTTTTTAGGATCACGCAGTTGGTTTTTCGATCATTGGTTCTCATCTCTTTTTATCCGGTGCATTTCTCGTCTAGTTGACGCCTCTTCATCGTTGTCAAGTTCAATCCTCAGTTGTCTTCTTTTCCCACCCACCCACCCCTTTTTCTTGTCGGAACCGGAGTTCGTAATCGAGTATCCATTCTACTCGTGCGAAGTCTTTGCTTTCTCTCCTCAATGATTTCAACCGGTGTTTTCTCTTCAAGATATTCGTCGGTTTCCCCCTCCAAGTTGCCTTTGTTTTCCCGCCCTCCCACCCTTCTCTTCCCAGAGTCTGAGTCTCTCTCGACCATCTATTTCATTCGTGTGGAGCCTCTTCAGTCTTCCCTCAATCATTTCAACCGGTGAATTCTCGTTTTGTGCGACATTCTTCATCTCTTTTCTTCTCCGGTGGATTCAATTCAAGTTTTTCATTGTCGATTGTATTCTTTCCCTCAGCTCAAGTGTTTTCCCTGCTCGTTCGCCTCTCGCTAGTTTATCCTTCCGGAGTGTTCAACACATCTCAGGAGATTTGTCGATGTTTGAATTAATTCAAGGCTGTCACCTCATTTAAATATTTCAATTGTTTCGGTGCATCATCTAGCTGTTCAACATCCCTTTCCAACGGTGTTTTTCTCTTCAGTGGGCCCTAACCCACAGGTCTTTTCCCAGGATCTTACCTGACTCTTCTGATTTTCCCGGAGTTATTCCCAATTCTTTTCAAGTGTGACGTAAGAATGAATTTCATTAGTCACATGCCTTCTCCCAAGATCGTTTTCAAATTCTTTTCATTGTTGGCTCAACCTATTAGCTTTTCATTCTCCCGAGTATCTCAGTAATTTTGGTGGTGTTTATCGTCGTCATTTGAAGACCGGTAGTAGTTTTCCTAAATCTCGTCCGTTCTCCCGGAGATTCATGGTGCTAGCTCGATGTTATCCTATCTAATTGTTTCCAGTCATGCAAATTCTTTTCATCCATCCGGAGTATTTCAGGAGTTACTTTCCTTCTCAATCATCCGGAGGCCATCTTTTCGGAAGATTTCTTCGTTCCAAGTTTTCAAAGTCGTTCTCCAATTATTCTATATCCGTGCCCCGTCGTTCGTCTCAATATTCTTCCGGTGCTTCGTTCAAGTATTCTTCTATCAGTTCGCGATCTCTTTGTTCTCTTGCATTTTAATTCCCTCAAGTATCTCCGTGCTTCTCTAATTCTTCCCGGTGTTTCATCCTCTTTCGTCAGTCATTTCCGAATTTCTTACGGTGGTTCTTTCAAGATTCTTTTTCCTTGTTTATCATATTAATTCATTCGTTCTTTCCAATCCTACCGGTGGTTCATGAAGACCTTCTCAAGTTTGCGATATGTCACTTCTCAATCCTTCTCATCAAGAATAAGTAGTATGCAAATCCATTACTTCTCATCAATTTAATTGGTGGAGGATAAGCATAACATAATTCTTATTCTCATTTCATCGTGGTCAAGTTGATTAATTCTTTCTTTGGAGATTGTTCGTGATGAGTGTTTTTCTCGGATCTAAGTGTTTTCATGTTTTCTTTTCCGGAGTTCAAGTTTCCTTGGCCATCTCGTCGGAACCTCCATCTAAATCATCGCGACGCTCAATTTATTCTTTCTTCCTCCATTCTATCTCATCATCCTTTTTTGTTACCGGAGTTCTTTATGGTGGTTCTTCATGATTTAATTCAGTCTTCAAGAGTTCATCAAGATTTTGTTGGCGGAGTTCAAGCATCTTTTCTTCTCGCGTCTCGAAGTGCAATTAATTCTCCGTATTCTTTAGAATTGGAGTTTTGCATTTCTTTGTTCTTTTCAGTTATTCAAATCCGCTCAATCCTTCCTTCTAAGTTCTTTTCATTCAAATTCTTTCAATTCTTCCGGAGGCATTGCGTTGTTTATCTCGTCAAGTGTCATTCCATCTTCTGAAGCTCATGTTCTATTCTTTCCTTGTTCAACCGGTGTGCTGCCTAAATCCTTTCAGTCTTATCCATTTCTTTTCTCATTCTAACCATTCCGGTTAGAACGAGTGATTTCATAGTCTTTCTGATTCCGTGAGCCTTCAATTCTCGTCATTCTCGTCATTCTCATCGTTTCTCTCTTCTTCTCGTGTGCTCGCGATTCTTTGTTTTCCTCTCTTCAATCCTTGTTTCACCTCTTCTTCTTTCTCTTCCGTCTCGGTCCTAAGATCTCGGGACGAGATCTCTTGTTAGTGGAGGAGTGTTGTAACGCCCCGGATTCGATGCGCCAGGTGTCCGCCAGTTATTCGCCGTCGTTGCCATGTCATTTGCTTGCGTGTTTCACTTTGCCATGTCATCATCTGCATTTCATATCATGTCATCATGTGCATTTCATTTTGCGTACGTGTTCGTCTCATGCATCCGAGCATTTTCCCCGTTGTCCGTTTTGCAATCCGGCACTCCTATGTTCCCCAGCGCCCCCTTTTACCTCTTTTCATGTGCGGGTGTTAAACGGTCTCGGAATGGATCGAGGTTTGTCAAGCGGCCTTGGTATAGCACCGTGAACCGCTGTCAAGTTTCGGATCATTTGGAGGTCGTTTGATACTCCAACGGTTAACCGGGTAACCGCAAAGGCCTCTTTTATCTTGCAGCCCAACACCCTTCCAAATTGGCCCAAAACCCACCAAACTCCCCTCCATGCTCTCGGTCATTCGATCACGATCGCGTGGCCGAAAACCGCACCTCATTTGGAGTCTCCTAGCTCCTCTACCTATAAATATGTGCCTCCCGAAATTTTGGGTCCAAACCTAACTAACCTCCCTTCCATGCCGGACATGTCCATCCGCCGCCGGACATGTCCGCCGCGTCCCGGCCAATCCGGGCACGCCACGTGGCGCCCGTCCGTCCGCCGCCGCGGCCGGAGAGTCCGGATCGGGCCCTCCGCCCCATCCGCCGCCCGCCGTCCGCCCGCTCCGCCCGCTCGCCGCCCGCTCTCCCGCTTCGCCGCCGGGCTCCACCGCCGCGCCCGTTGCCGTCGGCCGCCCGCCCCGCCGCCCGGCCACGCCACCAGAGCCGCTCGGCGCCACCTGTTCCGCGCCCGGATCCGCCGCCCTCCGCCCGCCCGTCCTCCTCGGCCCTTCCTCGCCCGCAGGCCGCCGCCCCGCCGTGGCTCGGTCGCCGCCGCCTCCTTCCCCGATCCAGGCGGGATCGGGAGGAGGACGACGCGCCTCCAGCGCCGCCGCCCGGGTGGGCCTCCTGCCCCGGCCCCGCAGGCCCGGCAGCCTCCCCGGCTTGCTCCTCCTCTGACCTGGGCCGGGCCCGCTAGGTGAGCAGTGCGCAGCCCGCCTATTCCCCGCCGTGAGCGTAATTTAGTGTGCCACGCTCATCCTGTTTTTTTTGAAAACTGCTAAGTCCCCGAAATTTGCACATTATCATGCTACATTCATCATGCCATAACTCTCTGCATATTGCTCCGTTTCGTGCGTGTAATATGTCAAATTGTTCGTCTCGACGAGTACTTCATTTCATTCCATTGCATCATTTTCATTTGAGCTCATCTTGATGCCCGAAATGCTGTTGGAAGAGTGCTATGTGATGTTAGTTTCAGATTCTTATCAGAACATGCACTTTTGTCATTTTTGCCATGATTGATGTGTGCATCCTATGATCTTGAGTCCTACATGTGTTTTGTAATATGCCATGCCATCTTTACAGGGTGTATGCCATGTATTTTGTGATCTCTGTGGTGACTAGCACAAGCATGCAAACTAGGCTTCATGATGTTGATGATTTCAGCCCTGTTCTGCTGATATTTTTATGCCATGTAAACTTGATGCTACCGAGAGATCCATGCTTATTTTGAGATACTTCAGTAACGATTATTTGAACATATGGTTATTCTCTATCCATCTATGCCCTTGTTTGCAATTATGGAGTGCCATAGCTTGAGTCAATCGAGCTCTACTTTTGCTATAAAATGTTTCCTGGCAGGTTGTTTACATGTTATTAAATTTTGCCAAGGTTGTTGTAGTTGATCCTTGCATGCTATGTTGTTGTTCTTGCCATGTATAGCTTCTATTCCATGTCTTCTTACTGTGAGTTGCCTTGCCATGCCATGTATTGCTCTGTGGTGAGTGGTTCAAGCTCACCAACATGTCTACTTATTGTTGTTCCTGCCATGTATAAATCTGTAATATAACTTGCCATGTTTACATGGGTGCCATCATATCTTGTGTTCCTTTTTGGCTCATGGTCAGTAAAGGACTTTTGTTCTATCTATTTAGTAGATTCATGCCATGCCTTTGTTTGCCATGATAAGTTCCTGTAACATGTTGTTTGATAGCCCTAAACATTGCAACTTGATGTTATTTCTGCTAAAGTCTGAAACTGTTATTATTTGCAATCTTGCCATGTCATTTTGAGCATGTTCTAGTGATTTCTGGAGATAGCTCAGTGTTCATGTTTTGTCATGATTTACCTATACTTCATGTCCATGCCTTTTGTTATCATGTTAAGATGCTGAAGCTTGTTGTTTTGGTGCTTGCAATATGCCTAGTTGCTGTTTTGGACAGATTGTTGCTATAATTTGTTTCATGTGTATGTGTTGCACCGTTGCTCCGTTTTGAGTGTGCTCTATATGAAACTTGCTTGTTGTTGCATGTAGTTTCATATTATCATGTTGCATCCACGTTTTGAGGTGTTTGCTTGATGTTTGTATGCATTTTGCATCAATGCCATGCTTAACTTGTTTTGCTCATATCTTCTAGGCCGTAGCTCCGAATCTAATGAACTTTATATGTAACTTGACTAGAATTTCGTGTAGATCATCGTGGTGCATCTTAACTTGCTGTTTAACAACTTTAACATAAGTTTTATTCAGATCTGGACCAATTTCGAAATTTGCATATGAGGACTTACCAGAATTATTCTATGTTGTTTCCGGCCTCATTTAAACTTGCTTTGATGTGTTGCTCTTGTTTGCATCATCTTTTGCCATGAGTAGCTTCATGTAGTCTTGTCATGCATCATGCTTGTTTGTGCATCATGCCTTGTTCATGTGTGGTGTGTTTACCTATGTGGTGTGCTTCTTCTTGTTAGTTCCTGCTTCGTTGCGATCGTGAGGATTCGTTCATCTACGCTTGGTTCGGCTTCATCCATTCATCTTCTTCATGGACTCGTTCTTCCTCCTTGTGGGATTTCAGGCAAGATGACCGTTACCCTGGATCTCACTACTATCATTGCTATGCTAGTTGCTTCGTTCTATCGCTATGCTGCGCTACCTATTACCTGTTTATCAAGCCATCCCAAATTGCCATGTCAAACTCTAAGATTTTGCACCCTTCCTAGCAAACCGTTGTTTGGCTATGTTACCGCTTTGCTCAGCCCCTCTTATAGCGTTGTTAGTTGCAGGTGAAGATGAAGTTTGTTCCTTGTTGGAACATGGAGATATTGTTCCTTGTTGGAACATGTTTACTTGTTGGGATATCACAATATATCTTATATTATTAATGCATCTATATACTTGGTAAAGGGTGGAAGGCTCGGCCTTATGCCGGTGTTTTGTTCCACTCTTGCCGCCTAGTTTCCGTCATATCGGTATTATGTTCCCGGATTTTGCGTCCCTAACGCGGTCGGGTGATTTATGGGACCCCTTGACAGTTCGCTTTGAATAAGACTCCTCCAAAGAAGGCCCAACATTGGTTTTACCATTTGCCTCACCACCACCTATTTTCCTTGGGAGTAATTAACCCAAGGGTCATCTTTATTAGCCCCGGGCCAATGCTTGTCTAAGTGTTGGTCCAAACCAGAGCCACTTGCGGTGCCGCCCTAGGCAACTTGGGGTATCGTCGGTTGTTGTGCGTAGTGTTCATCCGGTCGTGGCTCGAGGCGAGATCTGTGCGGCTACTATCGAGGTGTCGGCACGCACGCCGTGAGGTCTTGCTGGTCTTGTTTTATTGCTGTCGAAATGTCTTGTAGCCGGATTCCGAGACTGATCGGGTCTTCCCGGGAGAAGGAATATCCTTCGTTGATCGCGAGAGCTTATCATGGGCTAAGTTGGGACACCCTGCAGGTATAAACTTTCGAGAGTCGTGCCCGCGGTTATGTGGCAGATGGGAATTTGTTAATATCCGGTTGTAGTAAACTTGAAGTAAACTCTTCTAAAATACACCAACCGTAAAGCGTAACCGTGAGTGTCTCTTTTCGGGTTGATCGAGAGGAGAACACGGTTTCTGGGTTATGTCTGACGTAAGTAGGAGTTCAGGATCACTTCTTGATCATTAGTAGTTGACGACCGTTCCTTTGTTTCTCTTCTCGCTCTCATTTGCGTATGTTAGCCACTATATATGCTTAGTCGCTGCTGCAACCTCACCACTTTACCCCTTTCCTTTCCCATTTAGCTTTGCTAGTCTTGATACCCATGGTAATGGGATTGCTGAGTCCTCGTGGCTCACAGATTACTACACCACCAGTTGCAGGTACAGATTATGTGATGATCATGAAGCGAGAGCGTTGCTTGTCTGTTTTGGAGTTCTTCTTCTGCTTCTTCGATCAGGGGATAGGTTCCAGGTCGGCAGCCTGGGCTAGCAGGGTGGATGTCGTTTGAGCTTCTGTTTATGTTTCATCCGTAGTCGGATGTTGATCTTGTATGTTGTATTGTTGTATTCATGTGACATGGTATGTATTGTATGTATCCCCATCTATTTTGTAATGTTGATGTAATGATATCCACCTTGCAAAAGCGTTTCAATATGCGGGTCTATCCTTGGTGGGACCGTCGAGTTCCTTTTGGATAGGGTCGCATATTGGGCGTGACAAGTTGGTATCGAGCCTCGATGACCCTAGGAGCCCCTTGATTGATCGTGTAGTTTGGCCGTTGTCGAGTCTAGATGAAAACTGTTTTGAGTCTAGTTATGTCGGAGAGTAGGAATTCTTTTACTCCTCAGCCCTTCGCCGCTCTGGTAAGGAATCTTGACGTAGGTGTTTTTAATTACTCCTCTTCCCCTTCAAATTTTTTTTAGGATCACGCAGTTGGTTTTCCGATCATTGGTTCTCATCTCTTTTTATCTGGTGCATTTGTCGTCAAGTTGACGCCTCTTCATCGTTGTCAAGTTCAATCCTCAGTTGTCTTCTTTTCCCACCCACCCACCCCTTTTTCTTGTCGGAACCGGAGTTCGTAATCGAGTATCCATTCTACTCGTGCGAAGTCTTTGCTTTCTCTCCTCAATGATTTCAACCGGTGTTTTCTCTTCAAGATATTCGTCGGTTTCCCCCTCCAAGTTGCCTTTGTTTTCCCGCCCTCCCACCCTTCTCTTCCCGGAGTCTGAGTCTCTCTCGACCATCTATTTCATTCGTGTGGTGCCTCTTCAGTCTTCCCTCAATCATTTCAACCGGTGAATTCTCGTTTTGTACGACATTCTTCATCTCTTTTCTTCTCCGGTGGATTCAATTCAAGTTTTTCATTGTCGATTGTATTCTTTCCTCAGCTCAAGTGTTTTCCCTGCTCGTTCGCCTCTCGCTAGTTTATCCTTCCGGAGTGTTCAACACATCTCAGGAGATTTGTCGGTGTTTGAATTAATTCGAGGCTGTCACCTCATTTAAATATTTCAATTGTTTCGGTGCATCATCTAGCTGTTCAACATCCCTTTCCAACGGTGTTTTTCTCTTCAGTGGGCCCTAACCCACAGGTCTTTTCCCAGGATCTTACCTGACTCTTCTGATTTTCCCGGAGTTATTCCCAATTCTTTTCAAGTGTGACGTAAGAATGAATTTCATTAGTCACATGCCTTCTCCCAAGATCGTTTTCAAATTCTTTTCATTGTTGGCTCAACCTATTCGCTTTTCATTCTCCCGGAGTATCTCAGTAATTTTGGTGGTGTTTATCGTCGTCATTTGAAGACCGAAGTAGAGTTTTCCCTAAATCTCGTCCGTTCTCCCGGAGATTCATGGTGCTAGCTCGATGTTATCCTATCTAATTGTTTCCAGTCATGCAAATTCTTTTCATCCATCCGGAGTATTTCAGGAGTTACTTTCCGTCTCAATCATCCGGAGGCCATCTTTTCGGAAGATTTCTTCGTTCCAAGTTTTCAAAGTCGTTCTCCAATTATTCTATATCCGTGCCCCGTCGTTCGTCTCAATATTCTTCCGGTGCTTCGTTCAAGTATTCTTCTATCAGTTCGCGATCTCTTTGTTCTCTTGCATTTTAATTCCCTCAAGTATCTCCGTGCTTCTCTAATTCTTCCCGGTGTTTCATCCTCTTTAAATCGGTCATTTCCGAATTTCTTACGGTGGTTCTTTCAAGATTCTTTTTCCTTGTTTATCATATTAATTCATTCGTTCTTTCCAATCCTACCGGTGGTTCATGAAGACCTTCTCAAGTTTGCGATATGTCACTTCTCAATCCTTCTCATCAAGAATAAGTAGTATGCAAATCCATTACTTCTCATCAATTTAATTGGTGGAGGATAAGCATAACATAATTCTTATTCTCATTTCATCGTGGTCAAGTTGATTAATTCTTTCTTTGGAGATTGTTCGTGATGAGTGTTTTTCTCGGATCTAAGTGTTTTCATGTTTTCTTTTCCGGAGTTCAAGTTTCCTTGGCCATCTCGTCGGAACCTCCATCTAAATCATCGCGACGCTCAATTTATTCTTTCTTCCTCCATTCTATCTCATCATCCTTTTTTGTTACCGGAGTTCTTTATGGTGGTTCTTCATGATTTAATTCAGTCTTCAAGAGTTCATCAAGATTTTGTTGGCGGAGTTCAAGAATCTTTTCTTCTCGCGTCTCGAAGTGCAATTAATTCTCCGTATTCTTTAGAATTGGAGTTTTGCATTTCTTTGTTCTTCTCAGTTATTCAAATCCGCTCAATCCTTCCTTCTAAGTTATTTTCATTCAAATTCTTTCAATTCTTCCGGAGGCATTGCGTTGTTTATCTCGTCAAGTGTCATTCCATCTTCTGAAGCTCATGTTCTATTCTTTCCTTGTTCAACCGGTGTGCTGCCTAAATCCTTTCAGTCTTATCCGTTTCTTTTCTCATTCTAACCACTCCGGTTAGAACGAGTGATTTCATAGTCTTTCTGATTCCGTGAGCCTTCAATTCTCGTCATTCTCGTCATTCTCATCGTTTCTCTCTTCTTCTCGTGTGCTCGCGATTCTTTGTTTTCCTCTCTTCAATCCTTGTTTCACCTCTTCCTCTTTCTCTTCCGTCTCGGTCCTAATATCTCGGGACGAGATATCTTGTTAGTGGAGGAGTGTTGTAACGCCCCGGATTCGATGCGCCAGGTGTCCGCCAGTTATTCGCCGTCGTTGCCATGTCATTTTCTTGCGTGTTGCACTTTGCCATGTCATCATCTGCATTTCATATCATGTCATCATGTGCATTTCATTTTGCATACGTGTTCGTCTCATGCATCCGAGCATTTTCCCCGTTGTCCGTTTTGCAATCCGGCACTCCTATGTTTCCCAGCGCCCCCTTTTACCTCTTTTCATGTGCGGGTGTTAAACGGTCTCGGAATGGATCGAGGTTTGTCAAGCGGCCTTGGTATAGCACCGGTAGACCGCCTGTCAAGTTTCGGATCATTTGGAGGTCGTTTGATACTCCAACGGTTAACCGGGTAACCGCAAAGGCCTCTTTTATCTTGCAGCCCAACACCCTACCAAATTGGCCCAAAACCCACCAAACTCCCCTCCATGCTCTCGGTCGTTCGATCACGATCGCGTGGCCGAAAACCGCACCTCATTTGGAGTCTCCTAGCTCCCTCTACCTATAAATATGTGCCTCCCCCGAAATTTTCGAGTCCAAACCCTAGCCAACCTCCCCCTCCGCGCGCCGGACATGTCCATCCCGCCGCCGGACATGTCCGCCGCGTCCCCGGCCAATCCGGGCACGCCACGTGGCGCCCGGTTAAATCCCCGCCGCCCGCGGCCGGAGAGCCGGATCGGGCCCTCCTGCCCATCCGCGCCGCCGTCCGCCCGCTCGCCGCGCCCTCTCCGCTTCGCCGCCGCAGCTCGCCGCCGCCAGCGCCCGTTGCCGCCCGGCCGCCAGCGCGCCACCCGAGCGCTCGGCGCCGCCCTGTTCAGCGCCCGGATCCGCCGCCCTCGCCGCCCGTCCTCCTCCGGCCCTTCCTCGCCCGCGAGCCGCCGCCCGCCGTGGCTCGGTGCGCCGCCTCCTTCCCGATCCAGCGGGATCGGGAGGAGGACGACGCGCCTCCAGCGCCGCCGCCCTGGTGGGCCTCCTGCCCCGGCCCCGCAGGCCCGGCAGCCTCCCCGGCTTGCTCCTCCTCTGACCTGGGCCGGGCCCGCTAGGTGAGCAGTGCGCAGCCCGCCTATTCCCCGCCGTGAGCGTAATTTAGTGTGCCACGCTCATCCTGTTTTTTTTCAGAAAACTGCTAAGTCCCCGAAATTTGCACATTATCATGCTACATTCATCATGCCATAACTCTCTGCATATTGCTCCGTTTCGTGCGTGTAATATGTCAAATTGTTCGTCTCGACGAGTACTTCATTTCATTCCATTGCATCATTTTCATTTGAGCTCATCTTGATGCCCGAAATGCTGTTGGAAGAGTGCTATGTGATGTTAGTTTCAGATTCTTATCAGAACATGCACTTTTGTCATTTTTGCCATGATTGATGTGTGCATCCTATGATCTTGAGTCCTACATGTGTTTTGTAATATGCCATGCCATCTTTACAGGGGTGTATGCCATGTATTTTTGTGATCTCTGTGGTGACTAGCACAAGCATGCAAACTAGGCTTCATGATGTTGATGATTTCAGCCCTGTTCTGCTGATATTTTTATGCCATGTAAACTTGATGCTACCGAGAGATCCATGCTTATTTTGAGATACTTCAGTAACGATTATTTGAACATATGGTTATTCTCTATCCATCTATGCCCTTGTTTGCAATTATGGAGTGCCATAGCTTGAGTCAATCGAGCTCTACTTTTGCTATAAAATGTTTCCTGGCAGGTTGTTTACATGTTATTAAATTTTGCCAAGGTTGTTGTAGTTGATCCTTGCATGCTATGTTGTTGTTCTTGCCATGTATAGCTTCTATTCCATGTCTTCTTACTGTGAGTTGCCTTGCCATGCCATGTATTGCTCTGTGTTGAGTGGTTCAAGCTCACCAACATGTCTACCTATTGTTGTTCCTGCCATGTATGAATCTGTAATATAACTTGCCATGTTTACATGGGTGCCATCATATCTTGTGTTCCTTTTTGGCTCATGGTCAGTAAAGGACTTTTGTTCTATGTATTTAGTAGATTCATGCCATGCCTTTGTTTGCCATGATAAGTTCCTGTAACATGTTGTTTGATAGCTCTAAACATTGCAACCTGATGTTATTTCTGCTAAAGTCTGAAATCTATTATTTGCAATCTTGCCATGTCATTTTGAGCATGTTCTAGTGATTTCTGGAGACAGCTCAGTGTTCATGTTTTGTCATGATTTACCTGTACTTCATGTCCATGCCTTTTGTTATCATGTTAAGATGCTGTAGCTTGTTGTTTTGGTGCTTGCAATATGCCTAGTTGCTGTTTTGGACAGATTGTTGCTATAATTTGTTTCATGTGTATGTGTTGCACCGTTGCTCCGTTTTGAGTGTGCTCTATATGAAACTTGCTTGTTGTTGCATGTAGTTTCATATTATCATGTTGCATCCATGTTTTGAGGTGTTTGCTTGATGTTTGTATGCATTTTGCATCAATGCCATGCTTAACTTGTTTTGCTCATATCTTCTAGGCCGTAGCTCCGAATCTAATGAACTTTATATGTAACTTGACTAGAATTTCGTGTAGATCATCATGGTGCATCTTAAATTGCTGTTTAACAACTTTAACATAAGGTTTATTCAGATCTGGACCAATTTCGAAATTTGCATATGAGGACTTACCGGAATTATTCTATGTTGTTTCCGGCCTCATTTAAACTTGCTTTGATGTGTTGCTCTTGTTTGCATCATATTTTGCCATGAGTAGCTTCATGTAGTCTTGTCATGCATCATGCTTGTTTGTGCATCATGCCTTGTTCATGTGTGGTGTGTTTACCTATGTGGTGTGCTTCTTCTTGTTAGTTCCTGCTTCGTTGCGATCGTGAGGATTCGTTCGTCTACGCTTGGTTCGGCTTCATCCGTTCATCTTCTTCATGGACTCGTTCTTCTTCCTTGCGGGATTTCAGGCAAGATGACCGTTACCCTGGATCTCACTACTATCATTGCTATGCTAGTTGCTTCGTTCTATCGCTATGCTGCGCTACCTATTACCTGTTTATCAAGCCATCCCAAATTGCCATGTCAATCTCTAAGCTTTTGCACGCTTCCTAGCAAACCGTTGTTTGGCTATGTTACCGCTTTGCTCAGCCCCTCTTATAGCGTTGTTAGTTGCAGGTGAAGATGAAGTTTGTTCCTTGTTGGAACATGGAGATGTTGTTCCTTGTTGGAACATGTTTACTTGTTGGGATATCACAATATATCTTATATTATTAATGCATCTATATACTTCGTAAAGGGTGGAAGGCTCGGCCTTATGCCTGGTGTTTTGTTCCACTCTTGCCGCCCTAGTTTCCGTCATATCGGTATTATGTTCCCGGATTTTGCGTCCCTAACGCGGTCGGGTGATTTATGGGACCCCCTTGACAGTTCGCTTTGAATAAGACTCCTCCAGCAAGGCCCAACATTGGTTTTACCATTTGCCTCACCACCACGTATTTTCCTTGGGAGTAATTAACCCAAGGGTCATCTTTATTCAGCCCCGGGCCAATGCTTGTCTAAGTGTTGGTCCAAACCAGAGCCACTTGCGGTGCCGCCCCTAGGCAACTTGGGGTATCGTCGGTTTGTCGTCGTAGTTTTCATCCGGTCGTGGCTTTGAGCCGAGATATGTGCGGCTACTATCGAGGTGTCGGCACGCCGGAGGTCTTCTGGTCTTGTTTTATTCTTTGTCGAAATGTCTTGTAGCCGGATTCGAGACTGATCGGGTCTTCCCGGGAGAAGGAATATCCTTCGTTGATCGCGAGAGCTTATCATGGGCTAAGTTGGGACACCCTGCAGGTATAAACTTTCGAGAGCCGTGCCCGCGGTTATGTGGCAGATGGGAATTTGTTAATATCCGGTTGTAGTAAACTTGAAGTAAAATCTTCTAAAATACACCAACCGTAGCGTAACGTGAGTGTCTCTTTTGGGGTTGATCGAGAGGAGAACACGGTTTCGGGTTATGTCTGACGTAAGTAGGAGTTCAGGATCACTTCTTGATCATTACTAGTTGACGACCGTTCCTTTGTTTCTCTTCTCGCTCTCATTTGCGTATGTTAGCCACTATATATGCTTAGTCGCTGCTGCAACCTCACCACTTTACCCCTTCCTTTCCCATTTAGCTTTGCTAGTCTTGATACCCATGGTAATGGGATTGCTGAGTCCTCGTGGCTCACAAATTACTACACCACCAGTTGCAGGTACAGGTTATGCGATGATCATGACGCGAGAGCGTTGCTTGTCTGTTTTGGAGTTCTTCTTCTGCTTCTTCGATCAGGGGATAGGTTCCAGGTCGGCAGCCTGGGCTAGCAGGGTGGATGTCGTTTGAGCTTCTGTTTATGTTTCATCCGTAGTCGGATGTTGATCTTGTATGTTGTATTGTTGTATTCATGTGACATGGTATGTATTGTATGTATCCCCATCTATTATGTAATGTTGATGTAATGATATCCACCTTGCAAAAGCGTTTCAATATGCGGGTCTATCCTTGGTGGGACCGTCGAGTTCCTTTTGGATAGGGTCGCATATTGGGCGTGACAGCCAGGGAGGCCTGGGACATGGTAAAGACGCGGTACACGAAGGCTGACCCAAACCACATGGCCGAGGTTGGACTTGTGGGGCCTGATGGGATGGAGATCCCTGTAAGCTTAGTGTACGGCCAAGTAGAATTGGCCGCCAAGTATTCCCAGCAAGATTGTAAATTAGATAGCCTATTAGATGGCATTGAGGAGGAATACAATGAGTCGAGTTGACTATGTAAAAATATGACATGAAAGAATGTCTTCTAGCGGATTGTAGATCGTTTGTCATAGCGGACCTTTTAAGCCGACCTCGGGACCCAATAGTCCGGACTGTGTCCGAATACCTTCGTGGTTATATAAGAACCGGGGTATGCATGGAGACAAGGCGTAGGGGTCATTATTGCTGTACCAGACAAGTGCCCAACTAGCTATGTTATATTACATGGGTAGTAAGAAACATCTTCCAGGGAGAATAGTTCCGTTAAGGGTTCCTTTCATTGGGATGCATGCCCTAAAGTGCATGTCAAAGCTGCTATAAAAGAAGAAAATCATCTGGGGGCAGATGGGTAAATAGTTAAAAATCATCTTTCAGTTCACCGACCGAATATTCCCTTAAGAAAGCTAGCTTTCGGCTTCACCCATCGAGGTACACATCCGGTGACCCGCAAGAATAATCGCAGAGGTGCTCCTTTACCACCTAGCCGAACAATCGGGAGCGTGAGGGTAAGCACAGGAGCCAGGCAACCCAGCTTGGCCAAAACTTAAGTCATATCGATGCATATAATGGTGAATAAAAGGTACATGTGGAAGTTTAACGCATGTGTTGGGCATGAAGCCCGTATAAATAAGCTTCTGTTAAAGAAGCCCCCAGGTATAATGAGCGCGGACAACGCGTCAAGTATGTGGGAAAAAGGCGCAAACGAGCCTCTAGAGACTTCAAGAAGAAGGAGGAGGAAGGAGAGAAATAAAAGACAGCAAAAATAGAAAATGTGGACGAAGGAAGGAGACGAACTTGGAGTCCGGTGCTTAGGCGTAGAATCTTCGTAGACAGGTTGCGTTCCATGGGTTCGGCTCGAGTCGGTTATCCGATGCGTTTCGCAGACGGTATGCTCCGCCGGTCAGGACCTGGTCGATGATGAAGGGACCTTCCCATTTGGGCTTGAGTTTGTCCTTTTTCTTGTCCGGCAGGCGTAGAACTAGTTCGCCAACGTTATAAGCTTTGGCCCGTACTTCCCTGCTTTGATATCTTCGAGCCTGCTGTTGATATAATGCGGAACGAGCTTTTGCCACGTCGCGCTCCTCCTCCAATGCGTCTAAACTGTCCTGCCGATCGAGCTCGGCTTCTCTTTCTTCATACATGCGCACGCGAGGTGAGTCATGTATTATGTCGCAGGGCAAGACTGCCTCTGCGCCGTACACCATAAAGAATGGTGTGAATCCGGTAGTACGATTCGGCATGGTCCGCAGCCCCCAAAGTACGGAGTCGAGCTCCTCAACCCAGTGCGTGTTAGATTCCTTGAGGGACCGCACTAATCTAGGTTTAATGCCGCTCATGATTAGACCATTTGCTCGTTCGACTTGGCCGTTGGTTTGAGGGTGATAGACTGAGGCGTGTCGAGCTTGATGCCCATGTTTTTGCACCATAATTTGACCTCATCGGCCGTGAAGTTGGTGCCGTTATCGGTGATGATCTTGTGGGGACACCGTAACGATGCACTACCCTGATATGAAGTCTATCACCGGTCCGGATTCGCCGTTTAACAGTCTTGTCCTCTATCCATTTGGTGAATTTATCCACCATGACCAATAGGTATTTTTGCTTGTGGGTTCCTCCCTTAAGGGTACAACCATGTCAAGCCCCTGCACCATGACGGCCAGGTGATGGCTATAGTTTTGAGGGTGGTGGGTGGCATGTGGCTTTGGTTAGCAAAAGCTGGCAACCAACGCATCGTTGGACTAAGCCATCTTGATTCTGCCCGGGCCGTCGGCCAATAAAATCATGTACGGAAGGCCTTGCCTACAAGGGCCCGGGCTGCGGCGTGGTGCCCACCCAGTCCGGCATGAATTCCAGCTAGGAGGTTTCGCCCTTCCTCTTCGGAGATACACTTTTGAAGGACTCCGGTAGTGCTTTTCTTATAAAGCTCTCCCTCATGAACTTTATAGGCTTTAGATCGCCGTACTATGTAGCGAGCCTCATTTTGGTCTTCGGGGAGTTCCTGCCTAGTTAAGTAGGCTAGGAATGGTTCCGTCCACGGGGCGATAACCGCCATTATTTCGTGGGCGGAGGGTGTTATCTCGGTGGCAGAGCCTCCGATTGTGTCAGCGTGTTCGGCGTCAGGCAGTGCGGTTGGGTCCGGATTGTTATTTCCGGACTCCCCTTCCCATAGTACGGATGGCTTGAATAGCTGTTCCAGGAAGATGTTGGGCGGGACGGCATCGCGTTTTGCACCGATGCATGCCAATATGTCTGCCGCCTGGTTGTTATCCCGGGCTATATGATGAAATTCGAGCCCTTCGAACCGTGCTGACATTTTTAGGACCGCATTGCGATATGCTGCCATTTTCGGATCGTTGTCATCAAAGTCTCTGTTTATTTGAGATATCGCGAGGTTCGAATCCCCACGCACCTCTAGGCGTTTAATGACCATGGAGACTGCCATCCGGAGGCCGTGCAGAAGGGCCTCGTATTCGGCTGCGTTGTTGGAGTCCGTATACATTATCTGAAGGACATATTGGACTGTGTCCCTGGTTGGGGACGTCAAGACGACGCCAGCTCCCAGGCTGGCCAACATTTTGGAGCCGTCAAAGTGCATGATCCAATTGAAGTATGCGTCGTACTCTTTAGGGAGTTCGGCTTCGGTCCATTCGGCCAGGAAGTCGGCTAAAACCTGCGACTTGATAGCTCGTCGTGGCTTGTAGGTTATGTCGAATGGAAGGAGCTTTATGGCCCATTTAGCAATCCGGCCCGTCGCGTCGCGGTTGTTTATAATGTCATTAAGAGGTACTTCGGAGGCTACCATTATCGAACACTCTTGAAAGTAGTGTCGCAGCTTCCGGGATGCCATGAACACCGCGTATGCTATCTTTTGATAATGTGGGTACTGGACTTGCATGGAGTGAGGACGGTGGACACATAATAAACCGGTTTTGAAGAGGGAACCGTGTCCGTCCGCTTTCGTTCGACAACGAGCACCGCTACGACAACTTGATGTGTTGCGGCGATATATAATAGCATTGGTTCGCCCATGTTGGGCGCGCCAGACCGGATTGTTGCCAATATGGCTTTTATCTCTTCGAGTCCGCCGTTATGGCATCCGCCCACTCGAAGTGTTTGGTGCGGGAGGAGGCGGTAAAGGGTAACGCCTTTTCTCCCAAGCGAAATAAAGCGGCTTAGAGCCGCCACGCATCCGTCAATTTTGTATTTGTTTGAGGTCTTTTGAATATCCAATTGTGACAGAGATCGGATCTTGGCTGGGTTTGCTTCAATTCCTCTACCGGACACAATGAAGACCAGGAGCTTTCGGTGGAACGCCAAGACGATTTTCTCGGATTGAGATTGATGTCATATTTTCAAGATTGTCGAATGTGAGCCTCAAGTCGTCTACTAGAGTTTCGACATGCTTTGTTTTGACGACCACGTCATCTACATATGCTTCCACCGTTTTGCCGATCTGGTTTGCGGACATGTATCGAATCATGCGCCGATATGTTGCGCGGCGTTTTGAGCCGAAGGGCATTGTGTTGAAGCGAACGGGCCGTATGGAGTGATGAATGCTGTTGCAGCTTGGTCTGGCTCCACCATCTTGATTTTGTGGTAGCCGGAGTACGCGTCGAGGAAGCACAACGAGTCGTGTCCTGCTGTAGCGTCGATAATTTGATCAATTCGAGGGAGGGGGAAGGGATCCTTTGGGCAAGCCTTATTAAGGTCTTTAAAATCAACACATAGGCGCCAGGATTTATCCTTCTTTGGTACCATCACCAGGTCTGCTAGCCAGTCCGGATGTTTTATATCTCTGATGAATCCGGCTTCCAAAAGTTTGGCTAGCTCCTCTCCCATGGCCTGTCTTTTGGATTCGGAAAAGCGCCGAAGAGCCTGTTTGACTGGCTTGAATCCTTTTAGGATATTTAGGCTGTGCTCGGCCAGCCGGCGTGGGATTACTGGCATGTCTGAAGGGTGCCAGGCGAAGATGTCCCAGTTTTCTCGTAGAAATTCTCGTAGTGCGGCGTCTACATTAGGGTTTAATTGTGCCCCAATGGAGGCCGTCTTTGCAGGGTCCGTTGGGTGGACTTGGAATTTGACTATTTCATCCGCTGGTTTAAAAGAGGTGGACTTGGATCTTTTATCAAGTATCACATCGTCCATGTTCACCGTGGGCGCATCGCAGTGAGTTCCTCGCCGCTAGGGCTTTGATAGTGCCTCGAGGGCTAGTGCAGCTGTCTTGTTTTCGACGCGGAGTGCTATGTTCGGATCACTAGCGAGGGTGATGATTCCGTTAGGTCCGGGCATTTTAAGCTTCATATACCCATAATGGGGTATAGCTTGAAAAATTGTGAATGCCTCTTGCCCTAATAAAGCATGATATCCGCTGCTGAACGGGGCCACTTGAAATGTGACCTCCTCGACCTGTAATTGTCCGTGAGCGAACACTACGCCTAGTGTGATTTTTCCATGCAGCATGCTTCCGGCTAGGGATTATTCCTCTAAAGGTTGTGCTGCTTCGCTCAATGCGGTTCGATCTTATTTCCATTTTTCGGAGGGTTTCCTCATAGATGAGGTTTAGTCCGCTGCCGCCATCCATGAGTACCTTAGTAAGGCGGCAAATCCACTATCGGACCGAGGACCAATGCGGCCGGTACTCGGGCTGTTCAGAATTTAGGTTCGCCTTTGGCGTTAAAGGTAATAGCCGTGTCACCCATGGATTTATTGTTGCTACTTGGTAGACTTCGGCAAGGTTATGGAGTGTTCTTTTCGCATGTTGTTTGATGCGGAAGTCTGGAAGACTATTAACACCGTCTTGGTGTTGCTGGGCTGGGATTCTCAAGCTAGAAGCTCTTCGCCACTTTTGGCCACTGCCGTAGTATCCAACATGCTCAAGGCTATGAGTTGGAGTGGCGCCCTCGTGCTATGAATTTTGCAGGTCCGCTTAGCTAACCCTCCAGTACGGTTCCGTACCATTTAGGGGGTTTTGGTTTTTTGGTGTTTAACCCAGGTGCTTGGTAATGATGCACCCTTTTATTTCGAACTAGGGATGTGTTCGGGGCCGGATTATCCCAAAATTTACTTTCGGTTTTCCAGGCGTTCTCCATCGCACAGTACTTTTGTACTATGGTCACCAAGTCAGCAAAGCGTATAATTTCGCGACGACTTATGGCGTTTAGGATTCCCTTGTCCGTGCAATTGTTGCAGAAAATTGGGACTGCGTCCTCCTCTCGGCAGTCCTTTATCCTGTCCATAACCAGGAGGAATCTGGCCCAGTAATGATGTACTGTTTCAGCGGGCTCTTGCCAAATTCGAGAGAGATCGCTAATGTTTGGGTGGGCGGGTGGAACTAGATCCGGAACCCCGTCCGATTTAGGACTCAGGGGCCGAGAAGTTTCCGAACTCGGAAGTTTGGATTTTTGAGTGTTATCCAATGAATCCAACCCGCTGCCTGACTTTAAGTTCAGGGCTTGATCGACATCCGTCCCTCTGCGGGAATCCGGCATGGAAGGATCGAAATCGGACGTAGCTAGTCCTTAAGATAGAAGAAGAATCGCCGCATTGCTCCTCTATCACAGCAACATGATGGGTAGCCTGGGGAGAGTTGATCTCTCTCAGGTCGGTTTTAGGCCCGATCCGGTCGTAGTCTGTGGCGACTCCCAGGGCGGCGATGCGATCCAAGAGCTCGTTTACGGAGGAGAGCTCGATCGGATCTAACTGTTCGGCAAGTTCGGAATTAACATGGAGATTGGTTTCGATGACTCGAGAGGTCATCGTCGGCGCGGTGGCCGAACTAGCGGTCATGAGAAAACCACCTAACCGAAGAGTCTGACCAGTGGCCAAGGCTTCTTTGGCGATAGTAATGTCTTTAAAGACGAGATGAGGCATCCTACCGATGGCGGCGACACGCAGGAACTCTCAATGAAAGCACCAATGTCGGTGTCAAACCGCGGATCTCGGTAGGGGGTCCCGAACTATGCGCCTAGGCGGATGGTAACAGGAGACAAGGGACATGATGTTTTACCCAGGTTCGGCCCTCTCTATGGAGGTAATACCCTACTCCTGCTTGATTAATATTGATGATATGGGTAGTACAAGAGTAGATCTACCACGAGATCAAGGAGGCTAAACCCTAGAAGCTAGCCTATGGTATGATTGTTGTTCGTCCTACGGACTAAAACCCTCCGGTTTATATAGACACCGGATAGGTTAGGGTTACACAGAGTCGGTTACAATGGTAGGAGATCTACATATCCGTATCGCCAAGATTGCCTTCCACGCCAAGGAAAGTCCCATCCGGACACGGGACGAAGTCTTCAATCTTGTATCTTCATAGTCCAGGTGTCCGGCCAACGGTGATAGTTCGGCTATCCGGACACCCCCTAATCCGGGACTCCCTCACCCATCTACAGCATCAACAACCCAAGACCCTCGTGAGGCGGATGACACCAAGACCTCCGGGAGGAGCGTCCTCCTCAGGCTGGCTCCCGAGGAGCGGTGATTTCCATGCGGGTGTCACCTCGTGAGGCTCGGATGACGTGCGCCATGGCGACCAAGGCCAGGCGGGTGCCAGCTGGCACAGTGAAGCAGTTTACCCTGTGGTGCTAAAGAAGCAACCGCAGGCGCGGAGTCCCAAGGAATCAGCCAAAGGTTTCCATTCCCATGCAACAAGACCAATACCACCCGGACGGCAGGATGGAGGTCATCACCGAGCCCACTTCGGCGTCACGACCAGAGGCTTTTGCAGGCGAAGACTACATTTGTCAGGATAAGATGTACTAGTTGTCTCCCTTCGAATTTGGCCGTTGTGGGATCCCTTCTCTCCTTCACTTGGGAAGAGGACCAAGGCCACTATAAATAGGACCTAGCCACCACCATAGAGGGGGATCAAATCCATTCTACCCTGACCAGCTCATCAGCTCACTAGAGCTCAAGAACACACCTCCTGAGGTTGTTCTCCCACAGTACTAGTTCATCCTCAGTCCCCCGAGGCCAATCCACCACAAAGCAAGAGTAGGGTTTTACACCGCAAGGTGGCCCGAACCTGGGAAAACTGCGGTGTCCCCTTTCCTTTGAGTTCGACGAGCTAGGCCGTCAGATTGGCTAGTAGGCAGACTAGGGAAGTTGAGTTCTTGGCACTGGAGGAGATGGATCGGAAGCTCAAGCTATCTGATAAAGAGCTTGACCTTGTCAACAAACAGCTTGACGAGGCACAAGGGTAGCCGTTTGATGTATTTGCTTGGTGTCGGGTATTGACGATCCGGATTGTATGCTAATCCTTTATCGTAATGATCTTGCAGCTACCGCCGCCGAGGTCGAGGGCTTGGAAGACGCCTTGAAGAAAGTCGATGTAGAGGCGACCGCAAAGAAAACGGCCGCTGACAAAGCAGTGGCCGAGCTTGAGAAGGCCAAGCTTGCCGCTGAGTAGCATGAGGCTCGAGTGACCGAAGTCTAGGTGGAGCTCCAGGATGCCGCCAAGAAGCTGGAGGCCCTTGAGAAGGAGCAGGAGGAGCGATCCTCCCGGCTATCCAAGGTGGAAAAGGAGCTCCAGGAGGCAAGGACCGACGCGCGAGGTGTCCGGGAAGAGCTCCGTCAAGCGGGGCTAATTGGAAATGGTAAGAAATAGTTTGCCCGGCTGATGCGAGTCTGGCGCTCCGCGGGCGTCTTCGCCGAACTTCCAAAGAATGTGGCGGCCGCAGTGAAGCACTATGAGACTCTCGAGGAGGACTCCACGCATCGGCTCTTTTAGTCACAGCTTCTGGATTCCGAGTGTCCTCGCCTCCTTAGTAATCAAATGAAGAAGCTGATGCAGATGCATCGGATGTCCGAGCTGGTCGTGAAGGACCTCTGCGTCAGTCTGTCGCATGCCGAATCTAGAATGGATACCTACTTCGGCCTTGTGCAGAAGCTGCGGGAGGCGCCGCTCCGGATTGACACCATGAAGCGCTCAACGTGCCTTGAGGGGGCGAGGCTTGCGTTTGCGAAGAACATGGTGCATTGGCCAAAGATTAATCGAATGGACATGGCCACTGGCCCTCTGCCCAAGGGAAAAGAGCGTCGTCGCCCTGAGCAGTATTTTGCGCAATGATGAATGGCACGTGGGCGATAGAGGGCCGGTGTTTGAAAGATGTAATGCTGGAGTGATTGTATTAAATTTGTACCAAGTGGACCTTATGCTTTATTATGCGTCCGTCTGACTCTATTTTGTGTTGTCATGATTTAATTTTGACTCCTGTGCAGTCGTATGTTTATTCTGAAAGCTACTAGTCGTCGGCTTTCATCCCCCAGGTGAATATCACGAGGGGTGTTTTGTCTCCGCACTATTACCCTTAGCCAATGTCTTGGTACCCGGAGGCCATAGTGTGCGAGCAAAAGCAATCAATCGGACTATTCAGATTTATTGATTTCACTTAATTAGCCTTAGGAGCTTCACGGTGGGGGCTAAGGACTAGCCCCCGGTGTATTGTGATGTACTTGGGGGTCAACACCTACCCTTTCCGATCACATGGTTAGTGTTAAGACAAACCCTTCGCGTGACACGGCGAAATTGCCAATGATTTTCAGAGTCAAACCTCATCATCGGATCGCTGACCAGTTCGCGCTTACTATGAAGGTCAATTTTCGGCTTTCTCTTCCTGAGGTACTTGACCGGGTAAGCCAGAAGTACAATCACAGGGGTTCTCCCTTTGCCCTCTTAGCCGAACATGCGGATCATAAGGGGCAAGCACAGGAGCCAGGCAACCCAACTATTGACCCAAGACATATATCAGAACTGATGCACATAATGCAATATCCGAGACACCGAACACCCAGCGGAAGGCGGTGCCGGACTTTAAGATATGGAGCTGATGTGTAAATCAAACACTTCTTTAGTTAAATGAATATATTTTCATGACGGGCTTGTTTGAAGAGCGAGTGGAGGATTAGAAAGGAGATATAAAATCACAAGATGCAGATATCTGAACACCATAAAGGGCGTTTCTATTATTTCTCGTGAGCTCAAGACGTCTAACCGTACAGTTCGAACCGCCAATGCATTATTAAAAATAAAAGAGTTTTACAGAGTAAAGGTTTATGCAGAGCCTTGATGCATGAGTCAAAGCCTTCACTGTGCCCTGATGCACGTCTGCACCTTTGCTTCTGAGAGCTGTGGGTTGGGACCTTCCATCAAACCTCGAGGTTTGCGGATCCTGCTGATGAAGCTTTATGCTTCAGGGGTCGGGAATTGATCCCCGGGTCGTCCTAAGACAAGGTAACTCAGAGGTTCGGGTTAGCCAAACATATGCTTCGGATGTATTGATAGATGCCTCACGGTTGCCCATGGTATTTTGAGTGCAAAATTTTGATGACAAGGCACGTGGAGCGCGAAGAATGTGGGCGTGCCATGGGGCGCGTATCCCTATTTGTGGTGGACGCATGCGGGTTCCCATGACGGGGAGCGGGTTCGAACCTGTTTACTATTGTCGCCGGCCTTTACGGTGGGTCGGCATCGGGACCTGTATGAGCCAGATTGGTCTTCGGCCGCTAAGGCCGCAGTGTGCTCTTTGGTTCGAAGTGAGCGTTATGTGTTCCCGTTGATAGTTATGACGCCTAAAGGACCAGGCATCTTCAACTTGAGGTACACGTAATGTCGGCGTTCTGGGAACGGGGGTACCCAGACTTGCCTGCCTGCGGCCTGCGGCGTGGCTCAAGGGGTGGCCCAGTATGGCCCTTCTTAATCAGCACAAGCTCAAGACCCTCCCGAGGGGCCAAGCCTCGCGGGGCGGATGACAGGAAGCTTCCTCAGGCACGGCCTCGTCAGGCTGGCTCGTGAGGAGGCGGAGAGATCAAGGTGGGGTACCTCACGAGGTGCCCATGACGCAAGCCATGTCGACCAAGGGCGCCAGGCGGGCGCCAGCCTGTGCAGTGTCCTCGTTTCCTCTTTGGTGCAAAGGGGGCAAGCGCAGGCAAGAGTATCGAGCAAAGGCATCCGTTTTGGTGCAACAAGACCAAGGCCGTCGCAACGGCAGGAAGGAGGTCATCGTGGAGCCCAAGCCGGCGTCACCACCAGAGCCTTTGACAGGCGAGGACCAACTTTAGTCAGGATAAGTGTACTAGATGTTCCCCTTCAAAATGGCCAATTGTTGGCGCCCTTCCCGCTCAATATTTGGGAAGAGGCCCAGGCCTTCGCCTATAAATAGGACTAGCCCCACACAGAGCAAAGGGGCATCTGGAATCTAGAGAGAGAGAGAGGGTGCGACTGAACTCCCCCTAGCAGTTCATCGCACCGGCCAAGAACAGACCCTCGCGAGGCTGATCTTCCTTGTACTATTCATCATCATCCCAAGAGGCAATCCACCACACCACACACTGGAGTAGGGTGTTACACCACAATGGTGGCCCGAACCAGTATAAACCTTGTGTGTCTTGTGTTGTTCTATTGGTAGTTTAGATCTCAGCGAGGCGGCGAGGAGCAGGTAGGTAGGAGGCGAGATCTCTGCGCGCACCCTAGAGTTCGAACCTAGAGGGTCTGCCGGAACCCGAAATCCAACATTTGGCGCGCCAGGTAGGGGTGCGCCGGAGCTTTCCCTTCCGCCGACACCGCGACTCGCCCTACGATGAGCAGCGCGCCGCCCACTCTGGGTCGCCACGCCACGGTAGCTGGCGCCAGGGGGCTCCGAGCCTTGGCCCCAGCCTTGCGACAGGTGCGGTGGCCGAACAAGTTCAAGCCGGAGACGCCGTCGTGTTACAACGGCACAGCTGATCCGCTGGCCTTCCTGCTGGCATACGAGGATTCCATCCTCGAAGGAGGAGGCGACGACAGGGTCATGGCTAACTGGCTTCCCATGGCCCTCACCGATGCCCCGCGCATGTGGCTCCTCCACCTGCCAGCGGCTTCCGTTGCCTCTTGGGGAGAGCTGCGCGACCTCTTCCTCGCCCAGCACGCTGCGCCGGTGCCCCCGGTCGTCGCGGCTCTCCTAGGCGGCTCGAAGGCGCCACCCTCAGGCCGCCACGTCAAGCCATTCGTCCGCCAGGTCGGTGCTGCCTCCGCGCGGCAGGGGGCTCCCGCAAGTCGGTCGGCGCCCAAGGCCGATCTGGCCTTCAGCTCGGAGGATCACCCCTCCAACTCAGCCTGCTCGGGCGCGCTCCCAATGCTGTGCACCCCCACCATCTGCCAGGTGGCCGTCACCAGGACACTCATCGACGGCGGCGCGGGCCTTAGCGTGCTCTAGATTGAAGCCTTCAGCCTCCTCCACATACCGCCGGAGCGGCTTCAGCCCAGCCGGCCCTTCTTGGGCATCGGGGGCGTTTCATCCAGCTCCCTGGGGCAGATCCGTCTCCCGGTAACCTTCGGCACCTACGACAACTTTCGCACGAAGCTGATCGACTTTGACATCGCTCCCATCGCCTCCCATACAACGCCATCCTCGGCTATCCAGCACTAGCCCGATTCATGGCCGCGACTCACCCAGCGTTCAACCTCATGAAGATGCCCAGGAGCAACGGCGTCCTCACCGTGTCCGGAGACACCGGGGATGCATTGCAGGTACTCAAGCTCGTCTTCAAGGCTGCGGCGTCGGCACAGTCCGCCGACTCAGATGCCCCTGAGTCCAAGGAGGCTGCGCCGGCCAAGAAGAAGCAGTTGTTCACCCAAGACAAGGCAGAAACCAAGCAGATACTGGTCGACGAGGACGGATCCACTAACGCCACCTTCACCATAGGCGCCAACCTCAAACCCGAGAAGGAGGAGGCCCTGGTCAAGTTCCTACGAGCGAATAAGAAGGTGTTCGCATGGGAACCAGATCAGTCGGCAGGAATCCCGAGAGGCGTAATCGAGCATCACCTCAACGTGTGCCCCAACGTACGCCCCGTGAAGCAGAAGGCAAGGCGGCAGTCCACTGAAAAGCAGGCTTTCATCGTCCAAGAGACCCGCAAGTTGGAAGCTGCAGGGGTCATTCGCGAGGTCCGATACCCGGATTGGTTGGCCAACCCGGTTGTCGTGCCAAGGAAAGGGGGGAAGGAGCGCATGTGTGTCGACTTCACCAACCTCAACAAAGCCTGCCCGCAAGATCCATTCCCGCTCCCTCGCATCGATCAGATCGTCGATTCCACCGCCGAGTGTGACCTGTTATGTTTCTTGGATGCCTTCTCTGGGTATCACCAGATCAAGATGGCGGTAGAAGACGTGGAAAAAACGGCCTTCCTGACCCCGTGCGGGGTGTACTGCTACACATGCATGTCGTTCGGGCTGCGCAACGCAGGGGCAACCTTTCAGCGGCTAATGCACATCACCTTGGGCCCGCAGCTCGGGAAGAATGTTGAGGCTTACGTCAATGACATTGTGGTGAAGTCTCGGGAAGCCAGAACCCTGATACAAGACCTGGAGGAAACCTTCGCGAGCCTCAACACAGTGAACCTGCGGCTCAACCCGGAGAAGTGTGAGTTTGGGGTCCCCACGGGCAAGCTCTTGGGCTTCCTCGTGTCCCACCGAGGCATCGAGGCTAACCCAGAAAAGGTCAAGGCAGTCGAGAAAATGAGCCCGCCAAAGAATCTCAGAGAAATGCAGAAGCTCACTGGGTGCGTGACCGCACTAGGACGCTTCATCTCCAAGTTGGGGGAGCGAGCGCTGCCTTTCTTCCACCGATGAAGAAAAAGGGCCCTTTGAATGGATCAAGAGGCCGACAAGGCGTCCAGATCTCAAGAGGTACCTAACCAGCCCTCCGGTAATGGTGGCCCAGCGCCCTCAAGAACCCCTCGGTGCTCTACTTGCAGCCACTCCCTACTCCGCCAACGCATCCACAGTGGCGGTTAGGGAGGAGCGTTGACCAAAGCATGGCAGCTGCCTGGGTCAAGACGGCAGGATCAAGGAGGACTCACGAGACCACTACCACAGCCGAGAAGGATCAGCCGCCCGCGAGACGACTTCGGGACAAGAGACCCCTCCCCCTGGCGACCAGCCGTTGGAGGCTCCACTATCTCAGGAGGCGCCACGACCTCCGGAGGGCACCATCGACACCAGCACTCCCAACCTCGTTGAACACCCTGTGTACTTCGTCAGCACAGTGTTGCGGGACGTGAGGGCACGGTACCCCATGCCTCAGAAACTCCTCCTCGCGCTATTGGTGGCCTCGCACAAGCTGCGGCATTATTTTCGTGGCCACCCCATCAAAGTTGTCTCAACAGTACTTTGGAAAGGGTGCTCAGGAGCCCCAACTCAGCTGGAAGAGTCGCTGAGTGGAACATCGAACTGCAAGCGTTTCAGCTCGAGTTCAGCACAACCAGAGTCATCAAGGGGGCCGCATTGGCGGATTTCGTGGCAGAATGGACAGAGGCGCCGGGCCTCAAGGCTAATGAGGATCGATCCCTCTCCCCAGGAAGCGAGGCGTCGGACGGTTGGGTCATGTACTTCGACGTGGCGTTCTCCAGGCATGGCGCGGGGGCTGGTGCAGTGCTTATATCTCCTTCTCAAGACAAGCTTTACTACGACGTGCAACTCTATTTCCAGCAGGGAGAAAAGGTCTCCAACAACATAGCGGAATATGAAGGCCTGATAGCAGGCCTGAAGGCCGCAGCTGCCCTAGGAGTGAAGCGCCTTACCATCAAGGGTGATTCGCAACTCCTCATCAACTTCTCCAACAAGGTATACGAGCCGAGGGATGAGCACATGGAAGCCTACCTCGCGGAGGTCCGCAGGATGGAGAAGCAGTTCTGGGCTGGAGTTGCAAAGATGTGCCCGTGGAACCAATCAGAGGCCGACGACATCGCCAAACGGGCATCCAGGCGGCTACCTCAAGAGCCTGGCGTCTTCGAGGAGCGGCTCTTCAAGCCCTCGGCCACGCCATCGCTGTCAAGCACGGTGCAGCCTCGGGAGGAGCTCCCCAAGCCACCAGCCTCGGGAGCCCGGTCAGGGCCCGGCCTCGAGGCGCGCCTACTCTTAACGCTGGAGCCTCAGGAGGGGTGCTGGATCACAGAGCTCCGGAGCTACTTGACGCGAGGGACCTTGCCGGAGAAGGAAGAGGAAGCGGAGCGTGTGGCGCGGCAAGCCACAACATACTGCATCAGGGATGGAGAGGTCTACGGGAAGCGACCAAATGATGTGTCCCTACGCTGCATCTCCAGGGAGCAAGGGAAGGAACTGCTGGCAGATATACACGATGGAGACTGTGGGCATCATTCATCATCGCGGACCCTCGTTGGCAAGGCGTTCCGCAGCGGGTTCTATTGGCCCACTGTGCTCCATGAAGCCGTCGAACTGGTGAAGGCTTGCGAGGCCTGCCAATTCCACGCCAAGCAGATCCATCAGCTGGCGGGAGGTCTGCAAACTATACCCCTCTCGTGGCCATTTGCAGTCTGGGGGCTGGATATCCTGGGCCCATTTCCTCGGGCGCCAGGGGGCTATCGCTACCTCTACGTCGCCGTGGACAAGTTCACCAAGTGGGCTGAAGTGGAAGCCGTCCGCACCATCCCCGCAGGTTCTGCGGTCAAGTTCATCAAGGCATCGTGAGCCGGTTCCGGGTACCGAACCGCATCATCACCGACAACGGTTCGCAGTTCACCAGTAACCTCTTCAAAACATACTGTGCTAACCTTGGGACACAGGTATGCTACACTTCAGTAGCGCACCCACGGAGCAACGGTCAGGCCGAGCGGGCCAACGCGGAGGTCCTGAGAGGCCTCAAGACCAGGACATTCAAGAAGAAGCTGGAGGCCTGCGGCAGAGGTTGGTACGACGAGCTCCAGTCCGTGTTGTGGTCCATCCGCACGACCGCGACCAAGCCAACTGGCGACACCTCGTTCTTCCTGGTCTATGGAGCTGAAGCGGTCCTCCCTCACGAGGTCAGACGTTGTTCCGCACGGGTCCTAGCGTTCGACGAGGTGCAGCAGGACGCCATGTGGGGACGAACCTCGTGCTGGGGGAGGAGCATCATCGAGAAGCCGCGTTACGAGCGGCGAGGTACCAACAAGCACTGCGACGATACCACTGCCGCAACATCCACCCAGAACTCTTGAGGCAGGGGACCTCGTGCTCAGGTGGGTTCTCTCCAGGGAGGGACTGCATAAGCTCTCTCCCATGTGGGAGGGCCCGTTCAAGGTTTTTCATGTTTCCAGGCCTGGCTCCGCGCGCTTGGAGACTCAGGAGGGGGTTCACATCCAGAACGCGTGGAACATCCAGCACCTAAGGAGGTTTTACCCCTAAAAAGGCCCAGAGCCTGTGAAGAAGGCGAATGCCTATGAAGCGCTGCATTTTGGGAGAAGACCCAGAGCCTGTGAAGAAGGCGAATGTCTATGAGGTGCCGTGTTTTGGGAGAAGGCCCAGAGCCTGTGAAGAAGGCGAATGCCTGTGAAGCGCTACATTTTGGGAGAAGGCCCAGAGCCTGTGAAGTAGGCGAATGCCTGTGAGGCGCTGCGTTTTGGGAGAAGGTCCAGAGCCTGTGAAGAAGGCGAATGCCTGTGAAGCGCTGCGATTTGGGAGAAGGCCCAGATCCTGTGAAGAAGGCGAATGCCTGTGAAGCGCTGCGTTTTGGAAAAAGGCCCGGTGCCTGTGAAGAAGGCGAATGCCTGTGAAGCTTATCTATCTATGAAAGGCCCGGTGCCTGTGAAGAAGGCAAACGCCTGTGAAGTTTATTTTTCTGAGAAAGGCCCGGAGCCTGTGAAGAAGGCCAATGCCTATTAACCTCGCCACCCATGACACTCTCACGTAATAATGAGTTGGGGATGTACATGCCCCGGAGTCTCAGGAGCGCCGGCCTCAGGCCCTGGGCCTCCCTCCCACGCCCAGTGGCAGCACTTAGCTCCGCGCTGGTGAGAAGACGTCGAAGACTAGATTAGGTGCCGGACGCGGCTTTTCTCATTTGCTTTCTGCAGTTGGCTTGTTCATTCCCATTTGAAGTATTATTGAAGTTGTTGCCGTCTTTGGCTTGTGACTCTCTGCCTTTTCGCTCTCCCGCCTCTATTTCTCTCGCGCGAGTCTCGCGAGGAAGCAGCACAGGCACCCTCACGAGTGTTTTCTGCCCTTATCGTTTGAGGCTTCCCAACCCGGGTCCACTACAGGAGCACCCCTCCAGTCCGTGCCCCACGGGCACTGCGACACGAACGAAGGACCTAGGTCGGTCGCCTCCGCAGCTGAGGCCGGGACCTACCTCTCCAGACTAACCTTTGCAGGACATGAAGCGTTCGACGAGGCCTCGGCCTCGGGAAGTGCAGGCCACGACAGCCCCCCCCCCCCGAGCTAAGTAATTTCTACGCGCAGGCGTGTGGCACAAAAGCATAATACCGAAATAGCGGAAACAGTATGATAATTAACAAGCAATAGTCCAAGCACGCCCCCGCGGGGCCCTACACTACTGTCTCCTTGCACAGGAAAAGGAAAAGAACAAAACAGGCGCGACTCGCCCTACACCAACTCGCGGCGAGAGCTCGGACTGCCTCCGGAGCTCGGGTGGACTCCCTCTCGTGCTTCACCGAGGCGCGACGGCGGGTAGACCGGCTACCTCCCTCCAGGCGGGCGCGGCGGCGCGGGGGCTGGTCGTGGCCACCGCTGGAGGAGCCGTTGTCCGAAGAAGAGACGCCAAAGCTCGACGAACCCCGAGTGCCGCCGATCACGCGCGCGCTGCCATCTTCATCGTCGCCGGGGCTAGGCTCACGGCCGCGGTCGTCGTCCTCGGGGCAGCACCCAGCGCGGCGACCATCTTCCCCGAACACCCTCACGTAGAGGGTGGCATCACCGTCGAACTTGGAGTGCAGGGTGCACCGCTGGCTCAGACCACGCGCGCGGGCAAACGTTTGCCAGCCGCGGGTCAGGGCCACACTCCCGGCTGCGGAGACCTCCAGCGAAGCCAAGGAGGCCCGGCTGCAGCAACCGTCCGCTTGGAGCCAGAGGCCGCCCGGGGCGCCGCCCGGGAGATCGCCTAAGAAGAAGCGAGGAAGCGGGAGCCGGGTGCTGGTCGGCTCCACCGACCACACGACAAACTCTGGCAGCACCTCCGCCGAGCGGAAGCGTGGCCTAGGGGGTCGCGCGGCCGTGGCGCGCCCCGCATCAATGGCCTGACGCCCGTCGCCGCGCAGGAGATCGCCTCCATGGCCGCGGGGAGCCGCTACGGGAGCCACATGGTGCTTGCGAGGACGGCCCCGACCGCGCTTGTCCGGAGGAGAGTCAGGCTCTACCTGGCGGGCCTTTCCCTTCTCCGCGGCCGAGAACCTCTTCAGCGGAGCCATGGAGAAGAAGGAGAAGCAAGAAGAGATGGGCTGGAAGGGCACGCGCAGTTCCGTACTTATAGCCGGGGAAGGCCAACCGTCGACCTCCACGATCGCGGGTAATCATGACCCGCTTTGCATGCAAGGACTTGTCAATTCATGCAGTTGTCGAGGCATCATGGGGAAGTGGATAAACCCACGTCCAATCAACCGCCACGCGGCGCCCAAGGCCGCAGGCTGTTAGGGCTCGCGGCGCTTCGCACTAGCCCCTTCGCTTCTCTGCTCAGCCAAGTCCAGGCACGCCTTGGGCCCGGGGGCTACTGTCGGCGTTCTGGGAACGGGGGTACCCAGACTTGCCTGCCTACGGCCTGCGGCATGGCTCAAGGGGTGGCCCAGTACGTCCCATCTTCATCAGCACAAGCTCAAGACCCACGCGAGGTGCCAAGCCTCATGGGCGGATTTACAGAAGCTTCCTCGAGCACGGCCTCGTCGGTGGCTCGCGAGGAGGCAGAGAGATCAAGGCGGGGTACCTCACGAGGTGCCCATGATGCAAGCCATGATGACCAAGGGCGCCAGGCGGGCGCCAGCCCGCGCAGTGTCCTCATTTCCTCTTTGGTGCAAAGGGGGCAAGCGCAGGCAAGAGTATCAAGCAAAGGCATCCGTGGTGCAACAAGACCAAGACCGTCGCAACGGCAGGAAGGAGGTCATCGTGGAGCCCATGCCGGCGTCACCACCAGAGCCTTTGACAGGCGAGGACCAACTTTAGTCAGGATAAGTGTACTAGATGTTCCCCTTCAAAATGGCCAATTGTTGGCGCCCTTCCCGCTCAATATTTGGGAAGAGGCCCAGGGCCTTCGCCTATTAATAGGACTAGCCACACACAGAGCAAAGGGGCATCTGGAATCTAGAGAGAGAGAGAGGGTGCGACTGAACTCCCCCTAGCAGTTCATCGCACCGGCCAAGAACAGACCCTCGCGAGGCTGTTCTTCCTTGTATTGTTCATCATCAGCCCAAGAGGCAATCCACCACACCACACACTAGAGTAGGGTGTTACACCACAATGGTGGCCCGAACCAGTATAAACCTTGTGTCTCTTGTGTTGTTCTTTTGGTAGTTTAGATCCCAGCGAAGCGGCGAGGAGCAGGTAGGTAGGAGGCGAGATCTCCGCGCACACCCCAGAGTTCGAACCTAGAGGGTCTGCCGGAACCCGAAATCCGACACATAATGTGGGACAACATTAAATTTAGCGAAGGCTGTTCGGCCGAGGAGGGCGTGATAGCCGATGCGAAAAGGTGCAATGTCAAAGATCAAGTCCTTGCTTTGGAAGTTATCCGGAGAGCCGGACACTACTTCAATAGTCACAGTGCCTGTGCTGCCGTCCTCCACTCCCGGAATGACTCCCTTGAAAGTGGTGTTACTGGGTTTGATCCTTGACGGATCGATCCCCATCTTCCTCACCGTGTCTTCATATATCAGATTGAGGCTACTACCCCCGTCCATTAGGACTCTGGTGAGGTGGAATCCATCGATGATGGGGTCGAGTGCTAAGCCTGCGGACCCTCCGTGGTGTATGCAAGTCGGGTGATCCCTGCAATCAAAAGTGATCGGGCAGGCTGACCATGGATTGAACTTCAGCGCTACCAGCTCGAAGGAATACATGTCTCACAGCGCTCGCTTCCTCTCCTTCTTCGGTATGTGGGTTGCACAGATCATGGTTACCATCTTGACTTCGGAAGGGAAGGGTTTCTGGCCTCCATTGTTAGTCTGCGGGGCTCGTCGTCGTCCTTGCTGCGTGGGCTTTTTCCCGAGTCTTCGGCTGTGAGCTTGCCAGCTAGCTTGACACCCAACAGTTATGGTTGGAGTGGTTGGCTGGCTTCTCTGACGTGCCGTGGATCTGGCAAGGCCTGTTCAGGATTGTGTCTAGTCTGGATGGGCAGCAGCCATTGCCTTTAGGGACTTTCTTTCGTGGTCCATACTTCGGATTTCGGAATCCGGCATTTACCCCCCTATCCTCACCTTCACAGTCATTGTGGCGACGTTTACTCTTGCTGTGTCGCGCCTTTCCATTTATGTCCCAAACCTCAGAGGTACCGGGCATGTCGGGGTTAGTGCTTTTACGAGCGAGCCAACTATCTTCGCCCGCGCAAAAGAGGGTCATGAGAGAAGTAAGGGCTGCCATGGTTCTTGGTTTGTCCTGGCTGAGCTGCCTTATGAGCCATTCATCCCTGACACTATGCTTAAAGACGACCAATGCTTCGGCGTCCGGACAGTCCACAATCTGGTTCTTCTTGGTTAGGAATCGGTTCCAAAACTATTGGGCAGATTCTCCACGCTGTTGTGTGATGCGATTTAGGTCGTCAGCGTTTGAAGGCCGGACGTAGGTGCCCTGAAAGTTCACTCGATAAGCGTCCTCAAGCTCTTCCCAACAGCTTATGGAGTCTTCGGGAAGGCTGTTTAACCAGTGTCGAGCAGGACCTTTAAGCTTTAGTGGCAAATATTTAATGGCGTGGAGGTCATCTCCCCGCGCCATGTGAATGTGGAGGAGGAAATCCTCTATCCATACGGCCGGGTCCGTGGTTCCGCCGTATGATTCAATGTTCACGGGCTTGAAGCCTTCCGGGAACTGGTCTAGCATTACCCTCTCTAAGAAGGACACGGGGTGTGCGGCATCCCGAACTCGTGCTACATCACGTCGGAGGTCTTCGGCCCTCCGAATCCATTGCTGCTCCCAGATTCCATCATTCCAGTTTAGCCAATCGTAATGTCCTTCATGGTAAGTGGGTGGATCTTCTCTGGGTCCATAGATGGACCTGGTACGGCCTCCTCGAACGTCTAGGTCATGGTGGAGGTCGTATCCATAGGCCGGCCACACTTGATCCTTGCTGTTGATACATGTCCAATGTATCTACAATTTTTGAATGTTGCATGCTGTTATATTATCATTCTTGGATGTTTTACAATCATTTTATAGCAACTTAATATCATTTTTTGGGACTAACGTATTGACATAGTGCCGAGGGCTAGTTGCTATTTTTTGCTTGTTTTGTACTTCGCAGGAAATCAGTACCAAACGGAGTCCAAACGCAACGAAACTTTTTGGTGAATTTTTTCTAGACCAGAAGACACACGATGGGCCAAGAAAGTACCTGAGGGGAGCTCTGAGGGGAGCACAACCCACCAGGGCGCGCCCAGGTTGTGCCCACCTCGGCTGCCTCCCGCACCGCCTCTTTGCTCTATAAATACCACAATATTCCAGAAACCCTAGGGGATTCAACGAAAATCAATTCCAGCTGCCGCAAGTTCCAGAAACCACAGATCCAATGTAGACACCATCACGGAGGGGTTCATCATCCTCATTGGTGCCTCTCCGATGATGCGTGAGTAGTTTATTGTAGACCTTCGGGTCCGTAGTTAGTAGCTAGATGGCTTCTCTCTCTCTCTCTCTCTCTCTCTCTCTCTCTCTCTATCTCTCTCTCTCTCTCTCTCTTGAGATCTCTCTCTCTCTCTCTCTCTCTCTCTCTCTCTTGATTCTCAATACAATGTAATCCATTTGATGTAACTCTTTTTGCGGTGTGTTTGTTAGTATCCGATGAACTTTGAGTTTATGATCAGATCTATATTTTTATCCATGAAAGTTATTTGAGTCTTTTGATCTCTTATATTTATGATTACTTATAGCCTTGTATTTCTTCTTTGAATCTTTGGTTTAGTTAGGCCGACTAGACCGATTTTTCTTGCCATGGGAAGAGGTGCTTGATCCCAGTGACAGAAGGGGAACCGACACGTATGTATCGTTGCCATTAAGGATAACAAGATGGGGTCTATTTCTACATAAATAGATCTTGTGTACATCATGTCATCATTCTTATTGCATTTTTCCATTTTTCCATTAACTTAATATACTAGATGCATGCTGGATAGAGGTCGATGTGTGGAGTAATAGTAGTAGATGCAAGCAGGAGTCGGTCTACTAATCTTGGACATGATTCCTATAAAATGATCATTGCCTGGATATCGTCATAATTATTCGAAGTTCTATCAATTGCCCAACAGTAATTTGTTTACCCACCATATGCTATTTTTCTTGAGAGAAGCCACTAGCGAAATCTACGGTCCCCGGGCCTCTTCATTATTATATTTGCCTTCGAGATCTATTTTTCTTTCCTTTTATTTTAAGATATATTAATCCAAAAACAAAAAATACCTTGCTCCAATTTTTGTTTATCTTGCATTCCCGCGATATCTATTTATCCAATCTACTATAATTTTACCTATCTTTTTACCCATGAGAGATTGACAACCCCTCTCTTACGTCGGGTTGCAAGTATTTGTTCTTTGTGTGCAGGAGCTATTTACGTGGTGTTGCGTGGTTCTCCTACTGGTTCGATAACCTTGGTCTCATCACTGAGGGAAATACCTACCGTTGCTGTGCTGCATCATCCCTTCCTCTTTGGGGAAATATCGATGTAGTTCAAGCCAACATTAAAAGGAATTTCTGGCGCCGTTGCTGGGGAGACATCATCAACATCTACCAGGTTCCTAATCACGAATCTCATCTCCTTGCAATTCACATTATTTTCTATCCGCCTCTCGTTTTCCTGTCCCCCACTTAAGAAATATTTTCCGTTTTATTCGTCCTATTTTTCGTTTGCCGTTTTCTCGTCAGATCTCTTATTTGCTTGAACTTGTCACCATGAGTGACTTTGGCATGGCACAAATAGTTGATGGATTAACTCCTAAAATTGGACGATCTAGCAATCTGGATACTGAAACTTTTGTTTTTGGGCAACGGAATATTATGGGAAAAGAACATATCCAAGAATTTTTCAATTGTGTCAGAAATTTAACTCTTGATGATCCTCCTATACTTAAAAGAACAAAATCTTATGCAGAAGCTATTTCAGCACTAGTTCTGAAACTTGAGAATAAATTCATCCGTACTCATTCTACCTTGCAAAGATTGTTTTATGAGTTTCCTGTTATAAAGAATCCCAAAGCTAAAAAGTTGGCTACCCTTGTTCTTATGAATGAATTTGACTACATAATACGGGAAGCTAGGGAAATCTTTGATTTTTATGGTATGAAACGTGAAAAACCGGTAATAGCTCTGATCCTTTATAATAGTGATTATATGTTAAGACACTTGCTTGGAAATAATTTTTTGATGAGAATCTTAAAAAGGAAGTACCTATTTAGGACATAATCCAACAAGTTTTCAATGATGTTCATCAACACTATTCTTGGATTGTTGTCGGAAATCAAAGGGGATACAATTATAAGCAACTTGATAGTGCTAAAGTCTCTATGGATGAGGTGTTCTATGTTGTCTTTGCAAAACCACCTGACAAAAACACTTCCAACGGAAGTGGAAATAAAGATGACAATTCTTAGATCCTTTGCATTATGCCTAGCTAGGGGCATAACACGACATCGCTTGTTGGGAGGCAACCCAATGAATAAAATTTAATTTTTTTCTTTATATTTCTGTTCTTGAGTGTTTGCACAATTATGCTACTGTTATGATTGTGTTTTTTGTGTTTTAATTAGTGTTTGTGCCAAGCAAAGCCTTTGGGATCATGTTGGGTGATAGTTGATTTGATCTTGTTGACAAATAGAAACTTTTGAGCTCAGAATAATAATTTCCATAAATCACAGAAACATGCTTTTGCTCTGAAATTTCTTTGCAAGATTGATATACAAATTGCCCACGTTTTCCTAAGTTTTCAGAATTTTTGGAGTTACAGAAGTACAGAAGTTCCCTGATTACTACAGACTGTTCTGTTTTGATAGATTCTTTTTTCTTTCCATTGTGTGCTTTTTTTGATGACTCTATGGTTTTATTTGAAGAGTTTTCGCCATAGAAAAGTTGGAATACAGTAGATATAATGCAAAAATAAAATATGAATGGCTTTGCAACTGTACTTATAGTATTGATTTGTTTTGTTATACTAACGGATCTCATGAAGGTTTTGTTGAGTTTTGTGTGATTGAAGTTTTCAAGTTTTGGGTGTGATCACGATGGATGAAGGAATAAGGAGTAATAAGAGCCCAACCTTGGGGATGCCCTATGGCATTCCAAGCTATTATCTAAAATAGAAGCAAGCAACTAAGCTTGGGGATGCCCCGAGTGGTATCCCCTCTTTCTTCTAACGGCCATTTGTATTTTACTTGGAGCTATATTTTTATTCATCACATATCATGAGTTTTGCTTGGAGCGTCTTGTATGATATGAGTCTTTGCTTGTTTTGCTTTTTGTTTTAAGTCATCTATCCTTGATGGACACACCTATTTGAGAGAGCCCAAATTATGTTATGACTTGTTAGAATTCCTCTCTGTGCTTCACGTAAATCTTTATAAGCTATGTAATTGCTCTAGTGCTTCACTTATATCTTTTTTAGCACGGTGTGCTTTATTATTTTTGAAGAAATGCTCTCATGCTTCACTTAGATTTATTTGAGAGTTAGTAATTTTTTTAGAAATTCTCTCTTGCTACACTTAGATTATTTTGAGAGGAGAAAAATTTTACGCTCATTTTCTTCACTTAGATTTGTTTGAGCTATCAAAAGCAACATATGAAATTAGTCCCAAAGTGATAGATATTCAAGAGGGATATAAAAAAACTTTCATGAAGATCATTGGACAAAATAAACTTGATTACTTGCAATATTTTTGCGATATGTTGATATAATATGTGCGTCATGTTGATGAGTAGTTATGATTTAGTAAGAATATTGGTGTTAAGGTTTATGATTCCCTATGCAAGCAGGAAAGTCAATAGTTATGCAATGAAATTACATCCTACTTGTGGTGCATTATTCGGTGTTAGTTATGCTTAATGCTCACTTATGAGATTTTTCATTTCTTGGTTGGATGCTTCTCAATCTTTGGCTAGCCTTCATTTGCACTAAGAATGATCACTACTTGTGCATCCGAAATCCTTAAACCAGTTTTGCCACATGAGTCCACTATACCTACCTATGTGCGGTATTTCCATGCCGTTCTAAGAAAATTTGTATGTGCCATCTCTAATTTTCAAAATAAAGTTCTCTTTTGTATGCTCGTATAACTCATGAAACGGTAGGGGTGGCTGATATTTTTCCATGCTAGACGTGTTATTCTCAAGATGAGTGTTTATTCACTTATCATTGCACGAGAGTACGAAAAAGGTATTAGGGATGCCCAGTCCTGAAATGAAAAATGAATTTACTTTATGTTTTCAAATAATAAATTCCTTGGAAGCGTTGGTATGGACTGCACCCGTGGATTCGGTTAGCCGTGGAATGTGAAAGTATGGTGGAAAAAGGAATAAACTTTATTTTCTGTTTGGGAACCGCCTATGATCTATCTAGCATGGAAAGTATTGGGAACTACTTGATTGTTTTCATTGAAAGGAAAGGCATGCCACCCAAAATGTTCTATCTCTACCTTTTTTGCTTTGAGCTCTAGCACCTCTACAAATCCCTACTTCCCGCTGCGAAGGGCTTTTCTTTTACTTTATGCAATTTTTATTTTTATTTGAGTCTCCATCTTCTCTTATAAAGCACCAACTAAGGAGCACTATGATCGTACTTGAGCATTGGGTGTAGCTAATATGTGAGTGTGTTTCATGAATGGATCAATGATTGAGCATAATGGGCTAGGGATAACTTGCTTTAGTGTTGATATTTTGAAAGACATGGTTGCTTGTTGATATGCTTGAGTATTGAAATCTCCATGTCAAAACTAGACTATTGCTTTGAATCATATAGAAGTCCAAATGTCCATGCTACAAAGAAAAGATGAACATGTTAGGCAGCATTCCACATCAAAAATTCTGCTTTTATCATTTACCTACCCGAGGACGAGCAGGAATTAAGCTTGGGGATGCTGATACGTCTCCAACGTATCTATAATTTTTGATTGTTCCATGATGTTATATTAGCATTCTTGGATGTTTTACAATCATTTTATAGCAACTTTATATCAGTTTTTGGGACTAACCTATTGAAATAGTGCCCAGGGACAGTTTCTGTTTTTTGCTTGTTTTTTACTTCGCATGAAATCAATACCAAATGGAGTTCAAATGCAGCAAAACTTTTTGGTGACTTTTTCTAGATCAGAAGACACACGATGGGCCAAGAAAGTACCTCAGGGGGCTCTGAGGGGAGCACAACCCACCAGGGCGCGCCCAGGTGGGTTGTTCCCACCTCGGCCGCCTCCCGCACCACTTCTTTGCTCTATAAATACCCCAATATTCCAGAAACCCTAGGGGAGTCAACGAAAATCAATTCCAGCCGCCACAAGTTCCAGAAACCACAGATCCAATCTAGACACCATCATGGAGAGGTTCATCATCCTCATTGGTGCCTCTCCGATGATGCGTGAGTAGTTCATTGTAGACCTTCGGGTCCGTAGTTAGTAGCTAGATGGCTCTCTCTCTCTCTCTCTCTCTCTCTCTCTCTCTCTCTCTCTCTCTCTGATTCTCAATACAATGGTCTCTTGGAGATCTATTTGATGTAACTCTTTTTGTGGTGTGTTTGTTGGGATCCGATGAACTTTGTTTATGATCAGGTCTATGTTTTTATCCATGAATGTTATTTGAGTCTTTTGATCTCTTATATGCATGATTACTTATAGCCTCGTATTTCTTCTTCGAATATTTGGTTTAGTCAGGCCGACTAGATCGATTTTTCTTGCCATGGGAAGAGGTGATTTCTGATGGGTTCGATCTTATGGTGCATGATCCCAAAGACAGAAGGGGAACCAACACTTATGTATCGTGGCTATTAAGGATACCAAGATGGGGTCTATTTCTACATAAATAGATCTTGTCTATATCATGTCATCGTTCTTATTGCAGTACTCCGATTTCCCCTGAACTTAATACACTAGATGCATGCTGGATAGCGGTCGATGTGTGGAGTAATAGTAGTAGAGGCAGGCAGGTGTCAGTCTACTAATCTTGGACGTGAAGCCCATATAATGATCATTGCCTGGATATCGTCATAATTATTCGAAGTTCTATCAATTGCCCAACAGTAATTTGTTTACCCACTGTATGTTATTTTTCTTGAGAGAAGCCTCTAGTGAAATCTATGACCCCCGGGTCTCTTCTTTATTACATTTGCCTTCGAGATCTATTCTTCTTCGCTTTTATTTTCAGATCTATTAATCCAGAAACACAAAATTACCTTGCTGCAATTTTTGTTTATTTATTTTATCTCGCGTTCCCGCATGATCTATTTATCCAATCTACTACAATTTTACCTATGTTTTTACCCGTGAGGGATTGAAAACCCCTCTCTTACATTAGGTTGCAAATATTTGTTCTTTGTGTGTAGGAGCTGTTTACGTGGTGTTGTGTGGTTCTCTTACTAGTTCGATAACCTTGGTCACATCACTGAGGGAAATATCTACCGTTGATGTGCTGTATCATCCCTCCCTCTTTGGGGAAATACCGATGTATTTCAAGCCAACATCAGCCGTCACGGCGAGGTGGTGCGGCAGGGTGTTCTGCCTTGTCAACTTCACTCTCCTACCCTCTGGGGGCGGTCTGGTTGTTCGGTACGTGTGTATGTCAGACGTATTGGCTCTGCAGCCTCGTCGTTGAACTGCGGCAGCAATTTTCGCTTGGGATAGATCTTGACTGGTTGTTCGTGGCTGTACCCCTCTTCAGCAGCTAGGAATTTGGCCCATCAATCATAGAGGGTGTCCTGTTTGGCAGTATTTTGCGCTTTTGTTTCTTAAGGCTGCAGGCGGTGGCTAGAAGCCTCCGCTCGAAACGTTGTTGCTCCAGCGGGTCTTCGGGGACGATGAAATCATCCTCCCCGAGACTGGCCTTCTCTTGAGAGAGTGACAGGTAGTTGCTATCTTCGGATTCATTGGGGTTTTCTGGGTTGAATGGGTCTTCCTGCCTCGCGAGATAAACCCGATGATGTTCGTTGGCTGCGGCTCCGGCGAGGTCGTCCGTATTATTTGTGGTGTCATTCTTCGCGGAGTCCATGTTGATCACGTGGCCTCAACATGGCTTTGATCGACGATACTGTCTTCAGCGCTTAGGCGGCTCGTCTCCTGGCTTGTCGCGGTCTTGATGGGGAGTGTCATCGCTGTCTTTGGGGGTGTCCACCATGTAAATATCGTAGATGGACGTGGTCATCCAGCGGCCGGTGATGGGGGTGACTTCGGTGTTGGCCGTGGCTCCTCCATCCTCATCCATGTATTCGGGGTTTTTTGAGTTATAATATAGCATATCAGTTAAATCATCGATAGTGGCTACCAAGTGGGTGGTGGGCGGGATGTAAATTTCCTTGTGGTACGCCTCGAAGGGTTGATGATTGTGGGGGGAGGGATGTTCCTCCCAGAGGGTCATTTCCTGGGTCTAGCGCCTAGTTTAACATAGCGACGGTTGCTGGATCCGAGGGCACTAGGCCAAATTCCATCATGACGGAGTGGGGGACAGTAAGCGCCCCAGCCGGTCCTTCCTTTCCACAGGCGGAGTTGAGCTCGGGGTGCGGTTCCGGATCCTTGAGGGGGTCCGGCCCGTCACTGGAGATCAAGGACGGGCCTTGGTATTTGTGTCTAGTTTCCGTGTCAGGGTTCGAGATCAAGCTGCTTTGGGCCGGGGGTAACCCCTGGCCATTGGTTGCCGGCTTGTTGTAAGGTTTCAAGGCCAGAGGGCGTTGTGACGGGAAGATTCAGCCGAGATTGGCTCTTGGCCTCAGCCACTTGATTCTGCATCGAGGGCCGAAGATAGGCCCTCCGCCAACATGACGGACTCGGCCCAAGATGGAGTCCGGCCCCCACCTGAAACGGAGCCCTACTGGCTTGACGTTTTTTTGGAGGGCGGGGGCCGATCTGTAGATTGGATCGAAGGGGGACTCCAGAGTGGGCACGACGAGGCCTGCAAAGGCGCGAGAGGGGGCGGTGAATCCGGTGAAGATTAAATCGCCCCGCGTGTTCGCAACGTATTCCAGATTACCGAATCGAATTCCGTGTTCAGGAGCAAAGTTGTCGATCTGACCCAGACGACTAGTCAGACCGGCGTGCAGTACGATGCTACCGAATGCGAAGAGTTGACCAGGGACAAAGAAGTCCCCAGATTCGATGCCTTCTTCTATGATCAGGCGAGCCAGTGATCCTTTGGGTGACCCACAGCGGAACTCTCAATTAAAGCACCAATGTCGGTGCGAAAACTGGCAGACCTCGGGGTAGGGGGTCCAATGTGGATCTGGAATCGATGGGGAATAAGGGATGACAAACACAGTGTTTACCGAGGTTCGGGCCCTCTCGAAGAGGTAATATCCTATGTCATGCTTGATTATATAGGATGTGTAGTATGGTTTACAAAGTACGTCTACCTCGAGATTAACATGAGCTAAACCCTAAGGCGGTGAGGTAATTAATAAAGCTCTAACCCTAATGACTACAACCATCGGTTTATATAAACACCAATAAGGTTAGGGTTACCGGAGATAGATTACAATAAGGGAAAGAGAGATCCTGTTCACCCTTGACTTAGGGGACACACCACAGCTTCATAGATCGTCCGTTGCTATGCGGCTTCACCTGTCCGGCCCATATCCATTGGGCCGGCTCCCCGAGGACCCCTAAATCCATAACTCCCTCAATGAGAGTATTTCTTCAAAATTAAAGCACCGCCATGCTCAAAAAGATATAAGTGAAGCACTAGAGCAATTCCGTAGCTCAAATTTTTTAAGTGAAGCACATAGAGCAATTCTATTAATTCATAGCATCATTATGGCCCTCTCAGATAGGTCTTTCCATCAAGGATGATTGTGACAAACTAAAAAGCAAAACAAGCAAAGACTCATATAATACAAGACACTTCAAGCAAAACTCATGATATGTGACGAATAAAAATATAGCTCCAAGTAAAATTACCGATGGTCGTTAGAAGAAAGAAGGGATGCCTTTCGGGGCATCCCCAAGCTTAGGCTCTTTTCACTACTTATTCCTTCATCCATCGTGATCTCACCCAAAACATAAAAACTTCAATCACACAAAACTTAACAAAACCTTCGTGAGATCCGTTAGTATAATAAAGCAAATCACCACTTTAAGTACTATTGTAAACCCATTCATATTTTATTATTGCATTATATCTATTGTATTCTAACTTTACCATGGCTTATACCCCCTAATACAATCCATAGATTCATCAAAATAAGCACACAATCCAACGAAAACAAAATTTATCAAAAACAGAATAGTCGGTAGTAATCTGGACTTTGACCATACTTCTATAACTCCAAAAAGTCTGAAAAATTAGAAAAACATAGGAAATTTGTATCTAAATCATGTGTAAAAAATTCAGAATTTTATCACACTCCAGTAATTTTTAACAATTCTGCTACTGGTCGCAAAAGTTTCTGTTTTCCAACAGGATAAAATCTACTATCACCCAACATGATCCTAAAGGCTTTACTTGGCACAAACACTAATTGTGCAAACACACAAGAGCAGAAAGAAAAATAAAAAAAAATTAATTCATTGGTTTGCCTCCCAACAAGCGCAATTGTTTTACGCCCCTATCTAGGCATTAATAATTTTAATGATGCTCGCATGAATGACAAGAATTGAAGCACAAAGAGAGCATCATACAACATGTGAAAATTACATTTAAGTCTAACAAACTTCCTATGCATAGGCATTTTATAAGCAAACAAATTATCAAAACAAGCAAAAACTAGCATATGCACGGAAGAAGAATAAAACATTGACAATCCCAACATAATGACAGGAAATTTAGTAACATGAAAATTTCTACAACCATATTTTCCTCTCTCATAATAATTACATGTAGGATCATAATAAATTCAACAATATAGATATCACATAACGTATTCTCTAGATGATCCACATGCATGCAAAGTTGACACTCTTCCAAAATAGTGGAATTAACATCAAATAAAGTCATAACCTCTCCAAGTCCAGTTTTATCAAGAATTTCATAAAATTGCACACCCTGCAAATATGTGGGATTATTTTTACCTAAAGTTGACGCTCTTCCGAACCCACTTTCAATATTATTGCAAAGATTATTATCAATATCATATTCATCATGAGGCTTAATTAAATTTTCAAGATCATAAGAAACATTATCACCCCAATCATGATCATTGCAATAAGTAGTGGAAATAACAAAGCAAGCATCCCCAAGCTTGGGGTTTTGCATATCACTACACTATTGACGTTAATAGAATTTATAACAATATCATCGCAATCATGCTTTTCCTTCAAGGAGCTATCATGAATTACCTTATAAATTTCTTCTTTAACACTTCATCACAATTTTTAGATTCGTGATTTTCAAGGAAAACTTCATAGAGATAATCAAGTGCACTCAACTCACTAGCAATTGGTTCACCATAATTTGATCTTTGAAAAGATTAGCAAGTGCATGGGTATCCATATCAATAGATTTTTAGCAAGCAAAGATGCAAGAAAATAGAAGTCACATGGCAATACAAGCAAAGATAGTAAACAAGCAAAAAGGCAAACGGAAAATAATTTTATATTTTTGTAAAAAACTTTTTAGCAGTTGGGAGATGAAAATGAGAAAAAGGCAAATAATTACATTGCAAGGATATGAGATTTGTGATTGGTTACTTGATAGATGTTGATGGGTCTCCCTGGTGCGAGAGATTGACACGTGAACAGAAGACTTGATCCTCCCCGGCAACAACGCCAGAAATTCTTCATGATTGCTTGTATCTGCGCTGGTATTTTCCTGAAGAGGAGAGAATGATGAAACCAAGGTTATCAATCCAGTAGCTAGGAGGATCCACCCACACTATGTAAACAACACCTGCACACAAATAACAAATACTTGCAACCCAACGCGTAAGAGGGGTTGTTAATCCCTCCTCGATTTTGAGATAGATTAAATTGTATGAGATTTGATAAATAGATATAGCAAAAACACGATATAAGATAAATAAAGAAAAAGTGCAGCAAGGTACTTTTGGGTTTTTTGAATAATAGATCTCAAAATAATATTATAGGAAATAGACTCGGGGGCCGTAGATTTCACTAGTGGCTTCTGTCAAGAAAATAGCATACGGTGGGTAAACAAATTACTGTTGGGCAATTGAGAGAAGAGCAAATAATTATGACGATATCCATGGCAATGATCATGTATATAGGCATCACGTCCAGCATTAGTAGACTGACTCCTGCCTGCATCTACTACTATTACTCCACACATCGACCGCTATCCAGCATGCATCTAGTGTATTAAGTTCATGAAGAAACGGAGTAATATAATAAGAACGATGACATGATGTAGAGGAGATATATTCATGTAGGAATAGACCCCATATTTTTATTCTTAATGGCCATGATACATGCGTGTCATGTCTCCTTCTGTCACTGAGATTGAGCACCGCAAGATCGAACACATAACAAAGCACCTCTTCCCATGGCAAGAAAAATTAATCCAGTTGGCCAAACCAAACTAAAGTTTCGGAGAAGAAATACAAGGCTATAACAATCATGTATAAAAGAGTTCAGCAAAGACTCAAATAATATTCATGGATAGATCTAATCATAAACTCACAATTCATTGGATCCCAACAAAGACACCACAAAAATTCATTACATCAAATAGATCTCTGTGACGCCCCCGATTCAATCGTACACTAATCATGCATGCCAATGTGTACGATCAAGATCAGGGACTCACGGGAAGATATCACAACACAACTCTAAAACATAAATAAGTCATACAAGCATCATAATACAAGCCAGTGGCCTCAAGGGCTCGAATACAAGTGCTCGATCATAGACGAGTCAGCGGAAGCATCAATATCTGAGTATAGACATAAGTTAAACAAGTTTGCCTTAAGAAGGCTAGCACAAACTGGGATACAGATCGAAAGAGGCGCAGGCCTCCCGCTCGATCCTCCTAACTACTCCAGTGTCGTCGTGGGCTGCACATAGTAGTAGGCGCCTCAAATGTAGTATTCATCATCGACGGTGGCGTCGGCTCCTGGCTCCATCCTCCGCCGCAGCAACCGGTAAAGAAAGGGGAAAAGGGGAACAAGGCAACCGTGAGTAATCATCCAAAGTACTCGCAAGCAAGGAGCTACACTACATATGCATGGATATATGTGTAAAGGGCCATATCGAGGACTGAATCGCAGAATGCCGAATAAGAGGGGATAGCTAATCCTGCCGAATACTACGCTCGGCAGCCTCCGCCTTGCAGATGTAGCGAGAGTAGATCAAGTCCTCCAAGTAGCATCACATAGCAATAATCCTACCCGCGATCCTCCTCGTAACCCGAGAGAGAGCGACCACCGGTTGTATCCGCACTTGGAAGGGTGTGTTTTATTTAGTATCCGGTTCTAGTTGTCATAAGGTCAAGGTACAACTCCAAGTCGTCCTGTTATCAAGATCACGGCTATTCAATAGATTAACTTCCACGTAGGGTGCACCACATAACCCAACACGCTTGATCCCATTTGGCCGGACACACTTTCTGGGTCATGCCCGCCGCGGAAGATCAACACATCGCAGCCCCACCTAGGCTCAACAGAGAGGTCGCACGCCGGTCTAAACCTAAGCGCACAGGGTGCAGGCCCATCGCCTTAGCACACCTGCATGTTGCGTGGGCGGCGGAAGCGAACTAGCCCCTTAATACAAGAGCAGGCTTACGCCCAAACCGGCGCGCACACCGCCGCCGGCGGCGTCACGCCAGTGCTTCGGTGATACCACGACATCGAGTGCCCATAATCTGTTCCTCCGTAGTTGGTTAGTGCGTATAGACCAAATGGCGGACTCAGATCAAATACCAAGATCTCGTTAAGCGTGTTAAGTATCCGCGAACGCCGACCAGGGCCAGGCCCACCTCTCTCCTAGGTGGCCACCACCTGCCCTGTCGCTCCGCCACAAAGTAACGATCGGGGCCGTCGGGAACCCAAGCCCACCTCTACCGGGATGGAGCCACCGTCCTTTCAGCCCCATCTCCTAACAAGATCACAGGTAATGTAATAGTGTAAAGTATATAGTATATGCCCGTGATCACCTCCCGAAGTGATCAGAGCCCAGTAGTATAGCATGGCAGACGGACAAGAATGTAGGGCCACAGATGGAACACTAGCATCCTATACTAAGCAGTAGGATAGCAGGTAAAGGTAACAACAAGAGTAGCAAGGACAGGCTATGCAGCAAGATAGGATTAATCGAAGCAAGAACATGCTACACTACTCTAATGCAAGCAGTATAGAGAAGAATAGGCGATATCTGGTGATCAAGGGGGGGGGCTTGCCTGGTTGCTCTGGCAAGAGAGAGGGGTCGTCAACTCCGTAGTCGAACTAGGCAGCAGCACCGTCGGTCTCGGTGTCTAGCGGAAGAAGAGGGGGAAGAAACAATGAATATTTAAGCAAACAGATGCATGACGATGCATGACAAAGCAAAGCGTGATGCTAGGCGTGCCCTAACGCGGTATGTGACGATACCGGTGAAGGGGGGAAACATCCGGGAAAGTATCCCGGTTCCGCTTTGAGCGAGAGGAGCCGGAGGGGAAAGTTGCGAGTTTGATATGTTAGGGGTGTGTGGCGGATGAACGGGCTGCGTAACCGGGTTCGTCTCGTCGTTTTGAGATACTTTCATGTAGAAAGTATTTTCATCTGAGCTACGGTTTATTTTATATTAATTTTAAAAGATTTAAATCATTTTTAGGATTTATTTAACTATTTAATTCTAAGATTATCCAGAATAGTGTTTGCTGACGTCAGCATGACGTCAGCAGTCAACGTTGACCGTTGACCTGGTCAACCTGACAGGTGTGTCCCATTTGTCATTGACTGAGATTAACTAAACAGGTTAGTTAGCTTAATTACTTGATTAGGTTAACTAATTCTAATTAATTTAGTTAAAGCAAATTAATTAACTTAATTAATTAATTAATTATTACTTTTACTATTTTCATTTTCATTTTTTTACGTTACGGCGGTGGCCCCGTTTGGCAATGGCCACATAAACGGGTGTTGGGCGATCGGGTGCATGGCGCTGGCGCGCGTGGGTTCTGAGCTTTGCCGTCGCGGCGCTAGGGTACGCATGGCGCTGCCATGAGCGGACAGCAGCGGCGGCTGTGGAGTGCAGCAGCGGCGATTGCGGGCATGGCGAGCAATGGCGACGGACGCGGGCTGACAGCGATGACCGAGGACGCGCCACGGGGCGCGGGTGGGCGGGCACGACACGAGGCCGGCGCGGCTGTGGCGAGACAGGGGAGAAAGGAGGGGCGCGGCGTCGTGGCAGTGGCCGATGACGGCGCACGAGGCGGGGACCGACGACGGGGTTGGGGACGGCGCAGTGCGCGTTGTGCGACACGGGGGTCGAGCGCACACAGGGGGGAAAGGAGAGGACGGAGCCTCACCACGGGTCGTGGGGTCTGGGCAGTGGGCGCGGGGAGGTTCGGGGAGGCCGACGGGGACGACACGGCGGAGTGGGAGGCAGTCCGACGACGGCGTGGTGGTTCCAGGGTGAGGGCAGCTCCGGGCGGCGGCGATCCAGCGAGGTCCAGGCGGGCGGCGGTGGCCGCGGCGCCGGTGGCCTTCGGGCGAGATCTTGAGCGTTGGGGAAGGGCGAGGGAGAGACGACGGGATGGCTCCGACGGGGTCCGGCGAGCGCCTGGCGATGGGGGACGGCAGGGTAGGCAGCGGGGCGCCGGGCGCCGAGGGTGCTGCCTCAATCCAGAAGGGGATCGGGGAGTGGGGGCGCAAGGGAGTGTGGGAAGTGGGGAGTGAGCTAGGGTTCGGGGGAGTGGGGATAGGATAAGGGAGTGGGGGCGCGACCGGTTGGGCCGGCAAGGCGGCCTGGTGGGCCGAAGTCCAGTGTGTGTGAGGGGGGGTTCTCCTTTTATTCATTTTGTTTTATTTTTCCCCTTTATTTATTCTATTACTTTTAGTTGCTATTTATTCTAGTGATAACAAAATACCAAAGTGGCACCTAAATTGATGTTTACTAATTATGCCACTGCCTCATAAATTCGCTAACCCAAAATAAAATAGTTTTGTAATTATTTAATATTTAAAGTATTTAAATAATAGTTTTTGCTACTGTTTTATTCATCTCAAAGTTTTTAAGCATTTTATAATAGTGTCGTTCCTTCGCCATAATTACCTATGCAATATTTGGCACAACCCGAACATTTTAGCTTTATTGTTTGAAAACTTTTGTTGTTTTTTTTTATTTTAAAATTTGAATTTGAACGGGATTGAGTCATCGGGAGATTAACAACAGTAACTGAGGTGACGTGGCATCATTAGGAGTGGGTTACTGTAGCTTAGTTATCCGGGCGTCACAATCTCCAAGAACATCGAGGAGAACATTGTATTGACGATCAAAAACAGACAAGAAGCCGTCTGGGTACTACCTACGGACCCATAGGTCTGTGGTAAACTACTCACGCATCATCGGAGGGGCAAGGGTGATGATGAAGAATCCCTCTGTGGTCATTGACCCCTCCGGCAGAGTGTCGAAAGAGTACTCTATATTTGATCTTGTGGTCCTGGAACTTGCGGCGACAGAAACAGTTTTCTCTCCACTCCCCTAGGGTTTTGGGGATTTTAGAGTATTTATAGAGCTGATAGGCCGTGGAGGGGGTGCCTGTGGGCCCTACTACCCACCAGGACGCCCCCTAGTGCCTAATGGGCCCCACAGGCCCCCTCTAGTGAACTTCTTGGTCCTCTTGGGTGTCTTCTGGGCAGAAAAAATTCTCCAAAATGTTTCGTGGCATTTGGACTCTGTTTGGTATTGATATTCTGCGAAGTAGAAAAAACAGCAATTGGCACTGGGCACTATGCCAATAGGTTAGTCCCGAAAAATTATATAAAGTTGCTAGTAAATGAATATAAAACTTCCAATGATGATAATATAACAACATGGAACAACCAAAAATTATAGATATGTTGGAGACTTATCAGTGCATCGTTCACGCGGTCGTCAGCGGCGAGGGAGGAGACCAACAGCTGCCCGCATGGCCTGATTGGCGACCGTGCCGTTCTCTCTGACACAGCGCCGGCTCGGGAGGGCCTCCGACCCCTTCTTCCTACCTGCGATATTGTGGTCAAGATACGTCCTGCCGACGCCGTCTTTGCCACATCCCTATGACCCTCAGGTATATCTTCCTTCGAAACCGGCCGTGCTGTACTGCCCCAGCTCCCCACGTGGTTGCATGTGGATCTTTTTCTACTTGCATCAGCTATTCCAAAGCCACCTAGACTTTTACTATGATTTGAGGTAAAGCTAGTTCACACAGTCGAATCTAAGACTTGGTTCAAACAGGGAAGAAAGTGGGAAAGTTGTAGCATGAATCTAGGACTTGGTTCTAAGAGAAAATGGGGGAATGTAGTAGAGAGTGGCTACCCAACCGGTCTCTTGGTTGAAAAGGGAAAGAAAGCGGGGTGGATGGCGAAGGGTGGGGGGAAAGGCCAGGGAAGTGGACCTGTCTCTGGGTCAAAAAAGGAAAGAAAGTGAGGGGTGTTGGGGGGACAACGCAGATGAGAACGAGCAGGTCTAGATTTCCTGTGCTCACATAGGAAAATGTTGTCGAGGAGATAAAAATGGGAAAAATGCAGACTTGTTGCCTGAATGTTCGCCGCTCTCGGCAACCACATCTGCCTCACCACTTTATGCCTCTGCTATCCCTATGTTCTTATCGCTACCGTTAATGTAAAATCACATGAAACATGATGCAATGCCACCTAATGTCATTATTAAGTAATGTTGCTAACAGTCTAGTGCCATTAATAAATTGAAGCAATGACACCACCATTTTAGGAAGTTCTTCTGTCTTGCTTTATTTCACATGGATTGTGTTTCTGCGGTTACACTTAGATCTCACACCGATAACATTGCTTCATCCTAGTGGAACTACATAAATTTGACTGCACATTTACTGACCATGTGCTAGTCTCATGACAGAAATACTAATGCTATTGTTCTGCATGTTAATCTAGTGGCAGTGTTGATGTGATGTGATGCTACTTCTTACTTAATGGCACTTTTTCATAATGTCAGTGTAGTGCCAGTTATAACACTGTAGATGCTGTTGTTAATCATATGCCACTGCAAATAACCATCACTTCTTAAATAACCATATTTCATATTTGCGCAAACAGGGGTGTCTGTCTCCATATCGTTTATATTTGTGCAATCAGAAGTACACACCTAAATTTTAGTAGAACTACACAAAATCAGATGGCTATTCCTAGTTGTCGTCATCTAACCAACCGTGTTCCAGGTATTCCTACATTGGTAGTAACTAGGTAGAATGACGAACGTGATCTAAAATAAGATGATTCATACGTTTACTTCCTGATTGCAGTGCAGGGACGAGCCTATAATGTGTCGTAGAGAAAACAAGCACTGCGTCCTAGTCGGGAATGCACTTTCTCCCAGATCAAGGATGACCAGAGGACTAGCTGGCACGGCTGCGCGGAGGCTTTTGGGACAGGTGCATGGACAAGAGGCATTGTGGTCTGCTTATTTATGCAAATAGTGGTGCTTAAATTTAGTGGAAATGCACGAGAAGTTCAGATGGTCAGTCCACTACATGGTTTGGTTCAGTATTGCAACTGAGAACACAATTATAATTGGTTATTTTGGAAAGAGATAACCTCACCTTGGATGGTGGCAACAAGACAAACTAGAGTGGACTACAGAAAATTAAAGCGTGCCTAGGGAGGCGCTTTTCTCAGAGAAGCCTTGCTTGATTTTTCCTGATTTGTAAGCCTTCTCACAACTTTGTCTTTTGCTCTGAACTCAATACTACAGGATGGTCCAAACGCGACACTACGATCAGAGACCCCTCGACAAAACTGTGTGCGATGCCATAATCGCAAATGGTGCTGTAAAAAAACCGTCAAAAAAGGTGCAAAATGTTTGCAATGACGGATGCATCAAACACGGTTCAGATTTTAGTTGCGTGTGCGATGCAGGGCATACGATTCAATTCAATTAACTATTTGCGATGAGGAGGAACAAAAGAAATGGGCAGCCGGATGAAGGTGGGTGCGATATATAGCATATGGTTCACTAGGATGAACTGTGTGTGATTAGGCAACACAATGGAAATGGTTCAACTGAACAAGATGTGTGTGATACACAGCAAGCAGGTCCGTATATATATATATATATATATATATATATATATATATATATATATATATATATATATATATATATATATATATATATATATATATATATATATATAACTGAAATAAACATCCAATTACACAAGTGACTATACAGATCATTCGCACACACCTTAATAAACAATTGCATGCATTATAAAGTAGGAGAAATTATCGTCTAGTCATCTACTTCTTGCGACGCTCCGGCCACTGCACTGTGGCTCGATCCCTCATCTGGGGTAGGAAGAAGACACATCCTCATGCCAACGATCCGCCTGTACATCTCGTAGCTTATGTACGCGTCCTTGGCCGCGTACTTGACATGTTGTTCATCCAGTCTCTCATGCCACACATTGTGCCAAGCGTTCTTGTCCTTCTTGCTCTCACTCTTCATCTTCATGTAGTAGGTGTCGATGATGGCCGAGGCGAGGTCAACCAGGGATTTTAGTTTGTTTTTGTCGCTGCCCCAGACCTTGTAGTGGTGCTGGACAAGATTCGGGCATTTCAAGCCCGAAACCTTGAGCGCTTTTAGATCGTTGGTGGTGTTCACCATAGCGAACCTGTAGTCGGAGCTGTTGATAAACCTTGAGAAACGCTCGCATGGCCTTGTGGCAAGGTGGTAGTGGTAGACGAGGACGTCATGTTGCACGCACAACTGGGCGACGGCAACCTTCTGATCGTGCCCGGCATGACCAATGGTGTACTCGAGGTCGAAGCTGACCACTTGGTACTTGTCTTCGGCAAGGAACTGCTCCATAGTTTGGATGGAGCTATCCATCGAGACCGGATCGTTCATGTACACCACCGCCTTCCCCCTCACGTGGGTGTCCACTACGTGATGCGTGGTGAGCTACCCGCCATTGTCGTCATCGGCCGCTCTGAGCGCCATTGGAGCCACAGGGATCGCCATTGGAACCGTTGGATGTTCCTCTCTGTATGTGTCGTCGTGGGTGTGTTTATTGTGTCGTCTAACGCGAGAGATGAAGGTAAATGGCCACAGGAATAGGTCGGGCGGCTTGGATTATCTGCGCGTCCGCATGGCAGTTTTTGTAGCGGGTAACTGCATTGTCGCGCCGCGCCCGGTGCAACTGCATGCACACGAACATGCATGATTGTGCGTCGGCCCAAACACTAGCAGCCCGCGTGGAGGGACAAGAGCAGAGCACCCGGAGGGTCACGAGAGCTGAGCGCGCCGCGGCCGCCTGAACCGCAAGCAACCACACACAGGAAATGGTCGCATACAAGCCGGCCGATAGTTGCGTCGCTGCATAGAGAGCGGCCGTGTACTACTACCTCCGTCTAGTCTATATTTCCCTTCATATTATATGCCATACTTTGCCCTCAAATTTAACCAACAAAATGTTAATGCATGTTATAAAAATTATATAATTGGCAACTATGTTCAAATACAAATCCAACTATATAATCTTTGGCGACATGCATTCGTATTTTATTAGTTAAATCATACTTATAAACCAGGACGGGGGTATAGTAGGTAATTAAATCACAAAAGTTTATTAACCGTATGTGTACGTGGCCATTCGTCCTCGTCTCGCACTTCTTGTCACCCCGTTACCACAGACGGCTTACAGCGCAAGCTTGCACAGCGGTAGGGGTCGTTCTTTTGGCCAAACGGTGGCACCAATGAATCGTCGGTGAGCCCGTTCCCGCGCAACCTCATAGGTTCCCGCGCAAGCTTCTCGCCCATCTCGGTGAAATCCCCTAAAATCCCAATGCTTACTGGCCTGCTATATAAACCCTCACGGCCGGCGAGTCCTGCGTCGCATTTTCCCCTCCCTCCCTATAGCTTATCTCGTCTGCTTCTCCCACAATCGCCAATGGCACCGATCCGTCGTCGTTGCTCAGCCACTCCATCGTCATCAGAGGACAGCTCCAGCTAGGAGGCTACACCACGGCGGCGGCCCAGTCCCTGGCGTAGTGTAGTGTGCGTGGCGTCCCTGTTGGGTGTGCGCGGAACACCCACCACACGCTCCGCCCCTGCTGCCCGTCGGCAGCTGTTGCCGGCCGCCACACCACCGTCAAAAGCCAGGGCCATTGCCCACTCCGCTACCGCGGCCCGTAGGCGGGAGATAGCCGTCGTGGCCACCACCCCACTACCTACCACCGTGTCCATCACCCGCTCCGCTACCGCGGATCGAAGGCGGGAGGTGGTGGTCGTGGCTGCCACCCCATCATCGGCTGCCGTGGCCGCCAGCCCACCGTCGACCACCGGGGTCATCACCCGCTCCGCCACCGCCGCCCGACGGCGGGAGGCGGAGGTGGATGCCCACACGTGCGCCAGCGAACTTGCGTGCTACACCGAGTTCCTACAGGAGGAGGAGGAGCGCCTCGTCGAGCACGCAAAGAGCCTTACCACCGCCGTGGCCATGGCACACGCCACCTCAGAGGCGAGGAATCTGGAGATCTACGAGGAGAACCACCGCTTCGAGAGGGGTCGTCTGGAGCGGCAGAGGGTGTTTGAGGTGAGCGTCGCTGAAGCTGCAGCAGCGGCAGGCACCATATTGCAGTTGTCCAGCTCGTCGGTAGGCCCCTCCTCCTCTGCCTCTTATTGAGTGCGCTCGGCAGAGGAGATGCAGCCGGAAGTAATACAAAGCCCCTCCGTAGTAGTATTAGTATTTAGGGGCTATTTTGTTCAGTTCATCTGACTATAGATGTGGTGGAACTAAAAACGTACTTAAAATTGGCTAGTATATATATAGTTGAACTAGCTATTTCAGTACGTGGTTGGAACAATTGGGGAAAAGTTCGGTCGGTTCAGCTGTCGAGTTGAACTGTTTGTATAAATTAAGAACGGCTGCTTAATCTATTAATGAAATCTATGCTTAATTACTAAATTTTAGTTGCAAAAATTAGATACTGCTAGTGATTTTTAGCTTCATATTTTGACAAATCGCAGTGTTACATGGTTGAAAAATGGCAATGTTACTAGATCAAAAAATGTCAATCTTTCTAGTTTGACAAATGGCAACATACCCAATATGACAGATGCAAATCTTACCAAATTGTTTGTAAGTGGTTGCACACGGGTCAACCAAAAGAACCGTTTGCGTTGAAGAGATGCACAAATCCTGCTCTCACTTTTTATACGGGTGTTCTATATAAAACGTTTGCAACCAAGAGCCGCAAAAATCCTGCTCGGCACATTTTCCCTTGGCTTCCTTGGGAAGCTGTCGGTTTGCATACGGGTGTTCTAACTAAAACGTTTGCGATGAGTGTTTTATATTTAAAAACCATTGACGTTTTTTCAACAGAAAATCATTTGATAAGTCTGTACATTAAGAGAGAGAAACGCAAGTTCGCTCAAACCATATCTTTCATTCAGTCATACTGTGAATTTATATTCATGTGATCGAGATACAATATTAAACCCAAGAAAAAAAGTCTTTCCGGCGGCGGCGGAGGCGGCGTACCGCGCCGTCGTTGTTGTTGTCGTCCTCCGTAACGCCGTTGTTGAAGTCTTCAATGCAGCACAGAATGTTCTTCACTTGTAAATAAAACATCATGTCTTCGCGCGATCGACGGGCCGGGCACGGGAGGGGGGGCGCGCGCACGGGCATAGGCGCAGCAGGTGTAGCCAAACACACGGGGACCGGCGCCGCGGTGGTTGGAGGAGCGCGCACGGGCTCGGGCGCTGGCATGTAAACGAGCTCGCGCGGGTCCTTGGAGACCTCGCTGACGCCCGTGGCTTCCAGCTCTATGATTGTGCTCGGCGACTAGCCCGTCAATGCCACAGGGATGGTCGCTAGCGCGGGTGCGGGGATGGGAGCTGGGACTGGAGCAGGGGCAGCAACCGCCGCAGCCAGCTCGTTCTGGGCCATGTCCATGAGGCCACATTCCTCCTTATTTTCTATCTCCTCCAAACTTGAAGACTAGTGGCAGATGATCCTTCTGCGCCATGGCGTTGGTGGAGGTCTGCGGGAGGGAGGGGAATGGGAGGCGAACAGTAAGGCCGCCCGTATTAAGCAGCGGCTCAGGTGCCATTAATGGATAGGAAGGCGGGCGGCCATGGAAGTGAAATGGTTCGCTTCCCAGTGAGCCTGCGCAGCATACAGCTCACACGCTTCCTGGTGAGCCTACGTATTGGAGGACAGCTTGCACGCCTCTCGGTCAGCCTGCGCACTGGACTGCGCTCGCACGCCACCCGCTCAGTCAAGGTCAAGCAGCTGTCTGCACGGCACCTACTATAGCCATTAAAACCAAGACACATTTCACGTGAATGGTTAATAGAATGCAGACGGTCTGAATTATACACACGTTTCAGATATTAAAGTGGTAGCTATTTTTTTTAAATGCCTTTATTGGTTGTTATTCGAGTGCGCCTTCTCTCAAAATGGACACGAAAAATACCACAGCATGTCGGGTGCCATTCAATGATAGCATGCCAAGATTCATGAAATTCAGACGAGTTTTGGATTTACTAGAATTTAAAAACAAAGTATCTCAATGTTTTGCCGGCAATCAACGGTGCCCTGTTGTTTGAAATTCATACCCATTTCTTGCATGGGACCTAAGCATGCACCCAAGGACACAGATTTGATTTTTCAACCAATTTATATGCACTGGAGCATGTGCATGTAGTTCAAATTTGAATTATGCACATAAATGCATTGAAAACTTAGTTAATGTATAAAAATGTCCAAACGAACCCCGAAAAATCACAACAATTGACACAACACTCCTGTTGTTCTATGTTGACACGAGAAAAGTTTTGAAAGCAATAAGAGGCAATGGATATAGTTCCCTACCGAAACCATCATGCTTTTTGTGAGAAGCTCTGGTTTGTGAGAAGCATATACCCAAACCTGCCCCAAATGGGACAAAAAATTTACAACGGCATGTTGATGCCGCTTCATGATAGCATGCCAAGTTTCATGAATTTCAGATGAGTTTTGGATTTACTAGAATGTAAAAACCAGGTATCTCAATGTTTGCGGCCGAGTGACGGTGGTAGGGTGTTTGACATTCATTCCCATTTCTTGCACGGGACCGAAGCATGCAACCAAGAACACATATTTGAATTTTCAACTAATTTATATGCATTAGAGCAGGTGCATTTAGTTCAAATTTGAATTATCCACATGAATGCATTGAAAACTCAGTTAATGCATAAGAATGTCCAAACGAACCCCGGAAAATCACAAAAAATGACATAACACTCCTGTTGTTCTACGTTGACACGAGAAAAAATTTGAAAGCAATAAGAGGAAATGGATATCATTCGTCCCCAAAGGTGGGACGTTCCCTACCGAAACCATCATGCTTGTTATGAGAAGCTCTGGTTCGTGAGTACCATATACCAAAACCTGCCCCAAATGGGACAAAAAATTTACCACGACATGTTGATGCCGCTCCATGATAGCATGCCTAGTTTCATGAATTTCAGACGAGTTTTGGATTTACTAGAATTTAAAAACAGGGTATCTCAATGTTTGCGGCCGAGTGACGGTGGCAGGGTGTTTGACATTCATTCCCATTTCTTACATGGGACCTAAGAATGCAACCAAGGACATATATTTGAATTTTCAAACAATTTATATGCATTAGAGCATGTGCATGTAGTTCGAATTTGAATAATGCACATAAATTCATTGAAAACTCAATTAATGCACAAAAATTTCCAAACGAACACCGAGAAATCCCAAAAATTGACACAACACTCCTGTTGTTCTATGTTGACACTAGGAAAAAAATTGGAATCAAGAAGAGGCAATGGATATCGTTTCGTCCAGAAAGGTGAAACGTTCCCTACCGAAACCATCAGGCTTGTTGTGAGAAGCTCTGATTTGTGAGAAGCATATCCCCAAACCTGCCCCAAATGGGACAAACAATTTACCATGGTATGTTGATGCCGCTCCATGACAGCATGCCAAGGTTCATGAATTTCAGACGAGCTTTGGATTTACTAGAAACTAAAAACTAGGTATCTCAATGTTTGCGGCCGACTGACGATGGTAGGGTGTTTGACATTCATTCCCATTTCTTGGACGGGACCTAAGCATGCAACCAAGGATAGAGATTTGAAGTTTCAACCAACTTACATGCATTAGGGCATGTGCATGTAGTTCAAATTTGAATTATGCACATGAATGCAGTGAAAACTCAGTTAATGCACAAAAATGTCCAAATGAACCCCGAAAAATGACACAACACTTTTGTTGTTCTATGTTGACACGAGAAAATTTTTGAAAGCAATAAGAGGCAATGGATATCGTTTCGTCCCCAAAGGTGGACATTCCCTACCGAAACCATCATGCTCGTTGTGAGAAGCTCTGGTTTGTGAGAAGCATATACCCAATCCTGCCCCAAATGGGAAAAAAAATTACCACGGCATGTTGATGCCGCTCCATGATAGCATGCCAAGTTTCATGAATTTCAGACTAGTTTTGGATTTACTAGAATTTAAAAACCAGGCATCTCAATGTTTGTGGCCGACTGACGGTGGTAGGGTGTTTGACATTCATTCCCATTTCTTGCATGGGACCTAAGCATGCAACCAAGGACACATATTTGAACCAATTTATATGCATTAGAGCATGTGCATATTGTTCAAATTTGAATTATGCACATAAAAGCATTGAAAACTCAATTAATGCATTAAAATGTCCAAACGAACCCCAAAAAATCACAAAAATTGACACAACACTCCTGTTGTTCTATGCTGACACTAGGAAAAAAATTGAAATCGAGAAGAGGCAATGGATATTGATTCTTCTAGAAAGGTGAAACATTCCCTACCGAAACCAACAGGCTTGTTGTGAGAAGCAATGGTTTTTGAGAAGCATATCCCCAAACCTGCCCCAAATGGGACAAAAAATTTACCACGCCATGTTGATGCCGCTCCATGATAGCTTACCAAGTTTCATGAATTTCAGACGAGCTTGGGATCTACTAGAATTTAAAAACTAGCTATCTCAATGTTTGCGGCCGAGTGACGATGGCAGGGTGTTTGACATTCATTCCCATTTCTTGCATGGGACCTAAGCATGCAACCGAGGACATAGATTTGAATTTTCAACTAATTTATATGCATTAGAGCATGTGCTTGTAGTTCAAATTTGAATTATGCACATGAATGCACAGAAAACTCAGTTAATGTATAAAAATGTCTAGCGAACCCCGAAAAATCCCAAAAATTGACACAACACTCCTGTTGTTCTATGTTGACACTAGGAAAAAAAATTGAAATCGACAAGAGGCAACAGATATCGTTTCGTCCAGAAAGGTGAAACGTTCCCTACCGAAACCATCACACTTGTTGTGAGAAGCTCTGGTTGATGAGAAGCTTATACCCAAACCTGCCCCAAATGGGACAAAAAATTTACCACAGCATGTTGATGCCGCTCCATGATAGCATGCCAAGTTTCATGAATTTTGGACGAATTTTGGATTTACTAGAATTACAAAAGCAAGTACGTCAACGTTTGCCGGAGAGCCACGATGTCGTGGTGTTCGAATTTCATACCCATTTCTTGCATGGGACATAAGCATAAACCCATGGACACATATATGATTTTACAACCCATGTTGGTGCACCCGAGCATGTGCATGTAGTTTAATTTTGAATTGTGCACCTGAAATGGCTAGAAAACCAATTTAATGTATAAAATGTTTGAAGGAACCCTAAATAATTCCAATTCTTTTACGACACACATATAGTTGCATGTTCACTGCAGATAAAAGGTCTAGTAATTCAAACACCGTCCATTGCCGCTGTGACCCCATTATGTAATTCAAATCAAGATGAAAAATCAAGTAGATCCCACAGTTTATTATCACCAACCGTGTGAGATGCAGCACAAATATCCTGGAGCACCGTCGGTGTATAGTATGCCTAAGGCTTACGCAAGAAGGTGCGTCATATACAATCCACAATCGGCGTCTCAAGCACACTAGGTTCTCCCCAAATATCATTTCACTGTTCAATCATCGCCGGTGAAAGATGGGCACGTGGACCTGCATCGTGAGGGCAACTTTGATGGCCCACTCCGGCGAGAGTGTGGCCGCAGCCGCCATGCGCATGCAAACAAGGTGCGTGAGCACGACCGCAATCTGCGACCGGGTGGCCAAGGCAACCCAAACGGTCGTTGTTTCTTCTCAGGTGGTGGCAGAAAAATCTTCCTTGGGGATAGCAACTGGCGAGAGCGGCACATCAGCTGTCCGTTCCGTAGTAGCGGCCTTAGCCCTGATGGATGCCGCCCATGACCATGTCGAGGCCGCCCGCGCTGGTCACCGCAGAATTCGAATGAAGATTCTCTGACAACGCTCGGTGACCCACGGCCAAAGAGTTGGCAATCGCCGAGAGAGTTCGAGCAGCCGTCCGTTCCTCCGCCGCATACCTTGCAACGACGGAGCCCTTCCAGGCCCAGATCATGGCCGCCCACACCCAGCTCGTGGTGGCCTTTGTCAAAGAGATGGCGGACGCGGATGCGAGATGCTTGCCGAGTTTGGTGTGATGGATATCATTGATCCCCTTCCCCAGGAGGCCGTCGAGCGTGAGCTGACATGGAGGCGGCGGCGGAGATCGACGAGCACCAGCCGTAGTAGTACAATTTGTTTTGTTTAGTAAAGAGCGCCGGTTTTAATTTGTTAGACTAATGTTTAGGTCAGCTAGCTCTGTTTAATTGTGAACTTGTCCGATTAAGAAGTGTGGGTGTGCTGTAGTCTCCTTTGTGTACCCAAATTATGCAATGACGTGGATGACCACTGTAACCAGGGAAAAATCCAACCAAAATTTTTGACGTTCAAACTCATCACACACGGGTTAAGCTATTTGAATCGTTTGTGATGTTCACATGTCATACACAGTTTTGGATAAGGGGCCATGTCTGATGACACTTTGCGTGCTAGTTTTTTCGCTGAAGCGATTCCAAATTTTCGGCTTCCGTAGACATATCTACCTCCCCGACTCTTCCCCTTACCAAAAGCCACATTTCCCCTGTTACCGCCTTCCTTTTCAAGTTGAAACCTTCACTCCTTGATTGCAGCGCCACTTCCTCGCCGGCAACCCTCCTTCACGCTGCTCGGCCTCGTCTATCCAGGCAGGTAATCCACACCCGACCCCATCCTCCTCCTTCCACATCCCTCATGCCCCGACTGCAAGCGCGAGCGCGACACCTTCCACCCAAATCACCGACCCCTCCACCAAATAAGCACCGCCCTAAGCCATGGTACACACAGTATAGCCTGGATCTCAAGGAGCCTTTGGCAGTGGAGAAGCAAATCGCGGTCGCACGCGCGGATGAGGTCGCGAAGGCTGCCATTCGTGCCGACCCCCAGATCTTGGAGGAGCACCTTTCCATTTGCTAGCTATGCCGGTTAAGCATGCTCGGTTTACCCGTTGCGTGTGCTGCTCCTGCCTTTCCTTCACAAATTCTAGTGAATTGTGCTATCTAATTTTACCATGCAATCTGTTGCTCTAGTGTATATGTTCTATATGTTGTGCAGTGTGGTGCTCACCTATTAACTGTTTTGTTAATTAGTTGTTGTCTTCAGTTAACTGTTTGGTTCAGTTCTGCAAATGTGATGTTCAAATCTTCAGGCTGCAATTTTGTATTGTCTTCCATCAGAGAAATAAATTGAATTGATCTTTACAAAATACATGAGAAACGAATACAATTGCTAAATTTCCAAGTTGTCAAGCATGCTTGGTTTGGTTATACATTGTGCAATTTAGTGCTCAGTTAACGTTTGGTTCATTTGTGTTGTGGTGTTTAGTCAACTGTTTGGTTCAATTCTGCAATGCGATGTTCAATAGTTGTGGGTGCATTCTGTTATTGTATACCATGTGAGGAATTAATTGAATTTGGTTGTAGTAAATATATGAGAAACAAATACAATTGCTATATTTCCAAGTTGTTAAGCATGCTTGGTTTGCTTAACTATCTGATCTTCTATTAAGAGTATGTTATATTGTGCAATGTGGTGCTCAGTTAATGTTTGGTTCATTTGTTGTGGTGTTTAGTTAAGTGCTTGGTTCAATTCTGCAATGCGATGTCCAATTGTCGTGGGTAGAATTTTGTATTGTTGTGCATCTGAGGAATGAATCGTATTTGGCTGCACTTAATACATGAGAAACATATACAAGTGCTATATTTCCTAGTTCTTAATCATGCTTGGTTTGGATAAATGGGTTTTCCATGTGGCTTGAATTAATCTGATGAATCTGCAATGTGCTTATTTTTCATCAACACGTTTTACTGATAGCATGCGAACCCTTAATTAACCTGATGACTAACTACCTTATATGTGTTGCAGGGAAACAATGGGAAGCACTGAGGTTTACAATCGAGGATAGCACGTGCATGGTCCGTTGTCTAATAGCACATTATTGTGCAATTGCAGGAACCATTCTAATATTTAGGTTTTTAACAATTTGGTCTTGCACATGTAGGTCCTGCTGTGAGAGTTTTGACCCACTGTTCGGCCCTTTTCGCATATGGGGAAATGAGTTGTCCATGAATATCAATAAAGTCAAGAAACTCAGAAAGATTGTTAGGATAAAGAAATTAGCGACAAAAAAACAACAAGATCTTTGTATGCACAATGAAGAAGACATCAGTTCACTACAAGATGGTACTAACTATTATACCTTGTCTTTTTTTATTCCTTTGCCCCATTTCCAATATAGAGAAGATATTTATGCACATCCTTGTTTTCAGGCCTTTCCAAAGCAGTCCGCTGTTGATTACCTCTCAAACAGGCGCGGAAGGTTTTCATACAACACCCACGGTTCAATATTGAAGTGTTCCTGAAGGGGATGAAGGACGGACGATCAATCATCCACAGGCACTGGCCTAAAGTTGCAAAGACCTTCAACATGAATGAAGGCTCAATATTCGCCTTCCGCTTCAGCAGTTTTCCAGATGAGATGCATCTGTCTATATACCGTCTATGATGCTAATTTCAAAAGGTTCTACATGTTGCATGTTAAACTTGGTGCTGGTGTAGTTGTGTAATGGGGTAGCTGAGTGCTGAAGCAATATCATGTTGTACTCTGATGTATTTCAATTATGAAATCCTGCTTCCTTAATGTGGAAATGAAATATATTACGTGCTTAATATGAATGTCAATTAGATTAATAAATGGATTATTAATAATAGTGCAATTAGCCCTAATGGCAAATTAGCCTGCTAAATGGGTTTTTCTATTGCAACTGGTTATTGAGAAAATACCGTGGGTGATGACCTCAGGCAACGCACACGGTTTCTAGGAATAAACCGTGTTGGATCAATGAACAATCACACACGACCTTCTCTAGAAAACTGTCTGTGTTAGGCCACCTTGCGCAAACGTTTACCACATAAAAACTGTGTGTGATGGACAGCCTTTACCACACAGTTTCTTCTACGCACCGTGTGTGATGCATTCAATAATGCAAACGATAAAATTGTTAATATCGTGCAATGACAACGCTATCACAAATGATTTAACAGGGAAAATTGTGTGTGATGTACCTGTGAACAGAAACATTTTCCTTAGAGCGGTTGTGTGGGATGTACATACGAACGAAAACGTTTAGCAGGGACTGACTGTGTGGGATGTACTTGCGATGGAAAACAATTTCGCTTGTATAATTGTATTATTTTAGCTCTACTGTACATATTACCATATTTGAGCGCTCGCCGGTCGCACACGACCTCATTTTGCCGAGGGTGTGGGCTAGGAGGGCATATCCCGACGGTTTCTGGGTCATGTGGGAAGGACCCCCTATCACCGTCACTGACTAGGCGACGGTTCCAAATGCCTTCGCGGAAAGGGGTTAAAAACCGTTTGTATAGCACCGACGCGTACCAGTGACTAGTAAATTTTGGTTATGTTCTATGAATCATTGAGACGTATAAGATTGTTGAACTTATGATTTTGAAGTATTTTATCAAGCCAACTTTAATGTGAATGTTCCACATGAATGTTGGACAAGCATGTGAACGTTTGAAATTAAATTGTGGCTTCAGTTAACTGCATGAACCACCGTAACAAGATACATAGTTTCTTATACGTCAGGCATCAGAGTATTTATTGTGAGCTGGTCGATAGCCGACTTTTCTATTGTTGAAGTGAGTTGAGCCAATATGCCGTGTTTTGCACAGCTGCTTACAAGTTGGGTAGCACCAACAATGTTTGCAAGTACTTAACCGGCCTTACGTACCCTATGTATACGTCAGCGCACAGTTGTCAAACAAGTACTCTATTTCATCAAACACACATTGCTTGTATGATAAACCATGGCAACTTTTGTCTTACCATGCCATATTACATGAAAAAACTAGTGAGGATGCATCTGTTTCGGTAACAATTCCAATGGTTCTCACATGATTCACGGGCACACAAAAGTAGCAGTAGTTCCCATAGATAGATTCAAACCGAGTACTACCCCCTAGAGGGCTCGATAATAGGCAAGGTTTGGATAATTAAACACAATCCAAACTACTTTTGAAAACTAGTTGGGACAACTATTTCATGCCATCAATCTAATTTGGATCTATACAAGACGGACCTTCCCTTGAACATCATCCAGGACGTCTGGCAGCAGCTCAATCCTGTCAACCTTCTTGAAGATAACCTTGTGGCTAATTGCTTGTATTTGCATTGGTATTTCCCCGAAGAGGAGAGGATGATGCAGCACAACAATGGTAAGTATTTCCCTCAGTTATGAAACATGGTTATCAATCCAGTAGGAGAATCAAGCAACACTATGTAAACAGTACCTGCACACAAATAACAAATACTTGCAACCCAACGCGTAAGAAAAAGTGCAGCAAGGTATGAGATTGGCTAAATCGATATAGCAAAAACACAAAATAAGATAAATAAAGAAAAAGTGCAGCAAGGTATTTTTGGATAACTCGATATAGCAAAAATACGAAATAAGGTAAATAAAGAAAAAGTGCAGCAAGGTATTTTTGGGTTTTTGGAATAATAGATCTCAAAATAATATGATAGGAATTAGATCTGGGGGCCATAGATTTCACTAGTGGATTCTGTCGACAAAATAGCATACGGTGGGTAAACAAATTGCTGTTGGGAAATTGATAGAAGATCAAATAATTATGATGATATCCAAGGCAATGATCATGTTTATAGGCATCACGTCCGATATTAGTAGACCGACTCCTGCCTACATCTACTACTATTACTCCACACATCGACCGCTATCCAGCATGCATCTAGTGTATTAAGTTCATGGAAAACCAGAGTAATGCAATAAGAACGATGACATGATGTAGACAAGATCTATTCATGTTGGAATAGACCCCATCTTTTTTATCCTTAATAGAAATGATACATGCCTGTCACTTCTCCTTCGGTCACTGAGATTGAGCACCGCAAGATCGAACCCATCACATAGCACATCTTCCCATTGCAAGAAAAATCAATCTTGTTGGCCAAACAAAACCAAACTTTTGGAGAAGAAATATGAGGCTATAAATATCATGCATATTAAAGTTCAAAGAAGACTCGAATAATATTCATAGATATATCTGATCATAAACTCACAATTCATTGGATCCCAACAAACACACCACAAAAAGTCATTACATCAAATAGATCTCCAAGGATATCGAGGAGACCATTGTATTGAGAATCAAAAAGAGAGAAGAAGCCATCTAGCTACTTCCTACAGACCCATAGGTCTATGGTAAACTACTCACGCATCATCGGAGGAGCACCAATGAGGATGATGAACCCCTCTGTGATTGTTTCCCCCTCCGGCAAGGTGCCGGGAAAGGGCTCAAGATTGGATCTCATGGTTCTGGAACTTGCGGCGGCTGGATTTTTTTATCGACTCCCCTAGGGTTTCTAGAATATTTGGGTATTTATAGAGCTGAGAGGCAGTGAAGAGGACACCCGTGGGGCCCACTAGCCACCAGGGCGCGCCAGTGGCCTCTAGCGCACTCTAGTTCCTTGTGGGCCCCACAAAGCCTCCCCTCCCGCACTTCCTTGGCTCCCAAGTTGTCTTCTGGGCAGAAAAAAATCTCCAGAAACTTTCGCTGCGTTCGGACTCCGTTTGATATGTATATTCTGCGAAGTAAAAACAAGCAAAAATAGCAACTAGCATTGGGCACTATGTCAATAGGTTAGTCCAAAAAATGATATAAAGTTGCTATAAAATGAATGTAAAACATCCAAGAATGATAATATAACTGCATGGAACAATAAAAAATTATAGATACATTGGAGATGTATCAGTGGCCTTGCCACTCATAAACTTGTTTGTCGAGGCATGCCACGTCATGTTCCTGCATAAGCTTGACAAGAATAGTATGCCTCACAAACGAAGGAGTAGCTTTGAATGTGCTTGAGTACACACTGGACAAAATGCCTGACAACAGTGTGGCTGGAATACATATCATCTTTGGTACAAGTGGAACTGGCTTCCAAGATCGAACAGCCTAACAACTTTGTTTTCCCGGTGCGTATATTCAGGTCATCCGTCTCATAGTGAGTGACATGTACAACCACACAATCCTTGTCTGCATTAGGGCTCTAATTGAAATAGAAACGAATTCTGAATTACTTTCCAATATAAAAAACACAATTTATTTAAACCACTATGTAGAGTCAAAAGTATGCATGACAGGGAAGGTAGCATGGCATCGGAGCTAATAAATTCTTGCATTATTTATCACCACATACTTATATGAAAAACCACAATCAAGATCGAGAAAGAAGAAAATCACCTTGTGCAGCTCAGCTGGGGGGGGGGGGGTGGGACACATCCTCGAAGGGGGAAAACTGCTCATGCAGGCCACGAGGGGCTGTAACCTCAAACGTGGCATTGATCATCTCAGTAGTGGTCGTGAGCAAAATTGGGGTCGGCTAGATGTTGGCCCCCATCTTGTTGGAGCTCTTTGTCTCGTGGGGACCAGCCTCCCGTGTCTGCTCCAACATCGACAGATATTTGCCTGGTTCTCTTTGGCCCATCCTGAAACTGACGAATAGGAGACAACTGAAAGGAAATCAAAATCGCAATGACAATGAAACAAAAAAGAGAGTGAGGATCGGTTACTGCTTTGCAAAAGTTTTTTTGAAAGAAATTGTACCAACATCCCGTATACGCTTACCTTCCCTTCGTAGGGAGAGCAGAACAAAAGTAGAAGTGAGTGTTCGCTTTCTTCAAGATGGCGAGGGAGAAGGGGATCCAGCGAAGAGTGAAATTATGGTTGCTTCGTCCGTCCAACTTAGACTACGGGGAGGTGGGCTTTTGTGATATGATGGCTCGTTACTGGCACACTATGACTAGGGTGACTCTCCGTTTGCATACCGCCATCTAATTTGGTGGATGCCAATTGGGCCCGTTTGCTGCATGGCCCACATGTCGGTGAACCAAAGTAAAATGACAGTCCTTAGTGGGAGACGTTTCGATGAACGAGGAGGAGCCAGAAGCGATAGTGTGTCCACTGTACTAGTAGTAATTGTTGTTTTGGGTAGCTCTAGAGTGTCTCCACTGTACTAGTAGTAATTGTTTCTCTGGACCCAAGACAAAAGAGCCCATCCACCCTAAATATTAAAACCAACTCAAAAGCCTATATATTTACTTAATGAGAGGCGCTCCCGAGCACACCGCCCCAAAAAAACCGGGGTGCTCTTCTTCCTCCTCACTCCCACCCACCTCACGTCAACTCGCTCCACTCGTACCTCCAAATTCTTCACCTCACTCCTACAGAAAAACCCCAGCCCCCCTGTTCCTCACTAATACAGAAAACCCCAGCTCCCCTTCTTCTTCACTCGCACTACAACTAGACACGACGGTTGCAAGGAAAACGGAGTCGGCTGACCCCAGCACCAATAAGATGAGGCTCCGGCCAGCGGCGACGCCTGTTGTAGATCCGGCACCCGGCAGCGCACGCAGAAGCGGCAAGGGCCACCCCTAGATCTGAGGAACCCGAAGAATCTCGGGAGGACCTCATCAGCAATCTCCTGGACGCCATCCTTGGGGTTATCATCTCAATTCTCACCACCCAGGATGGCTGCCGCACCCAAGTACTCGCATGTCCGTGGTGCCCTCTGTGGCGTGCCACGTCCGTTAATCTCGACTGTGGTGGCCTATCTCTTGTTAATGATTTTGAACTCCCTGGAGCCATCATCTCTTCCCACCAGGGCTCCGTTCAAGGCCTCTTTATTCCAGCATGCTGCCTGTGCATGCCCTTCACGGTGGACGCCTGGCTAAAATCCCCCAATTTCACCAAACTATAGCTAATTGAGTTCTACTATTCCCGCAGAAATCACATAACACATAACGAACGACATGTACTTGTGCCTCAGCACCGATGTCCATCTCGCAGTTTTCTGATACGTCTCCAACGTAACAATTATTTTTTATTGTTCCATGCTGTTATGTAATCAATCTTGGATGTTTTATATTCATTTACTACCAACTTTATATCATTTTGGGACTAACCTATTGACATAGTGCCCAATGCCAATTGCTGTTTTTTGCTTGTTTTTTACTTCGCCCAATATCAGTACCAAACGAAGTCCAAAAGCATGAAACTTTGTGGAGAATTTTTTCTGCCCAGAAGATATGCAGGAGGCCCAAGAAGTGCACCCGAGGGGGCCTATGGGGCCCACTAGGCACCAGGGGCGCAAGAGGCCCCTAGCGCGCCATGGTGGGTGGTGGGGCCCATAGGCACCCCCTCCACTGCCTATCAGCTCTATAAATACTCTAAAATCCCAAAAACCCTAGGGGAGTCGACGAAACAAAATTCCAGCCGCCGCAAGTTCCAGAACCACGAGATTTAATCTAGAGGCCTTTTCCTGCACTCTGCCGGAGCGGTTAGCGATCGCGGAGGGGTTCTTCATCATCACCCTTGCCCCTCCGATGATGGTGAGTAGTTTACCACAGAACTATGGGTTCGTAGATGGTAGCTAGATGGCTTCTTCTCTCTTTTTGTTCTTCAATACAATGTTCTCGTCGATGTTCTTGGAGGTCTATTTGATGTAATGACTTTTTGCGGTGTGTTTGCACTACAAAAGAAATACACTTCTGTGATGATACGTGTTTGTCACAGTAGGTCACGTTTTTTGTCATGCATGTACATCCATGACAAATTTATGACAGAATCAAGATAGTCATACCTGTGCTGTCGTAGAAGTGTTCCATGATATTACCAAAATTATCATCACGGAAGTGTCCACTTCCATGACGATAAATCGCGCGTCACAGAATTGCTTTCGTCAAGGGTGACCGACACGTGGCATCCACCGTAACGGAACGCCGTTAAGCTATCGGGTCGGGTTTTGGATCCGATAACTCGTTAACAGCCCCGACCAATGGGGATTTTCCACGTGTAAAATCATCATTGGCTAGAGGAAACACGTGTCGGCTCACTGTTGGGACAGATGTCATCCGCTCAATGGACCGAAGGCGACTATGATACGGCGACACGTGGCACGGCCCAACAGAGGCCCATTCCTGTGAAAAGGCCGGCCCATTTGACTTGGTCAAACGGTGGCGGGCCGGCCCACAGAAAGCCTGTTAACGGCATGTTCGCATATAGCCATTTACAGCCCGCTAACCCAGGGCCCGTTACGCCCTATCCGAATTAGGCCCAGTAGCGTCATCTGGGCCATCCAATATGATTCTAGCCCGTTTTAACTTCCGGCCCATGTGTGGCCCATGACTTCTTTTGGCCCATATGAGGCCCTTTGTAACTCTTGGCCCATTAACGGCCCGTTGTGAAACTGGCCCGTAATGAACAGTGTATCACTTTATACCCATTAACGGCCCATTATTCTATTGGGCCGTTTCCAGCCTAAGTTATCTTTCGGCCTTCTCAGGGCCCATTGATTCTTAGGCTCATTTGCAGCATTCGGTTACATGCGGCCCGTTACTGTCATTTTCTGCTTGTGGGCCAAATTCAGCCCGTCGTTACAGTCGGCCCGTTTGCGGACCGTTAATATGTTGGGCCGTTTTCACGTCAAAAAAAACCGTTGGGCTGTTTTCATAGAGTTATCAAATATGGACTATTAACGGCCCATTATGGTCCACGAATTGTACAGCCCATGATTGGCGAAATGATGACACACCCCGTAAAGGCCCTTTGGATCTACGGCCCGTATGAGGCCCGTGGATCTACGGCCCGTAGAAGGCCCATGGGTCGTGCGGCCCGTAGAAGGCCCATGGACCCTACGCCCCGCAGAAGGCCCATGGACCCTAAGGCCCGTATATAAGGCTGATGGATCCTACGGCCCATATAGAAGGCCAATGGATCCTACGGTCGGACAAAGGCCCATGGATCATACGGCCAGCAAGAGGCCCATGGTTACAACAGTCCATGTGTTGGCATGATTATTTTGGCCTAGTTACCAAAAATAGGCTATTGTGGCCACTAGAAAAACACAGAAAAGAACTGCAGTGACTACAAGCAAACAACTAAACAAGACAATAAGGAAATAAATAAGCAATCAATTAAGGCTAGCCTATTACACATATTACATCCACTGGGCATCAAAGTTCGCCACCAGTGCAAACATAGGGAACAAAGCAGCATATTACATACACTGGCCGTCAAAATTGGCCACCAGTGCAAATAAACGCGGCAGCAAAACAAGAGTAACTGAAACAACTTCAAAAGAGCTCAAGAAACGTTATCCTGGGTATCCACCATGCTGGCAATAAGCTTAGCAAGCTGATTAGCTTTGTCCTGTTTGGCGCTAAAATCCTCCAACGCTTGTCGTTGCACCGAAAGTATGCATCTGAATGCTCCAGGGACTTCCGCATCCTTCCGCTTCTTGTCGCAAAGACACCTGATCGATGTCTTTCAGCTTGTAGTTGAGACTCAAGAAACCGAACTGATTCGATAAAGTGAGCTTGAATAGCTTGTGCAAGCGGTAGTGGCCAGTAACTCGAACACTAAACCAAGACAGGACTTTGGGGTTGTCTCGCTGTCTTCAAGATAGTCTTCCTTAGTTGTTTTATCAGCTTTGTTGGAGACCAACAAGGATGTGTCACTATCCTGAACCTTATTTGCATTACATCCTTTACCATTGCTTAATAAGGCACTCTTCCCCAATATTCCGTCAGCATTCTAAAAGAAGAAACAAGCAGACACATAACAAGTTTAGCATGTACTAGTATATGAAACTCATTTCGGTGTACCAGTTCATTAGTAAGGTGGACAGGATTAAACTACCAAGTCTTCTATTGCCAAGTACTAGTACATAATAAAAGCATCAAACAAACATATATCTATGTCCTATGGTCACTGCATTGTCTTGCCAAATCAAAATAGAGACACGGTTCAAATCATATCAGTTCAAGACAAAGCAACAGTGAAAGAATACAAAGCATGGGAAACTACGCGGCACAACAAGATTTCAGATGGGTACCACGGGTCTACATGTACAACAACACTATTGGCTCTGTTGTGATGCTAGTAATGTGCATGATATGAAAGTCAACTGTATACATAATTGAAATTGAAATCAAAAGAGCTATTGATAAGAGCAAACCTGTTAAAGAAACATGCGTGAACATACCTGCTGTGCCATTGTAGTTTTGATTGGATCCTTCAATTTAAAAAAAAGTTTGTATCAGTAAATACAGTGATACAAGAGCAAAGCAATCATAGTTAAAAAGCGCCGCCTAAGCGAGCACTTAAGCGCGCCTAGGCTCTAGGCGTTGGCAAAACGCATTGCGCATAACTATGCTTAATCAGGCATAATGCGCATAAGCATGCGCTTTAGGTCGAAGAAAGCGCAAGGCGTTGGCAAAACGCACAATTAACGCCTAGCGCTTTTTGAACTATGATATCAATGGAATCTTAAATTAGAACAGTTGTTCTTCGGTTTAGGCACTTGTTCTACATGAGCAGGTACAGAAGACGCAAGAATATAATACTTAAAAATAGAAAATGAGCTCATAGACCTTACCACATTCTTGGTTCGGGACGAGAATGAACAAGGCATTCCCAAATATCGTCTAGTAAATGTGTCTCAGGAGAGCGTAAGGGAATTTGATGAGTTTCTTTACCGGTGAAATACGTTTTCTTGAGTAATTCGATTCTGCCACCAAGCATTCTTGAAGATAGCAGAGGTATTAGCACAGGTTACCTCATCCCGAGTTTCCAAATCGGTCCTTCTCTATAGAGAAAATGGGAACATTTTACGTATTATAACCATCATGGAGGTAGGATGTATGGGACGAAGCAAAGTAATTGCCATGAATAACATTACTTACACATAACTCCCGGACAAACACACTGAATCGGCATTTTCCTTCATCTTCGAGATAATATTTCCAAGATGGGAAGATATGCACATATGATTTAACAACATCAAATGCGATAGATGCTAAACTACGACTAGCTGGTTGTGCTTCCTCCACGAGAATAGGCGTACTAACCGGTGGAGTTGGGGTTCGCCGTGATAGTATCTTGGCCCTTTGGGCACTGGAGCTGCCTTACTAACTGCTCTTGTTTGGGAGCTCTGTGGTGGAGATGGTGTTGTGCCAACAGAACTGGGTTACTATCGGCTGGGGTTGGGGTTCGATTGGGTGAAGCTGGTTCTCTGTCCATCGCATGATGGGGTACAATCTGTGAGAGTTTGGGTTATGTGTGGTAGGGCTGGTTCTTGTGCATGTACAACCGGGTGCTATCTCCACCAAGAGGTAGCACTGTTTTATTTGAAGACCGTGTTTTATTCCATGAGATCTTGGCATCACCGCTCCAATTCAAATGGCTGATAAACAGGAAACATAGTTGAATGTACAGACATTGTATGGGAGACAGATGCAATAGATAGTGTGGAAAAAAGAGGGCATGAAATAGTTGACATGTTTACTATTTAACTAAAACGGATAGCATGACATAATTTCACATATATGATGTCTATCTAAACTGGATAACATAGCATAACATAACTCAAAGATATGATGAATAACTAAACAGGATCGCATGACATAATTCACCTACATGTTATCTAAGTAATCAAGATCGCATCATTTAATTCACATATGTGATTTATATGGTAAACATAGGGCATTCGATATGATGTCTGAACTAAGAACATGGTGTTGAATATTGTGTATATGATGTCTAAACTATGCAATGCAAGACACCGTATGCATGATATGAGCAGTATAACCGTGCCAAGTTAGAGCATACACCTCAGTGGGGGAATAGGACTGGTCATCTGTCTCTGAATCCATCTCTGAGGAGCTATCGGGACCCAACAAGAGATCTGCTTCGACAGGTAGCTGATACGTCTCCAACGTATCTATAATTTTTCATTGCTCCATGCTACTTTACCAACTGTTTTGGACTATATTGGGCTTTATTTTCCACTTTTATATTATTTTTGGGACTAACCTATTAACCGGAGGCCCAGCCCGAATTGCTGTTTTTGCCTACTTGATGTTTGAAGAAACGGAATATCAAACGGAGTCCAAACGGAATGAAACCTTCGGAAACGTGATATTCTCACCGAACGTGATCCAGGAGACTTGGACCCTACTCCAAGAAGTAACAGAGGTGGTCGCGAGGGTGGGCCCCGCCAGGGCGCGCCCCCTGCCTCGTGGGCCCCCTGTTGCTCCACCGACGTACTCCTTCCTCCTATATATACCTACGTACCACCAAACGATCAGAAACGGAGCCAAAAACCTAATTCCACCGCCGCAACTTCCTGTATCCACGAGATACCATCTTGGGGCCTGTTTTGGAGCTCCGTCGGAGGGGGCATCCACCACAGAGGGCTTCTACATCATCACCATAGCCCCTCCGATGTAGTGTGAGTAGTTTACTTCAGACCTTCGGGTCCATAGCTAGTAGCTAGATGGCTTCTTCTCTCTTTTTGGATCTCAATACAATGTTCTCCCCCTCTCTCATGGAGATCTATTCGATGTAATCTTCTTTTTGCGGTGTGTTTGTTGAGACCGATGAATTGTGGGTTTATGATCCAGCTTATCTATGAATAATATTTGAATCTTCTCTGAATTATTTTATGTATGATTGGTTATCTTTGCAAGTCTCTTCGAATTATCCGTATGGTTTGGCCAACTTGATTGGTAGTTCTTGCAATGGGAGAAGTGTTTAGCTTTGGGTTCAATCTTGCGGTGTCCTTACCCAGTGACAGAAAGGGTTGCAAGGCACGTATTGTATTGTTGCCATCGAGGATAACAAGATGGAGTATTTATGATATTGCATGAATTTATTCCTCTACATCGTGTCATCTTGCTTAAGGCGTTACTCTGTTTTTAACTTAATACTCTAGATGCATGCTGGATAGCGGTCGATGAGTGGAGTAATAGTAGTAGATGCAGAATCGTTTCGGTCTACTTGTCTCAGACGTGATGCCTATATACATGATCATACCTAGATATACTCATAACTATGCTTAATTTTGTCAATTGCTCAACAGTAATTTGTTCACCCACCGTAGAATACTTATGTTCTTGAGAGAAGCCACTAGTGAAACCTATGGCCCCCGGGTCTATTCTCATCATATCAATCGCCATCACTTTAATACTTGCTTTGTTTTTTTACTTTGCCTTTTACCTTTTCACTTTGCATCTATATACCAAAAATACCAAAAAAATTATTTATCATCTCTATCAGATCTCACTCTCGTAAGTGATCGTGAAGGGATTGACAACCCCTAATCGCGTTGGTTGCGAGGAGCAATTGATTTGTGCAGGTACGAGGGAGTTGTGCGTGGCCTCCTACTGGATTGATACCTTGGTTCTCAAAAACTGAGGGAAATACTTACGCTACTTTACTGCATCATCCTCTCCTCTTCGGGGAAATCCAATGCAGTGCTCAAGAGGTAGCAAGAAGGATTTCTGGCGCCGTTGCCGGGGAGCCTCACGCAAGAGCAAGTCAAGACATACCAAGTACCCATCAGAACCCCTATCTCTCGCATTACATTATTTGCCATTTGCCTCTCGTTTTCCTCTCCCCACTTCACCCTTGCCGTTTTATTCGCCCTCCCTTTTCGTTTGCTTCATGTCTTACTTGGCTCGTTTGCTCATTTGGTTGAAATAGTTGAGTACTTATTCCTAAAAAAAGAAGCCAATATCTATGGATCCTCATCCGCTTGCCAATATTTTTAAGAGATCCAATTATGATGAACCAATTCCTAGTGATTTGGATGCACTAGATTATCTTTATAAGGTTTTTCCTGAAATCCGTGAAGTGACTCATGACAGATCTTTGAATAAAAAGCATGATTGCAATGATTTTATTATAAATTCTTTTGATGTCAATTGTGCTAATAGGATGCAAAACCCTAAGCTTAGGGATGCTAGTTTTGCTATGTCTACTACTTGTTGCAATGATCATGATTGGGGTGATTCTTCTTATGATCTTGAAATTTTATTTAAGCCCCATGATGAATATGAGATTGATAATATTGTTTGCAATAATATTGAAAGTGGGTTTGGAAGAGTGTCAACTTTAGATCCCACATATTTGCAGAATGTTCAATCTTATGAAATTTTTGATAAAAGTGGGCTTGGAGAAATCATGACTTTAGTTAATAATAATCCCACTATTTTGGAAGAGTTTCAACTTCGCATGCATGTGGATTGTGTTGAGAATATGTTACGTGATAGCTATATTGTTGAATTTTCTTATGATCCTACATGTAATTATTATGAGAGAGGAAAATATGGTTATATAAATTTTCATGTTACTAAATTACCTCTCGTTATGTTGAGATTGCTATTGTTCCCTTCCGCTTCGTTGCATATGCTAGTTTTTGCTTGCTACGATAATTTGTTTGCCTATAATATGCCTATGCATAGGAAGTATGTTAGACTTAAGTGTGTTTGTCACGTGTTTTATGATGCTCTCTTTGTGCTTCAATTCTTGTCTTTCTTGTGAGCATCATTGAAATCTCAATGCCTAGCTAAAAAGGCTTTAAAGAAAAGCGCTTGTTGGGAGACAACCCAATATTTATCCTTGCTGGTTAGCAATAAATAATCCATCTAGACTCTGTTTAGATGTGGTTTTATGTTTTAATTAGTGTTTGTGACAAGCTAGACCAATTGGATCTTCTTGGATGATAGTTATTTGATCTTGCTGTAATTTTCAGAAACTTTGCGCTCAGTGCCCGAATTATTAAAAATCACCTGAACGCGATAAAATACTGATTCCAATTGCTGATGATCAATAAAAATCACCAGAACTTTGCGTTAGTTACAGATTACTACAGACTGTTCTGTTTTTGACAGATTCTGTTTTTCGTGTGTTGTTTGCTTAGAGAAGTTGGTATACAGTAGGTTTAACAAGAATATAAATAAAGAATGAGTTCATTACAGTACCTTAAAATAGACTTTTGTTTTCTTTCTTTAACGGAGCTCACGAGATTTCTATTGAGTTTTGTGTTGTGAAGTTTCAAGTTTTGGGTGAATTCTTTTGATGGATTATGGAACAAGGAGTGGCAAGAGCCTAAGCTTGGGGTTGCCCATGGAACCCCCAATATAATCCAAGGACACCAAAATTTCAAAGCTTGGGGATGCCCCGGAAGGCAGCCCCTCTTTCGTCTACTTCCATCGGTAATTTACTTGGAGCTATATTTTTATTCACCACATGATATGTGTTTTTCTTGGAGCGTCTTGTATTATTTGCGTCTTTTCTTGTTAGTTTACCACAATCATCCTTGCTGTACACACCTTTTGAGAGAGCTATACATTAATTGGAATTTGATAGAATACTCTATGTGCTTCACTTATATCTTTTGAGCTTGATAGTTTTGCTCATAGTGCTTCACTTATATCTTTTGAGCATGATAAATTTTGCTCTAGTGCTTCACTTATATCTTTTAGAACACGGTGGTGGATTTGTTTTAAAGAAACTATTGATCTCTCATGCTTCACTTAGATTATTTTGAGAGTCGTTAATAGCATGGTAATTTGCTTAATGTTAATATACTTGGTACAAGATATGTGGAACTTTCTTTTGAGTGCGTTGAATACTAAGAAAAGTTTGATACTTGATAATTGTTTTGAGATATGAAGATGGTGATATTAGAGTCATGCTAGTTGAGTAGTTGTGAATTTAAAGAATACTTGTGTTGAAGTTTGTGATTCCCGTAGCATGCACGTATGGTGAACCGTTATGTGATGAACTCGGAGCATGATTTATTTATTTATTGTCTTCTTTATGAGTGGCGGTCGGGGACGAGCGATGGTCTTTTCCTACCATTCCCCCTAGGAGCATGCGCGTAATACTTTTCTTTGATAACTTCTAGAGTTTTGCAATAAGTATATGAGTTCTCTATGACTAATGTTGAGTCCATGGATTACACACACTTTTTCCCATCCTTCCACCATTGCTAGCCTCTCTAATACCGCGCACTTTTCGCCGGTATCATACACCCACCATATATCTTCCTCAAAACAGCCACCATACCTACCTATCATGGCATTTCCATAGCCATTCCGAGATATATTGCCATGCAACTTTCCACCGTTCCGTTTATTATGACACGCTCCATCATTGTCATATTGCTAGCATGATCATGTAGTTGACATCGTCTCTGTGGCAAAGCCACTGTTCATAATTCTTTCATACATGTCACTCTTGATTCATTGCATATCCCGGTACACCGCCGGAGGCATTCATATAGAGTCATACTCTGTTTTAAGAATCGAGTTGTAATTGTTGATTTGTAAGAAAAATAAGAGTGTGATGATCATCATTATTAGAGCATTGTCCCAAGTGAGGAAAGGATGATGGAGACTATGATTCCCCCACAAGTCGGGATGAGACTCCGGACGAAAAGTGAAAAAAAGAGAAAAATGAAAAAAAAGAGGCCATAAAAAAAGAGAAAAGGCCCAAAGAAAAAAAATGAGAGAAAAAGAGAGAAGGGACAATGTTACTATCCTTTTACCACACTTGTGCTTCAAAGTAGCACCAAGATCTTCATGATAGAGAGTCTTTCATTTTGTCACTTTCATATACTAGTGGGAATTTTTTATTATAGAACTTGGCTAGTATATTCCCATGATGGGCTTCCTCAAATGCCCTAGGTCTTCGTGAGCAAGCGAGTTGGATGCACACCCACTTAGTTTCTTTTGTTGAGCTTTCATATACTGATAGCTCTAGTGCATCCGTTGCATGGAAATCCCTACTCACTCACATTGATATCTATTGATGGGCATCTCCATAGCCCGTTGATACGCCTAGTTGATGTGAGACTATCTTCCCTCTTTTTGTCTTCTCCACAACCACCATTCTATTCCACATATAGTGCTATATCCATGGCTCACGCTCATGTATTGCGTGAAGATTGAATTTTTTTTGAACATGTTAAAGTATAAAACAATTGATTGGCTTGTCATCGGGGTTGTGCATGATTTAAATATTTTGTGTGGGGAAGATGGAGCATAGATAGACTATATGATTTTGTAGGGATAACTTTCTTTGGCCATGTTATTTTGAGAAGACATAATTGCTTAGTTAGTATGCTTGAAGTATTATTATTTTTATGTCAATATGAACTTTTGTCTTGAATCTTTCGGATCTGAATATTCATACCACAATTAAGAAGATTTACATTGAAATTATGCCAAAGTATCACTCCGCATCAAAAAATTCTCTTTTTATCATTTACCTACTCGAGGACGAGCAGGAATTAAGCTTGGGGATGCCTGATACGTCTCCGACGTATCTATAATTTTTGATTGCTCCATGCTAATTTACCTACTGTTTTGGACTATACTGGGCTTTATTTTCCACTTTTATATTATTTTTGGGACTAACCTATTAACCGGAGGCCCAGCCCAGAATTGCTGTTTTTTTTGCCTATTTCAGTGTTTCGAAGAAACAGAATATCAAAGGAGTCCAAATGGAATGAAACCTTCGGAAACGTGATTTTCTCACCGAACGTGATCCAGGAGACTTGGACCCTACTCCAAGAAGTAACAGAGGCGGTCACGAGGGTGGGGGGCGCCCCCCCTAGGGCGCCCCTGCCTTGTGGGCCCCCTGTTGCTCCACCGACGTACTCCTTCCTCCTATATATACCTCGCACCCCAAGCGATCGAAACGGAGCCAAAACCTAATTCCACCGCCGCAACTTCCTCAGATCCACGAGATCCGATCTTGGGGCATGTTCAAGCTCACGGAGGGGGCATCCACCACGGAGGGCTTCTACATCATCACCATAGCCCCTCCGATGAAGTGTGAGTAGTTTACTTCAGACCTTCGGGTCCATAGCTAGTAGCTAGATGGCTTCTTATCTCTTTTTGGATCTCAATACAATGTTCTCCCCCTCTCTCGTGGAGATCTATTCAATGTAATCTTCTTTTTGCGGTGTGTTTGTTGAGAAGGATGAATTGTGGGTTTATGATCCATCTTATCTATGAATAATATTTGAATCTTCTCTGAATTCTTTTAGGTATGATTGGTTATCTTTGCAAGTCTCTTCGAATTATCCGTTTGGTTTGGCCAACTAGATTGGTAGTTCTTGCAATGGGAGAAGTGTTTAGCTTTGGGTTCAATCTTGTGGTGTCCTTACCCAGTGACAGAAAGGGTTGCAAGGCACGTATTGTATTGTTGCCATCGAGAATAACAAGATGGAGTATTTATCATATTGCATGAATTTAATCCTCTACATCATGTCATCTTGCTTAAGGCGTTACTCTGTTTTTAACTTAATACTCTAGATGCATGCTGGATAGCGGTCGATGAGTGGAGTAATAGTAGTAGATGCAGAATCGTTTCGGTCTACTTGTCTCAGACGTGATGCCTATATACATGTACCTAGATATACTCATAACTATGCTCAATTTTGTCAATTGCTCAACAGTAATTTGTTCACCCACCGTAGAATACTTATGTTCTTGAGAGAAGCCACTAGTGAAACCTATGGCCCCCGGGTCTATTCTCATCATATCAATCTCCATCACTTTAATACTTGCTTTGTTTTTACTTTGCCTTTTACCTTTTCACTTTGCATCTATATACCAAAAATACCAAAAATATTATTTATCATCTCTATCAGATCTCACTCGCGTAAGTGACCGTGAAGGGATTGACAGCCCCTAATCGCGCTGGTTGCGAGGAGCTATCGATTTGTGCAGGTACGAGGGACTTGTGCGTGGCCTCCTACTGTATTGATACCTTGGTTCTCAAAAACTGAGGTAAATACTTACGCTACTTTACTGCATCATCCTATCCTCTTCGGGGAAATCCAACGCAGTGCTCAAGAGGTAGCAGTAGCACTGTCTGCTCTGAAGGCCTTGTTTTCACTCCAGATTTTTCCATCTCCCACCCAAATGGCTGATTCATAGGAAGAGTAGTTTAATTTACAAACATTGTCGACAAATGGAAATGTAATGAAGAAAAGGATGGGCAAGATATCATTCAAATATATGATGCCTGGTTAAACATGATGGCATTGCACATTTCACATATATTATGGCTGGCTAAAAGACATGAGACTGCATAATTCCCATATATGATATAGAAACTAAACATGTGGCATTACAGAACATGTCTAAACTAAGCAAATGACATATATGATGTCAAAAGTAGGCACTGCAAGGCAACATATGCATGATATGACTAACATCATCATGCCAAGGTAGAGCAAACACCTTGGGGGTAAATAGGAGTGGTCAGCGGCGTCTGAATCCGCCTCAGAATAGATATCCTCCTATGGATTACAATCTGGAGAGGGGTGGGGAGGGTTTGCCATTGAACCCACCATGGAGCAATGTCTGCATGACAATGTATTGCCGCGCAAAACTCTTCTCTTTTTCTCTACATGTTCAGCATGACTGTGTACAATACCTGACATGCATACGAAAAAATATGGTGAGATTATGTAAGGAGAGCATGCAGAAATTTAGAGTGATGGTAACAACCAGTGGATGGATCCAAAAATAATGATAGCAGGCTGATGATTGCTTTAAATTAATAAAAAGACAGATGATGATTGCTTTACTATTTGTTTCCCACCCAAGATGAACAACATAGGCATACCCTAGGTGAACCAGATATTAGACAGACATACTATTCATTGCTGCCTCGATATGTGCCCCACAACTAATTTAGAACTCAAGTTTTAACATTAATTTGGACCTAACTTGGGAGTCCAAAAGCTGAACAGGACGATAAAGTAGCAGGTAAGTTTAAGCAATGCATAACATAAGCAGAAACAAAAGAGTGCGACCTCTCTTGTGGACCCGTGTACTCCTCAGGTTCATCTGCTAAGTCGATGATGGTGATGCCGTTGCGGTGGGTACCGGCGGCATGGAAGGAGATCTGAGGCGGCGAAAGACGGTCAGGAGTCGTGATGTCTGGTTTGGTGGATGCTTCTGTCGATGGATCAGTTCAGGTGAGGTGGACGACGTCGTGGTAGGAGCAGGACAAACCACACAAAGTTCCGCTTCGACACGTGCACATGAATCAAGTAATTCTGTAAGGGCTCATTTGGCTTGCATGATTCTTAAAAGCGCAGGATAGGAAAAACACCGAATAGGACAGGAAAATGCACATGGTAAGCAGGCATTTGTAAACACAAGATTTCTGTCAACTTGGGTGTTTGGTTTACGAGGAATTGGAAGAGCAGAGGAATGCAAAGAAACATGGCCAAAATAAAGTGAAACCATATGAAAGCGTGTACAGTTAGAATGTTATTCTGGCACTAATGCACTTGGTCTTGTTTTCATGCATAGGATTTTGAAAAGTAGGTCCAGGTGGATGTTTTGCTTCATTCCTTTCAACAAAATGCATGAATAGTTGAATAGTAGAGTGCCATTGGAAAATTCCCTATTGCTATGTTTTTCCGTTGAACCAAAATAGCCCTAATGGATCGACGTGAATGTATAGTAATAAGTGATGCAACAAGTGTACAACCTCTTTGTCGTAGCCGTGTCGACCTCAGCATCATTGGGTTGGTCGCTGAAGCAGTTGAGGCAGAGGTGGCTGTTGGAGGTGTGGAGGAAGATCTGAGGAATCTGTAGACGGCGTCCAGGGCACTTTGCTCACAGTGATGGATTGTTCTGTCGTTGGAGCAGCTCCGGTGAGTCGTAAGACGTCAAGGCTGAAGCAGCACAAGACATACATCGTAAATCTCAAGGGGGATTCTAATAGCATCTCCAATAGATTATGTAAAATGGATGTAAAATTAACATCACCAAAAACCACTTGACTACAACAGATGAGGTAAAAACTATTGACTCTGAAATTAACTGTCGAAACTGAAATTTACCGTGAAATCTGAATGCTACTGTCGAAACTGAACGCAATGGTAGCAGAGAGGCACTTAATATGTAGTTTAGGGAGGGCCTGCAGTTCATCTTCAATCTGCACCCCCCTGACCCTCCAGCCACCACCGAACCGAACATGCCCCCAGCGCCGCCGCCCTCAAAACAACTCACCACCGCCGCCCCGGCCAGCCCTCTAGGCCCCCGCCCCACCCTGAACCCTAAGATAGATACTAGGGTACCTCTCCGTGAGCCCCGTCCCCGCCAAGGTGGTTCTTCCTTAACTCCGTGAGCCCCCCCAACCCCTGAAAATCGGTGACCCAAAAGTCGATTCACCGATCAAGTGTGGCTTAATCGGAGCAGAGCAGCAGCACGAGCGAGGGGGAGAGCAGCAGCAGTAGCGCGAGCGAGCGAGAGATGGAGCAGCAGCAGCAGATCCGGCTGTTATGGACGCCGCCGCCGAAGGGGCCTCGCACTGGGGGAGAGCCGCCGTGGAGATGTCGCCCGCGGCGCCGGCTTCAAGGTAGCCGCTCCATGGGGGTGCGGGATGGAGCACCGTCGGCGCCGGCAGGTCGAGTTAGGGAGAAGGTGCGATGTGATGAGTGTACAACCTCTTTGGTGGCACCGAGTAGGCCTCGGCTTCGTCCGAGGAGTCGGTGAGGATGATGCGGTTCCGGTGGAGCAGGTTAAGGCGGCGCTGTGGGGATGGAGCAACCGCGATAGACGAGGCGATCGCAGAGCAGTTCCTTGGAGGCGGAGGACGGGGCGGCTGAACCGGCGGGACGGCGAGATGGACGACGGATCCTCATCCGGGGAGGTGGACAAGGGACGTCGAGCTATTGCGGTGGACGACATCGTCGGGGAAGAGGCTCCGGCTGGGCAGCGGTGACGTGGCGGACGGAGATGGGTGGGATTTCGCGGCTTGAGCGGAGAGGTTATGGCGGCCTGGGATTTCGAATGGCGAAAAGGGGGCGATGGGAGGGGTGAAGCTGCTGGAAATATGCCCTAGAGGCAATAATAAAATGGTTATTATTATATTTCTTTGTTCATGATAATTGTCTGTTATTCATGCTATAACCGTGTTATCCGGAAATCGTAACACACATGTGAATACATAGACCACAACATGTCCCTAGTAAGCCTCTAGTTGACTAGCTCGTTGATCAACAGATAGTCATGGTTTCCTGACTATGGACATTAGATGTCATTGATAACGGGATCACATCATTAGGAGAATGATGTGATGGACAAGACCCAATCCTAAGCATAGCTCAAAGATCGTGTAGTTCATTTAGCTAGAGCTTTTCCAAATGTCAAGTATCATTTCCTTAGACCATGAGATTGTGCAACTCCGGATACCGTAGGAGTGCTTTGGGTGTGCCAAGCGTCACAACGAATCGGGTGACTATAAAGGTGCACTACGGGTATCTCCGAAAGTGTCATTGGGTTGGCACGAATCGAGGCTGGATTTGTCACTCCGTGTATGACGGAGAGGTATCTCTGGGCCCACTCGGTAATGCATCATCATAATGAGCTCTATGTGACCAAGTGTCGGTGGCGGGATCATGCATTACGGTGCGAGTAAAGTGACTTGCCGATAACGAGATTAAGCGAGGTATTGGGATACCGACGATCGAGTCTCGGGCAAGTAACGTCTGGATTGACAAAGGGATTTGTATACGGGATTGATTGCATCCTCGACATCATGGTTCATCCGATGAGATCATCGAGGAGCATGTAGGGAGCCAACATGGGTATCCAGATCCGCTGTTGGTTATTGACCGGAGAGGCATCTCGGTCATGTCGCATGTCTCCCGAACCCGTAGGGTCTACACACTAAGGTTCGATGGCGCTAGGGTTGTAGAGATATGAGTATGCAGTAACCGAAAGTTGTTGAGTCCGGATGAGATCCCGGACGTCACGAGGAGTTCGGAATGGTCCGGAGGTGAAGAATTATATATAGGAAGTGTAGTTTGACCATCGGGAAAGTTTGGGGTCACGGTATTGTACCAGACCACGGAAGGGTCCCGGGGTCCACCGGATGGGGCCACCTATCTGGAGGGCCCGTGGGCTGAAGTGGGGAGGAACCAGCCTGGTGGTGGGCTGGTGCGCCCCTTGGCCCCCTAGCGCCTAGGGTTGGAAACCCTAGGGTGGGGGGCGCCTCCACTTGCCTTGGGGGGCAAGCCTCCCCCTTGGCCGCCGCCCCCCTTGGAGATCTCATCTCCTAGGGCCGGCGCCCCCCCTAGGGTGCCAATATAAAGAGGGGGGGAGGAGGGCAGCCACACCCATGCTCTTGGGCCTCCCTTCCCCCTTGCTACACCTCTCCCTCTCGTAGAAGCTCCGTGAAGCTCTACCAAGATCACTGCTGCATCCACCACCACGCCGTCGTGCTGCTGGATCTCCGTCAACCTCTCCTCCCCCCTTGCTGGATCAAGAAGGAGGAGACGTCTTCCTCAACTGTACGTGTGTTGAATGCGGAGGTGCTGTCCGTTCAGCACTAGGATCATCGGTGATTTGGATCACGTCGAGTACGACTCCCTCAACCCCGTTCTCTTGAACGCTTCCGCTCGCGATATACAAGGGTATGTAGATGCACTCCATTCTCTCGTTGCTAGATGAACTCATAGATTGATCTTGGTGAAAGCGTAGAAATTTTTTATTTTCTGCAACGTTCCCCAACAGAAGCATGACTTAGGGACGTACTTGTCCAAAATGTAGGGTGTGTTACAAAAGTACCCCCCCCCCCCACCGATTTGAACTAGCGGCCCTTTCGGCTCAGGGTTAGAAGGGGGATTTCGCGTGTCGGGATTTGGCAGCTGGAGGGAGTTTTCGCGCGGGTTGTAATTTCGGGATAGCAAGGCGCGCGGGTTGTGAAGGTGCCAGTTTTGGGAGCATGATATCTGAATTTTCGAGATATAACAAGACGCGGGTTGAATTTTAGGGACAAGCCTAACGTGTAGTAATATTGTACTTGTACGTACCAAATCAATTCGCACTTCCCTCAACCAAAAAGAAAACGAAAAAATAAAACTATTCACACCACACAAAGAGAGAGTCTTGCCCCGTTTTACTATACAAATGCTATTCAAAGCTACTCCCTTCTTCCATCTATATAGGGCCTAATGTGTTTTTTGATGCTAACTTTGACCAAATATTAGAGCAATGATATATGACATGCAACTTACACAAAGCACATCGTTAACTTCATCTGTGAAAGGTTCTTCCAATGATATAATTTTCACATTGTGCATGTCATGTACTATTAATCTTGTCAATAGTCAAAGGCGGTCTTAAAAATCTCATTACGCCCTATATAGATGGAAGGAGGGAGTATGAGTCCATGTTATGTCCGATTAAATTTTTTCGCTTGCTGTATAATGCATGTAACCTACTCATACCATCATTTTAGTGCATTCCAAATGTCTATAGTACCGCTGCAATTTGAACTAAATTTGAATTCGTTTCTCTATTTCAATTAGAATCTACAATCATGATTGTTGCCAACTCAACCATCATTCGTGTATTACCTTAATAACACACCACATGATTACTATAGAGATAGATATGAACTATGTGTACTACGTGAACTCGAATTATATTTTTTGAATACACTAGATGTTGATTCCAAATAATAGTACATTTGATGTACTAACTATATATTCATAATCTAAACCATGTTCCATACGTACACCGTGTTTATCACACAAAGTATAGTGCCCCGCCCCCTACATTATGACAAGTATTTAGACCTGAGTTGCAAAAGCCACACCTTAGCCCAAAATATAATCAATGTTCTACATAATGATATCTTCTTTCAAGTATCTGTATCCACTTTTTTATAATGAATTATGATCTTTGTTCGTATTTTACACCTTCACGATCCTCTTCTATTTGTAGCTAGCTAGTGCTAACTTTCTATTGTGCATGCACACGCCCGCCCCCCTCACACACCCTTAGCGTCCCCTCCATCGCGCACGTTCATTATTTCTCTTTAGGTCGTCCACCAGCGGTGTGTGTAGGCCCTCGGCTCCTTCTTTCTGGCACACACCGGTCGATATACCTCTCTAGCCAAGTGTGCCTAATACAAACACATATATACTTCCCCTCTTCTCTTCTCACCGTCCATGCTCCCATATGTCCAATACGATTCCACGCAGGTGCACACTCCCGCACCTCTTTTCATTAATCACATGCTCTCACACTCCTCCCCCCTCGACATGGTAAGCCTCTCGCACCACCTCCTAGCCACACCCTCTCCCCCTGTCTGCCTCTCCGGACCTTATTTTCTTCTAACACATGCAGGCGTGTATATGAACTGATCTCCCTACATATAGCCAGGTCGACTATAATTTGTTTTCACCAAGCACCGATACACTTACCTCGCTAGTTATGTCTCTCCTTTTCTTGGACACACGACGGTTGATCTTCCTATGTAGTTACGCATGCTTACCACAACCATATCTTCTCCCCTCATCATCCTTGAATACCTCCCGACCCGTCTCTCACACGCATGTGCATAGACAGACAGACATCCCCCGCCCTCTCTTATTGATATTGCACTCATACCCTCCGTTTGTCTAGCAGGCCTCTCCCACCATTTGTGAGAGGCCACTCCACCACCAACCCTCCGACGCTCTACCTTTGTATTTTTCCCAACCTTATTCCTCTGCTACACATATCCATGGATGTCAATTGATCTCCCTCAATACATAGCTAGGTCTCTCTCCTTCCCCACACATATACTAGTCGACTGGTCTCTACCCCCCACACACACACACCGATAGTCGAACGTTGTAGGTAGGTATCCATGCCACGGAGAAGAACTGCACCTCTGCCCTCTCAAATTCTAGTAGGCCAACCGCCCTGTATCTTTGACGTGGGCAAACACAAATTCGATGGCACTCTTTATCGATTGCGCAGCCACACACTTCATCCCTGTTTTCAATTCTATTGATACCTCACGTCCATGACTCCGTTTCACACACATTGCATATGTTATGTTTTCTGATTGAGATATCATCAACACATTGCCTCTGTTTCGCACAAACCATCTATCTCACACCCACCCACGTACGTACCTGCACCTAAAGAGGAAGTGCACGCAGGACGCACGTACTCACGTCTCGTTCCCGGCCACACCCGCGCGGGTACACGGTGGAGTTCATTTTTGTATGAAAAGGCATCCCACGTGTTAATTTGACGCGTGTAGCGGTTGTTTACTCGAAGGAGGGTCGGGTACCACGCCTAGAATATAAAACAATTGCCGTGGGGAAAATGGAAAATGGGTTTGTCTCTCGTCACACCATCTCACACAAGGCCGCCGTGGCCTCTCTTTCTCTCAGCGTTGGTCAGTGATCCGGCCGCATCCCATCCGTTGGCGGAAAGGGAGGATGTGCATCGTCTCTCTGTTCGACGGCGTTGAGGCAGCTCGTCCCTATCTGCGGTACCCGCCGTTCTCTCTGACCAAGCTCCGGCGAGGTAGGGCCTTCACCACTTGCTCGCTGCCGCAGCATGGGCATATCCCGGCCGCCGGCGCCCTCCTAGTAACATCCCGACGACCCTCAGGCACAGCTTCCTCCGGCCTTGCTCCACTGCCCATCTTCCCACGTTGCTGCATGTGGATCTTCTTTAGTTGTTTGCTTAAATCGTATCTCGGCCGGTGTACTTTCCAACTTGCAATCTCGTCCTCAAACCATTTTTGATAAACCACCATGTGCTATCTTTCCCTTTTTACATGGAACCTGCTTCTTTTTTGTCGGCGTATGTGTCTTCAATTCGTGTTATTGGGCAGTAATTGTTTCCTTTCGACCTCCTTTTGCAAACAGGGCTATCCATTTTCACCTCGTTGCTATTGCGACCTTTAGGTGAACTACACAAATCACTTTTCTGAAGAGTGTTTTGTGCAGTTCCGCAAAAATGTCACACAGGCAACATTTTTACATTTCTGTGGGACTGCGGAAAGGCAGATTGGTTTTGCTATCCTCCTCATCCAACTCCGTGCCTAATCATCTCCAACAAGCAGTTAGTCCTAAAGAGAGATCGTAGAGGTGATCGGCTTCTATTTATGTGTGTTATGTTTCATCATCTAGTTCCACTATTATTGTAATCACACTGACTGGATATCTTTGCAAACAGGGATGGTCCGCCCGATTTTAGTGGAGCTGCACAAAATGATCAGATTGTGGTGTCCTTCATACACCTCTTTTTTGGCTACAGAGCTGGGTGAAACTAGCTGCCACGCAATGAACACTGTGCCAAGGAAATGGAGCCATGCCTACGAACAACATCGATCAATTATATTTTTTTCTTTATTTGTACACCTTCTCACAACTTTGTCTTCAGTTGTGATGTGAATATTGGCGCTGATATGTGAACCATTGAGATGCATTAGCCATGGTAGTTTCATTTGTATTTGATGGAATGTTGTAACGAGATAATCTCGAGGCAAGACACATGAATCCTAAGTGGAAACCTTTTTTTCCTGCGGGAACAAGAGTTGAAACCTTCATCGCATCACAGTAAAATTTCATCAAAATTATGCGTACATATAAACAAATCCTGAAGGATTGATAGCAATGCCAGAAACAATTCAACTTCGTTTCACCGACATGTTGGACATCCTTCATCCGGCTCCACCTGCCATGCAGCAATATTGAGTGCACAACAACTTCAGGGAAAGATTCACCCCGGTCGTTGCGCCGCAGTAGTAATGACTAGTGAGCAGTCAAATCACAAAGCCCCACCTTCGCCACAGTAAGTTGTTCGGACGAAGCAACCATCATTTCTCTGTTCCTTGAATCCGCTGGTACTCCCTTATTCCCACAGTAATAAGTTGCTCGGGCTAATCAACCATCACTATATCCGCTCACGTGTGATGACCACAGGAGCTATCCATTCAGATTGCATGTTAAAAAAATAAAGGTCGATAACTAATGCGGCAAACTTTCAAAAAAAAACTAATGTGGCACCTCGGGCCAACGCGGCGAGATCGCATTTTACACGAGAAATTACACACCATGTTTCGTTGACATGTGTTCCCGTTCCAACATATCAGTGAGACGACGACGAGTAGTAGGAGTATTACCGAACCGACGTGTAGGCCGGGGTGCCCCTTCGTGAACCGTGGCAAACTGGCAACCGTCTACCGACTCTTCGCCTTTCCCTCTCGATTTGGAACTGCTGTCGGACGTTCTTCCTCTCCCTCCTCCATTTTCCTTCAGCCCTTCACCCTTTCTTCTGCCATTGTTTGATCGTCTTATCCATGGAGGGAACAGGACGGAAACGACCCCGTTATTCTTGCCCCGATCTGGAAGATGACGTGGTGGAGGAACTCATTGATCGGTGCGACGTCATCACCTCGGCTAGCATGGCAGGTTCGTTCAAGCCCATTCTTGACTCAACTAATAACATCATTACAAGGAACCCAAGAGTCAAGGAGCGGTTTGATCTCCCCTATCTTCTTCGCCGTGACCCTAATGACTGGCGCCATCACGACAGAGGCCTCGCCCTGTGCAAGTTGATGCTGCTTGATAATGATACATATGATGTTAAGATGCCATCCCTTGAGGGCAAGGCTTGGGCAGGCGCAAATGGAGATTGGGTTGTTTACATTGGGTCCAACTGCGAGTGGGAACTTATTAATGGCTTTCGAGTTGCTTCTGTGAGTGAGTGGTGCGACGAGGCAAAAAATATTTTCCAAATACATAATTGTACGTGCATTGCAACAGGTTATCGGATGAGGCCAATCAACAATAGTAGTACACTATTTGTACTAGCTTCACATGCTTTGCGCGTCGTGCGGGTGTTTTTACTGTAGCCATATTGTACGTAACCAGCACCTCGAATCCTCGATACTAGTACTATATAGTAAGTAGTAGGAGTAGTAGGGTGGCATGGGCCAGAACAAGCATTCACGTCCAGAGTGCGGCTGCACGCCACCAGCACGACTTCCATCGACACCATATTTCTTGGAGTCCGTGCTAGAGCAATCTCTACAACCTCATCGTTTCTCTAACTCAGCCATCACGCGGCGGGCGAGGTGGGGGTTTGACGACAGTCAGTTTCCTCAACTGCGGTCCCACTTGTAAGGCCAACTCCAACGCTCTATCAATATATGGATGTACTCTTCTTCCCAATACAAAAACTTGCATCCATTCTACTCCCTCCGTGCACAATACATGCCTTCTACTACCTCCGTCCTGGTTTATAGGTCCCCTTTGTAGTTTGTGTCAAATTTTGACTAAAGATTTAACTAACAAAATGTTAATGCATGTCAAGAAAAAGTATCTCATTGGATTCGTATTTGAACATAGTTTTCAAAAATATAATGTTTGGTGACATGCGTAAAAATTTTGTTAGTTTAATTTGTGGTCAAAATTTGGCACGAAATATTATGGGGACCAATAAACCCAGACGGAGGTAGTATTTGTCAAAATATATATGTATCTAGACATGTTTTAGTATATAGGCACATCCATTTTTGGACAAATGGAAGTCAAGTATTTTGGAACGGAGGGAGTACACAATAATTTTTTTAAGTTAGCACAACTAGTCTAATCCGAGAGCACAACTGAAGATTTGGTCGGGTTCTTCCTCCTTTTGCCGACACGTGGGACATCCAGCATCCAGGTCATGTCATGAAAGAAAATAGAGTGGTACTAGTAGTTGATAAGTTGAAGCCACGAGATGTGCATCTTGGGTTAATCTATAAATAAAATCTTACTACTCTTGAGGAACTCCAAAAGCGGCCACCGAAGATCTTTATTGGATTTGTTTTTCATCGCCAGCACGTCGAGGTGAAAGATGTGCAGGTTCATGGGTCCTCTTGCGTTTTCACTTACATGTGGGGCCGCATGTGAGCAAACAGACGATGGGCTCCGCACATCCCTTGGCTGGCTGAGAAGAGAGATAGAGGAGGGCGGAGCACGGACTGCAGGAAATTTGTTCTACGGAACCAGCACCTTGATATTCGGGTGTCGTTGTTTCTAGAATAAAAAAAGGAGGTACCCCTACTTATGTTACTCCCACTATGCCTAGCCTAAGGTTAGTAGGTAACCTTGCGCTTGGCTCTTCGCCTCTTCCGGAGGTCGATGGTTCTACAATAGTGCTTCTGGCAATCTGACACCAAATGAACTGCTGCACGTCCACCGCTTGTAAGCAAAAGTTTTTCCTCATGCTGCGAGCCACCGCGCACGCGTTGGCGAGGGAGAAGGTGTAATCAAGCTTCTCGTCGTTCTGCGAGTTGAGGGACACATCAAAGTTATTTACTAGTAGTACGTACTCTCTCCAAAAAAGGGCTGACCATGTCATTGCTACCATCTCGTGCTCCGTCGTTGAGTACATGCACTATTCACATGCCATCGAGGAGAAAAAATATTGCGTAGGTGCCATCGAAGTGCATGACTCACTTACGAAAAAGGGTTTCCCCCCGCTTTCCCCCCCGCACGACTCACTTACGCAGTGCTTATCTGATTATCTCCATTTTCTTGCATGACACGTGCACCTTGATGCTAGATGTCTCGCGTGTTGGGAAAACGATGAACAAAGCTCACATAAAAGAAAAGAGTTGAAGAGCATAGATTCCCGGCGACCAAGGAGGAGCAAGGAACCTTGCGCGTTTCCCCCTGTTTTTGGCCGCCTGCCCACCTATAAACAACTAAAAGAACATGAACTTTTCGCTAACCACTAGAAACAGTACATCAAGATGCTAAGTTGAAGATGTTTTGTACTCCCTCCGTTCCCAAATATAAGTCTTTTTTAGATATTTCAATAAGGGACTACATACGAAACAAAATGAGTGAATCTACACTCTAAAATATGTCTGCATACATCCGTAGGTTGTAGTCTATTTGAAATGGCTAGAAGGACTTATATTTAGGAACGGAGGGAGTAGTTTATATTGAATTATTGATAACCACGCAACAAGCCACGCATGTACACAAGCCAACGCACTAACTCCATCCGATCCAACTCATGCACATACGCGCACAGCATGGAGCACACAACGCACGTACACAAGACGTGCATGCACACACGCTCAGCCGCAGAATGCACGTGAATAACACATGCATGCGCACACACTCGGCTGCATGGAGGCTTGCGCCATCCGCGGCGATGTCCGGTTCATCGTGCTACGGAGAAGCTCGCATGCAACGGTGCATACGCATCTCTTGCAACACCTCTTTGCCGTCGTTGCTCAACTACTAGTCGGAGACGTAGACGACCGCAACCTCGGCCTTAGAGCTAGCTCTGATGGAAAAACACGCACGCTGCACGCACACGAGCACATACGGAGTGCCCACGACGTGGTGGTGGTGCGTCCCCGATCGCCTCTACTCCTTGCGCGTTGTCTATCAAAGGCGGCTGCATGCTAATGATGATGTGGGTGAGATCTTCTAGGACTCAGATGATGACGAGTAAAATTATGAGACACAAGGTGACGTACACCGTCAAGGTCCACGGTCAAGGGGGTGCTAGTAAGTGCTTAGATGTGCTTAGAGCAAGTACAATAGAGCTGAGGCAGCGGGCTATAAGGAATAAACTATAGTATATTTCTGCTTAGTTGGAGGAAAGAGAAGAGGAGAGAGAAGGTAAGCGGGCTCTTCGTGAAGATGGGTTGAGTCAGCGGGCTATAAGGAATAAACTATAGTATATTTCCTAGGCACTTTGTGAGAATGAAAGGTGGGCCACAGAACAAAAAAGTAGTAGTACACTCTTTTGATCTACTATTGTACATGTTGACTATAAGATGGGCTGTAGATGACATGGCACTGGCTTATAGCCAGCAGCTGGCTATACTATTAATGCTCTTTAGATGAGGTGCTAAGTGCATTAAATGGCTTAGTAACTCAAGTCTTCAATGCATAGGTGCTTAGTTTATTGGTGCCACATCATATTTTATGCCTACGTGGCAGGCTTAGCAGCTATACATGTGGAGCATTGGGAGAGGCCAAGGCTGGTCATAGTGGGGAGTAACTTGTACCATGTAACATATTACTATGTTACTCTAAACATCTCTATAAACCGGAAAGGAGGGAGTAGGAACATAGACTAGTGTCATATGCAGAGTATGGGAGCACATGATATTTCCCGTCCGGACCGATCCCAAGTTGGCTTCTCACCTTCTTGCCCAACAAAAACCCCTCCCCCCTCCCGCGCGCGCTTCCCGCCCGGCGCCACCTGAGCCCGCCGCTCCACATTGATGGCAAGTCAGGGCGACGCGACCTCTCATTGCTTCCGCCGTTAAAGCGGCACGCCGACTGAGGGCACCGCCCGCTACACGCCCGACATTTCAGACTACACAGTGGATAGTACAACTTTTAGAGCAAGTACTACAATTAGATGACATAAGCAGGCTATAAGGATTTAAATATAGTATTTGTGCTTAGTTGAAGGAGAGATAAGAGGAGAGAGAAGAGAAGCGGATTGTAAACGTGTAGCCGGTTGTACTCCAACATACTTTGTGAGACAAAAGGTGGGGCCATTATTAATGATTTTGTATTTATACTAAAGGGACTAACAGACGCCTTAATTACTCCGTTTTGTTTTGAGACAAACCTTGGTGGGGCTATTGTTGACTTTTTTTGGAGCTATTATTGACTTGGACGTGGGGTTTGGGGGCCAAAGGCCTACTATTATACTCGCACGACCGACCTGACATGCTCTACCCAAGCCGCCGCTGTATCATATGGTTTCGCACCGTTCCAAATCTTAGCGCCGCCACACAATTCTTCTCCAGCCCTCCTTCCGGCGTGCACCGCAAAAAGGGACAACAATCCTCCGAACCCCGCCTTTCGTGATCCTGTACGGGAGAGGGGTGATCAGGTTTTTGGGGAGCACACTCCTGTGACTGCTGCCAGCGACGACTTCCTCAACGACAACCTTCTTCCCCGACCTCGGTAACCTCTTCATCAATGACATGAGTGTGAACATCAACCACATCGTTTCTGCTCCCGCTGTACAGTATGTGATTCTGTCCTCCTGGTTTAGTCCACATCATTACTTTAATGTTTGCAATTGTCGTCATGATCTATTTACTGCTGTTTCGGATTAAATCTCATACTAAATTACTCATATATTCAACAATCCAATCCAAAAACCTGATCACAGGCAATTTACTCCGAGTGGTTTTGCTGCGCTTTTGAGGCCGCCTACTTTTAAGGGGGTGCAATATAAAAGGTGGGGCACAAGAGCAGTATATTGGTTTCAGATCATGTACTTCTATGAAGCCACTAAGGGTAAGCCTGAGGGCGATCTTAATCCTACACAGCAGGAATCTTTTCAGAACATGGATACCCTCTTCAAAGCCACCCTGCTGAGTGTTCTTGACGATTCCATTGTGGATTCATATATGTCGTTTGACAGCGGCAAAGACATGTGGGTAGCGCTCGAGGCCACGTTTGGGCCCTCGGGCGCTGTCAACGAGTTGTACGTCATGGAGCAATTCTGTGACTACAAGATGACTAATGAGCACTCTGTTGTTCAGCAGACTCATGAGATACAGTCACTCTCTAAGGAACTTGAGTACTTTAAGTGTGTGTTGCCGGACAAATTTGTTGCTGGGACCATCATTGCCAAGCTTCCACCTTCGTGGAACAATTTTGCTACTTCTCCGAAAAACAAGAGACATGAGTTTTCTGTTTTGGATCTCATTAGCACTCTTGATTTTGAGGAGAAGGCAAGAGCAAAAGACACACGTGCTCGGGTCGCTGAGGGAGCTTCTAGTGCCCACATGGTACATGAGAAGAACTTCCAGCCCAACCAGCCCCAAAACAACAAGAAAAAATCTCAGGGGAAAGGAAAGTTTGATGCAAAGAACAAGCCGTCACATTCTACCAAATTCAAGAAGAATTCTCACAACGGGAAGGGATACAAACCTCAATTTTGGTAGCACCGCACAAAATTTATATGGCTGCATCTACCTGCTGTCAGCTAACCTCATGGTGCTCCAGGTATTCCTACATTCAGTAACTAGGTACAATGACCACCGCAAGATGAAATTAGCTTATTAAATGCGTTGACTTGCTGAATGCGGTGCGGAACGATCCTGTCATGTGTGGAGGAGCAAACAAGCAGTGCAGCCGAAGGTGGAAATCAACCAAGGACTTATGAAATTATATGTAATCTTCCTCAGGCAAGTCAGTATCCCCTTCGTCCAGATGATCGTGTTTTGTCATGCCGAGCTATTGATATGTGCTACTGTTTTGCAACACCGTTTAAGTATAGCTCTGTTTTCCTGTCTTTTCAGATTCAGGACAATGAATATGATATCAGGGGAACTGCACAATATGGACCCATGTTGAGTCATCTCTATTGCCTCATGTGTTTGCTACAAATGTGTTAACATCAATTGCAAGATGAGGCAGCTAGCTAGCTGTGGAGTTGCCAACATGCTCAAAGTTCTCGCAACATTGAGTGGAGACAAGCATGCCTAGGAAATTAATGCATGCGCAGGGAGGCCCTTTGCTCAGAGAAGCATCAACCAATTTTCTTTATTTCCACACCTTCTCACAACTTTGTATATTGGTTATAGAATGGTGAATCATTGAGATGCATAGACATGCTGAACTTTTGTTCTTTTGAATGTAAGTTTAATGTGAGTGTCTGCATCCAGTACCGCATCCTCTAATTTGGTGGATCCACACAGAGAAAATAAATCTCCTTAATTTACTCCATAACCACCCTATTAAATAGGCCTAGTAACAAACCATGCGCATGCAGTGGCCGGCGGGCACATGCATCCTGCATGCATGGCCATCAGCCAAGCCCATGCGCCACTCAATGCAGCAACGCAAAAAGAGAGCGGTTCTTGGGAAAAGCGAGTAGTTAGTGCAGCGGGCCTTATAAACACGAACAACTCGCTCTCCCGCTTCCATTTCCCCACCCAATTCCCCCCGCTCCCCAATCTTCCTCACTCGTCCAGAAAACCCCGCTCACCTTCTTCCTCACTCGTACAGAAAACGCCTGCTCCTCTTCTTCCACTCCTACATAAATCCACATCCCTCCTTCTTCCCCACTTGCACTGCCACTAGGCTCGTCTCTGGCTACTCTGCTCAAACCCGTGAGCTCGGCGCGACGCCCACAAGGAAAATGGAGACGGCTGGCCCCAGCGCCAAGAAGATGAGGCTCCCGCCAGCGGGCGATGCGATTGTAGATCCCGCACCCGTGGCCTGGGAGAAGCGGCGAGCCCACCCACCGGATCGAGGAACGGTAGAATCTCCGTGGACCGCATCGGTGATCTCCGGGCGTCATCCTTGAGGAGATCATCTCGCTTCTCCCCACCAAGGATTGCTGCCGCACACAAGTCCTCTCAACTCGGTGGCGCCCTCTATGGCGCACCGCGCCTCTCAATCTTGGTGTCGTCGACATCTCATCCTTCCTGAATTTGATCTCATCGAGCCATCATCTCTTCTCACCAGCAGGGCCCGTTCAATGCCTCTGCATCCCGACAAGCTACCTGCTGTCCATACCCGGCAAGGTGGACGCTTGGCTGACATCCCCTGAATTCGGAAAACTCCAGCAGTTTGAGTTCTACCATTACCACGAAAGTTTCATACCACGAACATACCAAAAATTCGTGCCCACACCACCGTTGTCCATCTCGCGGTTTCCTCCTCTCTCCACACCGCCACCTTAGCCGGTGCCATCTACCGAGACGATCGATACAAATGCTTGACTCCCCTTTGCTAAAAAACTTTCGCTTGTGGTGGTTTATCCATCGGAGGCCTCATCAAGACAACATCATCCACTCCAGTTGCCCTGCCTCGAGTGCTTGCTGATGTTTTGGGAATAGAAATCAGTGTCGATTGTCTCTAAATAAAATCGCCTCACCTTAAAAGCATTGGAATTTTTTAAAGGACATCAGCTCATCATCAAAGATGCCCTTCACTGAAAGGTTGCTCCTTCATAGTTGTTATACACCTTCGAAATAAGCGTCGTCTTTGCGCCCAAACTGGAGACCTTGGGTGTAATTAAATGACCCGTTTAATAATCGGAAGGAGTTGGTGTTTGGCTCCTCACTTTTTCAGGTACCGTATATTATCATCTACACATTTGTCATCATATGCTGCATTTTTCATTTGTGCGCATAAGTTTTATATCATCTTGGAGTACACTTTGGGTACTAATATTATATTATATGCTCAATGAAGAGTTAGTCCATTGATAGCCTATCAATGTTGCTGGATTCTGTCAAGATCATATATATATATATATATATATATATATATATATATATATATATATATATATATATATATATATATATATATATATATATCAGAATGTATAGTTTTGATCTGGACATAATTATTGGCTTGTTGCGATGCTTTCGATCTCTGGAGAATTTATACATAGAGGTGATGATTTCATGCACATTGAAAGCCCGTATATATTGTACTAGAATTAACTGTTCAGCTGTCGTTCTTTCGACATACTCTTTTTTCAGACCTTAACTGTTTTCAATATTCATGTCTACTTAGGGAGAACCACATGGAGAAAAACATATAACCAATCGTTGGCGTAATAAGCACAAGGATTTTCTCAGTTCTCATGACATTCGTTTGAGGACAATAACGATGGGACGATATGCATCCAACCAGGCAAACAGAAGCTTTGTCACATTCTTCCTGTTGAACGCGAGGTTACTATTGTCCATGAGGCTTAATTTTTACAGCAAGAGATTTCTCACGGACGAACATGTTGAACAGCAAAAAAGAAGTTTCAGGTGGACAAATGGGCTTCTAAACGTGCTCGGCTTATATCTACAATAAGTTGTAGACATCCTGAAATAATTTTTTTGCACAGGATGTTGATTTTATGGTTTAAACCGATCCATTTGTTTGTGACTGCAAAAAAGAGTGGTTGGGTTAGATTTTACTATCATGTTCAATCTGGGTTTTGTCTAAAAATTTGATGCACAATTAATCCTTGGGCTTTTTGTACCATTTGTATGCTTGACTTGCATGTTGTTGCCCTCGTACTCCCCTCCACCTGCCACTACACTACCGCATCTTCCATGGCTGCTGTTCGTTCCCGTCCGAGGCCTTGCCGTCGTTCTCCGCCTTGGTTAGCTCGCTGTGCCCGCTGCCGTCTGGCATTGTCAACATGGTCAACAACCAAGAGGAATCAGGAGATGACTGTACGTGGAGAGGCTGGCAGTAGGGACCCACCAGGGTCATTGCATTTCGCAAGCAGGTGCCTCGTTATTACAAGCCAAAAAAATACTTCCTCCTAATTGTTTGACAACTAGGTTCCACGCCATTGTCAATGTAGTCAATACACGAGAAAATTACACAACGAGCGGATAACACCAGGGACCCAGTAGCTCGCCCAGTTGTTTTTCAGTTTGAGAGACGGAGCTCAACTGCACGCTCTGCGGGGGCTGTGGCCCGTCTAGCCCACGGTTACGCTTTTATGAAGCACATGACGAGCCCAGTTGATATATTTTTTCTTTCTAAAATTGGCTAGCACAGTTCTTTTTTTTGGAGAATACCAAAACCGAGGCCTACTTGCTTTTCTCAGCCCTGCTGGGCTGCAAATCTTTCAAGACGAGGAGGGATGTAAGTAGTAAGAAATGGGCTTCCCCAGAAAACGGGCTATAAGTTGTAAGAAATGGGCTGTAAATTTTTAAACCAAAGCTAACCGGCAATTGCATTAAAATATCATTTTTTCAGGATTTCTCTACTCTCTACTCTTATAATAACCAAAGCCAACTGGCAATTACATTAAAATATCATCTTTTCTCCCACAAGATAAACTACTCACACAAATGCATCTTCATGTTCCGTGCAACGAACGGACATCTTGCTAGTTAAGATTCTAAATTTCATTCATTGTTTTGCGGAGAATTGTTTTTTGAATTTTATTTTGATATAATTTTTTGAAAACTATTTTTAACGTGACTCGAAATTTTGTGATTAAAAGAGTTCAGACCCCATCGAAATATGTAAAATTTCGTTGAATTTTTTAGCAGTGCCTAGAATATATGGTCTGTAATGCTAATAAAAAGAATATGGGCTTCAAATATCCTTAAGAATTAGCAAATGGTCTGTAAATTATTGAAAATAATGGCTAATGGGCTGTATTCTGTTTTCCTCAGATTTGGAGGCTGACTTCTGGGCCTACTAGGTTGATGATCACGCTGTCCTAAATGTTTTTTGACGCGTATGCAAGGCTTTGTCAACTTAGTCAACACACATCAGTGACTGTTGGATGTCCATCCAACGGCCGCCGTGCTTCTTCAATCTCTGATCTTCTTGCTCCAAATTACCCAAACAAACGCCGTCGGGACTGCCTGCTCCCTCCTCCCGTGGCTGGTTGTGCTGCCACCAGGCCATCCCTCTAACCACCCACACATTCTGTTATTTTCCGCGACGTCGGCCTCACCCGCAGCCGACCGGTCAGCGCTTCGTTCTCCCGTCGGCGTGGGCATCCATTGCGCGATGGCTTCCGGCTCGGGTGGTTCTCTTCACAGGCCTCGCCCTCGTCCACCCGTTTGTGCTCTCGGCGCGGCGAGGTCAACATGGTCAACAAACAACAGCCATCGGAAGAGGTTGACAGTAGGGGCCCACACAGGAAAATGCCTCCTTATTACGCGCAAAATAATGATTCCTCCACCTGACAGCTGGGACCCACCAGAAGGGTCTCTATATTTCACGAAAAAAATGTTCCCCCCGCTGTCAGCTCGGACCCACCGGAAATGCCTCCTTATTACGCACACAAAAATGAATACTCCCCCTGCTAGCTGGGACTCACCTTGGTGGGAGGCTGACTTGTGGGCCTACTAAGTTTAAGGGGACGGAGGGCTTTGTCAACTTAGTCAATATGAACGACTCTAGCTCCAGTGACCGTACGATGTCCATCCAACGGCCGTAGTGCTTCTTCAACCTCTAGTCTTCGTGCTCCAGCCGCCCAAAGCAGCGCCGGTCGTGCCGCTCCTGCCTCCCGTGGCCGGTTGTGATGTCGCGGAGGCCTCACCGCCCCCTACTACTCCCACCGCTGGCCAGGCCATCCCTCTACTCACCCACACCCCCTGTTATTCTGCGACGACGGCAGCCTCACCCTCGTACTCCTCTTCGCGTGAGCATCCACTGCTGCGTCTTCCCCGGCTCCGCGTCGTCCCCTTCCTAGGCCTCGCTGTCGTCCACCGCCGTGGTGCTCTCGGCGCGGCGTGGTCAATGTGGTCAACGACCGACTTCCATCGGAAGAGTACTGTGCGTGGAGAGGCTGACAGCTGGGTCCACGGCGGCCGCAAGGAAGTGCCTCCTTATTACGTGCAAAATAATTATTCCTCCACCTAACAACAGGGACCCACCGGACGGGCCACCAGTATTTCGCAAAAAAAACGTTTCCCCCCTGACTGCTGGGACCCACCAGCTACATCTTCGCACGCAAGGAAGTGCGTCCGGGCAAAAAAATAACAAACGATTCGCCCCCCTGATTGCTGGGACCCACCAGCTACATCTTCGTAGGCAAGGAAGTGCCTGACATTTGGGACCCACCTGGTCGAAGCGTACGTAGCGTTGTCATTCTGGTCTCGAACGTGTACGTACATATATACTGGTCGATGTAGAGGCGCGCACGTGTCGTAGTAGAGGCGCGCACATAGCATGTACACGTACGTACAGCGGCCAGGGTGCAAGAAAGAAAATACGACCACGTATGTGTACATACGGGCAGGGTCTCGAACGCCTACTCGCGCATACGTACATGGCTGGGTCGGAACGGAGAAACAACGTTGTCGTGTTCATGGGTAGCCCAACCGGCTGGGTCGGAACGGAATGCGTGGTCGTGTTCATCGGGAGGGCTTGGACGGAACATGCGATGGAAACGAGGCCTGGCGTACCGCACAATGGAGGAAACGGACCTCCTACGTTCGGAACGGGGTCCTGTTGATCGGGAGGGGTGTGGCTTACCGCAAAACGGAGGAAACGGACCTCCTACGATTGAAACGGGGGTCCTGTTGATCGGGAGGGGTGTAGCGTCCCGCAAAATGGACGAAACAGACCTCCTACGGTCAAAACGGGGGTCCTGTTGATCGGGAGGGGTGTGGCGTACCGCAAAACGGACGAAACTGACTTGTGTTGGAGCGCTACGGTCGAAACGGGGGTCCTGTTCATCAGGAGGGGTGTGGGTACCGCAAAATGGGACTCCACGGGATACTGTTCATCTCCACCATCGACCTCCTCCAGCCTTCACGGGCTACCGTCGACCTCCTCCAGCCTCCACGGGCTCCTGTTCATCCAGCCTCCACCGCGCGCTACTCCATCGGCTACTGTTCAACCACCACTCCACGGGCACCCCTCCACCATCTACTGTTCATCCAGCCCTCCACACCACGGGGTCCTGTTCAATCACCCCTCCACGGCCACCCCTCCACCGTCTACTGTTCATCCAGCCCTCCAAACCACGGGGTCCTGTTCATCCAAAGGCAACGCCACCGCTCCTTGCTTCATCCAACCCCTCCCCGCAATGCTCACTGTTCATCAAATCGATCGGCTTGATTAGCAGCAGAGCGAAGAATCGCTCCATCGAGTTCGATTAATAGCCATCGATCGATCGCTCGGGTTCAATAACGCGTAGCCTGCGGTGCAATCGCTTCGGGTTCGATTAGAGCCCTACGCCTCGCTCGGGTTCGATTAGAGCCAACGCCTCACACACGCAGCAGCGTCGTGTCACGAGAAAGCGCGATCGCTCCGCCCCGACCTCCCACCGTGAACCGGAACTCCCAAAATTTTCCTCCCCTCGCTTCTACCACGGTTTTTTCCGTCATGGGCGGCCCAAAGAATGTCATGCAGCTGCGTCTCCGGCCCGCCCAGGACGAAAAGCCCATTTTCTGTCATGATTGTTTGTCATAGAAGTAGGAGCCAACCACATCTACTATGATACCGGGTTTTGTCACAATTATCATCATAGAAGTGTCATATGTATGACAGAAAAAAAATTCGTTCGGCCCAAAATGTCACGGATGTGTCTTTTTTTGTAGTGTTGTTGGGATCCGATGAATTGTGAGTTTATTATCAGATATATCAATGCATATTATTTGAGTCTTTGTTGAACTATTTTATGCACGATTGTTATAGACTCGGATTTCTTCTCCGAAACATTGATCTGGTTTGGCCAACTAGATAGTTTTTTCTTGCCATGGGAAGAGGTGCTCTCTGATGTGTTCGATCTTGCGGTGCTCAATCTCAGTGACAAAAAGTTACATGACACGCATGTATCGTTGCCATTAAGGATAAAAAGATGGGGTATGTTCCTCCATGAATAGATCTTGTCTACAACATGTCATTGTTCTTATTGCATTACTCCGTTTCTTCATGAACTTAATACAATAGATGCATGTTGTATAGCGGTCGATGTTGTCGGATTTCGGGTTCCGGCAGACCCTTGAGGTTCGAACACTAGGGTGCGCACGGAGATCCAACCCCCCACCTTCTCGTACCTCGTCGAATCACAGGGACCTAAACTACTAAACAGAACAACACAAGAGACACAAGATTTATACTAGTTCGGGCCACCGTTGTGGTGTAATACCCTACTCTAGTTTGTGGTGTGGTGGATTGCCACTTGGGCTGATGAAGAACAGTACAGGGAAGAACAGCCTCGCGAGGGTCTGTTCTTGGTGGGTGTGATGAACTGCTAGGTGGTGCTCAGTTGCTCTAGCTACTGGTTCCTTGTTGAGGATTCCGGTCTCATGCCGGGGGGGCGATCGTTTCGATCCCTAGATGCCGATCGTTTCCATCGATCTACTCTGAGTGTGGCTACTCCTATTTATAGGCGAAGGCCTTGGGCCTCTTCCCAAATATTGAGCGGGAAGGGCGCCAACAATTAGCCATTTGAAGGGAACAGCGGGTACACTTATCCTGACTAAAGTTGGTCCTCGCCGCCAAAGGCTCGGTGATGGCCTTTGCTTGGGCTTCACGATGACTCCCTTCCAGCCGTTGGGGCTGGTCTTGGTCTTGTTGCACAAAGCAGATGCCTTTGCTTGATGCTCTCGCTGCGCTTGCTCCCTTTGCACCAAAGAGGAAGGAGGGCGCCTGCTGGCTGGCGCTGATGGCGCCCTTGGTCGTCATGGCTTGCGTCATGGGCACCTCGCGAGGTACCCTGCCTTGAACTCTCCGCCTCCTCATGAGCCAACCTGACGAGGCCGTGCCTGAGGAAGCTCCTCGTCGTCCGCCCCACGAGGTTTGGCCCCTCGCAAGGGTCTTGAGCTTGTGTTGATGAAGATGGGCTGTCCTGGGCCTCCTTTGAGCCACGCCGCAGGCCGCAGGCAGGCAAGTATGGGGACCCCCGTTCCCAGAACGCCGACAGATGTATGGAGTAATAGTAGTAGATGATGAATCGCTTTGGTCTACTAATCATGGACATGATGCCTATATACATGATCATTGTCTTGGATATAATAATGATTATTTGCTTTTCTATCAATTGCCCAACAGTAATTTGTTTATCCACCGTATGCGATTTTCTTGAGGGAATCCTCTAGTGGAATCTACGCCCACGGGTCTATTTTCCCATCATATTAAAAACCCACAAATACCTTGCTGCACTTTTTCTTTATTTTTTTATTTTGTATTTTTGTTAGATCTATTTATAAAATCACATACAATTTAATCTATCAAAATACCGAGGAGGGATTGACAACTGCTCTTACGCGTTGGGTTGCAAGTATTTGTCACTTGTGTGCAGGTGCTGTTTACATAGTGTGGGTGGATCCTCCTACTGGATTGATAATCTTGGTTTCATAACTGAGGGAAATACTTATCTTTGTTGTGCTGCATCATGCTCTCCTCTTCAAGGACATACGAACATAGATACAAGCAGTTAGGAAGAATTTCTGGCGCCGTCGCCGGGGAGGATCAGGTCTTCCATTCACGTGTCAATCTCTGGCACCGGGGAGACGCCATCAACATCTATCAAGTACTCAGTCACAAATCTCATCTCCTTGCAATTTACTTTATTTGCCATTTTCCTCTCATTTTCATCTCCCCCACTTCGAATTTTTTTCTAGAAAAACACAAAAATATTTGCCATTTTTCGTTTGCCTTTTTCTCGTTCGATCTTTTATTTGCTTGCAATCTTGTTTGTGTAGTCACGATGTCTCAGGAAAATACCAAATTGTGTGATTTTTCCAAAATTAATTATAATGATTTTATTATTACTTTGATTTCTCCTCCTGCCGCTAGTGTGGAGTCCTATGTTATTTTCTCGAGAGAAGCCACTAGTGAAATCTATGGCCCCTGGGTCTATTTTCCCATCATATATTTTCAGATCTATATTGCTATTTGCCTTTTTCTTTATTTGCATCTTTTATTTTCAGATACATATTACCAAAAACCCAAAAATACCTCGCTGAATTTTATTTTCCGTTAGTTTATTTGCATCTACCAATCTATCTCTTTACCAATCTTTTACCTAAGCGGGATTGTCAACCCCTTGTATGCGTCGGGTTGCAAGTATTTGTTCTTAGTGTGCAGGTACCGTTTACATAGTGTTGCTTGGTTCTCCTACTGGTTCGATAACCTTGGTTTCTTAACTAAGGAAAATACCAACCGTAGTTGTACTGCATCATCCCTTCCTCTTGGGGGAAATACTAACGCGGACACAAGCTAGCATCAAGTAGAATTTCTGGCGCCGTTGCCGGGGAGACATCATCAACATCTATCAGGTTCCTAATCACAAATCTCATATCCTTGAAATTTACTTTATTTTCTATTTGCCTCTCATTTTCATCTCCCCCACTTCACAAAAATTTCCGTTTTATTCACCCTCTTTTTCGTTTGTCGCTCGTCACATCTATCTTTTTGTGTGCAATCTTCACTACTAGGAAAATGCTTATAGACAACCGCTTACTAGTAGCGTGCTATTTTGACCCACGCTACTGCTATTTACTAGTAGCGCGTGGTCAAAAATAACATGCTATTAGTAAATACTTCTCGACCATGTCCCACGGATAGACTGTAGTAATAGCGTGCGTTATGAACCTACGCTACTGCGAAATGAATAGCTGTAGCGCTGGTGAGACACCCTGCGCTACCGCTAGAGAAAATCCAATCCCAGACCACCCCTCGATCCATTCCCACCCCACACCAATGGTCCCAGTCCACCCCCACACCCCACCCACCCCCGATCCAGATCCCCTCCACCTCCTGTCTTCTCCATAGCTTGCTAGATTCCCCAAATCTAGAGGAAATCAGGGCGAGCTAGGGCCACAAAGCTCTTCGAAGAAGATCAACATGCATCGGCTGGGCGAGGAGCTTGGCGACGGAGAAGAGGGAGCGGAGCTCGGTGGCGGGAGACCGACTGTTCGTGTGGGCGCAGATCTCATTGGCGGAGTCCGGCACATCGCGAGGGCATTGATCTCGTCAGTGGAGCGCTCGGTGGCGAAGTCTGGCAGATCACGAGGGCCTGGATCTCGAGATTTGGAGGTGAGTTCTACGGGCCAAAATCTTTGCCAGCGTGTGATTGAATCATCCTTGTAGATCGACGTCTCTGTTCAGTTCATATAGGGTAGTTATTGGACTAAAATTGCGTCATGGAATCGATTGGATTCAATGTTATGCATCTGGCTCGTGTTGGTTCGTGTCCATGGCGGATTCTGGCCACAACTTACTTCATCTCCCATGGACACTCAGTTCCCCGTGTCCGCGTCGCCTTGACCAAATGGAGGTGTTGCGTCCGCCACCTCGCCAAGCCCCTGACGATGTCCTCTCGCCAAAGCGTTGGTTGATCTTAGTTGACGTGCTGCTCCTCCTGCGGGTTGTGCTCAACGCCTGGTCCAGGGCCGTGTGCCTCCTCGGCCGCCCCACCCCGCCCATTCCGGACCTGCAGCTATTCAAGTCTTCAAGGTATATGAGTCTATCACAGTTGAACATAATTTGAAGATTTACAAAATAGATTTTAGGATATTCAAACATCATTCGAATTAAGTTTCTTGATCTTCCATGTCACGTCACAACTAGCAGGAAAGGGTGTCGGCCTCCCAGGGCAATGGAGCATTAATAAAGGTTATACCACATATGAAAGAAGATCAGTAGAGTTACAAGTTCATTCCTACATGTTAACATTGATCAGATCTCTCCCATGTAAAAACACTGGGGTGTGTGGTGCGATCTGACCATCTGCCCATGTTGCCAAGTGCATGTTCTAGGAGAGATTTCTCCTTTCTACTTGACACAGCACAGCCAGTTTTATAGTTCAGTTTTTGTTTTAGCGTCTCCAGAGTCCAGAGTATATATGGCCATCAGATATACGTTTCCTGAACAAAACTGGAATTGTCATTTGGACTAGAAAAAATCCTCATCAGGTATGCGTCATTTGGACTATGATAATAATTCTAACCATTGGTACGACCATATTTTGTAAGCTATGTCCTTCTGATGTCCATCAACAGTAGTTAATTATGCCATCTATGTTTGATGAAAGACACAAGAAACAAAATCATGGACACAATAGCATGTGCCTCGTGTGGCCCTCTGTTCAGTTAGACGGCATGCTTTAGCTTAGAAATTTTTTCAGCATAGTTGATAGTCTTATCTCATATTTTCAATTTACCTACAACGTCTTAAGCTGAAGAATTTTTTATGCAAAGATAGGTATATTTGTTCATCGGGAAACCTTTCCAAGGTTACTGTATCATTCTCTTCTAATCTTATAAGGATTAGTTCTTCCCAACAATGTGAGTCGTATCTGTTTCTAGGATATCTTCTAATATGATTGTCATGCTACCTCCTTTTTTCGGCAAATTATCTTACTACCCCTCAATCAAAATATAAAAATTAAAGGCCTGGCCACTACCCCTCAATCAGTGTAAGTACTAAGCATTAATTATCTGTTCTATTCTCCATAATTACTCCAAAAATACTACTACCTCCGTTCCTCAACATATGTCTTTTTAGAGATTCCACTACGGACTACATACGGAGTAAAATGAGTGAAACTACACTCTAAAACATGTCTATATACATACGTATGTAGTTCATAGTGGAATCTCTAAAAATACTTATATTTAGGAAATGGAGGGAGTAATTATCTTGCTTGGCAGGAATCTTCAACATTGCACCGCCAACCTAGAATAGCAGCAGCCAGTCAATAGAATTTGTTGCTTTAACAACTTCCGAAAGAGTTCCCTCTTGGTACGTTTTTATATATGTATACTGTAGACTATTATTATTTCAATAAATTACAAAGCAGGATGGTGTTTATCCTTACTCAGACATATTTGGTACCTCCAAGATTTTTTGTTTCTTCCTCTAATAAGAAATTAAATTCCTTTGGGTGCATGGGTGCATTTTAAGAAGAACAATTGTTTTACTAAAATTGCTATTACATTCTTATTTCATTATAGATGTCTTTCAAAAAAATATTCTTGCAAACCACTTGATCTTCGAGCTTAGAGAAATGGGTCAAGGGAAGGGATCTGATGTATGTGGACAATTGCCTACAAAGTTTGTTTAACCTTTTTATTCTGTACTGAAGCTTTTGATAATTGAATTCAATTTATGGAATAAATTATTTAGTTTTATGATCTTGATTTTTTTCATAGTTACAACTTTAAGAACAATGTACATGAGCAAATTTATACCGATGAGAACACATAAATGCTATCTTTCAACAATTCCACCTGGATAATATAGAACAAGTATGCAGGAAGAAATCATATGTTTCCCAATATATCCTGGACTCGTGTTTTTTAATTGTTTGGCAAAATGGCATGATTATATACACCATACTTATCTCTCTAGCATTCAATAATTATGCAACAAATTAAAGAAACTACAAAGCAATTTTGTTTATTGATTTTATTTGTAATATTGTGTGTTCCCCAATTAAATTTATATTTCCTATATACTTAGAGAGTTACCAAAACAAACTACCGTCTTTTAAACATACACTGCACAACATCCATGCTTCCAAGATTTGAAATGTTTTTGGTTCAACAACAACTTGTCATAACCAAAATCTTTTGCGCAGTAATGACCGATTGATGCAGCCAGTTGATAGGGTCATTGATATTGTCTTCTCCTTTTTACAGGTATGGTGACCAAGCAGGAGAGATAACACAGGACTACCTCCATGCCGCCGGAAACGCTCTTCAACCACCGGAAATGCTCTTCAAGCAGGAGAGATAACATAGTACTACCAGAGCTCGGTGGGTGTTGTGCTCTTCAACCATTTGGAGACGGACTTCGCCGTGAAGCCTGAAGACTGCGTCGTGCAGACGATCGTCTAGGAGGATTCGGTCCATTGGTGTTTGAACTCCGAGGCTTGGTAGATACATCTAGAGAAATGGTCTGGTTGTTTGCGTCTGATGTTAAATGGGATGTCATGATCTCTTCGAGTTGAGATGTTCAATGAACACTACAAGTACTAAGACTGTTCTTTGACCTTAGTCCTTCGTTTATTTTGCATTGGACCTATCTTGATTTCCATCCATGAATACTGCATCTATTTTTTTAATTTTCTGATTTGTTAGAAGTAGCGTTGGGGAAAGAAGGTGTGCTACTATTACATAGATAGTAGTAGCGTTAGGAAAAATGGGTGTACTACTAGTACATAGATAGTAGTAGCGTAGGTGTGGATTAGTAGTAGCGTGGGTGCTATGCGCTATTGCTAACTTTTTAGCTGTAGCGCGGGGTAAAAAACACGCTACTGCTAAAAGTTAGTTGCAGCGTCATAGTAGTAGTGCGTGAACCCACGCTACTGGTATGCAAAAAACCTACGCTATTGGTAGTGTTTTTCCTAGTAGTGCTTGTTTGCGTACTCACGATAACTCAAGAAAACACCAAGTTGTGTGATTTTTCCAATACCAATAACAAGTATTTTATTATCACTCCGATTGCTCCTCCCGCCACTAGTTGGGAATCTTGTGATATTAATGCCGCTTTGTTGAATCTTGTTATGAAAGAGCAGTTTTCGGTAGTCCTAATGAGGATGCCGCTTCCAATCTAAACACTTCCGTATGATTGTGTGATATGCAAAAGAAAAAAGATGCGGACAATGATATTATTAAGTTGAAATTATTTCCTTTCTCTCCGAGGGATCGTGCAAAAATTTGGTTTTCATCTTTTCCTCGCAATAGTATTGATTCGTGGGATAAGTGCAAAGATGCTTTTATTACTAAGTATTTCCCTCCCGCGAAAATTATTTCCCTTAGAAATCAAATCATAAATTCCAAGCAACTTGAGCATGAACATGTTGCACAATATTGGGAAAGAATGAAATTAATTCTAAGAAATTGTCCTACTCATGGTTTAAATTTATGGATGATTATACAAAAAAATTATGCGGGATTGAATTTTGTTTCTAGAAAGCCTTTAGATTCCGTCGCGGGTGGCACTTTTATGGAATTTACTTTTGGTGAAGCTACTAAATTGCTTGATAATATTATGGCAATTCACAATGGCATACAGAGCACCTACTAGTAAAAAAGTTAATTCGATTGAAGAAATTAGTACTTTGAGTGAAAAGGTTGATGCACTTGTGAAATTGGTTGCTAGTAAAAATGCTCCTATTGATCTCAATGATGTGCCTTTGTCTACTTTGATTGACCAAAATAGTGATTCCGTATATGTGAATTTTGTTTCGCAAAACAATTTTAATAATAATGCTTATAGAGATAAATTTAATCTCAGGCGTTTTCCTGGTAATCCATCTAATAATTATGGCAATTCCTATGGTAATTCTTCTTAATAATAGGATGCCCTCTGATCTTGAGAGTAATATTTAAGAAATCAATACGCAAAAAGTTTTCAACACTATTATAGAAGAAAAATTGAATAAGATTGATGATATGTCTAGAAGCATTGATAGAATTACTCATGATGTAGAAGATCTCAAGATTAATTTTTACCACCTAAGGTTGATGTCAATGAATCAATTAAAGCTTTGTATGTTTCCAAGGATGTAAGTAAGAAAAGAACCGCTATAAAGCTAAAGGAGAATTTTTAGAAAGATCGTTTTTCCCCAACTGCTTTCATATTAATGGTGAAGATGTTAAGATGATTGGTGTTTCTTAGATTGATTCTTTGTTTAGTAATATTAAAATTGATGATAAGGGGATTGAATAAGAGTCAACTTCAGCTAGAAGGCGTCCCCATAATTCGGAGGGTGAAAATCTTGTTGAAAAATTGATAAAAGTGGTCTTGGAGAGGTAAAAACTTTAGCTAGCGATGTGCCCACTCTTTTGGATTACAAAGACTTTACTTATGATAGTTGTTCTTCGATTGATTGTATTTCTTTGTTGCAATCCATGATAAGTTCACCCAATGCATATGCACAAAATAAAGCTTTTACTAAACATGTTGTGGATGCCATGCTAAAAGCTTTAGAAGAAAAGTTGGAGTTAGGGTTTTCAATTCCTAGAAAATTATATGATGAATGGGAACCCACCATTAAAGTAAAGATTAAAAATTATGAGTGCAATTCTTTTTGTGATTTAGGTGCTAGTGTTTCCACAATTCCAAAATCTCTATGTGATGTGCTTGGTTTTACAAATATTGAAGAATGTTCTCTTAATTTGCACTTGGTGGATTCTACTATTAAAAAGCCGTTGAGAAGAAATAATGATGTTATTATTCTTGCAAGTGCGAATTGTGTGCCCAAAGATTTTATTGTGCTTGATATTGATTGCAATCCGCCTTATCCCATAATACTTGGTAGACCGTTTTTACGAACTATAGGTGTTGTGATTGATATGAAAGAAGGGAATATAAAATTTCAGTTTCCATTGAGAAAGGGTATGGAACAATTCCTTAGAACAAGAATTAAGCCACCATATGAATCAACCATGAGTACAACCTATGGAGAAAAAACTAAAGAAGACAACACTTCAATCTATGCATTATGCCTAGCTAGGGGCATAAAACAATAGCGCTTGTTGGGAGGCAACCCAATGAATAAAATATTTTTTCTCTTTCTCTTTCTGTTCTTGTGTGTTTACACAATTATGCTACTGTTATGATTGTGTTTGTATGTTTTAAATAGTGTTTGTGCCAAGTAAAGCCTTTAGGATCATGTTGGGTAATAGTTGAGTTGATCCTGTTGGAAAATAGAAACTTTTGCCTCCAGTAATAGGATTGTTAAAATCACTGGAGTGTGATTAAATTCTGAATGTTTTACACATGATTGAGATAAAAATTACCTACGTTGTCCCAATTTTTCAGAAATTTTGGAGTTACAGAAGTATGAGAAAAACTCGAGTCTTTACACAATGTTCTATTTTTGACAGATTCCATTTTCGTAGCATTGTATAGTTATTTTAATGAATCTATGGATTGTATCAGGGGTATAAGCCATGGTAAAGTTAGAATACAGTAGGTATAATGCAATAACAAAATATGAATGGGTTTTCAACATTACTTAAAGTAAATATTGGTTTTCTTATACTAACGGGTCTCACAAAGGTTTTTGTTAAGTTTTGTGTGATTGAAGTTTTCAAGTTTTGGATGAGATCACAATGGATGAGGGAATAAGGAGTAAAAAGAGCATAAGCTTGGGGATGCCCAAGGCACTCCAAGGTAATATTCAAGGAGAACCAAGCAACTAAGCTTGGGGGTGACCCAGAAGGCATCCCCTCTTTCTTCTTTCTTCTAACGACCATCGGTAATTTTACTTGGAGCTATATTTTTATTCATCAAATATCATGAGTATTGCTTGGAGCGTCTTGTATTAAATGTGTCTTTGTTTGTTTTGCTTTTTAGTTTGTCACAATCACCCTTGCTGGACACATCTATTTGAGAGATCCATAATGATGCTATGATTTGTTAGAATTGCTCTATGTGCTTCACTTAAATTTTTTTAGCTATGGAATTGCTCTAGTACTCCTCTTATCTCTTTTTGAGCATGGTAGATGTCTAATTTTTGAAGAAATACGCTAATGCTTCACTTTGATTATTTTCAGAGTTAGTAAAATTTTAAATATATATCCTCTCAATGCTTCACGTATATTATTTTGAAAGATGAAAATTGTTTTGAAGAAATATGTGCTCTCATGCCTCACTTACATTTATTTGAGAGCTTTATTAGTAGCAATGGTAATATATGAAATTAGTCCCAAAGTGATAGATATTCAAGAGGGATATAATAAAAACTTTCATGCATGAAGATCATTGGATACTATAAACTTGCTTCCTCAAAATAGTTTTGAGATGTGGAGGTAGTAATATGTGAGTCATGTTGGTGAGTAATTATGCTTTAGTAAGAATATTGGTGTTAAGGTTTGTGATTCCCTATGCAAGCACGAAAGTCAATAGTTATGCAATGAAGTTACATCCTACTTGTGGTGCATCATTCGCATCGCGGGAAACCACGGCCACCTATGGGACCAGGAGGCGCCTAGCTGGTAATGCAGGGAGACGTCGCGTTGCACAAAGAGCAGCCGAGCGTGTGGCAGCACGGCAGAGATCACACGGCAAGTTTTACCCTGGTTTAGGCCGCCGTGAGGCGTAAAACCCTAATCTTGATTTGGTGGATTGATGGCGGAAAGGTGGTGGTAGAGCGTAGTACACTTGCCCAGCAGGGGTTGCCTTGGGGCAGCGGCGACTACGCACGTATGGGGGTGTGAGTTAGCCAACCTTCTAACCCTTTCTACGGTCGCCATGGGCCTCCTTTTCTAGATCAAGGGGTCACCACAATGGCAAAGTAGTCATTACACATTGATAAGATAGTAAAAGTGCTATCATACCTAACTCTGTGGGGTGATAGGGCGCATTAAATGCACCACTCAATGTCACATAGTTGGTTGCCCACCAAGGCTTGTCGGGCTATTTAGCCACCTCCGCGCCTGCTTGCTTGACACGTCGCAGGACGAGTGTCGTCTATGGCTTTTTCCTGTAGGGAGAGGCTGCCATGTGGCGAATGGCTTCCACTTAATTACTTTGCGGCTCGACACCGCACTGATAGATGATGTGGGTCGTGGTGGAGTGATTGGTGAGGTGGTTTTGCCTCCGTGAGCCCCGGTAGGCCCTGCCGGGGTGCCTTGGTCATCTGTTTCTGGGGGCGGCTCGCCTGTCCGGCAAAGGAGGCCTTTCTCTTGGCGATATCTTGCTTATCTGGCTTGGTCTTGGTCCCTCCGATCTGCATGTTGGTCCTTCGAATCTCTTGGTTTCTTGTACTCGGACTTGGGCTGGTGCTTCAATCTTGCTCTCGCGCGTGTGCACAGTCTGGGCAATAGACCCAGGGTTTGTTACACCGACAGAAGCCCCCGGGCCTGCCTTGAACGCGCAGCCGAGCATCATGAGGGTAGGGCCTAATAAGTGCACAGGCGGGGTTGCTGAAGAGGCTGGTCTCTTAAGGTATTCTTTGCTTCTTCATTAGCCTTGATTCCGTGCCAGTTTCTGGTTTCCCCGTGCGTCGTGCACAATGCTGTGGGAAACTTTGATCGTTGCCTGCGGATTCTCCTCGTCCCATGATCACGGGGCGGAAACCTCCATCCCACTTTCCTCTTGTCCCGCACACACACCTGCCACGTGTTCTACATGCATTGGATGTGGTAGGTGGTGGATGCGGAGGGCACGTGGAGGAGTGCCATAGCTGAAAATCGAGCGTTGATGGTTGGAGCAGAGGGTCGGCCTTGATTCCCAAAGCTGCATAGGGTGCAGAGAGGCCGCATTGGAGGAGCAGGCCCGCCATTTCCTGCACGAGGGGCCAGCCACCTGCCTCGTCCCCCCTATAAAAAGGGTTAGAGGCAGTGCCTCTCTGTACACACTTCTTCTTCTTCTCCGCAACCATTCCCTTCTAGCCATGGTGAGAGGGCAAGGGCGCGATAGTGTTCCGGCGGCGGCGATGAGGGCTTCTACTCGATAGTGCATCCCCCCCTCCGGATCCCGTGGCAGCGAAACCCGCCGCAAGGGGAGGAGGAAGGGGGCGAGGCCGAGTTTGCCGTGGTGCTCGAGGAGGAGGAGGGCGGGGCGGCGCCTTGGCTGCGCCCCCACCGGCGTCTCCTCCTCCGATGGAAGGCCACGTTGGGGACCAACCTCAGGAGTTCATCATCAGGCTGTACAAGACCCTGTGTGTTCATCTTCGCCTTCCAACTCCCTTTGCGCGGGAGATGGAGCCCGAACAACCGCATGCTCTGAGGTTGCCCATGAGGGGCTGTGGGAAAGACATCATGTGGGTTGATGTCGACTTCCCCGCCCCTCACGTCGTGTATCTCCGCCGCGGCTGGAAGATTTTCGCCCGTGCCCACGGCTTCTCGGAAGGGCACGTTCTCTAGTTTAAATTAATGTAGAGCGGCCTGCTCTCCGTCAAGATCTTCGGGCGCTCGGGAGGTCGCTCAGGGTGCTGGGCGAAGAGCTCGACCGACGGCGTCCTCGAGCGGAAGCGACGAGGAGGACAGTGACAGTGATAATGATGGCAGTGGGTGGGGAAGCGATGACTCTGACTCCGGCTGATCGCCGACCGCACCATCTTCATCAGGCGGGAGCACCCTCATATGCATCCGCATCTCCTTCCCGGCAGTGTGGTTCGCCGGGGAGTTGGATGCAGACATGGGGATGGTGCTGCCAAGCTCCTCCAGCAGCCTTCCAGCTGGACCCCGGCATGCTTCCTCCCGGGCTGCAGCTCCATTAGCCCTGCCGTGTCCCGCTGGTCCTGGTGGCGGTGGTCGACGGGTCGCCTTCCGCCATGCTCTGCATCGACGTGTTCCCAGTGCTCCCGCTCCCGTCCGGCTATCTCTCCTGGAGCCCGAGGGGGGTGGGCTGGGCTTTTGCCCAGGCGGTCCTTTTGCCCTCCCCGCCTTCAACGGCCGTGCCTAGTAGGAGAGGGACAAGAAAGGGCATTACGGGGCACTTATCTTTTTTCAGTATTAAATTTGTAGGCACATGGCAAATTTTAATTCAAATAATGTAATCTCTCGTGTCCATGTTTGTGTTCTATAATGCTTGTACTTGTATCAGCACAATAATGAAAAAGATGAACGTTGCCGGGAACCCGTGCATGTGTAAGTCCATGCAGAGGTGAGATGCCTCTTTAACATAAATAAACGAGTTTTTCCCCGGTAGGCTATCCTGCCGGTACCCTTCTTGTCTGCTGGAGAGTTGCATCTACCGGGGAACAGACAGAGGGACCAGCCCCCCGCCAACTTCTTTTTACCAAAGGCCACTGCGACCATCTTGACTGAAGCAGTGTTCGAGTCATGGATGGGTGCACCTAAGTCTCAAAGGAGTGGCGAAGCTTTCTCATTCTCAAGTTATAGCCTTACAGAACACTGATGGATAGGAGGTAAAACTTTTCTATTTGGCTTGACGGGGATCGCTGTACCGGGCAATCTTGTCAACTCCTTGTCGAAGCCAATCCCATGGTAGTAACCTGCAGCTTGATGCAGATGAGAATGAATGCAGGATGCGATCCTATCTATATGCATATGCAAATGCTCATGAGCTGCTTTTGCGGTGATCTTGGAATGCTCATGCATGCATGCAATCTTGGTCGGGGCACCCCCATAGCGCTTCTTTATTTTCTCTTGCATGGGGTCATCGCCCCGGCTTTGTATAACGGGTTACATGAAGCTGAGGCAAGGCCTGTACAAAAGGGTGGCTGCCGGGCAGGGCCCGACAGCCGCGCCTTACAGGCAAAACTTGCGGAGATGCTCAATATTCCGTGAGTTTTGCACCCGAGTGCCATCTCCAGTCTCTAGACGGACTGCGCCAGGTCTGGTGACTCGTACTACCCGGTAAGTGCCTTCCCACATTGGTGGCAACTTGTTTGTACCCTTGGCGGACAGAACATGCCTAAGGACCAGGTCACCTTCCTCAAAACACCGGGCATGAACCCTGCGGCTATGATAGCGACACAGGGCTTGCTGGCAGCATGCAGCACGCGCGCGTAGCAGCCCGGAGACGGTTCTCCTCGAGTAGCACAGCGTCGTCACGCCGGTGCTGATCTTGCATACTTCATAGTAGGCAAGCACTCGAGGCAACCCGTAAATTACTTCCGTGGGGATAATTGCTTCTGCGCCGTAGACAAAGTAGAAGGGAGTATCCCCGGTAGCTCAGTTTGGTGTCATTTTGAGGGACCAGAGAACTACCAGCAGCTCCTCGATCCACCGCCTGCCGTGCTTCTGCAGCAGGACGGCAGGACGAAGGTCATCGCGGAGCCCATGATGGCGTCTCCGCCAGAGCCTTTGGCAGGCGAAGACCACCCTTTATCAGGATAGCTTGTACTAGTTGTCCCCCTTCAAATTGGCCATTGTGGGATCTCTTCCCGCCTGATACTTGGGAAGAGACCGAGGCCTCTATAAATAGAACTAGCCACCACCATGGGGAGACACCAGATCTTGGATTGGACTCATTCCGCCAAGGCCAACTCACAAGCTCCTCGAGCTAAAGAACACCTCTCCTCAGGAGGCTGTTCTTCCCTTGTACTTGTTCATCCTTAGCCTACAAGGCAATCCACCACACCACACTGGAGTAGGGTATTACACCACATCGGTGGCCCGAACCAGTATAAACTCATGTGTCCCTTGTTCTTTGGGTTCGGCATGCTTTGCCTTGAGATCATTGCGAGAGTGTGAACTAGGGGGAGAGAGATCTTCGTGTGCACCCCGGTGTTCGAACCTCAAGGGTTTTGCCGGAACCCGTAATCCGACATTTGGCGCATCAGGTAGGGGTGCGCCGAAGCTTCTTCTCCACCGGACCAGCTCGCCGTCGCTCCGCAGCTCTGATGGCTGATGATCTGAGTACCCAAGCCGACCGTTGGGCGACCTAGCCCGCTTGAGCGCCGCCATCTGCTCCGGAAGACCTCAACTTTGTGCTCCAGGCGTCTTGCACAGCGCCTAACGCTAAAGGCTGCGGGTGGCGTGGACCCACGACTTTCTCCCTCGCACCACGGCACGCGCACGCTGCCCCGCGGTCTTCAAGCCATGCCACGGCGACGGCACCGCACACCCGATGGGGGCAGGCGAACATGCGGGCCGTGATCATCATGGCACGGGAGCTGTTATGATGCAGGCTGGCCGACAGCGGCCGCGACGTGTTGCTGGAACGTGTCGCGGAACTGTTGGACTGTGCCTGTAGGGGCGTGCCGCCTTTCTACTCCTTGTCCACGCCTCAGGTCGTAGCTGAGGCGCGCGAGGCCCCGGCGAGCTCGCGCCCCCCCCCCCTGGGGCAATGGAGGAACCCGGCAACACCAACATGGCACTGGCGCCGCCCGTCCAACCACTGCAACTTCATCACGGGTAGGAGCAAGCGCTGGTAGCCCCCTGCAAGGACGCGCTGGAGTGCAACCCGGCAGCCACCAAGGCCGGGTGTCGCGGCTGGAAGCTCCAGGCGCGGGGCACTCAGGTGGTGGCCCTGTTGGGGCACCCATCGATGCCTATATGCCCTGCATGGTGAACCTGTAGTACGTGCTCGGGAAGGACCCCGGCATGTTCCTTGGGCCAGGACGGCACGGCGGAACGCTTGAAGTAGGAGCTTTCCACGAGTCGCCCGAAGGCTCCGCCGACCTCTTTAGCAATGACGACGGGGTACAGCAGGTATCACGGGAGCAGGCGTGCATTAACCATGGGCTACAGGTGGACCAGACCGCGACGGTAGCCGGAGACCCATGGATGGTGGTTCTGCCCCTGACTGGAGCGGAACGCTGGGGGCTGCGCACGGGGGGCTTGGAGCCATGGCCTCCCCCGTGCCGCGTGGAGCAAGGCGCCGTGCGAAGGTAGGTCCTCTGCCGGGGGAAGCGCTGGTGAGCCCTTCCCCCTGGCAGAGGGTCCATGGTCACCGGGGGCACCGCTAGTGTCCCCCTTGGCCCTTGGCCTCGTCCTGGTTTTCGGGCGCCCCAATGGTGGCCGGGGGTGGCGCACGGCGGGGCCCTCATCCGGCAATATGAAGTAAGGCTCACGCCTGTGAAGGTCTCCGCCCGTGACACTCTCACGTAATAATGAGTGGGGCTGTACACGCCCCGGAGTCTCCGGAGTGCCGCCCTCGGGCCTCGGGGGCTCCCGCCCACGTCCTAGTGGAAGCACCATGCTCCGTGCTGGCCGTTGACACTGTCCCCCAATGACTAAGCTCACAACCAGTGATAGAACTTAGCTCCACGCTGGTGGAAGACAAGAAGACTAGCTAGGTGTCATACGCGGCCATTTGTTCTGACCTCTTTTCTGTAGCACAAATTTGCAGCCTTCGATTTTGGATTTGAAGTCATATTTTCATTGGCAATCGTGGGGGGTGCCATTTCTCGTTCATGTTGATTTCTTGAGTTTCTAGATTCGTGCTTGTTTTGAGGTTTGCGTCTGCTACCTCTCCCCTTACGAGCACCTCGCGAGCGGTGGCTGGGCATGGCATGCACACATTACGCGCGCAGCGTGCCATGACTGGCGCTCGCTTCTCGCGAGGCCCTCTAGGGCGGGCTAGTAGGCCCCTCAGGAGACCCAAAAGCCTCGGAAGCCCACAAAGGACTCTCCTCGGGAGAAACGCACATCCGCAGCTGCCAACTCAGTTCGAAGCCCGCTTGGACTAAGGTAAGTTACGACAGCAAGCCTGCAAGGGGCTCGTGAGCTCACAAAAGCACGTTTCAAGCCTAGCCTAAGAAGTAAAATGGTAGTCCATTTACATCAGGGGATCCCCTCCCCAAAATGCTCTTACATCGTGATAAAGGAGCGTGGGCTCAGTCGGACATGTCACTTGCCACGTCTTCCGAATCACTCCTAGACATGTTGCTGGCTCTATCTTCACCGTCATCAACCGCGCCGCCCTCATCCGCCACGACCACCACCGCGTCATCATCAGAAGGGAAGGCCCTGACCAGAGCATCCAAATTGTCGACCACCCAGCGCGCTAGGCTGTCCCAGATGACTACGGGCACCGGGGCGATGGCGGCGTCAAAATCAAAGTCAGGATTGATGTTTTGGAGATGGCTGAAAATGCGGGAAAATGCGCGCCCGAGGAGGCCTCGACTCTTCTCCTCGACAAGCTCATGAGCCCTCTCAGCCCAGTTCTCCGGGTGCGTCATGACATTGTGACACTCCAAAAATATTCTTTTGGTTTTCTTCAAAATTTTTGTTGGATTTGAAGAAGGTCTTCTAAACCCTTCCAAAAATCTCTCTCAAAAGCTTTTTCCCTTTAGCAAATATTTTATTTTACATCTCCTTCAACTCTGGTGTTTGGTTTTTAAATTTTTCTTCTGATTGCGCTCTTCTCAAAATTTCAAGAAAAATCTTTGGAGTTTATTTTTCTTTCAAAAAGAAACTCTAGGAGTTTTGCATCCTTTCCAATATTTGAAACAATTCATGATTTTGCCATGCACCACATGGTAAAATCTTCCCAAAAATCTCTCCTTCCACTTTGGGCAATCCAAACATTCTGTCTCAACAAGCTCAACCATTTTTTTGAATTTTATTTCATTTAATTCTCCCCCCAAATCTTTTCTGTCCATTATTTTGAGCCTAGGTGATTTGCAAAGCAAGTACCTAAATGCATTTGAGTTTTGACCTCAAACCAACTCCCCTGGATAGTCCTTGGTACCCACAACCTAGAACAATCAAGATCCACTCCTCTTCTGTTCAAATATTTCAAATTTCAGTCTCTGCAAGTTTGGACCAGATTTGCCAAATTTGGTGAAATTCATATATACACTTCTCCAAAAATTTCACAAAAATTCAGGCAGCCTCTAGATGCAATGAGAGGCCCCTCCACCAAAAACCAGCTCAAGGAAAAATCCCTACATGCCTATATCTTTCTGTCGAACACCTTGCATGCACTATTACTGTTCATCTTCAGTTAAATTTAGAGTTCAGTGTCGTTCTCCGTCAGAGTTTCAGTCACATGCCCACAGTGCACTTGGCATGTTGCTCGCAGCCTAGCCTGCTTGTACGGAGCTTCATACGCATGCTTGGCGCGTTCCTGGCATCGGTGGCATCCTGGCCGCCTGCGCCGGCGTGTCTTGCAGCGGTAGAACCACCGTAGCGGCCGACAGGGAGCAGAATGGCGGCATAACACCGTTCGGCACCGCCCAAACCTCCTGGTAGCCCCGCGTGGCCATTTCCTTGCCAGCGCACGCATGCAGCACCGTCGCCGTGGCACGACAAGCACAAAGCGTGCTCCCTGCCGCCGACGGGCCCGCGCCGCCCCGTTCCGTCCAGCTCCCCCTAAGCAACCAAAACCCGACGCGTTTAGCACTTAAACGGAACTAGGGAACCCCCACGACGACGCTCAACCTCTGAACCTCCCCGATCAACGCCCTACGCCGCCGTAAACTTCACCGGAGAACCCCGTTCTCGGCAACCGACTCGGGCCAGCTATAAATAGCACCCCCCGAGCTTGCTCTCGCCCTCGCACACCTCCACCACCTCACTAGTACTCGCCAAGCCCCTGGCAGGGCCTCGAGGGGCTCTTCTTCCCCGACTCCGGCCATCTCATTCCGCCTCGGCCTCCACCATGATTCACTCTGGTGAGGCCGTCTCCGGCGCCCTAACCCCGTTAGCAACCCTCTCGGGCAACGAAGAGTCTAACCCCCACTCCGATTTGATCTTCACAGCTCTCTCCGACGAGGTCCACAACCACCCGAATCGCCGTCCGCCGGAGCAAGCGTCGCCGTCGACGTGGTACTCGCCGGCGACACCATCCACAGACGCGGAATGAAGCCACGAACACGGAGGTACCCTCCGATCTCCACCGCCTCGCCATGGATCGCGCCACGACCACCACATGACTTTCGGCGCCGACGAGCCCCGTCGCTCTCGTTTGAAATTTCAAACCTGACGGGTGGGACCCGCCCGTCAGCCTCTCTCTTGTTTTTTTGAATCGTTTTCTGTAAGCGTACTTTGGCAAATACGCTTCCACTCTGAACCGTTTTCTGGACTTTTCTGCAAAGCCCCCTGGAAGTTTTCTGTTCCATTACAAATGGGTCCTTGGACCAAAACCCTTATAACTTTTTAACAGAAAGGAATTTTTGAGTGATTCTTTTTCCGTCCTCTTCAAAATTTTGTCTAGTTTTTTATCACATTTATTTGAAAAATATTTGTATTAACTTTCTGTGACCCACTGTATTTACGTTAGCGCGTGTATTTTGTGTACCGTAGATACCGAAGGAGGTGACGGAACCGCGAACTTCGCGTGTATTTTCATTATAAGCCCTTTCTGCGATGTCGCTCAGACGTCCGACTGCGGCATTGTTGTTATTTATTTTCATTATAAGCCTTTTCTGCGATGTCGCTCAGACGTCCGACTGCGGCATTGTTGTTATTTAAATTCATTATAAGCCCTTTCTGCGATGTCGCTCAGACGTCCGACTGCGGCGTTGTTACTATTTACTTTTATTATAAGACCTTTCTGTGATGTCGCTCCGACGTCCGACTGCGGCACACATGTATTTTTATTTCAATATAAGCCCTTTATGAGGTGTCGCTCAGACACCCGACTGTGGCATGTTTTACTTATTGGTTCACCCTTCGAGGCGTCACTTCTGACACCCGATCGGTTTTGATGTTTTGTCTTCTTTGGGTTTTCGAGCGGACTACGGCCGACTCCCTTCTTATTTACTTTGCTAAACTGATTAAATTGAGCATTGTTAAAATTAATCATGTCGCATTCATGCATTCATTTGTTATATCTTTTGTCCGAACTGTCTTGCAGTACTTTCAAAGTACTCACGGCTTGTTGATTTGGCGGATCTTGTGAAAGCGATCTCATGGATGAAGAGTTCGATAGCGAGTCCGATGCCTAGAGGAATCCCAGTGAGTCTGGTGCGACCCCTGGATTAGTCATTGTGATATATCCGCTTCCGCTACCCAAATAAATTCATCGAGCTTCACCTCGACGCTCGATGAGCCGCCAATCTTGATGAGACTTATTAACCACCTTTGTGTTATTCCACCAACCACTCATATCTCGAGTCAGTAGTATTTCCACCCCACACCATTATGTCATATCCGCCATCTTGTATAATTATCGGCGTGTTTGTAATAATTGGTTGGGCTGCATCTTCAGTCCGACCCTGTAATATTATAATGCTACTGGCTTATTGTATCAAAGTTTTGTCTACCGGTATGGAGGATTTTCCTCATATTGGACTTCATAGGTCGGTTGTTCAATAAACATTTTATTGAAAAACCGGTTGTGACAAGCTTAGTACGAGCCCAGCTGATTGTAGGAAGCCACTAGGTGCGATCGCTAATCGGTTATTAGCATAATAGAGCTATTTATTATTTTCACAAATGTAGTCAAATTTCTAACGGTCAACATAAATTTATGATTTGACTACTCAGGATTTTTGCCTACTTTTGTAGATGGCTGGCAATGACTGCGGGTCGCAGATGTTCGCCAACATGCCCGATGGGTTTGTCAAGATTCTCTCCTTCATCGTCCAAGTCGCGATGGGGCGAGATGTGCGCCAGTCTCTCTCTCTCAGCACAAGGTCAATGACCGTCTAACCATGCACCAAGCCGCGGTGGAATTCAAGAGAGGACGAGTTGAGCGTTACCGGTTCGTGGGGAGAGCCATGCCCACAGAGAAGCATGCACTGCAGATGGCAGCCCGTGAGGCGATAGCTCGTCTCAGGGATATCCTTCCTTCGATGAAGACTCGTTGCTACCGCTACCTGCCATGTCACGTGCCATATACCTGCCACTACGCGTTCTCTTGCCCCATAGGAGAACGGGACGAAGCTTTTGAGATGCTTATCGAGTATCTCCGAGCTTTGGAGGCAGCCTTCAACAACCTGGTGGACGACTTTGTAGCTGCCCGCATGGACTCAGCCCATGGCTGTGCCGCCAACAGGAGGGAGCTCCTGCGCGCCGCACCGCCACTGACTTTCGTCTCGTCATCAACATAGTTTGCTCCTACTGCCCGCACCGCTACTCGTCGCCTGCCTACCACGGAGGAGTTCAACCATGTCATTGCACCTACTCCGGTTCGTTCTGCACGACCCCTCGTGCCCGCTCAGGTTCGAGTTGTCCCGCACAGGGCACCTGCTCCACCAACTCAGTGCAGCACCTCACGTCGGGAGCCTATCTCCGAAGAGGAGGTTGAGTCCCCAGCCTCACTACGCCTCACCCTTGGCAGGCCAAGGGAAATCCTTACCATCTCCGACTAAGTACGCTTAGCGGCCATGCGATGTACCGATTTATGCGATATGTTTATATGTAAATAGGCTGTGAGAAGTAGCTTGTTTGCGCATCATGTAGGATCTGGAGAAGTGCACTAGACTAAATAACATGTCAGGATTATGTACGCATATCCTGAGTGATGTATTGTATAATTACTGCTTGCGTGTAAGATATGTAATGGACAATCCTTCTCCGTGCGCAAACGTGTACTCTCTTGAAAAATCTTGGAGCATTTGCAACTTTTGCATCTTCTTGAATTTATTGATTTTTGCGGCTCAATTTCTTTTCTTATGAGTGTTTCAAAATATATCCCCAGAGTGAACTATGTCTCGTCCTTGGGCCAGCTCCATGCCAACTCCGACAGAGGAAAATTATGGCACACCCCTGAAACAATTTCACACAGGCGAGACAAGTCAACAGGACGTTGAAACGACACTCTCCCAAATGTGCCGTCTTTATGAGCAAAGTCAGCAGCAACATCAGGAAATACTGAACCAAGTCATCAATATGGGAAATCACCATGGACATATCAGCAGCAATCAAAGTTATCGAGCTACGAGAGACGCGTCCCCAAACATTTTCTCACACCGACAAACCTCTTGAAGCCGAGGACTGGCTTGAGACATGGAAAGAAAATTAATCATTGCCCAGTGTTCAGATCTTGAGAAAGTGCTTTATGCTCCGCACTATCTCACTTTGGAGCAGCCGCATCGTGGTGGGAAAATTTCCTACACATGCACCCCAACGAAAATAATATAACATGGGAGGAATTTAAAGAAGGTTTTCGGGGCACATATTCCTAAGAGTCTTATGAAGATCAAAAGAGAGAATTTGATGACCTCAAGCAAAGGACAATGGCGATGTCGAAATACAACAGTCAGTTTACCCTGCTTGTCTCGCTTCATCCAACGAGGAGCGTATGTCGGAAAACAAAAGATGGAGAAATTCCTTGACGGTCGACACCCGCGCTTAAATGCCAATTGGTCGTACACACCTTTCCAGATTTTAAGGCGCTGGTGGATAAGGCCATTACCTTGGAAAATGAGAGACGCAGCTTAGAAGATTTCCATAGCGGAAGAGGACCAGACTAATCACGCTACGCAACCACCGCAGCAAGACGGATGTTCGAAAAACTGGACACCCAAACCCAAGACAAGCGTCTCACGCCCAATCAAAATTTCCATGCAAGGGACAAGGAGTTCACATACCGCCCAGGCGTTACATTGTTACGCTTGTGGAGAAGAAGGGCACTATGCCAAGCGTGCCCCAAGCCAAGAACTTCGACCCCAAAGCCGAACAGCGGAGGCAATAATTGGCGTAAAGCGCAACAATTTCAACCCAAATATCAATCACAGGAAGGGTCACTGAACCACGTGACCAAAGAGGAAGCACAAAATGCCCCGATATCGTACCGATGCGTTTCACATCAACACAATACCTGCCATGGTTTTGTTTGATTCGGAGCTTCTCACTCATTCGTTTGAAAAGTTTTGCTTTGCAAAATAATTTTTGATGCTTCCTTGGAAAAATCTATGATCGTCAAGTCCCCAGAATTAAGCAAGTTACCCGAATTATTGCGGGGTGTGGTTATCGAGTTTGAAGGGTTGAAGTTTCACGCAAATCTTATCGTGTTGGAAAATAAAGGACTGGATGTCATCTTAGGGATGGATTGGTTAACCACCAACAAAGGTTTTATTGACTGCTTCAACAGGACCGTAATTCTCACCCATCACCACGGGAAGACCATAAAGGTTTCAGCCAAGGAAATAAAAATATCCCGGCAACCGAGATTGAACAAGGTGGATATTTCTGAATTGAGCAAGGTTCCAGTAGTGTGTGAATTTCCAGATGTGTTTCCCGAAGAGCTACCAGGCATGCCACCAGACCGAGAGATAGAATTCAGCATTGAACTAGCACCCAGAACGACTTCCATATACAAGAAACCATAGAAAATGGCACCATCAGAATTGGTAGAACTGAAGAAGCAAAAAAAGGAATTATTGGAAAAAGGGTACATACGAGCCAGTTCCTCACCTTGGGGTTCACCAATTTTGTTTGCCAAAAAGAAGGATGGAACACTGAGATTGTGCATAGACTATCGAGCGCTAAACATGGTCACAATCAAGAACAAATATCCGATGCCACGAATAAATGATTTATTCGATCAACTCGCTAAGGCCAAGGTGTTCTCAAAGATTGACTTGAGATCGGGATACCATCAACTGAAAGTGCGAACCGAAGATATTCCCAAGACAGCTTTCACCTCCAGATACGGATTGTATGAGTTCACCGTAATGCCATTCGGACTAACAAACGCCCCCGCATATTTTGTTCACCTCATGAAAAAAGTATTCATGAAGTTTATGGATAAGTTTGTTGTGGTATTTATCGATGATATTCTGGTATACTCCAAAACACTAGAAGAACACGCTGAACATCTCCGAATTGTACTAGGAGAACTCAGGAAACATCAATTGTACGCAAAATTCAGCAAGTGTGAATTTTGGCTAAAGCAAGTAGGTTTTCTGGGCCACGTACTGACCCAAGAAGGTATCGCCGTAGACCCGGAAAAAGTCAAGGCCGTACTTGGCTGGAAGCCACCAGCCAGCGTGACGGATGTACAAAGTTTCTTGGGGATGGCAGGATACTACCGAAGATTTATTGAAGGATTCTCCACCATAGCAAAGCCAATGACGCAACTACTCAAGAAGGACAGGAAGTTTGAATGGATGGAAGCTTGCGAGAAAAGTTTCCAAGAACTAAAGAGGAAACTGACGACAGCACAAGTACTAATTGTGCCAGATATACACAAAAATTTTGAGGTATTTTGTGACGCATATCGAAAGGTCCTCGGGTGCGTATTGATGCAAGAAGGCAAGGTTGTCGCATATGTTTCCAGACAACTTTGCAAGCATGAGGAAAATTATCCTACACATGACCTGGAATTAGCAGCAGTTATTCATGCACTCAAGGAATGGAGACACTTCTTACTTGGTAATCATTGTGAAATATACACGGACCACAAAAGCCTCAAGTATATTTTCACACAACCAGAACTGAATTCTGGCGGTGGCGCTGGTTGGAATTAGTAAAGGATTATGATGTTGGAATCCACTACCACCCGTGCAAAGCAAATGTTGTAGCAGATGCTCGAGTCGGAACCCCAGTCCGGACAACGACAAAGATGCCAAACTTGAGACCTGAATTCCAGCAGGATTTCGCAAAGCTCAATCGATGGTAGTCACCGAAGGCGATGTGTCGAACTTAGAATTACAGCCTACCCCGATAGAGAAGGTTAAAGAGGCTCAACGTGGACACCCCAGCATTGAAGGCATAAAACGGAAGATGAAGTTGGGCAAGGCCTCAGAATTCGTTATTGATGAGCAAGGAATATTGTGGTGCGGAAATAGGCTGCGTGCCAAATATCCATGACCTTAAACAGCAAATCCTGGCTGAAGGCCACACCGCTCCATATTCAATCCATCCCGGAGGAACAAAATGTACAAAGATCTTCAGAAACATTTTGGTGGCATGGTATAAAAGAGACATAGCCACGTTTATTGCATGTTGTGACTCTTGTCAACGCATCAAGGCCGAGCACCGTAAACCGGCGGGCTATTGCAACCAAATAAGATACCCGAGTGGAAATGGGGCGAGATTGGAATGGATTTCATTGTTGGACTACCTCGGTCACGACATGGACATGATGCCATATGGGTCATCACCGATAGATGACTAAAGTAGCACACTTCATCCCGTGAAGACAACCCACACCACTCGAAGCTTGCTAGGCTCTACCTTTCCCGTGTCGTTTGCTTACATGGAGTCCCAAAGAAAATAATCTCGGACAGAGGCACTCAATTTGTCTCCGATTTTGGGATCACTTACAACAAGCTCGAACTCAGCTGGCATTCATTACCGCATACCATCCCAGACGGATGGGCGGGTGAGCGAGTAAACCAGATTCTAGAAGATATGCTGAGAGCATGTGTCCTCACCTATGGGACCAGTTGGGAAGAGAGCTTACCATACGCAGAATTCGCATATAACAACAGTTATCAGTCCAGCCTGCAAATGGCACCATTTGAAGCTCTGTACGGGCGAAGATGTCGTACCCGCTAAACTGGTCGGAAACGGAGACAGCCATATCTTGCCCAGACCTGCTCAAAGAGGCTGAAGATAAGGTCAAGGTGATTAAGGACCGACTTAAGACAGCCCAAAGTCGACAGAAGAGTTACTACGATCAGAAGCATCGTGGAGTCAATTTTGAACCCGGTGAATTTGTGTACCTACGAGTATCCCCTATGAGAGGCCTGCATCGATTCAAAATAAAAGGGAAGCTAGCACCAAGATTCATCAGACCATTCTGCATAGTGGCACGAAGAGGCACGGTGGCCTACCAGCTCGACTTACCCGAAGAATTATCCGACATCCACGACGTATTCCACGTCTCCCAATTGAGGAAGTGCGTAAGCAACCCAGAGAAACAAGTACCCCATAAAAACATTGACGTTCAGCCAGACCTTACATATCGGGAGCATCCGATAAATTTTTTGGAAGAGTCTGAAAGGAGAACCCGACAGAAAACCATCAAGTTCTTCAAAGTTTAGTGGAGCAACCACACCGAAAGTGAAGCCACTTGGGAAAGAGAGGATTTCCTTCGGACAGAGCACCCACAATTATTTGAGGATCAGCTGGAATCTCGGGGACGAGATTTTTCCTAAGGGGGTAGGTGTTGTGACACTCCAAAAATATTCTTTTGGTTTTCTTCAAAATTTTGTTGGATTTGAAGAAGGTCTTCTAAACCCTTCCAAAAATCTCTCTCAAAAGCTTTTTCCCTTTAGCAAATATTTTATTTTTACATCTCCTTCAACTCTGGTGTTTGGTTTTTAAATTTTTCTTCTGATTGCCCTCTTCTCAAAATTTCAAGAAAAATCTTTGGAGTTTATTTTTCTTTCAAAAAGAAACTCTAGGAGTTTTGCATCCTCTCCAATATTTGAAACCATTCATGATTTTGCCATGCACCACATGGTAAAATCTTCCCAAAAATATCTCCTTCCACTTTGGGCAATCCAAACATTCTGTCTCAACAAGCTCAACCATTTTTTTGAATTTTATTTCATTTAATTCTCCCCCCAAATCTTTTCTGTCCATTATTTTGAGCCTAGGTGATTTGCAAAGCAAGTACCTAAATGCATTTGAGTTTTGACCTCAAACCAACTCCCCTGGATAGTCCTTGGTACCCACAACCTAGAACAATCAAGATCCACTCTTCTTCTGTTCAAATATTTCAAATTTCAGTCTCTGCAAGTTTGGACCAGATTTGCCAAATTTGGTGAAATTCATATCTACACTTCTCCAAAAATTTCACAAAAATTCAGGCAGCCTCTAGATGCAATGAGAGGCCCCTCCACCAAAAACAAGCTCAAGGAAAAATCCCTACATGCCTATATCTTTCTGTCGAACACCTTGCATGCACTATTACTGTTCATCTTTAGTTAAATTCAGAGTTCAGTGTCGTTCTCTGTCAGAGTTTCAGTCACATGCCCACAGTGCACTTGGCATGTTGCTCGCAGCCTAGCCTGCTTGTGCGGAGCTTCACACGCGTGCTTGGCGCGTTCCAGGCGTCGGTGGCACCCTGGCCGCCTGCGCCGGCGTGTCTTGCGGCGGCAGAACCACCGTAGCGGCCGACAGGGAGCAGAACGGCGGCATAACGCCGTTCGGCGCCGCCCAAACCTCCTGGTAGCCCCGCGTGGCCATTTCCTTGCCAGCGCACGCATGCAGCACCGTCGCCATGGCACGGCAAGCACAGAGTGTGCTCCCTGCTGCCGACGGGCCCGCGCCGCCCCGTTCCGTCGAGCTCCCCCTAAGAAACCAAACCCCGACGCGTTTAGCACCTAAACGGAACCAGGGAACCCCCACGACAATGCTCAACCTCTGAACCTCCCCGATCAACGCCCTACACCGCCGTAAACTTCGCCGGAGAACCCCGTTCTCGGCAACCGACTCGGGCCGTCTATAAATAGCACCCCCCGAGTTTGCTCTCGCCCCCGCACACCTCCACCACCTTAAATTCATCGAGTTGCTCTTCAAGCCCCTGGAAGGGCCTCGAGTTGCTCTTCTTCCCCGACTCCGGCCATCTCGTTCCGCCTCGGCCTCCACCATGATTCACTCCGGTGAGGCCGTCTCCGGCTCCCTAACCCCGTCAGCAACCCTCTCGGGCAACGAAGAGTCTAACCCCCACTCCGATTTGATCTTCACAGCTCTCTCCGACGAGGTCCACGACCACCCGAATCGCCGTCCGCCGGAGCAAGCGTCGCCGTAGACGTGGTACTCGCCGGCGACCACCACCACCACCCACAGACGCGGAATGGCGCCCTGAACACGGAGGTACCCTCCGATCTCCCTGCCTCGCCGTGGATCGCCGCCGGCGACCACCGCGGCTCTCGGGCGCCGACGAGCCCCGTCGCTCTCGTTTGAAATTTCAAACCTGACGGGTGGGACCCGCCCGTCAGCCTCTCTCTTGTTTTTTTTGAATCGTTTTCTGAAAGCGTACTTTGGCAAATACGCTTCCACTCTGAACCGTTTTTCTGGACTTTTCTGCAAAGCCCCCTGGAAGTTTTCTGTTTCATTACAGATGGTCCTTGGACCAAAACCCTTATAACTTTTTAACAGAAAGGAATTTTTGAGTGATTCTTTTTCTGTCCTCTTCAAAATTTTGTCTAGTGTTTTATCATATTTATTTGAAAAATATTTGGATTAACTTTCTGTGACCCACGGTATTTACGTTAGCGTGTGTATTTTGTGTACCATAGATACCGAAGGAGGTGACGGAACCGCGAACTTCGCCGAGCTAGACCCCGACTACTCCGAACCAGGCAAGCAAAGTTTGAAATTTCGATATGATGAGTGTCTAGGTATGTTTGCATTATTTCTTTTATCATGGCACGTTCATGAGCATTTCGATGGTAGTTTATCTCATAAAAGTTGAGGCTAATGAGCTCGGTAAATCCATGAGTTGTTGGAAACTTGTTGCATGGCCATGAGTTGGCATGAGTATTGGTAAGATGGCAGTGTTGTAGCATGCTAGGCTTATGCCAGATCGTTGACCACGTGTCAACACAAATCAGTCAGAATTCCGGTCCGTCTTCCCTTTCGTACTACCACCTGTTTCCCGCAAGGGATACGTCTTAGTAAGTTGCAAACCACTTCCTGGTAAACACCAAATCGAGAGGCGGGATGAAGGTTCCATGGCCTGGATTAAAGCCTTTCATCCGGTCGGGGGCATGGGTGTTTCGGTTGGGACCGAGGGGGCACCCTTAGAGCGCTGCGTATATAAATTTGATCCCATGCTATTCGAGATTGTGATCTCCCGTCTCAAAGTTTTTCTTAAACGCTGTCTAGGGTGATTGCTGGCAACGTGAGGTATGATGGGTGTGTACTAGCTAGTTGTGTTTCCTCTGAAATACCGTAAACGGAACTAGTCCTTCGTGACTACGGAAATCCGTTGGCTATGGACAATTTTGGTACAAACTCTGCAGAGTCAAAATTCTTGAATTCATCTTATTCATGTCCGAGTACCGTGTTCACCTTATCTTGTCAGATATCAGTCTCGGTGACAAAGACTCCCGATAACTACTTGAGTGTTAAATGTTTATTTCCTGTGAATGGACTAACCCGCTTATTGTCTTGTGATGAATATTTTCCGTGAGCACTATATCTTGTCAGTTATGAATAATGAATTATAAGCCCTTTCTGCGATGTCGCTCAGACGTCCGACTGCGGCATTGTTGTTATTTATTTTCATTATAAGCCCTTTCTGCGATGTCGCTCAGATGTCCGACTGCGGCATTGTTGTTATTTATTTTCATTATAAGCCCTTTCTGCGATGTCGCTCAGACGTCCGACTGCAGCATTGTTGTTATTTAAATTCATTATAAGCCCTTTCTGCGATGTCTCTCAGACGTCCGACTGTGGCGTTGTTACTATTTACTTTTATTATAAGCCCTTTCTGTGATGTCGCTCCGACGTCCGACTGCGGCACGCATGTATTTTTATTTCAATATAAGCCCTTTATGACGTGTCGCTCAGACGCCCGACTGTGGCATGTTTTACTTATTGGTTCACCCTTCGAGGTGTCACTTCTGACACCCGATCGGTTTTGATGTTTTGTCTTCTTTGGGTTTTCGAGCGGACTACCGCCGACTCCCTTCTTATTTACTTTGCTAAACTGATTAAATTGAGCATTGTTAAAATTAATCATGTCGCATTCATGCATTCATTTGTTATATCTTTTGTCCGAACTGTCTTGCGAGTACTTTCAAAGTACTCACCGCTTATTGATTTGGCGAGATCTTGATGAAGGCGATGTCATGGATGAAGAGTTCGATAGCGAGTCCGGCGCCTAGAGGAATCCCAACAGTCTCGTCGACCCTGGATTAGTCATTGTGATATATCCGCTTCCGCTACCCAAATAAATTCATCGAGCTTCACCTCGGCCGATGAGCCGCCATCTGATGAGACTTATTAACCACCCCACTGTGTTATTCCACCAACCACTCATATCTCGAGTAAGTAGTATTTCCACCCCACACCATTGTGTCATATCCGCCATCTTGTATAATTATCGGCGTGTTTGTAATAATTGGTTGGGCATCTTCAGTCCGACCCTGTAATATTATAATGCTACTGGCTTATTGTATCAAAGTTTTGTCTACCGGTATGGAGGATTTTCCTCATATTGGACTTCATAGGTCAGTTGTTCAATAAACATTTTTATTGAAAAACCGGTTGTGACAGACATCGGTGAATAAGCGGAGGTGGCTGGCATAGTCTTCCGCGTGGGGATGAGGGGCGTGCACATCACAAATGGCGCCCAACGCCTGGTTGTCCCTCGTCCTAAGGTCCCAGAGCATGGGGGTGTGCTCGCGCTGCAACGTCTATCAGCGGATCGCCTCCTCTCTACTCTGCTCCGTGATGGACTCAGCAGCGGTAACCCGCTGCTGAAGCGGGAGCAGCTCAGCTCGGGCGGAGGCCAGCTCGCCTGCACGGAGTTCAAGGTAGCCGCGGCGACCTTCTCGCGCTGCTCCGCCCCAGCCAACCTCGACCTGAGGGCGGCGGTCCTGCCCTCAGCTTCGGCTTCCACAAACTTTAGCTTCAGGTCATACATATTGGCAAGATCAGCGCGAGCCTCTGTTACCCTGCGATCAGCTTCCTCCTAGGTCCTGGCCTCGCGTGCGCTGGCGGCATCTTCCGCTTGGGCAACCTGACGCTCCCTCGTCTCCAACCGCTCAAGCTCTAGGCTGCACTTCGTGGCCTCCAGCATTAGCGCTTCCTCGCGCCTCAATATCTCCTCCTCGTCGGACGTTGCCCCCTTCATCGATGCCAAGGCCGCCCTATGGGCCTCCACTTGCTGCTCCAGGGAGGCATTCAGTGCCGGGAGCTCCTGCCAGTGCTTCTTGGCAACCTCGCGGCGGTGGTCTACACTATAAAAAAAAGACACATCCGACATTTTGGGCCGAACGAATTTTTTTCCTGTTATACATATGACACTTCTATGACGATAATTGTGAAAAAACCCGGCATCATCATATGTGTGGTGGGCTCCTACTTCTATGACAAAATATCATGACAGAAAATAGGCTTTTTGTCCTGGGCGGGTCGGAGACGCAGCTGCATGACATTCTTTGGGCCGTCCATGACGGAAAAAACCGTGGTAGAAGCGAGGGGGAGGAAAATTTCGGGAGTTGCGGTTACGGTGGGAGGTCGGGGCGAGCGATCGCGCTTTCTCTCAGACACGTGCTGCTGCGTGTGCGGCGTTGGCTCTAATCGAACCCGAAAGCGGGCGTTGGGCTCTAATCGAACCCGGCGATTGCCTCGCGAGGCTACGTTACTAAACCCGAAGCGATCGATCGATGGTTGCTAATCGAACCCGATCGGCGATTCGCCGCTCTCGCTGCTAATCAAGTCGATCGATGCTGCCTGCAGGATGAATAGTGGCGTTGCGGGGTGGATGAACGGTGGCGGTGGCGTTTGCCTCTGGATGAACATGACCCGTGGTGTGGAGGGCTGGATGAGCAGATGAGACGGTGGAGGGTGCCCATGGAGGGTGGTTGAACAGGACCCGTGGTGTGGAGAGCTGGATGAGCAGTGAGACGGTGGAGGGGTGGTTGAGCAGTGGTCGGTGGAGTAGCACGCGGTGGATCTTTGGATGAGCAGGAGCCCCGGAGGCTGGAGGAGGTCGACGGTAGCCCGTGGAGGCTGGAGGAGGTCGATGGTGGAGATGAACAGTATCCCGTGGAGTCCCATTTTGCGGTACGCCACACCCCTCCCGATGAACAGGACCCCCGTTTCGACCGTAGCGCTCCAACACAGTCCGTTCTGCGGTACTCCACACCCCTCCCGATAAACATGACCCCCGTTTCGAGCGTAGGAGGTCCATTTCGTCCGTTTTGCGGTACGCCACACCCCTCCCGATCAACAGGACCCCCCTTTCGACTGTAGGAGGTCCGTTTCCTCCGTTTTGCGGTACGCCACACCCCTCCCGATCAACAGGACCCCATTCCGAACGTAGGAGGTCGGTTTCCTCCGTTGTGCGGTACGCCAGGCCTCGTTTCCATCGCCTGTTCCGTCCAAGCCCTCTCGATGAACACGACCACGCATTCTGTTCCGACCCAGCCGGTTGGCTCCCACGCGTTCCGTTGCCTCCCGATGAACATGACGCATTCCGTTGCCTCCCCATGAACACGACGCACTCCGTTGCCTCCCCATGAACACGACGACGACACTGTTTCTCCGTTCCGACCCAGCCATGTACATGAGCCCTGGTCGTACGTATGCGCGAGTAGGCATTCAAGACCCCGCTCGTATGTACACATACGTGTACATGCTACGTGCGCGCCTCTACTAAGACACGTGCGCGCCTCTACAACGACCAGTATCTACGTACACGTTTGCGACGAGAATGACAACGCTACATACGCTTGACCAGGTGGATCACGGTATCGCCGAGCACTTCCTTGCGTCTGCGAAGATGTAGTGGTGGGTCCCAGCAATCGGCCGGGCGTCGTTTTTTGCGGGCGCACTTCCTTGCGTGCGAAGATGTAGCCGGTGGGTCCCAGCAGTCAGGGGGCAAATCGTTTTTTCTTTTGCCCGGACGCACTTCCTTGCGTGCGAAGGTGTAGCTGGTGGGTCCCAGCAGTCAGGGGGGCGAATCGTTTTTTTGCCCGGACACACTTCCTTGCGTGCGAAGATGAAGCTGGTGGGTCCCAGCAGTTAGGGGGAAACATTTTTTCCGCGAATACAGTGGCCCGTCCGGTGGGTCCCAGCTGTCAGGTGGAGGAATCATAATTTTCCGCGTAATTAGGGGGCACTTCCTTGCTGCGGCCGTGGACCCAGCTGTCAGCCTCTCCACGTACAGTCCACGTCCGATGGAAGCCATTCCTTGACCACGTTGACCATGCCGTGCCGAGAGCACCAGGGCGGTGGACGACGGCGAGTCCTAGGAAGGGGACGACGCGGAGCCGAGGAAGACGCGGCAGTGGATGCCCACACGTAGAGGAGTATGAGGGTTCACTCATTCGGCTGCGGTGTGAGGCTGCCGTCACCGCAGAATAACAGGGGACGTGAGTGCGTAGAGGGATGGCCTGGCCATCGGTGGGAGTAGTAGGGGGCGGTGAGGCCTCCACGACATCACAGCCGGCCACGGGCGGCAGGAGCAGGCGGCACGACCGGCGCTGCTTTGGGCGGCTGGAGCAAGAAGACCAGAGGTTGAAGAAGCACTACGGCCGTTGGATGGACATCGTACGGTCACTGGAGCTAGAATTGTTCATATATTGACTAAAGTTGAGAAAGGCATCCGTCCCAGTCAACTTAGTAGCCCCACAAGTCAGCCTCCCAGCAAGGTGGATCCCAGCTAGCAGGGGGGCATTCCTTTTTTTGTGCATAATAAGGAGGCACTTCCGGTGGGTCTGAGCTGACAGCGGGGGAATGTTTTTTTCACGAAATACGGTGGCCCGTCCTGTGGGTCCTAGCAGTCAGGGGAAAACGTTTTTTCGCGAAATACTGGTGGCCCGTCCGGTGGGTCCTTGCTGTCAGGTGGAGGAATAATTATTTTCTGCATAATAAGGAGGCACTTCCTTGCGACTGCCATGGACCCAACTGTCAGCCTCTCCACGTACAGTACTCTTCCGATGGAAGTCGTTCGTTGACCACATTGACCACGCCGTGCCGAGAGCACCACGGCGGTGGATGACGGCGAGGCCTAGGAAGGGATGACGGGCAGGGAAGGAAGCGCGGTGGAAGCCCGCGGAGAGGAGTACGAGGTTCACCGGTTCGGTTGCGGTGTGAGGCTGCCGTCCCGCCAGAATAACGGGGGGTGTGGGTGAGTAGAGGATGCCACGGCCAGCGGTGGGAGTAGTAGGGGCATTGAGGCTGTGGCGGCAGCACAACCCGCCACGGAGGCAGGAGGCGAAGCGGTCCTACCGACGCTGCTTTGGCGGTTGGAGCAAGAAGATCAGAGATTGAAGAAACACGATGGCCGTTGGATTGAGATTCAACTGTTACGTCTGCTAGAATCGTTTGTTGACGTATATAATAACTAAAAAAATCTTGCATATGCGTCAACTAAACAGGCCCACAAGTCAGACCACTCCCTCTTTTTTTAATAATTTATATATAGCTCATGGCAACTTCTTATGCAATTTATTGCAGTCATTTTTTTTGGTTGGCTAGGGCCAATTTCGCATATTTCTGTGGGTTCCAAACTATTTTTAATACCGAAATGTCGAGCCATATTTAAAGTACTTTGAAGATATATTTAAATTAGGTTAATGCCCAGTGAAATAGGAATCTGAAAATGTGAAAAAAATCAAAAATTATAAAGAAATTGCCAATTTGTCATCTGCTTTTATATTTACAACCCATTTCATATTACTTTCAAGATTTGCAGGCGTCTTGAAAGAGTTGCAGCCCATCGAGTATAGAAAATAAGTAGGCCTGGATTGGGTATTCTCGAGAAAAAATAAACTGGGCTCATTTTCACAAAGAAAAAATAGCTGGGCTGGTCACATGGTGAACATAAAATATAAGCTCAGGGCTAGGCGGGCCTGACCAGTTCAAACCCTGCTCCATCTCAACAATACCAAACAAAAAAATACTGCTCGAGTAGCTACATCCCAGGTGTCAGCCGATCTTATGCTATTTTCTTATCTATTGACTATATACGCTCACAATGTCGTGGGTCCCAGATGTCAGGAAAACACTAGGTGGAAGCATTTTATTTTTCCATACGCTGACGTGGTGGGACCCTACTGTCATCCTCTCCACGTACTTCTACCGATTCCTGTTGTTTGTTGACCATGTTGACAACGCGAGAGGGCGGCGCCGCGGCGAGTGCACCAAAGCGCGCGGAGGACGTCGGCGTTAACGATTTAGGAGACAGTGGGGAGGCGATGCGTGCGCTGAGGCGCAGCCAGCCGTGGGAGGCGGAAGCAGGTGGCCCTGTTGGCGCTGGTTTGGTTTTGGCGGCTGGAGGAAGACAATACTGAAGAAACACAACAGACTATAAAAGCAGCAGGAGTACTTAACAACCTTAACTGAAACCAGCAGGGGCACTTAACAACCAAAGCTGAAAGCAGTATGAGTACTTATACAGGTTCAACCGTACAAAGCACGCCTCGAGCAGTGCTACTTTGCCTCTGATTAACCAAGGGTGAGGCCGCCAAGCCCCGTGACAAGGCCCAGCGCCACCCAGCGCATCCACAACCTTCTGAAAGCGGCTTCATCTCGCGACATGGTCAATAAACAAGATATTCGCTTTAGAGCCATGGAAAAGCATGAACATAATCTTCTGTCCTATTCTCCAAGATGGGCGGGCCTTCATTATTTGAGACCACCCATGAATAAGTATCTTTTCACCTCCAAGGGAATTGAGTAGGTTGACATAAACATCATGATGTGACCAAGCGCAAGTCCGACCCGACCATGGTCAGCATCCAGATAGGAACAATAGAACTTCGGCAGTTCTGTTTCAAGAAGATCACAATCTGTAAAACTGTGTATAAGCAATAGTTTATGAATAACATATATAACAGAAAATAGCTCGTACCATAAGTTTCTCGACACAGTTGGACCTGTTCAACGAGTGCAGCAGTGGCACACATATCCCACGTGGCCTTCCAGCATTTAAACGCCCCACAAGGACCTCAAGACGATCAATAAAGTGTAGGAACTTGTGGATGTCGATCCAGTCAACTTTAGTGCCATTAGTAACAGCCGAGTTATTACACAGTAACAAACGAGCAGACTGCTTAACTCTGAAAAACCTACACGTGCCACCAGTTATAAAGAAATATTAGTTAGAAGTAGCATCTTCGTGAGAGATTCGTTGCTACTTCTAAAGTTAAATTCTGATTAGTTAGACAGAATAGGTGGATTAAGAAGTAATCGAGGCAACAGGCAAGAACCAGATACAAAACTAACATGGATGAACAATTGGAACGACGTTGGGGTGGAAGACCGCAGTGAAGATGAGACCAGGTTCTGCTATTTCCATCAACATTCGTGCGCCAACTTTCACCAGTAACACTTGAGAAAGTTTATCCAAGTTCGCCATAAAAAAGCAGCGATCTTCTTGGTTCATGAACCCAACTCGAACTTATATCCATGGCTTGTCTTCACCGTGACCATTAAACTAGTGTATTCAGTTATGGCAAGGCCGAGCATCTTGAGTACATGTGTTCGGCGAGCAAATAATACACTGCAGGAAAAATAATATGAGAACACAGCATGTTCAAAAAACCCCACCCTCCCGGATAGAAAAGAGGATTCTAGGAACATACTGTGCGCGTTTCAAAATGATGTGTTAGGATGAGAAGGAACAAGTGTGGCGTCTCACGAGGGCGCAGAAACCTGTAGGGTACTCGCACTTTGGGCCTTTGCAAATAAAACACACTAGATTCATGGGAAGAAAAATGCATCAGCGGCGGCTGCCATCCTAGGATTACCTGCGACCAAGGGACTTGGATTTATCGGGGATGGATGAAGAATTAGTACCTGGTTCTCCATGAGAAAACCCTATGCAATCGCCGAGAGGGGGTTTTCTCTGAACAAGTAGACGAGGGAGAAGGGGATTCAGGCCCAGTGAAATATTGCCACTTTGTCCGTCCAGCTTACTGCTTAAGCTGGAAAGGGGGGGGGGTTGTGATTTGATGGGTCATTGGGCATTACTGCGGCTCTACGACCAGGGTGTGTCTACTGTGAAGTTGTGCACTCTAATTTGTGCATATGGCACGTGGACCCCGTTGCCGGTTGCCCCACATATCAGCGAAAGGAAGTAGAAAGACAGGAGTAACTAGTTACACATAAATATATTTTTTAACAGAGAGATACTCCCTCTGTAAAAGAAATATACAAATCTTTTATATCACATGCTCACCTTGCCAAGAAATATACTCCCTCTGCAATGCACGGGCATTATGGGGGTTCAGCTTTTTTTATGGGGGTTCAACTGAGAATATAATACTCAGATAGGCTCACGGTTCTGGACTTTGGGCATGAGCCGACCACGCATGTTTGGGGGACCATGTGTTCTACCTCGGCGCTTTTCATATTGCAAGCGATCGATGCGGCGCTGGTTTTAGATCTTGTCATAAGGCGAATACACAAAATTGAATAAAGCACGACAGCTATTGGAATGAAATCGAGCAGCGGTTCCTAACTAGCAATCGAGTTGCAATTCTATCAACGATATACCATGTGATAAATAATACTGTCAGACTACTTATACACACAGGACACTTGTTTCACCATGCAGATTATTACATCAAAATCTCTCGGAGGATAGATCAGTTCGGCGATTGCGTCTTTGCTCTTGAAGAATTTCAAAGTTGATTTGGACCAGCTCTCCTTGCCTAGAAAGTTCGATTTTGACATCATCCCCTACCGCAAGATATGATTTAGATTTGAACCTTGACCATCCTTTAGCATCAATCATCATCGACCATCCTTTGTACTTACGGTATATTGAGTAGGTTCATTCACACCAAGGCTGCGCATGGTAAGAGAAACTTGGCATGATGCGCCGGATTGTTGAACGACTCCATCGTTGCTCTAGGAATTCTCTGTTTGCAAACAAGAAGACATACCCAAACAGTTAGATCAACACAGTGAATCATGTGAAACAACATGGAAAGAAAAAAGAACGAAGCACTTGGGCGGCCAATGCTTACCAAGAAGGTGGACATGTCGGTTTTCGTAAGGACTTTGGTATATGAAGTGCGAACTGCAGCCCGATCATTGCGGTGCAACTGCACGGGCGGGAGCAGATCTGGTGCAAGTGTTGGTGCAGGTGTCGAAGCCGCTGCTGCTGCCGGAGATGGTGCTCCTTGTAGAGCTGGTGCCGGTGTCGGAGCAGGTGCCGGTGTCGATGCCCGATCGTCCGGTAGATCAGACTAATCCGCTGACGCGGTCGGTGCCCAATCCTCACCGGATCGGTGAGCTCTCGCCATTGTCGATGCTAGAGCAACTGCCGGTGATCGATCTGTGCGAGGCAGCGGCGGTCGTGTCTGGTTTGCTATGATCAGCTTTCTAACTTGACTAGGATCCGTGACCATGATCCAGTTTTTTTCTTCATTTCTTTTAAATGCGAGAAGGACTAATTGTGGCATTTTTGTTAAACCAAACTGCAGTTCATCATAGGGATTCATCTTGTACTCAGACAACAGACTGATCCAATTTTTTCCAGTAATATAAGTGATGGACAGTGCCTTCGTTACTAACACGACATAAGAAGTGAAACCTGCAAAAATAGCCATCATAGAGCAAACCAAGCGGTTTATTCTGTGGTGAATGTCACATGGCAAAACCTGCATCGTAAAATTGCAGGAAAAGAAAGAAAACATGACATTAAATCAATAAGATTTAGATAGTAAATCAATAAGATTTACTTGATGTGACACGAGCGAATCCTTACCAGGAAATCACTATGTTGAAGTACTAAACAGAAGATTGATCGTCCAACTACGCGTGGCATGCAAGGGCCCCGCCTACCCACAAGCAGGACAGTCCAAATGTCGTGACAAATCGTATGGACCAAACATCCATTGGACTGGAAATCCTGGTGGGTGCGATAAATCCTACAATGCATACATATATTGGAGTGTGACCATAATTGATAAACCGTCCTCACAAAAAATATGATCTGGATACTTCAAAATATACAGACTGTATTGAGTGGACAGACATTAACATAGACCTTTCCCAGGACTGACCACACACCAAAAGCGGCAGTACTAATAAACAATACAGGGTTCACAAACACAAATCAAGTACTGAACAATAGTACTTACTACAGACAAGCAAAGTTGCACTAACTAAACTCTGCAGACTATTTCTTGCCACCGACGTACGGGATGAAACCCACATAACTGACTAGGCCATGGACTTCGTGTGAGATGTCTACATGCACCATCACCATCTTGTCAACCTTGGAGAACCTAACAGAGTGGTCTTTCCACTCATAAACATGATGATGAAGAAAGGCCGCATCAGATTTGTTGGGAAGCTTTACAAGAACCACACCCTTCAGAATCGAAGGCACAACCAGAAATTGTTGTGGTCAAGTACAGCCTCGAGAACACGCGACAACAATGCTATAGGAAAACACTAGTTCAGGACACATGGCGACAAGGACACAAAGAGCTGGATAGTTCAGCAAGAGAACTCATCATCAGGTCTTCCAGTTCACGGCATGACTTTGAGAACTTCATCTCCACCATGGACCTGGTTCTAATTCAAATAGAAACCATATTTTATTACTACCTCCGTTCAGAAATATAAGATGATTTTCAATATTATACTCCATATATGACTACATATACGCACAGAAATGAGTGAACAAAGACATTAGAACATGTCTTCAAAGGCATGAGAGCAGAGAGATTACATGCAATATCCATAACACAAGTTACTGAGGAAAATATACCCTCTTAAAAGGTAGCATTGATGTTCATAAAGTACTCCCTCCGTCCCAAAATTCTTGTCTTAGATTTGTCTAGATACGGATGTATCAAGTCACATTTTAGTATTAGATACATCCATATCTAGACAAATCTAAGACAAGAAATTTGGGACAGAGGGAGTAGTTCAAAGTAATCTATAAGAAATCAGTGTCAACCTCTCGCATGTTTTGGTCAAAATAGGAATTTAGAACCGTCATTTGGCACACTGAAATCACATGCAAGATCACCCAGAAAGTTGTAGTACCAGTACTAGTACTGCGTGTTAGATGAAAAAACACGATCAAGATCGAGAAAAAGATCGTCAACAAGAGATATTACCTGGACTTGCTTAATGAGGGATCCCGGAGAGGGGGGCTTGGACAGGGCGATGGCTTTGATCTTGTCTGCGGTAGTCTCGGCGGGGTGCTTGCGCTTCTTCGTACCATGAGCCTCGACGGTTTTGGACAGAGCCATATACATGACGTCGGCCGGTGCTCCGACGTCCATCCAAGAGAGGAAGCTGAGAGAGAAGAGTGAAAGGAGGAACGAGATGAGGGAGAAGCGAAGCGAGTGGGGGTTTTCTTCAAGAGAGGAAGCTGAGAGAAAAGAGTGAAATGATGGTTGCTTCGTCCGTCCAACTTCTTCTTTGGAAAGGAGGGGTTTTGTGATTTGACGGCTCATTGGGCATTATCTGCGGTGGTTCGATCGGGGTAGTCTACCGTCACTCTACTACGGAGTAATTTAGTGCATGGCTGATGGACCCAGCTGCTGGCTGTCCCAGACGTCGGCGAAAGTGAGTAATTTAGTGCATGGCTGGAGGAGGATCCGCACGGTAGAGCATGTCCACTATTTTTTCATTCTGAAGAAAAAAATGATTACAACAAGCGTTTCCACTCTTACGACGAAGGAGTGCGAAACACGGCAACCACTTGACATACACAGTGCTCCTACTACTAGGCATGTGCAGCGGTTCATACGTCAGTACTACACAATCTTGTTGCTAGTGTAGTAAGATATGACGATAACAAATGATGTTGTGTGCATGTCAACTACTCCTATATGTAACATAATACCACTTTTTCGACTGTCCGGTCGAGAATGAACGGTGAGATCAATGTTAACAGAACTAGGTCCACAGCGCACGGAGAGTACGGTGCTACAGTACTCCACAAAACATGAACCATATGAAGCACGAATAGTGTTAGGTAGGGTGTATGAAGGGTGCACGGGATGGGAGCAAAAGTTCCCTTCTCGACCCACTTTTGGGTGTTTGGCAGAGTGCATGAAGGGTGCAGGAGTCCACACTAGTAGGTTGACAAAAATACACGAAGAGGAAACAACTATATTGAGATGAGAATGCAACCAAACACACCCACACGCTTTGTGCTACAGTGATTGATCTGCACCTTCTGAGTTTGATCCAACGGTCATGTTGCACCGAGACATGGACATGCCCATGCAGAGGGCGCCTAAACACCACCGAAGTCCCTCTGCTTCTCGAGGTGCACGACGTTGGTGATGCAGGGTGCAACCGCCCACAGAGCCCACTCCTGGTCGATGGGAGCCAGCTCGTCAAAGACAGCGTCCAATGGCACGAATGGATTCCGGTGACGGATCCCTGAAAGGATTCGCCCGGCAACGGCGACGGCAGCCCGCAACCCCTCCTTGTCCAGCTCAGCCCCCACCATCGCGTGAAGACGGCTCAGCTCCTCGGAGATATAGGTGAAGAAGGAGACCAGGTCAGGAAACCACAGCTCGTTGAAGTCGACTGAGTGGTCGAACGGGTTTAGCCCGACGGCCGTCATCGTCGCACTGGCACGACGGTAGGCATCGCGCAGCCGCAACAGGTGCGTGGCAACTTGGTTCACCAAGTGGCTGAGGCGATCTGGACCTCGTCACGATCGGCCGCTTCGCGCTCGGCCGCTCCCCGACGGCCTATCGTATCTCCGCTTTACGCAACGCCGCCCGGCGCCTCGAGCATCTTTGTGGTGGGCGCTGCCGCTTTTGAAGCTTCGTGAACTCCCGCACATAACAGAGGAGCATGGCACTCCTCTCCTCCTTGAGCTCACGGAGCTCCACGTGCTTGGCCCTGAGCTCCGCATCCTTGGCATGGAGCTCCTATGTCAGGCGCCTCACTCGGACTCCGTGATCTGCTGTGTCGCCATGGCACCAGGTAGAAGCAATGGGGAGAGGAAGCAAAGGGGGCGAAACGGCTGAAAGGCAATGCAATCTACGGGAAGGCGGAGAGAGCGGGGAATCTTTTGGTTTTCACCATGGTAAAACACCGATCGACGACTTCTCACATCGAGGAGCAGTGGGTTTTACAGGTAGTCATCGTGACTAATTGCTGCCCTTTGCTCCGTCAATCAAAAATTTAAAATCCTGCGCGCTTGCTCCGTCAATCAAAAATTAAAATCCTGCCACACCCAAACACGAACAACGCCGCGGTGGATATTTAAATTTACATGCCGCAAGTAGATAAAAAGGGTGAAAAAACAAATGTGGCGGCGGCCTAGCTAATCGGTCGAACTAGCCCAACTAGCTAGCCACCGTGCTTCACTGATGTACTCGGCGGGAAAGGTGGTCTTTCGTGATTTGACGACTCATTTACTTGCTTCAGCGCTACGACCGAGGAGGATCCAGAAAACACGCGGTAGGGCGTCCCACTTTAGGAAGAATATATGCGTGCACCACCCGGGAGGACCCCGAAACCGCGCGGTAGGGTGTGCCACGTCTCGGCACGGAGGAAAAATGTGCATGTAAAAATATACTGTATCATATGTAGTACCTATGGTTCGACCTCGGGACCCAGCCAGTCGGTCGAAAACACCCCACTAGCCACACAGCTTCATCATGCAAACATGGCATGGAGGCTAGATGTGGTTAGCTCCGTCTCGACCAGCCACAACGTCTCTTGTTCTAGGCGATTCTTCTATTTTCCAAGCTTTTTTTAGTTGTAATAACACCATGGCAAGCTAGCGCCGCTCTTCGTGTGTGCCCGCGCAAAGGTTAGACGATGGAGAGAAGAGAGATTGAGATCGCAGACCTAGGACCCACCAGTAAGTGCAACAGTCATGCACGTGTTGACGAGGCACTCCCTCTACTCTACTCAACGCAAGTACTTTATAAAATCAAGTTATGGCACAAAGCCAACCACCGTTCGTTTTTTCAGGCTATCGACTTACGCTTTGTAGTCCAGGTTGCCAGTTCGAATCTCGTCTTTCAGATTTGTTAGTTTTAGGTCCAAATTTGATTAATGACAAGTGGGACCCCCGTGTGTTGTTCCGATATTTCAGTGTAGGATGGTTTTTTGAACAAACACTTTGCGCGGTTAGACAAGTAACGGCACGAGTTACACATATTTTGCAAGTTCTGAACAAAATGACAATGACATAGAATATCACATCCACCCATAGCTTAGATACTATGGTGATCGAGTTTTACACGTTGGAAGTGAGATCAATGGCTTGGGAGTAGTCTTTGTAATTATGCATAATTTCCAAACTCTCAAAGGTTTTTTGCAAATAAGACATTCAGGCCTCGTGTGTGCCGCTGCATCTTCGATCCAACAGCTCCCCGTTGCTCATATTAGGTGCTCCCCGTAGCTTAATTACCCGCTACGGTGATATGAGCATCTAGGTCGTATGATCAGTGATCAGATGGCACATGCGTAGTACTTGTACTTTCTGCGCATTTCCCAAACTCTATCAGCCATATATTGCAAAAATATTCAAACCTCCTATTGCAAAAATACGTAGTGAACTCGTATCACCATAGAATCTACGGTGCAGGATAACCTCATACTCTCCCGTGCGAGAAAACATAAGGTGCTATCGCAGCTTGGATGCTACGGTGATATGAGCTTGGATGTCGTTTGATCTGAGATCAATGGCATCTGAGCAGTCTTTGTGCTTATAGCGATGGCGAACTCTTTTGGGGCTTTTACGCAAAAACCATTGAACCACCGAGGAGGTGTTGGGTCACAAATCAATGCCTCCGAAGAGCTTGTATCACCAAAGCATCTAAGGTGTGGTAGCACATGATATTCTTACATACGAGGAGAATATGATGTCCTCCTTCATCTTAGATGCTACGGTGATCTGACTTCGAGTCGTTGGATATGGGATCAAAGGGCATCTAAGTAGTTTTTGTACAAATTGTGTGCAATTCTCAAACTCATCAAGGTTTCTGCAAAAATATTAAGACACATCATGTGAGCTGCTATATCTCAGATCTACAAGCTCCAAGCAACTCGTATCGGCATATAGCATCTAAGGTATGTGGGCACATGATATTCTCCCGGGAGGAGGGTGGGGTGCACAACCAATCGGTGGTTGGGAGGTGGGGACAAATATAATCTAAACAACCCTAAGCAGAGCTCCACAATTTTATCTAAGGTTGAGGGTTGACCCCGACAATCATAGCTCCGCCTAAACACAACATTTGCATGTCTTTGTAGTACTAGACTTAATATTCATGTTTCAGTTTCATGTTCATTTTAAATATTGAGCCGAGGACCATGGATGTCTTACATTTACTCCTTAGTTCCTAAATATTAGTCTTTTAGAGGCTTCAAATGGACTAGCACATACGGATGTATATAGACATATTTTAGAGTCTAGATTCACTCATTTTGCTCCGTATGTAGTCACTTGTTGAACTCTCTAAAGACTAGTATTTAGGAATAGAAAAGTATTTTGAATTCGTGTCATACATGCATGGTTTGGAAAAATAGATGCACTATACTTATTGGATTGTTGTTGTTCGTGCGTGTGTGTCTCTGTGTGTGTGTGTGTGTGTGTGTGTGTGTGTGTGTGTGTGTGTGTGTGGTCATATGCTTGATACATACAAAGTTTTCTCACCTCCGTATTGTTCATCTTTTAAATTTGAATCTGCATTGGAAAACTTACTAGGGATACCATGAAATGTGAAATCCACGTTGAGATCACTATATGACAAACTCACTCTAATTCAACAACTTGTCATAAATCAATTACCACGTTGAGATTAGTATTTGCAAGGAAAATACGGGTATTGTAATACACATAGATTCGTTCGGCAATTTAAAAGGTTCCTTTCGTATTCTCGAATGGTAGGACGCAGCGGCGTACTAGCCAGACCTTGGCTCGTGTTGGTCTTAAAAAAACCGGGCTCGTGTCCTTCGGTGGCGTGCGTGCTACGCACATTAGGCAACCCCAACCAGTCGAGCCTCAGCGTTTCAAGTCGAAATATCTGGCGGCCAAATTCCAGCCCTAGGAAATTCCCTCATGTCCCGGTCCATAATGACTACCGATGAACAACGGAGGATGCTTTAGTAACTAGACAACGTTACCTACCGTGCGAGCATGGTCCAATTCCCTCGATGCGCCGCTCGTCAAGGTCACCCGTCAACTGCATTGCCTAGTACTACTACTACTACTACACCAGATGAGCACGAAATTGAGCCCGTTGGTTCTTGCCTAGTACTTGAGTTAATATATCAGGCAATGCACTGGTATGGAGGGATTATCCTTTTACTCTGCCTATAACTTGTCTGAAGTCTAACTAAGCAAAATGTTTGACCAAATCCTTTCTTAAGAAATACAACAGGACAGATGTACGGCTTGAAAATTAATTGCATGATGCAGGTTATGATATTGTTTTGAATCCTGGATCTTAAATTTCAGAAAATCCAAAAGTGAGCATAAATTCTTGAAACTGAGCATGGTCACGTGATATGGCACAAATATTACTTCGTACATTTTTTCTTCAATTCAAGACAAGCTGCTTATGACAAGTTGCACAAATGAAGAGCCAAGGTATTTTGGAACAAAGACCTGTCACGTTAAGGCAAACGCTTTCACTATTGAAACCATGGGCGTTTACGTGCCGCCACGAGTCCCCTTCTCATCGGCAGTGCCGTCCCGAGCAAGCGTGTGAGTTGGCGGGGCGGCGTGCGAGCGAACCGCTGCGCCGGTTGTCGAGGCGTCGCGGCGAACCGCTATGCAGGCTCACCGGGAGGCGAGCCCTTTGACCAGGCTCCGCCACCCACCGTCGTCCCAACTGCTCCCACTTTTAATGTCGCCGGCACCGCTATTTAAAATCAACCCCGCACTACCGGTATCGCTAAAATCCTCTCTCTTCCTCTCCGATTCTCCTGTCGTCTACCTCCAACTAGCCTGACCTAAGCGTCGCCATGCCGCATCACGATGGTCTGCCCTTAGTGTTCCAGTTTCACGAGGAAGACACCCAGCCGAGTCTCAAGAACATAAGGCGCTGGGGCGAGCTTGAACTGGCCTTGCGGGAAGGCGCCCGCGCTGTCCCGCTCCGTTCCGGCTCCGTCGCCCGACTGCGCGGCGCCCATCCCGTGGCATTGATGGGCTGGGATCCGCACATTCTCGCTGAGCTTGATGCCACGGGGTTCCACGAGGTCCCCGCCGACTTTCACGCGCCCGTGCACCTGCCACCGCATGCGCGTGTGCGTGCAGCAGCGCCGCAGCCATGCTTTGATGCCGTGCACCTGCGCGCATGCACCTGCGCGTGCTGCAGCGTCGCGGCGCTTCGTGCGGTGCCGTGCAATTGAATGTCTCCGCCAGCGCCGTTGACAGCGCTGTCCCCAGCGGGTGCTGTGCCCCCTCGGCGGCATGGATGGCGCCGTCGACCGCTTCCTTGCACCGCGCTAGTCGCCTCCTCCCGCCAGATTGACTCGCTCCAAAGTCGAACATTTTGGCCTTGAAGCTAGGACAACGTCCGGAATACGCCAACAACGGCGCAAGACGACGCCGTCGCCGTCGGTCAGTGGCCCGACGACACACAGAGCACGGCAGAGGAGCCACTTCCCACCGCGAGACGCCCTCGCCGCCGCCGCGTAATCTGAATTTGCCATGAAAAACGTTCGGATTGCCATGCTTAAAATCCGAACATTTATCATTTCCATTTATTTTATATGGATCGTCGTATAATTTAAAGTCGGAGCCGTATGGTTTGATCGATTGAATGTTCCGCTAGAGCGGTATCAAATTAAATATAAAACGTCATGAAGCCACATGTATTCCTTGTCATCCAACGACCTAGACTGCTTCAATGTCGAGCGCTCAACACGTTTAGCGTGCAGTTAATTTCATGCCAAAAATAGTGCTAATCACATGACAACACACAAATAATATCCTATTAGTTAATATCCGCATGCACTTCATATACTTCCAAATTAACATGCATTGCATGTACACACTGACTAGTGCTGCTAGTACGTGAAACTGGTGCCGTGACTTGTGAGCAGCGTCCAGATATGGTCAGCGGCAACATCGCCCATGAGTTCTTCCTGTTTGCCCGTGCGTCCTAAGCGCAGAAGAGGAGAGAGAGAGAGAGAGCACACATGGAACCCACCAGTAAGTGAAAGCGAATAGTACTAAAAATAATATTACATGTTATCCATTAATTAGGCTGTGGTAATATAAATACATTATGTGAACAAAGGGGGTACAACAAACATTGCTATTCTACGTATGTTGCCTATTGACGTGCGGCTTGAAGGCCCGGTCGCATGTTCGATCCTCGTCCTTTATTTTTAATTTGTATATGGGTCCAAATTTGTTTCATGACATGTGGGCCCCTCGATGTGTAGTTTGTAGCACTTTAATTTGTGGGTGAAATTTGTTCCATTCAAGTGGACTATCGGTGTGTAGTTTTGTAGGTTATTTATAATAATTAAAGAGAACAACATAGTTTTTCAATAATACCATGGTGCGACGTTGAAGGAGAGAAAGGGCGTGCAAGAGGCGATGACCGAGCAGGAGGAAATCAACTAGGGGAGTTCGTGGGTTTACAGCGGTGTTTGGAGTAGTTGTGGGCGAATGCTACGAAAATATAATCTAAACCGACCTGAATAAATGCCTACACAAATTAATCCAAGGTTGGAGTGCCCTCGCAATGTAAATAGCTCCGGCTTTGCGAGGATGGAGAGGTAGTAGCTTCAACGCGTGGAAGATACGGTGTGAAAGCGAGGTCAATCGAGAGACATATAGATAGAGAGACAAAGTGAGTGTGGTCCGACATTCATTGAACAAATATATATGCTCTGGAGAGATATTGTCCGATTGAGCTTTTGGCAAGGGTGAGGGCTGTAAGATAGAGCTTGAGAGATGATCCGATCCACAGGCGTGTAGATATATTTTGTGCGTGGGAGGAAGCAAGGTCAACCGATCACATAGGGTTATGCGTCACGATCGAAAGAGTGAGACGGGTTGGAGAGAGTGACCTAGATAGCGATGTGCGTGAGAGAGTATACAATGTGAATAGGTCGAATTGGGCTCAAACATGGTGATATATCGTTTTTGTCCGAGAAAGAGCGAGGTCAATTGATACATATGGAGAGAGAGAGAGAGAGAGAGAGAGAGAGAGAGAGAGAGAGAGAGAGATTGAGTGAGCATGGCCCACCATGAGGTCTAAAGAGTGGCGGTGGCTTGGATGGACTGACCTAGATAGACAATATGTGTGAGAGAGTATAGAGTGTGCCGATCGAGGCCCGAAGAGGGAGATATATCATTTGTGTGTGAAAAAAACGAGGTTAAGCGAGACTCGAGATAAAGAGGCGAGATTGAGCGAGTGTGGCCCGCCGTCTTGGAAGAAAAGAGAGACAGTCTCGAGGGAGTGACCTAGATATACAACGTGCTTGCGTGCGCACGAGAGGTTGGGGGGCTAGATAGGCAATGCATGTATTTAGCGAGAGGTGGCGGGAGAGGGGGGGAGAGAGAGAGCTCGGCATGGGGTGCAATGGCGGGTGTGTGAGGTAAATACATTTAGTAGCGGAGTTGAAAAAGGGTTGTGTAGTTGAGAGACTTAGAGATCGAAACATGGAGAAAAGAATGAGCGTGTGTTGGAAACCGATAGCTTCCTAAGGTGGTTAGGAGAGGAAGATTGACCGATCTGGGAAGTATGTAGTGTTTGTCTTGGGGGGGGGGCTAAAAACAACATTTGAATGTACATAATCTGAGACTTAATATCGATGTTTCAATTTGGTGTACATTGTAAGATTTGAACCGAGGACCAGGCATACGGGTAATTATTTGAATTAGTGCCATACTAAGTTTGAAAAGTTGACATTGACTCAATTTGTTGTGCTATTTTGTAGGTCATATGTTTGAATCCATCCAAAGTTTTCTCACTACCATGGTGTTCATCATATACATATGAATTTGTATTAAAAAAGCAGCATGGAAATGCGAAATCCACGTTAGAATTTGAGATAAACACGTGACACACACTCTAATTCAAAAATCTAACTACGTGACACACACTCTAATTCAAATAACTAATTATGTGACACACTCTAATCCACGTTAAGCGTGGGTACCGTTCGATTTTTTTTCAAATAACTCCTCATTAATTAATTTATAGTACTCCCTCTGTTCAAGTTTATAAGACCTTGAAGACATTTCAGAAAATGTGCAAAACAATTCATTTTAAGTTGTCTGAAATGACTTACAAAAGTGAACGGATGGAGTATCTTGTTTCGAATGACTAATTATTGCAAGGAAAACACAGCCATGCTAATTCATACAGATTCGTTTGCAAATGAAAGAAGATTCGTTTGCATTCTCAAATGTAGGCACACCAGGCGAGACCGAGGTGCGTGTAAAATTGGGCCTGCTTGATGCCTTAAAGGCAACTTCCTTTGGGTGGCTGACATGTGGGCCAGCAACCTGTTGGGCCCACATGTCATGGACACTAAAGCAGGTACCTTAAGGCACCAAAGCATAATCTGTCGGGGTGGTCGCGTGTGTCGGACGGACGCGTAGCACCAGCCACCCACCCCCCAAAAAAAAAGGCGGCGACAATATAAGTTCGCTTCCACGTTTGGATTGAAATATCTGGCCCCAATTCCAGCCCTGCAAAATCTCTCTTCTCCACCGTCCCCTTCCGCGCCTAGATTGCTCAAATCCCTAATTAGCGCCAACCCTCAAATAGCCCCTCGTATCATCTCTTTCCCCACCGTTCCCCACCTCTGTGCGGGACGGCGAGCAGCGAAGGCGGCGGTCGCGCTTCACCACCGCACGAGCTACCTCATCTCGCCCTCATCCACCGCCTTGGGTGGTCCACCAACAACGTCGCCGCCCATAACCGACGTGCCTCCACAGACACGAGTTCCACCGCATCAGTGCGCTTCACCGACGCTGTCTCCCATCTCACGGGGCTACTTCACGAGCACATCGTCGCACCTCCGCCCCGAGGCCGTTGGGGCTTCTGTGGTCTCGTCCACCGCATCGTGGCGCCGCTACCACTCAATATCTGCATCCGTGCGCGCCATCCAACGCCATGCGCATCACCCTCAACGGCTCTGAAGTGACCCGCACTCTAGCTAAGCGAGCATGCCCAAGCGCCGGCCCGAACTAGGTATCCACATCACTCCCTTGTGCCTTTGTTCCAGCGATGTTTGGATATCCTTTCACTGCTCTCTTAGCTTACACGCCTATGCAACTCGACTTTAACTCTTATTTCTTACGGAGATATCATCCAAACAAGCAAATCCATTTTTAGCGAAGCATGGCGGCGCCACGGGATCTGGTACACATCACTGCACACCGTATAACCTTGTAAGTATTTGTCCTCGGTACAACATCAAGGTCGATTCCTCTTATTTGATCAACCATTAGCCGTGTCAAAAATGCAGAGGGGGATGCAAGGAGCACAAGGCCTGCACATCCAAGCAAGTGGTAACATGGACTTGTACATGGAACATCCCAAGTGCAAGCGAGCTGCAGTGAGCACAGCCTAACGAGCTAGCGTAAGTCCCTGCATTTCATTTAATTCATCTTGGCATTCGTGTATGATTTGTGTGCGATGGCTGATCCACGAATTCAAGTTACCACAGGCGAATATTTAACTTAAAAATACTGAAGGCACTTGCACTCGAAATCAACATAACTTGAGAAATGTGAAGCTACATGCACTTTGAAAACCAGCTAATGATCCAAAGTAGTTCAGATTATAAACACTAAATGATGCAAGCACCAAAAAACACAAAATGCAACATGGTGTACAAGGACTACAAACATGGCCTGTACCTGCTTGAATTATTCTTCTCTGGCTGAAAATATCAAAGTGTAATTGCACGTATAACCAGTGCGCAAAAAAAACCTCTATCCTGAAGTATGCCAATAGTTTCAAACAACAGATTAGAAAAGTATTTATGCTATGTTGTCATGATACGGGGACTTTTTGGTAGATGGCTTCGACGTTCCTCAAGCTATGAAAATGCACTATAATTAGCTTGTCATCAATGCCTGCAAATATCTGTCTCTCTCAACATAGTAGATCATCATTAGACACTAAATCCTTCAATGAGTTTGCAAAATGCTTGCATTAGATCCCTCATTAGACACTATATGTTCATCACCAGGAGCATGTAAAATGTTTGCATCAAATCCTTCATTAGCAGTCTGTTCATTAGACACTTCAGGCTCAAGAACAACATGAGCTTGTATGTTTGCACGGAAACTTGATTAGATACATCAGATTCAGTCGATTCGGTATTGATTGGGGAGTTATAAAATAAGTAGAAATTGGTTTCATTTTATCATAGATTCCCTACATTCAAGCAGTTTTACAACACCGTCGGGTTTAAATATTGGCCAGAAATTGAAGAGTTGAATTAGATATAATCGGGGATGTGATGTACCTGCTCGTTGCACATGCTACTCTTGCAAGCTGCGATCGTCCGTTTGCAAGCTCGATGCCATGCTGTGCTGCCTTGCTGGCTCCCATGAGCTACACCCAGGGTTGGATCTTCATCTTCTTGTCCTTCCGTTAAGCTTGAAGCCCGCGACCGCCTCCAACGAGGGCGAGGAAGTCTTGTGTTGGTCTGTCCAAGCGGCTAGGTTAGGGCGAACAGGTTGGAGGTGGGCGAATGAATTGGGATTTTTCTGCTGTCGATCGATATGGGGGCGCTTCGTTTGAACCCTTGAGCCTGCTATGCCTTGCAATTATGTTATTGGCCCATCAAATTGAAACATTTTTCTTCATTTTTACATTGCCCTTTCGTGCGTTGGGACGAACAAAACTAGCGTGGGCCAACTTGGATGACTCAAACTAGGTGCACACTTTCCAGCCACACGGCGACCGCCCATACCAGCCCCTATGGTGGCGTCGCCCCTTTTGCGTGTATGATTGGCGCTTTTGTTTTACCCACAGAATGGTTGAATTGCTTGTTTCTATGAAGTGAGTTCGCCAATAATGTGAAGGATGCAAGTCTTTTCATCCTATTGTAGATTGCTTAGATCTCGATATGCCAAAAGTAATCGCATGAAATATCTGATAAAAGCCGATGTGATGTGTTTGGCTACAACTAGTCGACTACGTCCTCATATAACATATCAAGGGCGCACCATCTTACAGATTAACCATTCGACTTACCCATGCGGTGTGAGAAGAAAGAAGTATTCGGACTGCGTATCCAAGCAATTGATGTCATGGACTCCTTCGTACAACGTTGTAAGCGAAAAAGAAGTTGGAGTGTGCATGTACAAAGAACTAGCGTAAGTTCAGTTACCTGCTTCTTGGAATTTTAATTAGCCACTTATTGCAAAATTGTTCAATTACGTTGCTTGGCTTAATTTAGTTTACTCTTGATTACATAATGACACAGCTTAATCATATTGTAGACTAAGCCTATCTATGTGTTTGATACTTCTTGTTAAGAATTACCTGTTTGCCTTAACTTAAATATCTACTTGTTTGTTTAACAACATTGCTTTGCTGCAACAGCGGGTTACAATGATGTTAATAACTACTTTTCAACATCAATTGAAACTCTTTAATTCCTTGTTTGTTTAACGGTTTCTGTTATAACTCCCGATTGAGATGTTTTGCTAACTTCACCTTTTCTGAATCAATCAGAACTTTAATGGAAAAACAGGTTAGCCCAAGATCAAAGAGCGAGGTCCCCATGGACGTTGCATCATCCCACAGCAGATGGCACCGCTAATCGTGCATTATGAATTGCCAACTGCTGATGCTCTAGAGGCTAAACTAGTGGTAGAAAGAGATTCTTCTTTTGCACTTAGAGATGAAGTTGACATGTTGAGGAAGCAAACAACACAATCACAAGCGAGTACTCAAGACAACCATTAAATATTTGGTGGATTCTAAAAGCGAAGCAAGCTGAGACTGACCAGATTATTAAGGTCTGAAGGAAAAAAAAATTAAATTCCTACTTGGTAAATCATAGGTGAAATGTTCTTTCCATAGTTGAATAACCTTTGTGTTGTCTGTTCATGTAATCAATCAAACCATTTGTTTAAGAGATCATGTAATAATTGTTTTTTTGTTTTTGGTTTGTAATTTTATTTGAGCACAAGTCTGTATTAATTGATAAGACTGGAGACATTTCATTTGCATTGCTGTGCAGGACCTACAAATATGCCAATCGGGCTGAATGTGCATTCAACAATAGTAGTAGTATAGATGGACCATAAGTGGCACGCATCGGAAAGGGCCAAGATGCTGGCTAAAAAAGGATCTTGTTGTAGCCAAAAAAAATACAATGACTGGCTTATGTATGTTAGTTGATATTATTGATCCATATACTATATAAGTGTTTATATGTTAGTTAGTTTTGTACATTATTGGTTGATTGACTTGGTATGTGAATCTTGATACATCGCTTGTGTACATATCTAAAGTTATCCAAATATTGAATTCACCTTAAACTGGATTCTAGCTTACGAATTGAGTATCGGCATTTGTAAATCATATTCATATATGACATGGAATACATCTTTATGTCGTGCTTTTGAAGATATATAAAAACACATAGAATGATTTATAAAGATTCGTATAGGAATACAAAATGGATTCAAATTTAGTTGCCAGGGTAAACGTGGATGCTAATTGTCCCAAAATTTGACAGAAGTAGCAAAATGTCCACTTCCACGTCGCCTGCCCGAAGCCAAGTGTTTGGGAGATGGAAATTACTGTCTACCCCTTACACAGACAATCCATCAGCCCGATTTCCATTGCTCTCAATAGGGGTAGGTTAGTAACTTCAAGTAGGCGTGACACGACCGCCTCTGAGCCCATTCCGACACGGTGGGCGCCAAACATAGGCGGCAAAACACATTTGATTCAAGCTCGTCCGAAAGACCTCTGTTTTGTCCCTCCATTTCCCCATTCATACACGGTGGGCGGCAAAACAAACTCGACTCGGCCGAAATTGATGTAGGCAAATATTTTCAATAGGGGCAGGTTTGTAACTTCACTCAGACATGACACAACCGCCCTACCTGTCAGCCCCGTTCATACACCATGGGCGCCAACGATGGGCGCCAACCACCCTCCCCTCGCCCGAAATCGCTCTGGGCAAATATTGGCGAGATGCGAGATTACCGTCCTATCCCCAACCGACGAGACGTCCCAATTTTAAACGGGGCTAAGTTCGTAACTTTCCCATATTTCAGACAGGCGCGTCCCAAAAACATGGTTCCCCGTATCTCTCCCTCCATTTTCCCATTCATACACCGTCCACGCTAGAACACCCCATCCCCACACCAGCCTCCGTCCGCCACCCCATCCATCGCCGCCGTCCTCCACCACATCCATCGTCACCGTCCTCCACCATGCCGGAGCGCCTACCAAGACCGCGCCGTCCACTGCTAGAGATGGTCATTTCTCATCCACGACGACGGACCAATAGCCTTGCGTCACATCCTCTCGCTTCATCGCGCCGTCGTCCTCTTTGTCGGGGCCGCTCACACGACCTTCTCTTCCACCGCAACGGGACTTATCCCCCGATGCACCCATCTACCGTCGCAGATCTGCTTCAACGCCACCGACAGCCATCGCACACCCGATGCCTACATGGCGCCGCAAGAGAGGTGGTACTTCATATCTCCTCAACTTTTTGATCTCAACCAGAAAATAGATCTTAACTTGGTTACTCTACTTTCTTTTCAGCTCTTAGAATTTAGTTCTTAGTTCGAAGCAAACAATGGATGCTAAATATTATTTCTCCGGTTTGCAGCTTCAAATCTGCCATGGCACAGCCATAATACGGTTTAATTGATCATGCTTAGGGTTTAATATATCACGTTGGTTCTGTGGTGGTTTCTTTAGTAGAAATCGGAGGGGAAACCCTCTTTTGCTAAAAAAATATGCTTAGAGTTTCCCCCTTTTATGATCACTATATGATCAGAATACGTGCTTCGTGTCTTAATAACACTGCTCCAGCCATCAAGCTAAACAAGCTTAGTTGTTCAAATACGAATATGATATTATTAAAACAAAGTTGTTTAATTGGTCAGCTAAATGTTCCTAAATTAGTTTCAAAAATGCATGTTCGCCGCTCGGTGTGTATCTCTGAGGTGCCCATGGTGGGCGGCCCACCACAGGATTTTAGGTCGTCCTAGGCCCCGATTCCCCTCTGTTCTGCTGCGCGCTTCTGATCTCTACTCGCCCCCAGCCGCCAGCCTCGCCAGCGATTTGCTGTCCTTGGACGGCATGACTCTAGGAGGAGACGCGGGACTAACAGGAGGCCAGGAGCCGCTCGCCCAACAGCGTTACCGCTGCCCGGGCGCACCGCCGTGCCTACCTTCCTAGTCCGTTCTCAGGCATGCAGCACCCACCAAGCCAACCCGATTTATCCTGAGATACGTCCTCAACATTCAGGAGCCACTCCTCATCACCCATTTTCTAATTGATTCATTACTCATTAGGCAGGACTGTCATTAGGGTTTGTAGTGTGCTCAGTGCTACCTACACTTAATGGTTCAGATGTATTTCGGTAATCTTTAGTACATCTAAAGTTCACAGGGTTTTCAAAATTCCGGCCCTCGGAACAGAAACTAGTCATTTTGGATTGTTGGTCGTAGTGACATTGACCCAGATTACTACTGCAAGCCAGGTTTGTTGACAATTTTACTTGTCTTTCTTACTTATTCGATATAATATCCAATTATTCACGTCGATTAGTTGCAAACAATAAGTGCGAGACAGACTTCTTCATTCAGATTTTGGACGGTCTCTTACTGCAGTTACAATTCTGCATACTTGTCCTAATAAGCTCACAAGTAAATGATTGATTCACTACATCTATGCTTGCCTTGTCATATTTGTTGTCAATATTCTTTTAGGGTGGACCACCCTGTTTCTAAATCTTTGGAACCGTGAGACATGAGTGAATAGTATTTCTCTATGTGATCTCTTCCATCATGTGTGGTAACGAACACTTGCATTGTATAAAAAGAAAGTGTCATTTCCAGCTTTTGCATAGGTTTCGATCTTTTACATGGAATACAATCTGCCTACTTGCTTTGTGTCGCTTTACCAACACTCCACCCTTGAAGCTAAACATTCGCCACTCATAATTGCTTAGTTTATTTGTTCAAATATGAATTTCATATGATTCTAATGTTCCTACTTCAGTTTTGAAATGTGTGCCTGCTGTTATAGAGACATAAGGGGTTTGTATTTACGTGTGTGGTCAGTCAAGACGGTTGGGAAGGTGAACTTTGCATATGCAGGGGTTTATAGGGAGACACTCTCCGAGTTAAATCATAATGCATTCCATAGATAATCTGACTACTTTTTATGTTTTCATGAATCTCAGATTCTGAACAGCATCATAATGATTATGAGCTTGTGCGCATGAAAAGAATAAAGCATAACAATGCCATGGCTGTCAAACTTGGCATTAAGGGACTGAAATCAAGTCTGGATGCAATGCAATGCAAACGCTCTCCACCTACAGATTCATGCTTAGAATATGATCCTAACAGTGATTCTGAGCTAGAGGGAGACCTAAGTCAATGTAGCTCCCTAGTGGAGGAGTTAGAGGAAGATGCCCTATCTTATTCACCCATCAAGGTACTTGCTCTAACTTTCCAAGGTTACATTGCACGCACATATCTTGCAATCGATGCTTTGCATTGCATCTACTTTGTTGAACTGCCATTAGCTTAGTTTACACATCGTGTATGTGAATACGCCCTGCCTATCCATTTTCAGTACATATTCCATCTGTCATCATACCATATTTATCCATTCAAATATTGTTCTTGTGTATTAGATGTTCAAAAGGAAGAGGGCGATTGCTGATCGTGGAGGAGCACAAACAAAGTATTTGGAAAAGGTAGTGGCACCTGATAAATCAAATAGCCCATTAGGTGTAGTTGCAATATCACGACCCACAAAATACCCCAACTCTAGCAGACTCTAGCCCTACTACCTTTGGTCATTTCGATACCCCAACTCAGCGAGACCCCAAGCTGCAGCAAACAGTATGATTATGCCGTTGACATAGCACCAGTATGTCTGACATAAAACCCCATTCCAGCAAATAGTACACCAAATCCAGTTGCCAAATCCTTTTCCAACCGGAGAGAGCCCCAATTGCAGCAAATAGGACCCTGTTCCATTTCTTCCCAGTTTAGGAGACGAATCTTATGTTGTTGTCGGGAACTTTGTGCGCATCTTTCCTTCATGGAAAGATTATACATGAACAGAACAATTTCAGTCTTCCTCCGCAACTTACGCGTAAGTATTGTACTAATGTTATTCATGGTCATTCTGCATATGTTTACTGCGATGACGAAGACACAAGATTTCATTCTTTTAAATAGGCGAGGAGCAAACTGGATTGTTATGACGAGCAAGGGTTGGTTGCGCTTTTCAAGCACTCGTTGATGAAGTATCGTTCCTACCTGAGGCAAGCGCACTTCGATGGCAAGCCTCTGAACGAAATTTCTGTTAAGTCTCCGGTGCTACATTTATCCGACGGTGACTGGAATAATCTTGTTACACATTGGTCACGGCTGCAGCGTAAGGTACCGTCTATGATATCACATCACAAATTGAACTACATTTCTGCATTTGCCTTCATGTCTCACTTGTATGAAAACTGTTAGCAGAAGAACATCCGTTCTCAAGGGACACAGAATCTCGCAACTATACTGCACACTGCATTGCTCTTGTGAGTACCCCTTGCCCTGTATGACCATACTTACTTTCATAGCTGTTTGATTATGTAGCATCACTGCACATGTTAGCCTCGTAATCGTCCATTTGGTGGACATTATAAGATCTGTATGGACTCTTACATAAATTTAGAGTCAACCCAATGATTTTGAAGAGGTTTAGCTTTGCAGTCCTCTTGTAAGGACTGAACATGGTCTATCACTGTACTTACATTAACAGCTACTTCCAAGGATTGGTAGTTGATTATGTAGCATCAACCTGCATCTTATCTTCATTATCCTCTATCCCTTCTATAATTACTCTCTACAAAATGTAGAGTACAGGCAATGCTTATGAAGAACATTCTGTGCTGAAATTCTTGAGTTATCCTTCCCTTGACAATGGAGAAGGGCATTATAAAGCCGGTGTTAACTGTTAATGTAAGTCAGTCCTTCTAAAGCATTTATCCTCAACTGCTGTTTAATTTGCTCATACTCCCTATCGTTTACTGCTGTTTAGTTTGCTGTTTCTACAAAAATGCATGTTCGTAAGAACCGTAAGTTCTAAGTTTTACTTGTAAAACCAAATTCCTTATTCATACCATGCACATTACTTAATGCTCCCTATATGTATGCTTGTTTTTGTGGATCTATAATCCAGTGTGTGGTGAAGCAGCCCACGTTTGCACCTTCTCATCTCCTGTTTTATCTTAATGATGTGGCTGATGATATGAACAACATGCCATGCACATTATCCAAAACAGATAAAATGATTTTCTTTGCCCTTCATCTATGCTTGTTATGTTGACATGGTAATCCAGTAGTGTGGTGAAGCTCCCCGCATTATGAACAATGCCAAATTATGCTATTGATATTTTGAACTTACTCTTTATTTTCTAATTTGAAATTGGATAGAATTGACAGAACAGTTATCATCTTTGTTTATACACGTGCAAACCTGTCATCTCTCTGCTTTGTTTCAGGGTGATATGCCTGATGGCATGCACAAGTCTGCTGAAGACTGTGAGACAAACCCAACATATATTGAAGCAAAGAAGGCAAAACATCTTGAAGATAGCGAGACAACCCCAAAGTCTTGTCTTGATGCAGTTTTCAAGTTACTTGAGACTAATAGTCAGACAAGCTCACAAAATTCGTTGTCTGAATCAGTTCGACTTCTTCAGTCCCAAGTTATAGCAGAAAGGCATTCTGCAACTCAACTTCGACTTGAAGTCCTATCTCTAAGAAAGATTGCGGAGAACACCAATGAGAACCTCGTCGCTAAACAGCTACACCTGGAAGCTATGACCGACATGCTAGGCCGGTCTCACAGCCTTGCTCAGCAGCTTGCACAGCAGTTCCCCCTGCAAGGCTAACCTTTCTTGAACTGTCTTGGAAGTGGTCTTGGTTCAGTATTATTTTGTTACGCTGCAATGGTGCCCGATTTTTATAATCTGCTTCTTCGTTGCGCTTTATGATCACGGTGGCGAACTTCGATGCCCAGTGGATGTAATATACCTTAAATCCTTTATTGTATAGTGTAGGTTTATTCTTAGTTACTATGTCGTAATTTCTTTATTGTACAGAGTAGGCTTGTTCTTAATTCCTACTAGTTACTGCCATCATTCGCTATCTGAAAAAAAAACAGATGTAGTCGACCGGACCAAAAAATTAGACTCTAACGGGCCAGGTTTTTAGCGGGCCACAATTGGGCTGACCTGCCTTTTCCTGGGCCCGAATGATTGGGGCCTTCACACATTGAGCCAGGCCCAAACTTACACTGGCCTATATTTTAGTTGGGCCTTTTGTCGACCCAGCGCTTAGTTTGGCCGAGGTAGCGTATGGCCATTCACAGGATGAATATTGTACTGGCCTGTTACGGCCGAGATGAAACCACGGGCCTTTAGCAGGCCAAAATGCATGTTGGGCCTCAATTTTCACTAGTCGTCGACGGGCCTTCAGCAGGCCGAAATGTAGACCGGGCCGTTTTGGTCCCAGTTAGCTCACGGGCCGTTACCAGGCCGAAACAAATCTCGGGCCTTAGTTGGCCCACTGATATCATGGGCCTTTAAGAGGCCGAAAGCTTAGTGCAGGCATCAACGGGCCGAATTACGCGACATGCCTTTAACAGGCACAAAGTCACATTGGGCTTAACTGTTGCCACCTTTAGTACGGGACGTTAGTGGGCCCAATGTCCCGTCGGACCATATATAGCCCATGGGCAGCACGGGCCATTCCCAGGACGAAAGTCACACTAGGCTGAAATGGGCCCATGTCTACATCAGGCCTCTAAAGGCCGAAAGTCACTGGGCTGTAGTTGGGCCCAAATATTCGGCGAACAATTAACGGGCCAGATCTGGCTTCGGGCTATAAATGGGCCCAAATATTGGGCAAACAATTAACGGGCCAGATCTTGCTTCGGGCTGTAAATGGGCCGAAATATTGGGCGAACAATTAACGGGCCAGATCTGGCTTCGGGCCGTAAATGGGACTTTAATAAGCAGGCCATTATTGGGCTGGCCCACTAGTACCTGATTAAGTTCTACGGGCCTTTGACTGGGCCGGCCTTTTTAACCTATATGGGCCTCTGTTGGGCCTAGCCACGTGTCGACATATCATAGGCACGTCTCCTCCAATGGACGGGCGACATCTGGCCCACTGACGAGCTGACAGGTGTTCCCTTCGGCCAATCAGAATTTTACACGTGGAAATTTTCCATTGGTCAGGGCTGTTAACGGGTTATCGGATCCAAAATCCGACCCGATAGCTTAACGGCGCTCCGTTACGGTGGATGCCACGTGTCGGTCACCCTTGACGAAAGCACTTATGTGACGTGCGATTTATCGTCATGGAAGTGGACAGTTCCGTGATGATAATTTTGGTAATGTCATGGAACACTTCTACGACAACACAGGTATGACTATCTTGATTCTATCATAAATTTGTCATGGATGTACATGCATGACAAAAAATGGGACCTACTATGAAAAACACGTATCATCACGGAAGTGTATTTTTTTGTAGTGCTACCTCCCTGGTGAGGGAGTCCTTGACTAAGGGGTCCTCGGGCATCCGGCCTGTTAGCCATGGGCCAGACTGATGGGCTGTGAAGAAACGAAGACCGATGACTGCACCCGCGTCTGGATGGGGCTCTCCTTGGCGTGGAAGGCAAGCTTGGCGACCGAATATGTAGATTCCTTTCCTCTGTAACCGACCTTGTGTAACCCTAGATCCTCCCGGTGTCTATATAAACCGGAGGACTTAGTCCGGAAAGGGAGATACTCATTACCATAGTCATACATGCTAGACTCCGAGGGTTTAGCCATTACGATCTCGTGGTAGATCAACTCTTGTAATACTCAAATTCATCAGGATCAATCAAGCAGGAAGTAGGGTATTACCTCCATAGAGAGGGCCCGAACCTGGGTAAACATCGTGTCCCATGTCTCCTATTACCATTGACCTAAGACGCACAGTTCGGGACCCCCTACCCAAGATCCGCCGGTTTTGACACCGACATTGGTGCTTTCATTGAGAGTTCCACTATGCCGTCGACGAAAGGTTCGATGGCCCCTTCAATCGTTGATAGTGACGCTGTCCAAGGAGAAACCTTCCTCCCCGGACAGATCTTCGTGTTCGGCGGCTTCACGCTGCGGGCCAACTCGCTTGGCCACCTGGAACAGATCGATAGCTACGCCCCTGGCCATCAGGTCAGATTTTGGAGCTTGAATTACGTTGCGGACATCCGTGGAGACTTGATCTTCACTGGATTTGAGACCGCGGCGACCGCTCCTGGTCACCCTGATGAACATGAACTAAATCTGTCATCATACCGCATCCAGGAGATAGCTCCTGTGACCACTCTGGCCTTAGATCTAGAGCACGCAATAGCATCCAAGGATTGGAGGCTCAACCCCACCACGGAGGCCACAGATTCCCCGGTGTTGGAGCCGCACATGGACTTAACCTCACGCAATACTCGTGTCACCGGAACTCCGGACTCTTCTCCGGGCATAGGTTCCGAACCATGTGAGTCCGCGGATACCGAACTGGATCGCTTATCGACCTTCTAGTTCAGTGCCGCAGACATCTTCCAGCACTCGCCCTTGGGTGATGTGCTGAACTCATTAAAGAACTTGTCCTTGGCGGGGGACTCACAGCCGAACTATGTACGGTTCGAACTAGAGGCTGATGATGGGGGATTTTGTTTCACACCCGCCACCCACTTCATAGGCACTGTCGAGGATTTAACCGATATGCTTGACTATGGCTCCGAGGACATCGCCAGTACGGACGATGATGCCGACAAGGAGCAAGGCCAAAGCCCGCCATTCACTGGACGACGGAGGGCCACTTCTTTCTACGACGTATCCATGGTGGACATGCCTGGAAAAACTAACAACGATGACAAGGAGGATCCAGTTGAGGATAAACCTCCTGAGAGACAGCCCAAGCGCCAGCTTCCTCGACGCCACTCTAAGTCACGTCGTTCCAAAGACTGCAATACGGGCACGGGAAAAAATAATAATCCGAACGATGCTGAAAACAATGAAGACCCCGTCAAGCTAACCTCCGAACAGGAGGAACGGGAAAATGGGCAAGTTAGCCCTGATGAACAAGCCATACAGGGAGACTCAGAGGACAGTAATTATCTTCCACTCTCCAAGGAAGAGGAGAGCCTCGGCAACGAGGATTTCATCGTGCCTGAGGAACCTCTCGAGCAGGAGCGCTTCAAACGCCGGCTAATAGCCACTGCAAGAAGCCTGAAAAAGAAGCAGCTGCAGCTTCAAGCGGACCCAGATCTGCTCAATGATAGATGGACTGAAGTCCTGGCCGCCGAAGAATACAGCCTTAGTGGCCCAGCCAAAAGCTACCAGAAGCGTAGATTGCTACCCCAGTTCGATGATGAGGCACTGGAGCCCATACCATCATCGCACAATGCGGCAGGCCGACCACAACTTGGTCCGGAAAATGTGGCAACTCAAGTCGAACACCAGTCCGCCCCGCCTCGCCGTAAAGGCAAGAATAAAACAGCTCGGGGTTGTACATACGACCTTTGACAGGACTGGGACAGTAGAGCAAAACACGCAGGAACGATCTACGGATCGCGAGGACGTGCCTCGACACGCGACGACGGCTACCTATTCGGACGTGACAAACCTAGCCACGCCCGGGCCGAAAACCACAAATGGACTCCATCGGAGGTGTGTCTCAGTGCGGCCCAACATAGAGGCGCCGCACACCCTCTTTGCTTCACAGACGAAGTAATGGAGCATGAATTCCCAGACGGGTTCAAACCCATGAATATTGAATCATACGACGGAACAACGGATCCCGCGGTATGAATCGAGGACTTCCTCCTCCATATCCACATGGCCCGTGGAGATGACCTTCATGCCATCAAATACCTACCACTAAAACTCAAAGGGCTAGCTCGGTACTGGTTAAACAGTCTGCCGGAAAATTCTATTGGTAGGTGGGAAGATTTGTAAGACGCGTTTCTCGACAACTTCCGAGGATCATATGTCCGGCCAGCGGATGTCGATGACTTAAGTCACATTGTCCAAGAGCCCGGAGAGTCAGCCAAGAAGCTCTGGACTAGGTTCTTAGTTACAAAGAACCAAATCGTTGACTGTCCGGACGCGGAAGTGATACGTCTCCGTCGTATCTACTTTTCCAAACACTTTTGCCCTTGTTTTGGACTATAACTTGTATGATTTGAATGGAACTAACCCGGACTGACGCTGTTTTCAGCAGAATTTCCATGGTGTTGTTTTACGCAAAAACAAAAGTTCTCGAATGACCTGAAACTCCACGGAATATCTTAGAATAAATAATAAAAATCCTCGCCGAAGATGAAGACCAGGGGCCCACACCTGTCCCACGAGGGTGGGGGCACGCCCCCCGGCGCGCCCTACCTCGTGGGCCCCACGAGACCCTCGACACCAACTCCAACTCCATATATTGCCTTTCGGGAGAAAAAATCAGAGAGAAGAAATCATCGCGTTTTACGATGGGAGCCACCGCCAAGCCCTAATCTCTCTCGGGGGCTGATCTGAGTCCGTTCGGGGCTCCGGAGAGGGGATTAAATCGCCGTCGTCATCATCAACCATCCTCCATCACCAATTTCATGATGCTCACCGCCGTGCGTGAGTAATTCCATCGTAGGCTTGCTGGACGGTGATGGGCTGGATGAAATTTATCATGTAATCGAGTTAGTTTTGTTAGGGTTTGATCCCTAGTATCCACTATGTTCCGAGATTGATGTTGCTATGACTTTGCTATGCTTAATGCTTGTCACTAGAGCCCAAGTGCCATGATTTCAGATCTGAAACTATTATGTTTTCATGAATATATGCGTGTTCTTGATCCTATCTTTCAAGTCTATAGTCACCTATTATGTGTTATGATCCGGCAACCCCGAAGTGACAATAATCGGGACCACTCCCGGTGATGACCATAGTTTGAGGAGTTCATGTATTCACTATGTGCTAATGCTTTGTTCCGGTTCTCTATTAAAAGGAGGCCTTAATATCCCTTAGTTTCCAATAGGACCCCGCTGCCACGGGAGGGTAGGACAAAAGATGTCATGCAAGTTCTTTTCCATAAGCACGTATCACTATTTACGGAATACATGCCTACATTATATTGATGAATTGGAGCTAGTTCTGTGTCACCCTATGTTATGATCATTACATGACGAACCACATCCGCATAATTATCCATCACTGATCCGGTGCCTACGAGCTTTCCATATACTGGTTCTCGCTTATTTACTTTTCCGTTGCTACTGTTACAATCACTACAAAAATACCAAAAACATTACTTTTGCTGTCTTTACTTTTGTTACCGTTACCACCACTATCGTATTACTTTGCTACTAAACACTTTGCTGCAGATACTAAGTTTCCAGGTGTGGTTGAATTGACAACTCAGCTGCTAATACTTAAGAATATTCTTTGGCTCCCCTTGTGTCAAATCAATAAATTTGGGTTGAATACTTTACCCTCGAAAACTGTTGCGATCCCCTATACTTGTGGGTTATAAAGACCTTTTTCTTGCGCCGTTGCCGAGGAGCATAGCTCTATTCTTTGAGTCACTTGGGATTTATATCTGTTGGGCACTATGAAGAACTTGAAAGATGCTAAGACAAAAATTTATCCCTCAACTACGAGGGGAGGTAAGGAACTGCCATCTAGCTCTGCACTTGATTCACCTTCTGTTATGAGTAAGCTAGCGACACCTAAATCAGCTTCTGCTATTCGTTCCGATATGTCGCATGTTATTGATGATGCCACTTCTTCTATGCATGATACTTATGATGAAACTACTATGCTTGATACTACTATGCCCCTTGGTGAATTTCTAGATTAACAAATTGCTAGGGTTGGAGAAAGAGAAATTATTGAAACTGAATACAATGATGAAAGTGATGATGAAAATATGCCTGCTATTCGTGAGGGTTATCTTTTTTATGCGGAATCTTCTGCAGCTATTTTTGCCTGCCAGGATAGATACGAACTTAAGAGGCTGCTAGTTAAATGGAGTAAAGAATCTCTTAGAGATAGGATGGGACCTGACCCTGCTTTTGCTACTTCACCTATCCGTGTTCCTGATAAGGATTATGAATTCTCTGTTGATCCTGATATAATTACCTTGGTAGAGTCTGATCCTTTTTATGGCTATGAATCTGAAACTGTTGTGGCACATCTTACTAAGTTAAATGATATAGCTGCCCTGTTTACTAATGATGAGAGATCGCGTTACTTTTATATACTTAAAATATTTCCATTGTCATTAAAGGGTGATGCTAAGATATGGTTAATTCTCTTGATCCTGGTTGTGTGCGTAGTCCCTAGGATATGATTTATTACTTCTCTGCTAAATATTTCCCTGCTCATAAGAACCAAGCTGCTTTGAGGGATATATATAATTTTGTGCAAATTGAAGAAGAGAGTCTCCCACAAGCTTGGGGGAGGCTTCTCAAGTTACTTAATGCTTTGCCTGATCATCCTCTTAAGAAACCTGAAATACTTGATATCTTTTATAATGGACTAACCGATGCTTCCAGAGATCACATGGTTAGTTGTGTTGGTTCTCTTTTCAGGGAAAGAACACCGGATGAAGCTGAAATTTTATTGAACAATATGTTGACAAATGAAAATAATTGGGCAACTCCCGAGCCAGCTCCTGAGCCAATTACTGAGCCTATTCCTAAACCAACTCCGAAGAAGAGAGGTGTTCTGTTTCTCAGTCCCGAAGATATGCAAGAGGCAAAGAAATCTATGAAAGAAAAAGGTATTAAAGCTGAAGATGTTAAGAATTTACCTCCTATTGAAGAAATACATGGCCTTAATTTACCGCCTGTTGAAGAAGTGTATGAACTCAATTCTTTATTCACTGAAGAACCTCCTGATCCCGATATCCCGACACAGGTAGTAAATGTAAATTCTCTCTATAGATATGATAAAGCTGAAGTCCCTCCTACTAAAATTGCTAGTCAGTGCTTGGATGAGTTTGATAACTTTATGTTTAAGCAAGACGACTTCAATGCTTATTTTGGTAGACAATTAAAACAGAATACCTTTATGATTAAACGCTTGAGTGATTATATGGCTAATATTAGAGGTGAACTTAAACTGGTTAGCAAACATGCTTCTATGGTTACCACTCAAGTAGAACAAGTACTTAAAGCTCAGAAAGAAGTGCTTGATGAAATAAATAGTAAGAAAAATCATTATGATGTTAGAGTGGCTATTAGAACTGGTAGAATGACTCAGGAACCTTTGTATCCTGAAGGCCACCCTAAGAGAATCGAGCAAGATTCTCAGAGAAATAATATTGATATGCCTAGTTCTTCTAAAAGGAAGAAAAAGAAGAATGATAGGACTGTGCAAACTTCTAGTGAACCTATTGCTGAACCACCTGAGAATCCAAATGATATCTCTATGTCTGATGCTGAAACACAATCTGGTAATGAACATGGACCTAGTGAAAATGTTAATGATGATGTTCATGATGATGCTCAACCTAGTAATCATAATGAAGTAGAAGTTGAACCTGCTGTTGATCTTGATAACCCACAATCAAAGAATCAACGTTACGATAAAAGAGATTTCGTTGCTAGGAAACATGGTAAAGAAAGGGAACCATGAGTTCAGAAACCCATGCCCTTTACTCCCAAACCATCCAAGAAAAAGGATGATGACGATTTTGAGCGCTTTGCTAAAATGATTAGACCTATCTTTTTGCGTATGCGATTGACTGATATGCTAAAAATGAATCCTTATGCTAAATATATGAAAGATATTGTTACAAATAAAACAAAGATACCGGAAGCTGAAATTTCCACCATGCTTGCTAATTATACTTTTAAGGGTGGAATACCAAAAAAACTTGGAGATCCAGGAGTACCTACTATACCATGCTCCATTAAGAGAAATTATGTTAAAACTGCTTTATGTGATCTCGGAGCCGGTGTTTTTTTTACTGTACACAATAGGGCAAAACCCCACTGCAATTTTTTTAATTCATTAAATAGAGAGTACAAACATACAAGGCTTGAGATAAGCCCAGAAGAAAATAAAAACTAGTCTAAAAAGTCCAACTAAGAGAAACAATAAAAAAATTACAGGACAAGACTGTCCAACCATGAAATGAAAGAAGATGAAAACTTCTCCTTAATTCTGAATTTGAGGAGGTGTAGTTCTGAGAGGAAGATGAATTTCCATCTGTCAATGCTGGTGGGAATGCTATTGAAAATCTTATCATTCCTGATTATCCAAATGGCCCATGAGGCAATGACAATGATCTCCATAGAAAAAGTTTGCTGTAGGTTGCCCCTTAAGTCTGGAATGGCTTCCATGATGGTTAGGTTTCTTTGTCTGTTAGGGCATAGGAGATCCGAGCAAGCAAAAGCAAAAGGGCAAGTCCAAAACAGGTGTAGTAATGTTTCTTCCTGCTGACAGTTGAGAGTAGCACAATTATAGTTGTCAAGATGAAAAGTTTTCCTTCTTAGCAGATTCCTGGTATTGAGTCTATCATGCAGAAGTCTCCAAAAGAAGACCTTGTGTTTTGGCTGAGCAGAACATTTCCAAATCCAGTTGAACTGAGCTGGTACAACTTTTACACCTATCAAAATTTTGTATGCTTTAGCCACAGAAAAAGTATTATTACCCCATATATAACTCCAAGAATCCAGGTGCTCAGTAAATGCAGATCTTCTTAAGGTGTCACAAATCTCTTCCATCAGCTCAAATTCCAGAAAAGCTTCCTGAGTAAGTGGTAGGTGAAATAAGTCTTCCAAGTATTCAAACATATGAACCTTTTGCACGGAGAGGTTTTGATCTCTGACAAAGAAGTAAAGATGAGGGAACAATTGATTCAGACGGAGCCGGTGTTAGTGTTATGCCTCTCTCTTTATATCGTAGACTTGACTTGAATAAGTTGACACCTACTGAAATATCTTTGCAAATGGCTGATAAATCAACTGCTATACCAGTCGGTGTTTGTGGGGGATGTGCCTATTGTGGTTGCAAACGTTACTATTTTAACGGACTTTGTTATTCTTGACATTCCTGAGGACGATAGTATGTCTATTATTCTTGGAAGACCTTTCCTTAATACTGCAGGGGCTGTTATTGATTGCAACAAAGGCAATGCCACTTTTCATGTTAATGGTAACGAGCATACGGTACACTTTCTGATGAAACAACCTCAAGTTCATAGTATCAACTCTATTGGAAAAATTCCATCGATTATATTTGGAGGTTTTGAATTTCCTCTCCCTACTGTCAAGAAGAAATATGATATTATTGGGGATGTCCGTATCCCCGTTGAGGTAACATAGTGTTATTCGAAATTTCTCCGGTTCCATGATTATCGGAATGAGTTTGTTAACAAGACTTGATCAACCTTGTTAGTGGATTCTTTTTGATGAGCATGAGATGGATGAAACTAGAAACACAACCTTCTGTACCCTCTTTATATTTTCTGTTCTTTAGTAGAAATAAAGTAAAATAGTATTTTTCTGTCTGTCTCCTGACTTATTCGTTTAATATAAAAATACCCCGAAAATAAAAGTCCTCAGAATGCCATGCCAATTTAATATGATTTTTTGGGAATATTGGAGGATTTTTCGTGCAAAAATTTCCGCGGGGGGAGCTGCCACCTGGCCACGAGGGTGGAGGGCACGCCCTACCCCCTGGGCGCGCCCCCTGCCTCGTGGGCCCACGGTGGCCCTCCTCCACTTATCCCTGCACCCATCTTCTTCCCCTGCCTCACACAAACCCGAAAAACCAACTCAAGCCCATGTTCCAGCCACTTTTGCTGTGATTTTGGATCTCCTTGCTCAAAGCAACTCTCGCAAAACTGCTTGGGGAGATTGTTCCTTGGTATGTGACTCCTCCATTGGTCCAATTATTTTTTGTTATAGTGCTCTATTTTTTGCAAATTTGTGCTGCATAGGTGACCATGTTCTTGAGCTTGCATGTCAAATTTATATGGTTCCAAGTAGTTCTAATGCTTGATATATGCTCTAGGAACTTGTAGGAGTAGTTGCTATCAATTTTATTGAAGTTGGTTCACTCTTGTTTGAAGTTACTAAAAATTTCAGATTATTTCAGAAATAATGAAGAAACTTTTGAGGGGCTCGTCGAGCCGAAGCTCGAAGGAAAAACAAAAGGAAGAAGAGCAGAAGCCCAAATTTAATTTGCCTCGCACGGCGAAGGTCCGGTCGTGTGAATGGCCTTCTGATGACTTCTTGAGGAGAGCCGGGATTTATGAGCATTTCTATCTATTAATTGAGAACGCTGGCCTCACCGACTTCCACCGCGACCAACGTCATCAATATCTCTTACTCACAAATACTTTTGTGCAGAACTTCTAGTTTTTCCCTAAGAAATCACCTCCAATAGTAGAGTTTCATTTATATGACGTTATTAAGGAGATGCCATTAGCTGAATTTTGCGAGGTTTGCAAAATACCTTTTGAGGGCACCTTGGATGAACCACACCGTAATGAAGTGGAAGCTTTTATTAACACTATCACTGTGGGAGAAACCAGGAAGGTTTTTGATGCAAGAATTACTAGCATACATTTTCCTGTTTTACGCTACTTTGCCTTATTTGCTAGTCGTTGCTTGATTGGTCGCGGCAACTATGGAAACCTTAGCATTCCCGATATTATCATTTTGTTCCATGGTTTATACCGCAATAACTTTGTTAGTATGGGTGGAATTGTTGCTAGACAGTTAAGTCTCAACCGTACTAAGGGCCCCGTCTTTGGAGGCATTTATGGTTCTCGCCTAGCTGAATATTTTGAGATACCTATTAGGCATGAGGAGAAAGAAGAAACAGCGCTGCCCCGTGCTTATTTAGATTATAAGAGTACTCTAGCGCATGATTTTCTTGTTAAGAGTCGCGAAGGGGAGCTCAAATATAAATTGTATTTTGATAAACATCATCCTGAGACTATTACTTTGCCTGCGTCCTCTTTGTTTAACTTGTCTACAGGTCCTTACATTGTTCCGTGGGTGGCTGTTCAAGCCCATTGGAATCCTGCACCAGTCCCGGAACCGGAACCACAATATGAACCTCCACGATAGTCTGTTTATTCTTGGGATCCTGAGGCGGTTGCCAGCCAGTGGAAATCAGAGTCCTCTTCATCACATTATGATCCCAACTATTCTTCATCGTAGTATGACCCCAGCTACACCTACGGGTATCCGCCAGGCTATCCCTGGCAATAGACCAACTTAGGCCAAAAGTCTAAGCTTGGGGGAGTACGTATTTCTCGCCGACATTACATTTATGTTCACACACACTCATTGATAGATGTCGGTGCTCATACTCTTTCACTGTAATATCCATGCTAGTTTATTCTCTTTTTCCCTCTTTCTTCTTGTGTGTTTAATAAACCTTAAGAAAAACCAAAAAAATTAGTAGTAGTTTATTTTTCCTGCTGTAGTAGTAATAATTAAAAAGAAAACCCAAAAATATTTCCCGTTCTTCTTTTGCTTGTTGGGAGCTTTCCCGTGTAAATAGTTTTTATTTCTTTTCTTTTCTTTGGGGGTCAGTAGGAGAAGACCATGATAAAATTGTTGTATTGGCTCTTATATGCATCATTGTTGATTTAACCAAGAGCCCATATTGCCTTGTCTTCTCCTGTTTATTGAATGCTTGCAGATTCTAGCTTAGTCCAATGCACATACACTCTTATCATTATTCACACCATTCAGTCGTGCAAGTGAAAGGCAATTATGATGATCTATGATGGACTGACTGAGATGGAAAAACTGGTATGAACTCGACCTCTTTTGTTTTTGTAAATATGACGAGTCCATCGTTCTTGATTCAGCTTATTATGAATAAACATGTTTGCGATGACAATTAGAGATCATAGTTGCTCGTGCCATGCTTGATTAGCTATGAGTTATAATGGTTTACCTTGCGTGCCAACATGCTATTAAAATGGTTGTGATGTGGTATGATGGGGTGGTATCCTCCTTTGAATGATTTAAGTGACTTGACTTGGCACATGTTCACGCATGTAGTTGAAACAAATCAACATAGCCTTCATGATATTTATGTTCATGGTGGATTATATCCTACTCATACTTGTATTCAATGTTTATTAATTTTAATGCATGTTCATGACTGTTGTCACTCTCTAGTTGGTCGCTTCCCAGTCTTTTGCTAGCCTTCACTTGTACTAAGCGGGAATACTGCTTGTGCATCCAATCCCTTAAACCCCAAAGTTATTCCATATGAGTCCACCATACCTTCCCATATGCGGTATCTACCTGCCGTTCCAAGTAAATTTGTATGTGCAAAAATCTAAACCTTCAAATAAACATTCTGTTTTGCATGCTCGAATAGCTCATATATCAACTAGAGCTGCCCTTATCTTCCGTGTTAGGCGGGTTATTCTCAAGAGGAGTGGACTCCGCTCCTCATTCACGAGAAAATGGCTGGTCACCGGGATGCCCAGTCCCATGCTTTATGCAAACTAAATCAAAATAATTGCAAACAAAACTCCCCCTGGGACCCGTTGAATGTTGGAGGCACTCGTTGTTTCGAACAAGCCATGGATTGATGCTTGTGGAGGAGGGGGAGTATAAACTTTACCATTCTGTTTGGGAACCGCCTATAATTTGTTTAGCATGGAAGATATCGTCATCTCTTAGTTGTTATGTTGACCATGAAAGTATGCCGCTCAAAATATAATTTATCTCTATTTCAAAACCGAGCTCTGGCACCTCTACTAATCCCTGCTTCCCTCTGCGAAGGGCCTATCTATTTACTTTCATGTTGAGTCATCACCCTCTTATTAAAAAGCACTAGCTGGAGAGCACAGCTGTCATTTGCATTCATTATTGTTAATTTATATCGGGTATGATTATGATTGGATCTCTTTTACCATGAATTGCAATGTCTAGTCAGTCCTTGATCTTTGAAGGTGCTCTGCATTTATGTTTTGCGGTCTCAGAAAGGGCTAGCGAGATACCATCTTGTTATATCATATTATGATTGTTTTGAGAAAGTGTTGTCATCCGAGATTTATTATTATGGCTTGTTAGCTGATTATGTTATTGATATGAGTAAACATGAGACCTGAGAATTATTGCAAATGTGGTTAGTTATGATCTTTGCTGAAAACCTGAATGCTGGCTTGACATAAGTACAACAACAAGAGCAAACAGAGTTTGTAAAAGTTTTTCTTTTTCTCTTTCAGTTTGTCAACTGAATTGCTTGAGGACAAGCAAGGGTTTAAGCTTGGGGGAGTTGATACGTCGCTATCTACAAGTTGACACGGCTAATTTCAGACATCTCTACATGATACTACATTGCATATCCCTTGCGCATATTTAAACCACCAATTAACGATTGTGTGCGTACCATAAACTAGCCATGACTCTGTATGCTGGACTAGCAGGTACTCTAAAGGAGCCTAATGTAGTGCCTTGGAATTCCTACATGCCACCTACGATTTTGTGTAATGTACTTGCTGTTCTAAATACATGTCTTTGTAGAGATTCCAAGATGGACCACATACGATGTATATAGATGCATTTTCGAGTGTAGATTCACTCATTTTGCTCCGTATGTAGCCTATAGTGGAATCTCTAGAAAGACTTATATTTAGGAACGGAGGTACGAGGTAGTATCATGTATGACATCTACATATCTAATTTAGCAGCCATGAGTAGAAACCATTGTCGCACAAAGGGATTAATGGTCGAAAATCCTAGCAAAGCACGCCGGGCAGCACGTAACAATACAAGAGAGAGAGACGCGCTTACAAGATCATAGCAATGCCTCGCCTAGGATCTTGGTTGGCCAAGTATTAGATCCGTAAGAAACATCGTCCTTGTAGTTTTGCAAGCTGCATAACAGTAACAATGATGGTTAGTATATTTGAAGTACATCGGGCAGGTGATGCTTTGGACGGTTTAAAGGTGACAAGTACCTAGGCCGTGGCGGTGCTTGGCATCTCTCGAGCAGTGGGAATCAGGTTAGAAACATCGAGGGTGATGACGCTGCGCTGGCTGTCAGGGTCCAGTAAGGAGATCTAGAACCGTCGAGTAGGGTGTTTGTGGAGCGGCTCTGGTAGGGTGGACTACGGTGTGGGCGAAGCGGATCTGTGGCCGTGGACGAGGGCGTAGGTGAAGCTGCTCAGGTGGTTGGATTAAGGATGGTGTCGACGACGCGGATCTGCGGCCGTGGACGGGGCGTCAGAAGCTGCTCCGGTGGTTGGGTTAAGGATGGTGTCGCTGATGCGGATCTGCGGCCGTGGACGGGGTGTCAGAAGCTGCTCCGGTGGTTGGGTTAAGGATGGTGTCGACGATGCGGATCTGCGGCCGTGGGCAGGGTGTTAGAAGCTGCTCCGATGGTTGGGTTAAGGGTGTTGTCGATGATGCGGATCTGTGGCCATGGACGGGGCGTCAGAAGCTGCTCCGGTAGGTTGGATGAGGGTGCGAGGAAGCGGATCTGAGGCCGTGGACTTGTGAGTTGGCAAAGCGGCCCAGGTAGGGTTGAGAATGGTATAGACGAAGCTACTCTGGAAGGGTTGACGATGGTGTCGGCGAAGCGGCTCCGGTAGTGTTGAGGAAGGTGTCGGTGAAGCGGCTCCGGTAGGGTTGAGGAAGGTGTCGGCGAAGAGGATCAGAGGCCGTCGATGGGGGCGTCGGTGGGGCGGCTCCGGGGTGTGTGGACGAAGTGTCTCCGGTGGGGAGTATGAATGAGCCACTGCAGAAGCGCGGCGGTTGACGAGAGTACCGGCGAAGCAGATCCGGCGCCGTGGACAAGGCCGGCACTGAATGGGCTGTGGTACAGTGGTGGATGATCAGTCTACTTGTTTCTAGGGGAGGTGGGAGGGGTAGATGCGGCCGCAGAAGCAGATCCGGCGAGGTGGACGCCGCTGGCAGTGAATGGGCTAAGTACGCCATTGGATGAGCAGTATAGGGTTTCGAGAGGGGAGGGGAGAAAGGGCGATAAAGTACGGACGGCGTGATGTAAGATGCTCTGGTGCTGTGGAGTTAGTCGTTTTTGCAGGAGGGGGAGAGGAAATGGGGGTGCCGTGTAGTGGGGGAACCGGAAGTTACCAAAGCAGCCCCGACCTATTATGTAGATGAGGGCGGTATTATAACTGTTGGTCTCTGTGAACCAAGGACAAAAGGGGGATTTCACATGCTAAAGACTAAGGTGGCGGGAATTTTAGAAGGAGGCGGGAGATTTTGCCGCCCGCGTGATCGTTCGTATCCAGTTTCAACTAATTTTGGACCGTGCTAGCGGGAAGGTCATGCTAGACTGTGTACACGGGGCACGCGTCAGTAGTTAATAACCGGTGTGCAGTCCACCCCAGGAAAAAAGACAATAACTCGGGATGATGCGCTGATAACTTGGACGTTCACACGGGCGCGGCCAATCGTACGGGTGTAGTGGCGCATTCACAAAAAAAGGGATCAAACGCTCAGCCTATGTATTTCTCGTATAAATAGATAATTTAGTGCCATTGGTTATTTACTTTAAACATAATGCATTGACGTGTTAGTGTAGAGGCGCACAAAAAGAAATGGATATTGTAGTCAGCTACTTAAAAGTGTTACCTCATATGATTACATAGCCTCCATTTCATAAATTATGCCGTTGAATTCATATATGAATATTACATATATTGCTTCAAAATAGAAACTTAAATCATCCAAGACTAATGAATTTGAATGCAAGAGTAACAATGGTGCATATACATGATAGCTACATTGGTTGTTTGAAGAAACATCACTGTAACTTTGGCATACACAACTGAAAAGGTTTATTTAAATAGAAAAAATGTGATCTGTGAGTGTCCAATCTTTATAGCGTTGAATCGATATTGTACCTTTGGCCACGATACGAACTAGATATTGACTTATGTTCAAGCGATGCACGTCCACGATCGCTAGATAGTGATACGTGAATGAATTGTGCAATCTCTCTCACACGCATTCATATCTCATTTCCCTGTGGGCATCGGAATCACACACGCGCACTTCGTGTATTTCTCTCCCTCCGTCAGGGTTAAATTCGTCTTTCTACCCTGTCCTACAAGTCTCTCACATAGAAACACACACGCTCTCTATGTCTAACACGCCCACCCCTTTAATTCCGCCCACCCACAGCCACTCATGTCTCTAAGTATAATAATGTCTCTCACACATATGCTATCTACCTATCCCTTAATATAGCTAGATATGTGTCACACAAACTCCTTCTCCCTACTAGCAAGATGCCCATGCGTTGCACGGAACATCAAGATGCATTTGTATGAGAAGTTTATCTCGTGGGAGAAAAGGATGAATGAGGGAATGCCTTATTTGCAAATGCGGAGAGGGGTGTGGGTATCTTTTTGCAAAATTGCCATAGTTTCCTTCCTGTCCGTCGGATATAAATAGGATGGCCTATATTGCAGGATGGCAGGAACACCATCATCACCAACTCTGTTTTTTTATAAGAGTAGAGATATGTGAGTGTCACTGCCCCCCCACACACCCACACTTCCCAACACCGAAGGAGTAGGGTGACACCTCGATCTTGATACTAATCTATCGACTGGCTTCTCTCTCAAACATACACACACACCCTACCAGGCACCGAAGGAGTAGGGTGGCACATCGATCTTGATAATAATCTATCTACTCCACTTTCAAACACACACACACACACACACACACACACACACACACACACACACACACACACACACACACACACACACACACTCGCTAGTTGTGCCTCTGTGCCTACAAGCACACTCGACACGCCTTTCTCTCCTCCCCCCCCCCTCCCCCAACAATGACAGCAGAAGGGTGACAAATCGATCTGATCATAATCTGTCAATTGGTTTCTCTCTCAAACATTGTGTCTCGGTGCCTCGCTCGGTAGCCCCCTCGATATGTAGACTTCTCGCGCGTGCACAACTGTAGTGACGATGACGCTGAACCCAGTGTGCTTGTTTTTCCGGCCTCATGTGATAGTTTTCACCCTGTTTTCTGTTAATTAACAAGGCAACCTTTTCTTTGTTACTACTAGTGAATCTGAAATCATTCGGGGCTGACATAAAATATATCACTTCAACCCAATTATCGCAGCAACTATTTTAAAAAAAATTAGCTAGCTGCCTGTGCATTGCACGAAACATCAAGATGCATTTGTATGAGTAGTTTATATTGTGAGAGAAAAGGTTGAACGAGGGAAGGACTTATTTACGAACGTGGAGAGACGTGTGGGTATTGTCGTGGTTCTAAGTCTGATAGTAGAATAGGGGGTAGGAATGGAGAGGCAAGATCCTAGCTATGGAGTAGTCGTATACGCAAGATGTTTACGAGTTCAGGCCCTTCTCGGAGGAAGTAACAGCCCTACGTCTCGGAGCCCGGAGGCGGTCGACAGTATTATGTGCGTATGAGTTACGGGGTGTGAACCCTTTACACTGAGGAGGGGGGTGGCTTATATAGAGTTCGCCAGACCCCTCCACCCCTCACTTATGCAGGGACTAAGGTACATTAAGATAGGGAGTTACTAGTAACGTCCCACATAAAGTGCTATGATGACCATAAAGCCACTTAATGATCGACCGCTTATGGCCCGTGATCGATCAGAGATCTCCGGCGGTCGAAAGTGGTTGGCTTCATGGTCGAGTGCCTTCAGTCCGTTGAGTGGAATCCTTCCAGTCGATTGAAGGTGGTTTCTTCAAGAGATGTCCTTGGGAGGGTATCTTGGACAGGTCCATGACCCTACCCTAGGTACATGACTTCATCAAGAGCCCCTAATGGATCGAGGTTTGAGTGGGGAAGGAGTTGAGAACTCTTCCGACCCACTTTTCGTGCGATGAGCATGTCTTGTTCTGGATCAACGAGCTTAAGTGACGGCTTCAACTTCTTTTTCATCGCCTTTGATCCATTCTTTGTATCCGCCGAGTGTGTTTTTCAGACTTGGAGAACTTCAATGACAAGACGGAGGAAATCTTCTGTCTGACGATTTGCTCTGTGGCGCGCGGATTTAGCGGGATTCGAATTTCGGGAAGTGAGCGGGGCGGAGGAATCCACAGTAATTGGATGGGATAAGGCAGGGACGCCTCGATCTCCGTGCCATGTTTTTCTCCACGTATCACGCGGACGATCAAGCAGATTTGACAGATCACCCGGCCTACCAATACCACCTAAGCAACCTCATATAAGGCCCCGGACGGGGGTTTTTGAACAGTGCGCTCTCCTTTCCTCCTCCCTTCCCAGATTCATCCGCCGTGTTTGCTCCCACCTCAGCGCTGCTGCTCCGTGCGTGATTCGCCGACGACAATGGTGAAATAGAAGACATCGGCTTTGGAGCGGGCGAATAAGGTGACGGCGAAAGCGAAGGGAAGGGCGACCAGTCGGGGCGGATCTTCGTCAAGGGCTGGCTTGCCGCAGGGCTGGATCCAGGGCGACTGGATCCACTCGACGATCCGTCAGAAGGATCTCGACGACATGGCCAATGAGGGACGGATCCCCCATGGATCAGCGCGGCTCCCGGGGAAGGAGTCGGAGCAGCAACCTCAGGAGGGTGAGTGTGTTATTTTGGCCACCCATGTTGACCGCGGGTTTTCTCTGCCGCCTCACCCTTTCTTTCGGGCATTTCTGAACTTCTTTGGGGCACAACTTCCCCACTTCACTCCCAACTCCATCGTGTATCTCGCTGCTTTCTTGTCTTTGTGCGAGAATTTCTTGGGTTGCCGGCCTCATTGGGGTCTTTTCAAGCACATATTCACTTGTCGCTCCCAGACGGTGAAAAAAGCCAATCAGAGTGACGAGAGAACTCAAGTGATTCAGATGTGTGGGGTCTTGGGGTTCAAATGAGAGGAAAGTTCTTTCCGCCATGATCTTACCCGAGTCATCCGTGGATGGCAGTCGACTTGGTTCTACTGCAAGGACCAGCCAACGCTAGGGCAGTCGACTGGACTCCCTCGTTTTTCCATGGACCGAGTGAGCAAGCCATCTTCTTTGAAGGTGATCCCAGAAGAGAGGGCGCAGGTGAAGGTGTTGGTCGTACGCGTTGTCCAGCTCATTCGAGACGGAGTGACTGGCATGGATCTGTTGGAGGTCTTCCTTCGACGACGCATCCAACCGCTTCAAGCTCGAGACCATCGATGTGGTTGTACTCTGGCATTGAAGACACCACTCGGATCCACCCAGAGGAGGTCGAGGACGCCATGTCTAGCGAGCATCACAGGAAACAAGGACAACCCTCGAGGAGCCAGGAGGATTCCTCCACTCGACCAGTCATACGAAGTAGACAAGGTCCATTCCTGCATCTTTGATTGTGATCCCGCTTTCTCCATCTTGTTTGCTTAAAATTGGTCGACTAACTTTTTTCTCGTTTGTTGTCTTTCAGGCCACTACTGAGATGTACTCGATGCCCAACGGGGTGCAAGAACAGGTCGAGGAGGAGGAGGGTAGCGGAGGTGTAAGTCAGGAGGAATGCAATCTGATGGTGACGAGGACGAAGACGACGACAGCTCCGGGGAAGAGGAGGAGGAGGAAGAGGAGGAAGAAGTCGACCCTCCTCGCATGGAAAGGCGATCCAAGCTTACCCATGACCCCGCGGTCGAGCGTGGCAAGGCTACCGCGCCTGTCGGGCAGTCGACGAAACGCCCTCGGACGACCTCTCCGGCGCCGACTGAAAAAGCGTCGAAGCAACCCCGAGCGACGCCATCAAAGCCGACGAAGGCTCTGCCCAAGATGAGGATGGCCATTCCACCATTTCCGGTAACAAAGAAAACTTGTGTTTTCTTGTTTAGCATGGACATACTTTTGGTCGACTTGTTGACTGATCAACTGATTACTGAAATCTGCAGCGCTGCTACCTCCGAGACCTCAGCCAAGAACGAAGACCAGGAGATGGAAGATGCTGCCACCTCTAACCTTGGTATGATCTCTGTAGTTTCGCTTTTGGTCGATTGGATTTCCGTTTTTAACTTTGAATCTTTCCTGTAGTCCCTCCTCATGTCATTGATCTCCCTGATGATGACGATGAGGCGCCGCTGAGGCGGAGGAGGAATAAAAAGGTGCCTACTAGCAAGACTGCTCAGGTTGTATCAGTGCCTGAGACGCTGGTTCACGAGGGTGGCAACATCACTCGGACTTCTGTGTTTTTTGCTGTGCCGCTAACGAGTATCCGACCTTCATCGTCGACTGTTGATCCGCCCTCCCTTTTCACCACACACCACGCCCCAGAGGACCAAGTAGGTGCTGCTAAGGAAGCTATACGCCAGGCGGGGATCATGATGGAGCAAGTAAAGGTGGTCCGGGAAGCCAGCCAGGCGGCCTATGATGCTAGCTCAGCTCTTCAGAGCAACTGGGTGTGTCGATTGAATTTTTGGATTGGTGGGGGCACGCTGAGTGCACCCACTGGGTGTAGTCCCCGAGACTATGGTGGATCACTGGCAATGATCGTAGTCTTTATACTTTGAATTTCTTTGCTAACTTCCTCAGTCGGTCTGGCCGGACCATGTCGAATGGAATCTTGAAACCGGTGGGGGCATGCTGAGTGCACCCACTGGGTGTAGTCCCCGAGACTATGGTCGACTGCTGGCAGTCGACTAAAGTCTGAAGAACTCTTTTTTTTGTTTTTTTTAAATCATGATGATACCGTAGCTAACTGCTGGCAGTTAGCTATGGTTTAGGATCATAACCTTTTTGCCTCTTACGGTCGACTGATCGAACCGAGTCGGTAAAACCAGTGGGGGCACGCTAAGTGCACCCACTGGGTGTAGTCCCCGAGACTACTGTTGAATATTTTGATTCGGCTGTAGTCTTAGAAATGCTACAATTTTTTCCTTGGTCGCTCGGAAGCAACCTATCTTTGATGTCTGTCGATTGACTCTTCGCAGAAATCCTGCGAGCTTGTGGCTCGCTATACTGAATTGGAAAACAAACAGATCCAGCTCAACCTTGACTTAAAGCTTGCTCAGGAGAACTTGCAGAAGGCAAGAGACGAAGCAAAAGGTATGGCTGGTGAGAACTTGACGACTATCCTTGTCTTTCTGCCCATTCCTAATTCTGATCTCATTGTCGTTTTGCAGACAAAATGCAGGAGGCTTTGAAGAAGAAGGATCATGATCTTGCCGAGGCGCAGAAAGCGGCTTTGGACAAAACAAAGCTCGCGGAAGAAAAACTGGCTTCTGTCAGTAAACTTGAAGAAGAGAATGACAATCTGAAAGCTGCTCTCGACGCGGCCAACAAGGAGGTTAGCCAACTGAAGAATGACAAGATAGCTCTGAGTGACAAGGTTGGCGAACTGGCGGGGAAGAGGAACGATCTGGAGGCTTATCTGGGAGGGCTCGCTAAGAAATTATTCCTCATGCTTGAAGGTAATCCCTCCTATCCGACTGACTTGTTATCACCGACTCATCATAGAACCATTAGCTTGAACTCGAGTTGCGTTTACAGAATTCTGTCAGAACTTCGAGGAGGAGATGAGTCGAGTGGAGACAAGCCTGGACCCCATTAACTCCCCTGTGAAGGTTGAAGCCGCTATGAACGTGCTCCGACTGGAGTCTCGTGTTGCTAGTGTGGTGGACTACCTCGCTCGACTGAAGGTTGCGGTGTCGCGAATCGATTCGACACTCTGGCCAGGCGAGACGCTTCAAAATGACCTCGAGTCTTTAATGACTTGACTGAATGACGTTCCAAGTCAAGTGCAGGAATGGAAGAAGTCTTCGCCAAAGGGGGCCGATGTTGCTCGTCCCTGGTCCGTGTTCACCGCAAGGAGGCACGAGAGGAAAAGTCAAGGCCCATCAAAGTTGCCAATACCAAGAAGTACGACTTCCAATCTTTCATGGAGACTTTCATTGCTGCTGCCACCCGGATTGCTGACAGAATCGACCTGGACCAGTTTGTCGCGCCTTCCAGTCCTCCACCTGAGGAGTAAAAAACTTCTATGATTCGACTTAAATTTGCCTCGGAATGCCGAGTGGTTTTGTAACCGATAAACTTTTACAGGCTTGACGCCTGAGCACTTCTGAATCCGTAGGATGTTATCCGAACTTGGCTTATCATTGAATATGCTTTCATTTTCCTTCGAGCGAACTTTGTTCTTCACTCGGAATATACTTCAGTGCTTGAGATGTAGCTCTGAGGTGAAAAATCCAGTCGACCTGCACTTCATCGTTCTTGCAGGTAGGGATGGAGCACAGATTGTAGTCGACCCGCGTCCTTGCGGATCGGGATGGAATGCTTGTTGTACTTGTGGCGCAGCTCTGAAGGAGAAGGCAACAGTCGACCTATACCTCGTCGTCCTTGCGGATCGAAATGGAGCGCACGTTGTACTTGTGGCGCAGCTCTGAAGGAGAAGGTAACAGTCGACCTGCACCTCGTCGTTCTTGCGGATCGAAATGGATTTCATACTTAGGCGAGTTCTGGACTGCAGCTAAGCCTCCGAGTGGGAGGTTTGCTCTCCACTCGGTAGGATTTTAAATACTTAGGCGAGTACTGGACTGCAGCTAAGCCTCCGAGTGGGAGGTTTTCTCTCCACTCGGTAGGATTTTAAATACTTAGGCGAGTACTGGACTACAGCTAAGCCTTCGAGTGCGAGGTTTGCTCTCCACTCGGTAGGATTTTAAATACTTAGGCGAGTACTGGACTGCAGCTAAGCCCCGAGTGGGAGGTTTGCTCTCCACTGTAGGATTTTAAATACTTAGGCGTAGCATCGGACTGCAGCTAAGCCTCCGAGTGGGAGGTTTGCTCTCCACTGTAGGATTTTAAATACTTAGGCGAGTACTGGACTGCAGCTAAGCCCCCGAGTGGGAGGTTTGCTCTCTATTCAGTAGGATTTTAAATACTTAGGCGAGTACTGGACTGCAGCTAAGCCCCCGAGTGGGAGGTTTCCTCTCCACTCGGTAGGATTTTTGTGTTGTAGCTCTGAAGGAGAAGGCAGCAGTCAACCTACACCTCGTCGTTCTTGCAAAGCGCACAATGCATTAAATACTTAGGCGAGTACTTGGATTGCAGCTAAGCCCCCGAGTGGGAGGCTGGCTCACCACTCGGTAGGATTTTAAATACTTAGGCGAGTACTTGGACTGCAGCTAAGCCCCCGAGTGGGAGGTTGGCTCACCACTCGGTAGGATTTTAAATACTTAGGAAAGTACTGGACTGCAGCTAAGCCTCCGAGTGGGAGGCTGGCTCACCACTCGGTAGGATTTTAAATACTTAGGCGAGTACTCGACTGCAGCTAAGCCTCCGAGTGGGAGGCTGGCTCACCACTCGGTAGGATTTTTCAATACTTAGGCGAGTACTTGGACTGCAGCTAAGCCTCCGAGTGGGATGCTGGCTCACCACTCGGTAGGATTTTCAAGTACTTAGGCGAAACGGATTCGCAGCTAAGCCCCCGAGTGGGAGGCTGGATCACCACTCGGCAGGGATTTTTTTTACAAACTTAGGCGAAACGGGTTCGCAGCTAAGCTACCCACCTGGGGGTTCTCATGTAAACAAAAAGTAATAACAATCACTGGGAAAATTATAACATTCTTGTCTTCGATAAACAAACTACAGAGGTACTTTTATTACATCTCATCCGAGTGAGTACTTAAGTATAAAAGGGGCGGAGCAGCTCCGCATTCCAAGCTCGAGGCTCATCAATCAGCGATCGACGCTTGTAAAGATGGTACGCCCATTGTGGAGAACTCGTGACGATGAAGGGACCTTCCCAAGTAGGAGCGAGCTTGTGTGGTTTCTGTTGATCCACTCGGAGGACCAAGTCTCCTTCTTGGAAGGTTCGACTCTTCACATTTCTAGCATGGAATCGACGCAAGTCCTGCTGATAGATAGTCGAGCGGATCAGGGCCATCTCTCTCTCCTCTTCTAGGAGGTCGACTGCATCTTGCCGGGCTTCTTCCGCTTCATCTTCAGAGTAGAGTTCGACTCGAGGTGCATTGTGAAGCAGGTCACTCTGCAGAACTGCTTTAGCTCCATAGACCAGAAAGAATGGAGTTCTTCCAGTCGACCGATTAGGAGTGGTCCTCAATCCCCAAAGAACTGATGGAAGTTGGTCGACCCACGCTCCTGCTGCATGCTTGAGATCACGCATCAGCCGGGGTTTCAGTCCTTTGAGAATTAGACCGTTTGCTCGTTCTGCTTGTCCATTCGACTGGGGGTGAGCAAATGAAGCATAGTCGACTCGCGTGCCTTGAGAGGCGCAAAAGGCTTTGAATTTGTCGGAATTGAAGTTTGACCCATTGTCAGTGATGATGCTATGCGGAGCTCCATATCTGAATATCAACTCTCTGATGAAACTGATAGCAGTGCATGCATCGAGATTCTTGATAGGCTTAGCTTCGATCCACTTAGTAAACTTGTCGACTGCCACTAGCAAGTTAGTGAAGCCGCTCCTGCCAGTTCTCAGTGGTCCAATCATATCCAATCCCCAAACAACGAAGGGCCAGACGAGTGGAATGGTCTTCAAGGCTGAGGCGGGTTTGTGTGACTTGTTGGAATAGAACTGACATCCTTCACACTTGTCGACTATTTCCTTTGCCATTTCATTTGCTTTTGGCCAGTAAAATCCCGCCGGTATGCTTTAGCCACAATGGTCCGAGAGGACGATGATGACCATAGGTCCCCGAGTGGATATCATCAAGAATTATCCGACCTTCTTCCGTGTTATGCATTTCGCCGACTCCAACAAGGCTTTCTCGTATAACTGTCCCTTGATCACAAGAAGGCCTTGGATCGGCGCATCGATTTGTAGAGCCTCTTCTTCGCTTCTCCGGAGCTCTTTCCTTAGGATATACGCGATCTATGGACTGTCCAATGGGAGTGATGACCACGACTTCCATGATCAAGTCGACCACAGCCGAACCTCAACTTCACCGGATCGCTGGCACTTTTGGATGTGGGGCTTCTTCGTGAAAGGATCCTCTTGAATCGACGGTGTGGATGTGTTCCAAAACACATTACTGGGAATGGCTTCCTCTTGGACCCTATTTTCGCCAAATCATCAAGCAGCTTGATTTTTAGTCGGGTATATGATGAAGCTCTAACCCTCAATTTCTTCTCTAGCTTCCTCACGCATTGAAATAACCAGTCATGGCTGGACTTCTAACGTCCCACTCCTTCATCACTTGATTAACCACTAGATCTGAGTCGCCATAGACCATGAGGCGATTTGGACGCTGAGTGAAATGGCCATACGCAACCCATACAAAAGTGCTTCAGATTCGCTTCATTGTTGGAAGAATCAAAGTGAATCTGGAGCACATATCCGAGCTTATCTCCTCGGGGAAACCAACACTACCCCAAAGACCGAACCATTCAGCATCTTGGAACCATCAAAGAACATGGTCCAAAGGTTCGAGTGAACTTGAATCGGTAGTTGCTGTTCAATCCACTCGGCGATGAAATCTGCTACTGCTTGGGACTTGATGGCTTTCTTTGCCTCAAACTTGATATCAAGGGGAAGGAGTTCAATCGCCCATTTCGCCACTCGACCAGTTGCATCTCTGTTGTGAATCGCTGACAATGGGGCGTCGCTGACGACTGTAATGGAATGATCAGAGAAGTAATGAGCAACCTTCTTCGTGGTCATATAAATCCCATAAACAAGCTTCTGATAATGAGGGTATCTTTGCTTTGATGGGGTCAATACTTGTAAAGATAATATATCGGGCGCTGAACTTTGAAGGCTTTTCCTTCTTCTTCCCGCTCGACCATAAGTACTGTACTGACGACTTGTCTTGTGGCTGCAATGTAAAGCAGCAAATGCTCTTTGCTGATTGGGGCAGCAAGCACCGGTTGGTGGAGAGCAGAGCTTTTAGCTCGCAAACGCTGCATCAGCTTCGAGTCCACTCGAACTTGTCCGACTTCTTCATCACCGGTAAAGAGGCAATGCCTTTTCACCGAGACGAGATGAATCGACTTAAAGCGCCAAACATCCAAGAAGCTTCGACATCGTGCACACGCATTGTATGCTTTCATTCGGAGTATAGTGCCAACTTTTTCTGGGTTGGCGTCGATTCCTCGTTCGGAAAAGAGAAAACCGAGTAACTTTCCGCCAGGAACTCCGAATGTGCACTTTGATGGATTAAGCTTGATATCCTACCTCCTGAGATTGGCAAATGTTTCAGCAAGGTCAGTCAACAGGTCGGAACCTTTCCGTGATTTGACCACAATATCATCCATGTATGCTTCCACATTCCGACTAATTTGAGTGAGCAAACACTTCAATCATCCTCGTGAACATGGCTCCGCATTCTTCAGCCGAATGGCATGGTGACATAATGTAGCACCAATGGAGTGATGAAAGTTGTTTTGATCTCGTCGGGTCCATACAGACGGATCTTATGGTAACCGGAATAGGTGTCTAAGAAAGACAACCGCTCACATCCCGCAGTCGAGTCGACTATTTGGTCAATGCGGGGGAGATGAAAATGATCTTTCGGGCAGACCCGATTGATATGTTTGAAGTCGATGCACATGCGAAGTGACTTGTCCTTCTTGGGGACCATGACCACATTGGCGAGCCACTCGGAGTGGTAAATCTCTCGGATAAACTCTGCTACTAAGAGCCGAGCCACCTCCTCGCCGATGGCCTTTCTCTTCTGGACAGCGGACCGTCGAATATGTTCTTTGACAGGTTTAACTATTGAGTCGACTTGTAGACGATGCTCAGCCAGTCCCCTGGGAACACCCGACATGTCAGCAGGCTTCCATGCGAAGATGTCCCAGTTCTCACGGAGGAACTGGATGAGCGCTTCTTCCTATTTTGAGTCGAGTGTTGTTGAGATGTGGGTCGGAGCAGCATTGGGGTCGGTCGGGTGAATGTGAATCGGTTTCGTCTCACCGGATGACTGAAATGCTGATTCCGTGGCGGGTTTCTTGGCTCGCAACAAATCACTCGGGTCTGCAATTTTCTGGTATTCTTGCAGCTCCACCACTGCCATCTGAGCATCAACGATCTTAGAGCCTTTCTGAAAACACTCTTCTACTTTCTTCCGATTGCCAGTGACAGTGATCACACCTTTGGGGCCCGACATCTTCAGTTTGAGGTATACATAACATGGTCGAGCCATGAAACGTGCATACGCCATCCTTCCCAGAATAGCGTGATAAGTGATCTGGAAATCCATGACCTCAAAGGTCAACTTTTCTTTACGAAAATTCTTGGAATCACCAAAAACCACATCGAGAGCAATTTGGCCGAGTGACTCAGCCTTCTTTCCAGGAATGACTCCATGGAAGCTCATGTTGCTGGTGCTGAGTCTGGACATCGGAATGCCCATCCCTTTCAATGTCTCTGGATACAGTATGTTTAGGCCACTGCCACCATCCATCAAAACTAGTCGAGTGCCTTCGACGACTGGGTCGACCACCAAAGCTTGCCTCCCAGAGGTGGCTATGTGTGTCGGGTGATCAAACTGGTCGAATGTGATGGCAGTCTGCGACCATTTCAGATAACTGGGTGTCGCCGGAGCGACCATATTCACTTCTTAGTTGATAACTTTCAATCGACTTTTTCTTTCAACGTCAGCAAAAATCATCAGGGTGGAATTGACCTGGGGGTATCCACCATCACTATATTTCTTGTCCTCAACTTTGTCCAACTCCTTCTCCTTATCCTTGGGCTGCTTCCCCTGGAACTGCTGAATCAAGAGCCGACACTATCGAGTGGTATGCTTTGGGTAAATGAGTTTACCCTCTTCATCTTTCTTCGTGTGAATGTGACATGGCAAGTCCAATACATCATTTCCATTTTGGTCTTTCACCTTTTGGGGTTCCAAGGTCCCTTGATTTCCCTTGAACTTTCCTCGAGTCACGACCAAGGCTTCTCCAGAGCAGCTGGCTCGGCTTTCCGCTTCGCTTCCGACCGAGTTCCTCCCCAGCCATTAGCGGCTGACTTGTACTTGCCACTCCGAGCCGATCCTCTTCTTCACCATCGGCGATTTGGTGGCAATCTCCATCATTCGACTCAGGGTCATGTCTCCGGTCCGACCGAATTCCAAACTTAACTCTCTGTTCTTAACGCCTTCCTTGAAGGCACAGACTGCCTGATGATCAGATACATTCTCTACTGTGTGATGCAATGTGATCCACCTCTAGATGTAATCCCTCAGAGTTTCATTCGACTTTTACACACACGACTGCAATGTCAACCCTGCAGGCCGCATGCAAGTTCTTTCAAATGTCCTGACAAACACTCGGGCAAGATCTTCCCAAGTGTAAATGCTGCTTGGTGCTCACTGATTCAACCATGCTCTGGCTGAGCCCTCCAACATAAGAGGCAGGTGTTTCATGGCCACTTCATCGTTGCCGCCACCAATCTGAACAGCCACTCGGTAGTCCTCAAGCCAAGTATCCGCTTGGACTCACCAAAGTGAACTTATCGACTCACCGCCAACCTGAAGTTGGGAGGAATCACCGCGGCCCTGATGGCTCTACTATAACACTCTGGTCCTGAGACGTGTATTTTGCTGCTAGTGGGCACATCTCTGTCATGGCCTTCTCGGTGAGCTCTGTTCCTGTCGACCAAACCTTGAATGGTAATGGATCTCGCATCAAAGCCTGGTTCCCCGGGGTCGACTAGAATCCTTCGCCCAACACTGTGATGGCGTCTGTCATCCTGCTGTCGAGGCGCATATGACCCACCCCTTGGGGGAGGATTGGGCACTCGACATCGATCATCACAATCGAATCGGTCCTCATACTGATCACGCCGGCCTCCATGTCCCTCACGCCTGGGGGGCGATCTTTGGCTATGAGCGGACTGGACTGTATTCGCAGCGACGGGTCTGCTGTGAATCCTATTCCGCGACGGTGATACAGCTGAATTTTGATCTCCTGCTGCCCGGAGTAAATCTCTGATCTGTAACAGGCCTCTACCAGCATCTGACTGGGAAGGCTGAATCGATTCTGCTATACGGGCTGCAGCTGCTAGATTCTGAATCGGAGTTCGATATACCTGAGTTGACGTCGACTGGACGACGGAACCCATTGCCACGCGCGCTCGTCGAGTACTCACTGAAGGTTCTCCAGTCCAGTGCGCTCAGCCAGGTTCACCAAGCGCGTGTCCTCCAAGGCACGAGCCTCGGGGGTTTCTCCAACGATAGGAGTGTGTAACGCATCCATGTTCCGGCGGCGAAGTTCTTCCCTCTGCAGCGAAGTGAGGGGCTCGGGTTGATACTCTTCGTGAACCTACGCCGGATCGCCTCCGCCAACGCGTCCGTCGGCGTGGGGGAAACCAGGAGGACTGCGTGGTCCATCGACCATCAGAACCTCCGCCGCTGGATCAATGCTGTCGCACTCGGATGTAGCCTCTGCGGAGCCAGTCGACAGATCGAACATGCAGTAGAGAGATTCGTCGGGCTCGATCACCGCGACTTGGGGAGTGGCCGACTGGCGGGCCACCGCGTGCCTCATCCACCGCTGAAGCCTCGACCGACCGGAGCGTTTGCGCCGGCAGGAGACTGGGAGGGAGGACGGCACATGAGCCGACCGATACTGGGTCGACGGTTGCCGCAGGAGGACGCCGCGAACGCATGCGCGAAAGTGCGTTGCCCCGCGGACGGGAAGCGCGTCGACGTCGAGTGGAGCCTCCTGCAGCCAAGCGGAGTCGTCGGCGATGAACGTGAGCGCCGAGACGGATCTCGCGGCCCTCAACCAAAACTCCACCCGAAACCATGATGAAGGAAATCGGAAAAATCCCAACTTCTCCAATAAATCGCTAAGACACCTGCCCCACGGTGGGCGCCAACTATCGTGGTTCTAAGTCTGACAGTAGAATAGGGGGTAGGAATGGAGAGGCAAGATCCTAGCTATGGAGTAGTCGTATACGCAAGATGTTTACGAGTTCAGCCCTTCTCGAGGAAGTAACAGCCCCACGCCTCTGAGCCCGGAGGCGGTCAATCTGATATGTGCGTATGAGTTACAGGGTGTGAACCTTTACACCGAGGAGGGGGTGGCTTATATAGAGTTCGCTGCACCTCCAACCACAGATATGAAGGGATTAAGGTACATTAAGATAGGGAGTTACTGGTAACGTCCCACATAAAGTGCTATGATGACCATAAAGCCACTTAATGACCGACCGCTTGTGTGCAGATCGATCAGAGATCTCCGGCGGTCGAAAGTGGTTGGCTTCATGGTCGAGTGCCTTCGGTCCGTCGAGTGGAATCCTTCCAGGTCGACTGAAAGGTCGTTTCTTCAAGAGATGTCCTTGGGGAGGGTATCTTGGACAGGTCCATGACCCTACCCTAGGTACATGGCTTCATGAGGTATATTTTTGCAAAATTGCCATAGTTTCTTTCCTATCCGTTAGATATAAATCCGACGGCCTATATTGCAGGATGGTACGCACACCATCATCACTAACTTGTTTTTCTCTCCGTCCGTCAGAATATTGTCATCAAATGGATAAAAGAGATGTATCTAAAACTAAAATACGCCTAGATACATTTCCTTTTATCCATTTTGATGACAAGTATTTCTGGACGGAGGGAGTATTTGTCTTTTTAGATATTTCAACAAGTGACTATGACCGGACCTTACCAACATACTCAAAAAAGTAGTCCATAATTTTGATGTTACCTCTTTTCTTGGCGGTGCAAAGGCCATCCGGATACCTCATAAATAAATGAAGGACAAATCTGACCCTTCCTGAAAAGACATACGGAGCAAAATGAGTGAATCTACAGTCTAAAATATGTCTACATACACATCCGTATGTGGTAGTCCATTTGAAATCTGAAAAATACAAATATTTAGGAACGAATGGAGTATATGTAAGAGTAGACATGGGGATATATCTGCAGCATGGTCTACAACAAAAATGTGCTGGGCTGGTTAGCGCCGGATACTCGCAACGCGATGACATGAGTTCAAATTCTGTCTTTTAACTTTATATTTTTTATTATATATTACTCTACTTATTTAATATATACTTCTTTCGCTACTGTACTGACAGTGGAACCCATAGAGTACTTAGAATAGGAGATTAAGGATGGACTTGTTTCTTTTTAACTTTCTGTACGAAGCTGTACCCACTGTGCAAGTCACGTGTACACTGTACATGCAATTAACTTTTGATAGAGGGACAACCATACAGGCAATTAACTCAATTGGATTGGATGTCACTCTATTATTTCCAGCATAAAGAGCATCTCCAACGGCAGCCGGCAAAATTTCCTCCCGCTTCATTAAGCGGAGGACGACATCAAACGCCAGCGGCATACATTTTTACAACCAGATGAAATTCGTGCAAACACGGACTGATTTCATATAAGCATGAAGGATTTCATATAAAAAAGCCGGATCTTCATATAAACATGATGGATTTCATTACATTTACGTAAACTAAGAGGTGCCAATCCGGCTCTCTTGTATAATTAATACTCCCTCCGTCCGGAAATACTTGTCCTAGAAATGGATGTATCTAGACTTATTTTAGTTCTAAATGGCCGCCCGCGGATCCCTTTGTCTTCCTAATGTCCGTCAGACACTTCCGGGGTCGGCGAAGGTCCTCGGAAGAGACGAAGCAACAAAGAAACCACCTGAATCCGCGGTCGTCGGCTCGGCGGTGGCCTTCATGGGACCCAAGTGGCGGTGGCCTCCCGTGTTATACTTCTCCTCAATGATGGCGGCGGACACGGAGAAGCTGGCCACCGACTCGTCGCTCTCCACGCACCCGGCTTCTGTCTCTTCCTGCATGGCGCTGCCGCAGGCACGGGAGGCGTGCCCACAGACACGGGAGGCGCGGCCACCGCAGACACTGGTGGCGCGGTACGACGCGGCAGCGACGGTGCCCGTACCGGCGTGCTCGCTACCGTGCCAGCGTGGAGCAACTCGCCACTCCTCATCGAGGTGAACTGGAGCGGCGAGTTGCTACACCACGCGCCTACTTGGGGCGGCAACTAGCTCCGTCGGGCCAAGTGAGGTTGGTGAAGCACCGAGCGGCCTCGCCCATATCCGGAGGGCTCGGCGGGCCACCCAGCCGGGTAATATGCCGGAGAACGGCTCATAGGAAGCCATTGGAAGAGTGGAGAAAATGGTGAAGGGGGAGATGCGGGAGCGGCGGAGGGGTGCGATTCTTGCCTGCTGTCTATCCGCCTCGTAAATAGAGGGCGGACGGTAGGAGCTTGGCCAAAGATCCGCCTCGCTTAAACTGAGGGCGGACGGAAGGAGCTCGGCAGGTGTCGCGTTTAATTCCGGCCCGCTCATGAACGGACATGTGGCCGGAGTAGGATTCTCGGTTTGCATGCGGGTTTAACAGAGGGGTTTAATGGAGGCGCCGGACGTGCTCGGACGGCGCAGTACTATTCGATTTGACAGCAGTAATGAGCCGTCAAATCATAAAGGCCCTCGCCTCTCGTGAAACCGACCGAGCTAGACTATGCAACTAGTAGGTACGTGCACAGCAGAACATCGTAGGAACAAAAAATGGGAAGATCTTGTTTTGGGTGATTTATCTTCTTTTCAATCAACATAGTATGAATAATATGATGTGGGGGGCACCCATTAAGCTTATGTGGCTTGGTTGCCTGGCTACGGAAGGTTAGAGAAAAATAAATAGATAATTTGTTTAGAGTGCACTCCACTAAATAGATATACTTTGGATATATTGCAACGGACCGGCACATCTATATCTATACCCCCTATATAGTGTGTGAAAAACTTTGAAAGTTGGTCGTTGGATGAAGCCAATCCGACAGTACAAAGATGGCAAATTCGAGCACTACTGGTCGTTGGATATCATCCACCAGATTCTGCCACATGTATAATCTAGAAGACTCCACGGTTGAACTTAATTCATGACTAACTTTGCCACAACTAAGCTTAGGAAAAGTTATTAGTCCAACTTCCATGGACAAGCTGTCATGTCTGCTGACACGAGTATATCAAAACTAGAGTGTTTATATTTCAAGCACGTGAACAAGTATTATTCTACTACTTTGGATCCATTGCAACGCACGGGCCAGCACATTGGTAGTAGTAGTGTCCATCTCTATCTCTAGAGGCCTTCCCTCATTCATCCTTTTCTCTCACAAGATAAACTACTCATACAAATGCATCTTGATGTTCCGTCGTACGCACGAGGATGTTTCCTTGGGGGTCTCTCCAGCGCGGCGTGGCCGTAGTTGCAAGTTGACGCCCCTTGAGATGCCGACGTTGAGGGGCACTCGGATTTCCTCCGATGAGCAGGTAAGATGAGTTTGATCACGTAGTAAATGCATTCTAAAGACTACTTCGTGTCCATTTCCTAATTCTCCCCTGCCCAGTGTTTCACAAAGTTAGGCTCAAAAGCAGTGGAGATTGGCTTGCATATGTACGGGAGGGTACCAACATCAATTTGCACAAAATTTACAAGCAGGACACTGCTCCGTGAGAACCTTCGTCCAACATTGGGATCAGCCATGCAACGAGGCACCGCATGAATTGGTACGATGGAACCACGGTGAGATTGAATAAGATAGCATGAACCTTGCACATGGCGGTCAAAGGCGGACCATGCTGACTGCTGCCGATTTGTTGCCGTATGAGTAGGAAGACGATGTGCTCCTTTCTAACCGCATCTTCGCGGTGACAAACCAGGGGACTTATTTTGTATGGGACACATCCTATGATATACTCCCTCTCTCCCAGTTTATTTGTTTTGAATCTTTTCGTTTTATAAGTTTCAAATTCAAATTTAGAGCTCCCCATCACATGTTGAGATTACAATGTCCATGAAATCGTGGCCCACATGTCATGCACACAAAGGCAGAGGGGCGGTGCGGCCGAGAGGGGTGAGGCGCACGTCGGGGGTGGTGCCGTGGGTTGGAGAGGCGTCGTGGGAATCGCGAGATGAAACATGATGGTCGTCGTAATTGAACTTCTATGGACACATGCACTGCATACCGATCACTGGAAGGAGTAGCAGAGAAAGCTATATATGCGGATAAATAGTTCCTTATAGTCAAGCGGACCCACGCTACTACTCTGTTTGAATAATTGTTTTTACAAGAGAGGAAATAGTTCATCCATCCATAATGCTCTCCTGCTGGTGCAGCCTTTTCTTCTTCTTCTTCTTCTTCTTCTTCTTCTTCTTCTTCTTCTTCTTCTTCTTCTTCTTCTTCTTCTTCTTCTTCTTCTTCTTCTTCTTCTTCTTCTTCTTCTTCTTCTTCTTCTTCTTCTTCTTCTTCTTCTTCTTCTTCTTCTTCTTCTTCTTCTTCTTCTTCTTCTTCTTCTTCTTCTTCTTCTTCTTCTTCTTCTTCTTCTTCTTCTTCTTCTTCTTCTTCTTCTTCTTCTTCTTCTTCTTCTTCTTCTTCTTCTTCACTGGGAGAAGGCTTCGCAACAAGATCTTTGGACCTTGCAGCTATCTCAAACTCACACGGCATCGAGGGCAGCATATTTTATCCGCTCAGACGTCAAGGGATAATTCTCCCATCCAGATGACCTTAATGCCACCATCTCGTCACCCTTCAAAGATTTGTACCGAGCACAAAATTTGCTACGTCGAATAGGGATGGTGTTTGTTTATCACAATCTTCTACAGGAATTTTGATTCTGGTTTGTAGGTCAGCGATGCTTTTCAAATCAAGGTTGTATGGCTCCAGCTTCTGTTTGTCCCCTTCGATGGCTGCCCCACAGAAGTATACGTCCTCCCGAGAAAAGAAATCATGAAGCTCACCTGGTATGGAGGGCGAGTGTATGATGTGGTACACCAAAATATCATCTTCGAGGCACAGCTGAAGGGCGGCGGCGCGCTGGATCTTCCCAGGGGCACGCTTCATGTACTCTGCGTCGAGACCGATGACCCTCGTCTCTACCTTTTTGAGGGAGTTGGATACATTGTTGATCCACTGCTGAACAACCCTTGGGTGGACGATGACGGTGGCAACTATGCGCATCGAGCCTTCGACGAGGACATGTTGGACGCTAAAAACCTGCATCTCGATCTCTTTCGCCATTTGGAACTGCTGGAACGGAGGGCTATGGTTTGGAGAATTAGGATTAGATGGCTAGTCTAACTGAAGTAGTAGATGATTATTTAAAGAGGTTAAAACAATGTGAACGTAGTGGGGTTTGGATGCAAATGAAGACGAAGGGGAGGTGAAGAAGCCGAGGAGAATCGGTTCTCGATGGAGAAGTAAATGGGAGAAGTGGCGTGCGTGCAGTTGATTAGACGGCTAGGTAGACTAAACGAAAAGGCTATGTGGGTAGATCGATGAGTCGCACTGTTCGTGTACGTGCCCATCCTTCCCGATAGGTGGGACCTATGCAAACAGATAAAAAATGTGTCGTAGTTTTTTTAGCGCAGTGAGTGGGAGACACAACATTCTCTCGTTAAGGAATACTCCTCTGCTTAGGTGAGTATAAGTCACCTTATGAAAATCAGGTTTTCCCAAAACCTTTAGGCGTGGAGCATTAACTTCCTGCCGATCCCTCCCAGCCTCGTAGCCAGCGTTCTCTTCCTCTCGCTGCCGCTGTTCTACCTTTCCATTTTTCCTCTTCTCAAGTGTGGAACGATCTGCATGTCATCCTTGATGCACTGTAACGACCACTGCATGCATCGCGGCAGGCGCTGATTGGGCATGCACGAGAATTTGGTTCTGCTCGCAATATGGATGATACCTGAACGATGAAGTGAACAGGCATGCTAGCACGGGAGACCTATTTCCACTATACAATACTGGAGTACTCATGTTCCTACTACTACTACTACAACTAGTAGTAGTAGTAGTAGTACAACTGTGGTACACTTGATGGTCAAAATACTATTCATCTGGTCCTCACATTGAAGTGACAACACCCTGCGCCTGACACTAGTTCAGGCGGCGTGTTCGGGTTACCAAAGTCAGCCTCACCCTATGCACTATGCAGTGTATCACCGCCGTTGTACAACACATTGGCGCCTCGCCTCGTCTCCCTCTCCGCTCCCATAGCACCACTCCATCTCCATCTCCTTCTCCGTCTCCGTCTCCGTCTCCATCTCACTGTACCCCCGTGTACCATCACCTCACTTGCCTCCCCCGGTACCACTGAGGGAGTCCTGGATTAGGGGGTGTCCGGATGGCCAGACTATGACCTTTGGCCAGACTCATGGACTATGAAGATACAAGATTGAAGACTTCGTCTCGTGTCCAGATGGGACTTTCCTTGGCGTGGAAGGCAAGCTTGGCGATACGGATATGTAGATCTCCTCCCATTGTAACCGACTCTATGTAACCCTAACCCTCTCCGGTGTCTATATAAACCGGAGGGTTTTAGTCCGTAGGACGAACAACAATCATACCATAGGCAGATTCTAGGGTTTAGCCTCTCTGATCTCGTGGTAGATCTATGTACTACCCATATCATCAATATTAATCAAGCAGGAGTAGAGTTTTACCTCCATCGAGAGGGCCCGAACCTGGGTAAAAACATCGTGTCCCTTGTCTCCTGTTACCATCCGCCTAGACGCACAGTTCGGGACCCCCTACCCGAGATCCGCCGGTTCGACACCGACATTGGTGCTTTCATTGAGAGTTCCTCTGTGTCGTCTTCTTTAGGCCCGATGGCTCCTCTGATCATCAACAACGATGCTGTCCAGGGTGGGATTTTTCTCCCCGGACAGACCTTCGTATTCGGCGGCTTTGCACTGTGGGCCAATTCACTTGGCCATCTGGAGCAGATCGAAAGCTACGCCCCTGGTCGTCAGGTCAGATTTGGAAGTTTGAACTACACGACCGACGTCCGCGGAGACTTGATCTTCGATGGGTTCGAGCCACAGCCAAGGGCGCCGTGCTGTCACGATGGGCATGATCTAGCTCGCCACGAACAAGGCCTCGAGGCCGCACAAAGTCCGCCTCGACCCTTAGTTCGAGTCGATCGCGCCCATCGAGGATGGGTGGCTGGACAACGCCTCGGGGGCTGCAATCTCTACGGCGATCGAGCCGAACACTATACCTGTCCTTTGCGAAGCTCGTGACTCCAAGGTGCCGGACTCCTCTCCGGACTCCGAACCTTCCGCGCCCCTGCCAATCGAATCCGATTGGGCGCCGATCATGGAGTTCACCGCCGCGGACATCTTTTAGCACTCGCCCTTTGGCGACATTCTGAATTCACTAAAGTCTCTCTCTTTATCAGGAGAGCCCTGGCCGGACTATGGCCAGCAAGGTTGGGATGCAGACGACAAAGAAATTCAAAGCCCACCCACCACCCACTTCGTAGCCACTGTCGATGATTTAACCGACATGCTCGACTCCGATGACATTGACGGTATGGACGCCGATGCGGAGATTTACCAAGAACCAGCACCTACAGGCATCGAAGGCCACCTCGTCAGATGACATATACATGGTGGACACCCCAAAAGAAGGGAACGACGATGGAACAACGGAGGATGACCTCCAAGAAACAGCCTAAGCGCCAGCACAAGAAGCGCCGCCTAAATCCCGCCACAACAAAATGGCGATTCCGAACGGAGATAATAACACCCGGGCAAAGGTCAAGACAATCCCCTCCAGCAGGATTCAGCGCAGGAGGATGGAGAAGCCAGCCCTCCTGAGAGAGCGGCAAACAGAGAGGTAGAGGACGATAATTACATGCCTTGCTCCGAAGACGAGGCAAGCCTCGACGACGACGAATTTGTCGTGCCTGAGGATCCCGTCGAACAAGAGCGTTTCAAACGCAGGCTTATGGCCACGACGAGCAGCCTCAAGAAAAAACAGCAATAGCTTAGAGCTGACAAGACTTGCTAGCCGACAGATGGACTGATGTCCTTGCGGCCGAAGAGTACTAACTCGAACGCTCCTCCAAGAGCTACCCAAAACGCAGGCTGCTACCCCGATTAGAGGAGGAAGCACCTAGACCTACATCACCAGCGCATGATGCGGCCGACCGCCACATCGTGTCCATGATGAGAGGCCTCTCGCCTCCACTCAAGCCGCACTCGACGCCGCCAAAGAATACCAAGGCACGGGAAATGCGCCGCACCTGCAAGATATATTGGAGGACAGGCAAGGCAAACAAGATCGATCTATGGATCGCGCGGCGCCCACGACACGTGATTTATAACCGCATGCCTCGATATGGTAAATCCGCGGGCGAACACGAGAGACAAAGCTCATTTGAGCTACGCCGTGACATAGCCCAATACAGAGGCGCCGCACACCCACTATGCTTCACAGATGAAGTAATGGATCATCAAATCCCCGAGGGTTTCAAACCCGTAAACATCGAATCATACGATGGCACAACAGATCCGAGGGTATGGATCGAGGATTACCTCCTTCATATCCACATGGCCCGCGGCGATGATCTACACGCCATCAAATACCTCCCACTCAAGCTTAAAGGACCAGCTCGACATTGGCTTAACAGCTTGCCAGCAGAATCAATTGGTTGTTGGGAGGACCTGGAAGCCGCATTCCTCGACAACTTCCAGGGCACCTATGTGCGACCACCAGACGCCGATGACCTAAGCCACATAATTCAGCAGCCAGAGGAATCGGCCAGACAATTCTAGATACGGTTCCTAACCAAGAAAAATCAAATAGTCGACTGTCCGGACGCAGAGGCCCTTGCAGCCTTCAAGCATAACATCCGTGACAAGTGGCTTTCCCGGCACCTAGGACAGGAAAAGCCGAAATCCATGGCACCTCTCACAACACTCATGACCCGCTTTTGCGCGGGAGAAGACAGCTGGCTAGCTCGTAGTAATAAGATGACCAAGAGCCCTGGTAATTCGGATACCGGGGACAACATTAGCAGGTCGCGTCGCAACAAGCAAAAGCGCCGCATTAACGGCGACAATGCTGAGGATACGACAGTTAATGCCGAATTCAGAGGCTCTAAACCCGGTCAGCGGAAAAAGCCATTCAAAAGAAATACTCCGGGCCTGTCCAATTTGGACCGAATACTCGATCGCTCGTGCCAGATACACGACACCCCCGAAAAACCAGCCAACCACACAAACAGGGATTGTTGGGTGTTCAAGCACGCAGGCAAGTTAAACGCCGAAAACAATGACAAGGGGCTGCATAGCGATGACGAGGAGGAGCCCCGGCCGCCGAACAATAGGGGATGTAGGGCTTCCCCACAAGTGCGGACGGTGAACATGATATACGCAACCCACATACCCAAAAGGGAGCGGAAGCGCACTCGTGGACGATATGCGTTGGAGCCACGCCCCAAAGTTCAACCCATGGTCCTCCCCGCCCGATCACTTCGATCAAGGGACCACCCCACTAGCATCCGCCATGGCGGATTCGCCGCATTGGTTCTAGACCCAATCATTGACGGAATTCACCTCACTAGAGTCCTTATGGACGGCGGCAGCAACCTGAACCTGCTCTATCAGGATACAGTGCGAAAAATGGGCATAGATCCCTCAAGGATTAAACCCACGAAGACGACCTTTAAAGGCGTCATACCAGGTGTAGAGGCCAACTGTACAGGCTCAATTACACTTGAGGTGGTCTTCGGATCCCCGGATAATTTCCGAAGCGAGGAGTGAATCTTCGACATAGTCCCATTCCGAAGTGGCTATCACGATCGCCGGGCGAACCGCATTTGCAAAGTTCAATGCGGTGCCGCACTACGCATACCTCAAGCTCAAGATGCCAGGCCCTCGAGGAGTCATTACGGTCAATGGAAACACCGAACGCTCTCTCCAAATGGAGGAGCATACGGCGGCCTTCACGGCGGAAGTACAAAGCAGCCTCTCAAGGCAATTCTCTAGTCCGGCCATTAAACGTCCGGACACCATCAAGCGCGCCCGGAGTAACCTATAACAAGACCGCGTGGCATGTTCCGAGCATGCGTAGCAGTGCGGCCCCAACCCCAGCCCTCGCGAAACTGCGAAAGCAGTACTACGCATACATAACTATGCTCTGGAAATACCATGGGCATAGGGGGAGGGGCACGACCACGGCATGCCCAAAATGCGGCTCAACCGCACTAGGGGCTCCCGATTTTGTCATTCTTTTTCTCACTTTCAGGACTCCACTCTATGGAAGGCCTATCCGGCAGTACAAGCGCTGAACACACGATGCAACAGCCAGGGAGGCAGAAAGCTACGTCGAGTGTCCGGGTGGTCTCTATAACGAGCAGTATACTTGTTTCACATATCATCCCGCAGCTCGCCCCTGGAGGGGGACATGTTAAATAGTCCCATCTCTTGCTTATCACACTATTTGCATCGTTCTGCTTTTACCGCAGACTTTTCGAATAAACAATACATAGCTTTTGTCTATTATTGCATTCCTTTTTTTATAAAAATATGTTCAGTTATGACATTATGCAACCGTACACTTTGGTACGGCCAATACACCAGGGGTTTACGTACCCAGAATATGGTGTGAGAAGTCCGAACACTCTCATAAGTGTGGCACCCCGAACTTATAGCATTATATGCATCGGCTCCGAATCATGTCTTGGGTCAATAGTTGGGTTTGCCTGCTCCATGTTTTGGTACCTTACGCTCGTTATATCGGCTAAGGTAGCACCGGTAGAACCACTGCGATTGTGCCCGGTTCAGCTGGGCTAAGCACCTCAAGGGAGAAAGCTAAACTGACCGTCATGATAGGGCGAGAGCTGGTCGCTGTTCGAGAGGTTTTCGAGTCCCTAAAGACTTATGCCGCTTAGAGCGAGGAGCCAGATTTTTCCGGCCTAGGCGTGATAGCGCCTCAACTCGGTCTTCCGAATACTAGGGGCTTCACTAAATTTAAAATTATAGAATTCTATGGCTAAGTGAGAGTGTTCAAGCATTATAGTCTGATTGCCTTGTTCGTTGTGTTGAGCGCCTCAAGGACCCAATAATGGGAAAAAGAGCGCCAAGTTTATCCCAACACCCTAGCACTGTGGCATGGGGCGGTTTACGACTCGCCATCTCTCAAATTTAATAAACAACCGCATGTAGGTAATATTTTAAATTCAAAAGCGTTGTTTAGCGATATGAACAAGTTTTCAGCGACAGGATCACAAATGCGAAGTTTACTAAAAAATTACATCTTTGGAGCACTCATCCTCTATACGGTGGGCACCTTTCAGGACACCCTCATAATACATCTCGGGCTTGCGATGCTCCTTGCCCGGCGGTGGTCCGTCCGTCTCAAGCTTCTCAGCGTCCATCTTGCCCAAAGCACTTTAGCACGGGCGAGGGCCCTACAGCACCTTCGATGCATACGGAGCGCTTGATGACTTCAAGCCTTGGACAGCATCCACCACCGCCTTACCAGCCCAAGTAGCTCCTGTGCATGGCGCCCCTGTGACACAGCCGGACTAAGAGACCCTTCATGGCCTGTTCGACCACCTTATGGAGCTCGACCAGCTGCTTCAGCTGGTCGCCAAGGGCACTGGTGTCCGCCTCAAGATATCGAGACCAAAACACCTTCTCCGCCGAGCTCCCTCTTCGCTCGGTAGAATGCGGCAGCGTCGGACACACTCCGGGAAGATGTGAATGCTCCCGAGAGCTCCGACTCAGGTAAGTAACAAGTAATTCACTTTCACGTGCTTGCTTTGCATAAAGAATGCCTTACCCGCCGCTATCTTTTTCATCGCCTCAATTTTCTGGAGGGCTTTTTGGGCTTCGGCCTTGGCAGATTTGGCGCTCTCAAACGCCGAGGCGAGCTCGGACTCTCGAGTCTTTGAGTCAAGCTCCAAACTCTCATGTTTTTTCACGAGAGACTGGAGCTCTTGCTGCACCTCCGCCACCCGCGCCTCCTGCTTTTCCCGCTGGGTACGCTCCATGGCCGCATTTTCTTCGGCCTTGGACAACGCTTCCTTCAGGGTTGCCACCTCGTTCGTGGCCCCTGCATACCCACGTTGGTCCTGTCATTTTTTGCAACCACATCTTTTTATATACTTACATAAGGTATTCCTTACCATCCTCGTCCTCGAGCTGCTTTTTGGCAAGGCCGAGCTCATTCTCGGACCGCTCGAGGCTCTGCTTCAATGCATCGACCTCCGCAGTTAGTGCGGCAGAGGTCAGCAGCGCAGCCTGCATTCCCATATTGACATACTTATGTTAGACTCCTGCGTATATCTTTTTGATCCTCAAGACGGCTTTTCTTTTCAACACCAAACTGAGCATCGTGGGCTACCGTCTATGCGGTAATATTTTTATATATCTTAAATACATACCTCAAAGCCTGTTAGAAGGTCTGCACAAGCTTCGTCAGCCCGCTCTTGGCGGATCGAACCTTCGGATCACCACACTCATAATAGTGTGGTGCTCCTCGTCGATGGAGGCGCCGTTAAGCACCTCCAGCAAATTATCCAGTGCCTCCGGTTGGACGGAGGTCACCGGCGTCGTAGGCTTGCCCTTCTTACGTGGGGCCGCCTGCCGGACTCCGGAACCACTGACGGTTCCGGTGCGGAGTCCGGCCCAGGGCCGGACTTAAAGCCCTTTGGGGTTTTATCCCCTTTGCGCCTGTAGTCCGGGAGGTTGCCTTGCGGCGCCTCCAGGACCACCTCCTCCTGGCCTGGCCCCTTTTGGGACGCTACCTCGGCATCATCCGCGGCGCGAGGAGAGGAGGCGGCCGGAAGTGAAGTGTTGTTCACATCCGACGAACCCAGGGAACCGCTCGACGAAGTGTCGAGCCCGGCCTTCGGCGGACTGCATGATTATATTTGGCGTCAGAAGGTACTGTGCAATGAAGAAGCGCCATGAGTTACTCTGGTATCCGGATAATTACGACTTCGCCAGGGGCCTGGCCCTAGGTGGCCACTCTTCCTCGCCGTCGTCGGCGTTGGTGGAGAGTCCGAGGAGGGTCCTTCCTTCTTGACCCTCCGCACTTCAGCCAGTGGCCTTCCTTTTCTCTCCTTCGCCGGGAGAGACCTCTTCCTCCTCCTCGCCTTCACGGGTGGAGTCCGCCGAGTCATCGGACGATGAGTCCGACACCACTGGCGCCGGAACTCCTTCAAGTTCCGTGGCCTTCTTCTCCGCACCACGTAGGTGCCGGAACCAGCAGCCCCGCCAAGCGGCGCCTCACTGGATCTTTGGGCAAAGGAGCCGACAATCGATCCGTCCGGTCTTCTTCTGCCATTCCTGTCAAAGGAACGGGAGCTTAGATCCCGCATAGAGTTAAACTATGAAAAACAAGTATCCCGTAAAGGGTAAAATAAGCTTACTATGCTGGCTTGGCGCATGAATCTGCCGTCCCTAGGTGATGGGAGGAAACCTCGCGCCTTTGAATAGCACCTTCCTGCATCCTCGTGCGCCAGTCAAGAGCCTGGTCGAGTTTGTGCTGGGCCGGGTTGAACTCCCATAAGTTAAAAGCCCGTCGTTGACACGGGAGGATACGGCGGATGAGCATGACCTGGACTACGTTGACGAGTTTAACCTCTTTGTCCACTAGGTCTTGGACGCAGGATTGGAGTCCGGACCGCTCTTCCGAATTACCCCACGACAGGCCCTTCTCTTTCAAGGAGGTGAGCCGTGTGGGGATGCCAGATCGGAATTCAGGGGCCGCTGCCCATTCAGGGTCACGCGGCTCGGTGATGTAGAACCACCCCGATTGCCACCCCTTTATGGTCTCCACGAAGGAGCCCTCGAGCCATGTAACGTTGGGCATCTTGTCCACCATGGCGCCTCCGCAATCCGCTTGCTGGCCGCCCACTATCTTCGGCTTGACATTGAAGGTCTTCAGCCATAAGCTGAAGTGGGGCTTGATGCGGAGGAAAGCCTCGCACACGACGATAAATGCCGAGATGTTGAGGACGAAGTTCGGGGCCAGATCGTGGAAATCCAGGCCGTAGTAGAACATGAGCCCCCGGACAAACGAGTGAAGTGGGAAACCTAGTCCGTGGAGGAAATGGGTGAGGAACACCACCCTCTCATGGGGGCTGGGGGTGGGGATGAGCTGCCCCTTGTCTGGGAGCCGGTGCCCGATGTCGTTAGACAAGTATCCAGCCTCCCTCAGCTTCTTGATGTGTCCCTCTGTGACGGAAGATACCATCCACTTGCTTCCCGCTCCGGACATGGCTGGAGAAGGTTGAGGCGGGATGTGCGGACTTGGGCGCTGGAGCTCGAGTGCGCGAAAATGGATAAGCAAAGGAGGAAGATGGCATAGATGGAAAAGGTGGATCCTTATCCCCTTATATGGGCGGACGAAACTGTGTGCCCCCACCAGCCTGGTAAAACTCGCTTATCTCCCAAGCGCCGTAAATTAATGGCACGCTTGGGTTACCCACCCGTATTGATGAGAATCCTGAATAAGGGGACACGATCTCTGCTTCAACAAGACGTGCCAAACAAACCGCCTCGCTAAGTGCGCTGAGGTGGGACAAGAAAACGATTTGAATAAAGGCTTGGTCGTAGTGTGATGTCACGCATGAATACGCCAGCAGTTGAATTTGTGTAAATATTATTCTCTCTACGGTGGTATGTGGAAATTATTTTGCAGAGCCAGACACTATCCTTGTGTTCAAAATCTTCTATGAAGTATTCAGAGGAGGAACCCGCCTTGCAATGCCGAAGACAATCTGCGCGCCGGACTCGTCGTCATTGAAGCCTGGTACAGGGGCTACTGAGGTAGTCCTGGATTAGGGGGTGTCCGGATGGCCGGACTATGACCTTGGGCCGGACTCCTGGACTATGAAGATACAAAATTGAAGACTTTGTCCCGTGTCCGGATGGGACTTCCCTTGGCGTGGAAGGCAAGCTTGGCGATACGGATATGTAGATCTCCTCCCATTGTAACCGACTCTATGTAACCCTAACCATCTCTGGAGTGTATATAAACCGGAGGGTTTTAGTCCGTAGGACGAACAACAATCATACCATAGGCTAGCTTCTAGGGTTTAGCCTCTCTGATATCGTGGTAGATCTACTCTTGTACTACCCATATCATCAATATTAATCAAGCAGGAGTAGGGTTTTACCTCCATCGAGAGGGCCCGAACCTGGATAAAAACATCATGTCCCTTGTCTCCTGTTACCATCCGCCTAGACGCACAGTTCGGGACCCCCTACCCGAGATCCGCCGGTTTTGACACCAACAACCACTATTCCCTTGCTAGCCGCTCCAGCACCGACATCCTTCTCCCCCGTAAATCAAGCCCCCTTCCAAACTCCATCATGGCCGAACGCGAACCGCACAACATCCATATGAGCCGCGATTGGAGCAATCTCCTCAGTGAGATCCTCGACCTCTGTTGTTCGTGTATGGATATGTTGAGCGCCCTGCGGCTGGCTGCATGCTCGAGGGACATGCACACGGCCATCGTCGAAGCGAGGCCTAAGCTTTTCAAGACACCCTGCTTGATGCTATCTGGTCTTGCGATATTGGCTCACCATGATACGGAGGCGTGCATGATGCCCCTCGACTTCAATCTGATCTCCATTAGCCAAAACTTCTTTGCAGGTATGTAGTGGGTCGCCGTACATCATTTCCCTCGACATCGATCCGATCTCCAGCGCCCGAAACTTCTTGGCAGGTATGTACTGGGTCGGCATGAACTCCCACTGGATGGCTGCCTTCTGAGAAGACGGTAAAAAGTTGGTGCTCGTGAACTTCCAGACCTCCCATGAGATTATCCTTCCTCCATTGGATTATATAGAGTATTACCATCGTGGTCCAAGTCATCTAGATTACTACCTCAGTTGGACGGACCTTGTTTTGGAGAAGATTGTAATCTGCCAAGTGCCCACACGACATGCGAATTACGCAGACTTCAAGCTAATTGCCTTGTTCGACCGCAGACTCGCCTATCTTTAGCTGGAGACAACTCGGCTCGCAGTGGATCATCGTCAAAGCCGATACACACTTCTATGATGCTATTGAACACAATGGCATCATCTACACGATCAACAAAGCAGATGGCACCACGTATTGCTGGGACGGCGCGTGTAAGTTGTTTTCGTCTCATGTTAATGATTACGCCATGACACTGTTTGAACTTTTTGTGATGATTGGCATATCCCTGTTTGAGCAGAATTTGAGTAGAACTATGGCAATGTATTAGAGACGCCATAAATCAGCTATATTTGGAATGAATTAATTCATATGATTGTGACCATGTCATTACAGCCAATTTGTACCCTGAATAATCAAACGGTTAGGAATATATGGATATTATCCTTATTTTACAGTAATCTATATACTACTACTGAATACGAGTGTGTATCAATGGCCATGTTAGTTTCCTCATTTTCATGATGTAGAAACATGCACCACACTGTTGGTTTCATCTAGCCATACATTAGGGAAGTAAATGTGCATATAGAGAACTCTATATTTGGAAGTAGTGAAATCCTTCAATGCTTACCATGTGTACATACCTATATTCGCCCTTCAGCAATCAATGGCTAGAATAATATCCTCACAAAAATTTTGCCCACAGAACACGAGTATATAACAATGCATGGTCTGTTAGTTACCTTGAAGAATTTGTTTGTGAGGACAGAACATGATTACTCCCTCCGTTCCCAAATATTTGTCTTTCTAGAGATTTTAACAAGTGACTACATACGGAGCGAAATGAGTGAATCTACACTCTAAAATATGTCTACATACATCCGTATGTTGTGTCTATTTGAAATGCCTAGAAATACAAATATTTGGGAACGGAGGGAGTACATAACATGCATGACATGGTAGTTTCCTGTGAAGAATCGATTGCGAAATAACATGGGTATAACCATGCATGGCACTTCTATATTTTCGAGCCCAGTATACATTTCCCTGTATTTTCCTCCCAGTTCCAACAGGGACATATCAATGTTGTTTCTTGCATTATCCTACTCATACTCTGAACAATGTTGTTCTTACATTAACAATGCATGTCCTTTTTGATATGATGCAGTGTCCCTACAGTTACTACCCTTTGTAATCACACCACCTTTGCCAAAAATAGGGAAGCACAACTGGTTCCTCGCTCGATCAGACGACGGCAAAAGACCGATGATCATTCTAACACATGAGCCAGAAAAGTTATATTGCAAAAACCCCACTGTATACAAGCACCGTGTAATATGTGAGTATCCAGACAGTGGCTGTTACGTCTATGAGCAAGATACCAGCTTGTTGGGGCCTTTAGGATTTTTTAGTTGGAGGCGGGTAAATAGCCTTGGTTCACACTCTCTATTTCTCGGACTCAATTATCTGATTAACCAGGAGATCACCGTTGGCAAGGACCTTGATGGCAGAGAGGCTCTGTTTGCTATGGAAAACTGTGTCTACATGGCGAGCCCTAGGAGTTTGGGAGCAAACTCCCCTGATTGTCAATGATACAGCCTGCAGCCAAAAGAAGGTGAGAATGACAAAGGCATCCGGATTAACTTTGATCCTTGGATGTCTCAATTATGACAGGCAGTGGATGTGGTTCAAGCCTTCAGTTGATAGGTAATTGGGCTGTTGCATCGAAGGGTGGAGTACTGGTGTCTCCGGATCACTGGTCGCTGAAGCGGGGCTGCAAATTATGATGGTGTTGGATCATCTCTTCGAATGACTTTGTTGTCTTTGCTGCTGGTTACGGATGGGTAGTTCTTTCTTTTGTTATGCATATTCCTTGTCATTTGGTCATCCTCGTATGTCACTCTTACTATGTAATAGTTGCTTCAGTTTAGAATGTCATTCTCCTCTGGATCACGAGAGTCTGAGCGCTGCAGATGGGTGCGTTTTGGTGGTGTAGCAAGACTTCTTATGAACTATCATGTCTTGCTGTTTCACAAGAGTAGTCACTAGTCGGTGTTTGAATGTTGTATATATCGTTGTTTCAACAGTTTATTGTCTCGAACTCACTGGTGGGCTAAATGAGGGCATCACCATTCTCCGCCTCTTGAGTATATCTCCTTTTTCAAGTTATATAATTTGAGCTCGGTGTCTTTTCGATGATGTACACTTGTTTGGGCCAAGAGGTGTCATTGAATATGGGCCGAGTAGTAACGCAATGCCAACCAGGTCAATTATGACTCTCGTGCCGGCTCTCAAAAGATCCTGAAAAGGCCGGGCTGTCCAAAAAGAAAGAATAAGGACTCTTAGGCCGACATGTGGGCGCCACGGTGTTTACGCAGCTATGCGCCCAGAGCATATTGGCGCGTGCTCGAAATTCATGCTACCTTTTCATCCCCGTCTCCGCCCCTCCCCACCTCTCGAATCTCGATTCCTACTCCAGTTCCCCCAAATCCCCCTCCTGTACTCCCTGTACTCAAGCGCACTATCATGTTGCCGGTCAACGCGGATCTCCGAGCCGTAGAACTTGAGGTCCGTCCTGTGTTCGGTTGCTGCATGCTGTCGCTCAACAGTGGCATGGCGGCGCTTGATGACCAGTTTGCCAGCAAAGTGCTGATGGTAACCATCAACGGCGACTGGCCTCCCGTCTCGCCGGACGACCTTGTCAAAGCTCTTGGGATTGCGCACGGCATCCAAATATGTGACTTGCTCGTGGAAGTCTGTCCGCCACCGGTTGATTTCTTCGTCAGGTTCCGGACAACTTTCGACTGCAGTCGTGTGTTCGAATCTTCCCGGCGTTTGTGAGCTTTGATCGGTGGCACCCAGGATGGGGCTCGGTGCCCTCTGAGCTTGAGTTTTTAACAAAGCTTACCTTCCACGGCATGCCTCGACGTGCTTGGAACAGTGAGTCCATGAACGAGCTTATCAACGACCTTGGAGGTGAGCTCGTAAGTATGTTTGTTCCTCCAGATGGTTATGCCATGGATGAAGAAGCCGTCCACCATACCGAAGGTGATTGGTGTTGAGATACCGGTCCAGGAACCGGGGTTGTACTATTCGTCGCCACCAAGGCCGCCATGGACCACGTTAGGGATGTACCAGACGAGTGTTCGTGCATGTCGAAGAAGTGGTAAATCCATCAATCAAGTCCTGCCGCCGCCGCTGGTGCTGTGGTCCGCCGATGACGCCCATTACAGAGTCAACGCCGACTTTCCTGTGTTGCTCGAACGATGGATGGCACAGGCCTACTCCATCGCTACGCGGAGGCCATCGCTTCTTTGGGAGAAGAGGCAGGGTTGGCTGCCTGGATGTGCTATTTGAGGTAACAACTGAATCTTGTCAGATACTAGTTAAATCCGAGCTATGGGTGTGAAGCACTGATATGCCAGTACATTTGATTGTGACCTGTTCTAATTTTGTACCTGAACTTTTTTTAGAAAGGTATGTACGTCAACTTAATGTGCTAGCAGAACTTATTGTGTTGTCTGTCTGTTTTCTTTGCACAACATTCAAGATATTTCCCCGTCATTGATAAAGACGATGAACCGCTACGTAAGACTTCGTTGGTTTCAACATAGCCCTTCCCGTAGCGATCCACTGCTTCCATCCTGATTGTGCCGCCTGCGTGAAATTTTTGTATCCAAGTTTAGTGTGCTATGATGTTCTATATGATTGTGTCAACTATATAAGTTCTTACTGAGCATCAGCAATGCATATGGCTGAAAGATGTATTTACGAGCATCGACCGATGGGTCTCTCTCTCTCTATCTCTCTCTCTCACACACACACACACACGCACACACATACACACGCACATGCACAAGTGGGACCCGTTGAATTATTTATTTGCTCGTGACAGCTTTTAATTAGGTTCCACTATAATCTAACTTTTTTTTAAGTTATTAATTGAGCTCAGTGACTTCAAAAAGTTGTACAGAAGCCTTGTTTGGGCCTTGTCGGCGTCGCTGAATGTGGGCTGAGTAACCATGTTAGGTTGTACTATACTACACAGGCCTTTTTTTTCAACATCAGCAATGCAACTGGGCCGACAGTTGTACAATATCCATGTCAACTTGTTATTCTCCGCCCCGCTGGGCTGCAAACTTTCCTAGGAGGTATGCATTAGGCTTAACAAGAAAATGGACTTGAAGAAATAATAAATGGGATGTAATTATAATAACTAGACAGTTACTATGCATGAAACACGTAATTAGTTTGAAAAATATATTATTTTTGAAATTATTTTTAACCTGACTAGAAATTTCGGATAAAAATATTTCGGATCCCATCAAAATGTGGGAACTTTTGAATTCTGTTTTGAGCGGTTGTTTGAAATTATTAATTGTTGTCCTAGGTAGAAGTTGGGCTGTACTTTTAACAAACTGTAAATGGGCTGTAGTAAATTCCATTAGAATTAAAAGATGGGCTGTACATTCTTACAAATCACAAATGGGCTATATGTTCTCTGCCAAATCCGAGCTGTGGGCCAACTAAGTTGACGCGTACCAAGGGATTTGTCAACTTAGTCAATATAAACGATTCTAGCTGCAGTGATTGTACGATGTCCATCCAACGGCCGTAGTGCTTCTTCAACCTCTGGTCTTCTTGCTCCAGCCACCCAAAGCAGCGCCGGTCGTGTCGCGTGCTCCTGCCTCCCGTGGCCGGCTGTGATGTCGCTGAGGCCTCACCACCCCGTACTACTCCCACCGCTGGCCAGGCCATCCCTCTACTCACCCACACCCCCTGTTATTCTGCGGTGACGGCAGCCTCACACCGCAGCCGAACCAGTGAACCCTCGTACTCCTCTCCGCGCGGGCTTCCACTGCTGCGTCTTCCCCGGCTCCGCGTCGTCCCTTTCCAAGGCCTCGTCGTCGTCCAGACCACTGCCCTGGTGATCTCGGCACGGCTTGGTCAACATGGTCAATGACCGACTTCCATCGGAAGAGTACTGTACGTGGAGAGGCTGACAACTGGGTCCAGGCGGCCGCAAGGAAGTGCCTCCTTATTACGCGCAAAATAATTATTCCTCTACCTGACAGCAGGGACCCACCAGACGGGCCAACTTATTTCGCGAAAAAAACTTTTCCCCCCTGATTGCTGGACCCACCGGACGGGCCAGCGTATTTCGCCAAAAAACGTTTCCCCCGCTGTCAGCTCGGACCCACCGGAAGTTCCTCCTTATTACACACAAAAAATGAATAATCCCCCTGCTAGCTGGGACCCACCATGGTGGGAGGCTGACTTGTGGGCCTACTAAGTTGATTGGGACGGGGGCCTTTGTCAACTTTAGTCAATATGAACGATTCTAGCTCGAGTGACCGTACGATGTCCATCCAACGGCCGTAGTGCTTCTTCAACCTCTAGTCTTCTTGCTCCAGCCGCCCAAAGCAGCGCCGGTCGTGCCGCATGCTCCTACCTCCCGTGGTCGGCTGTGCTGCCGCGGAGGCCTCACTGCCCCCTACTATTCCCACCGCTGGCCAGGCCCTGCAGCGACGGCATCCTCACGCCGCAGCCGAACTAGTGAACCCTCGTACTCCTCTCCGCGCGGGCTTCCACAGCCGCGTCTTCCCCGGCTCCCCGTCGTCCCCTTCCTAGGCCTCGCCGTCGTCCACCTCCCTGGTACTCTCGTAGCGGCATGATCAACGTGGTCAAGGAACGACTTCCATCGGACGTGGATTGTACGTGGAGAGGCTGACAGCTGGTTCCACGGCCGCAGCAAGGAAGTGCCTCCTTATTACGCGGAAAGTAATGATTCCTCCACCTAACAGCTGGGACCCACCGGACGGGCCACTGTATTTCACGAAAAAAATGTTTCCCCTGGCTGCTGGGATCCACCTGCTACACCTTTGCACGCAAGGAAGTGCGTCCGGGCAAAAAAAAATGATTCGCCCCCTAACTGCTGGGACCCACCGGCTACATCTTCGCACGCAAGGAAGTGCGTCCGGGCAAAAAAAAACGATTCGCCCTCCTGACTGCTGGGACCCACCAGCTACATCTTCGCAGGCAAGGAAGTGCCTGACATTCGGGACCCACCTGGTCGAAGCGTACGTAGCGTTGCCAGTCTGGTGGCGAACTTGTACGTACATACTGGTCGATGTAGAGGCGCACATGTGTCGTAGTAGAGGCGCGCGCGTGTCGTAGTAGAGGTGCGCACGTAGCATGTACACGTACGTACAGCGGCCAGGGTGCAAGAAAGAAAATACGACCACGTATGTGTACATACGGGCGGGGTATCGAACGCCTACTCGCGCATACGTACGGCGAGGGCTCGTCGACATGGCTGGGTCAGAACGGAGAAACAGCGTCGTCGTCGTGTTCATGGGGACGCAACGATATGCGTCGTGTTCATGGGGAGGCAATGGAATGCGTCGTGTTCATCGGGAGGCAACGGAACGCGTGGGAGCCAACCGGCTGGGTCGAAACGGAATGCGTGGTCGTGTTCATCGGGAGGGCTTGGACGGAACAGGCGATGGAAACGAGGCCTGGCGTACTGCACAACGGAGGAAACGGACCTCCTACGTTCGGAACGGCGTCCTGTTGATCGGGAGGCATCTGGCGTACCGCAAAACGGAGGAAACAGACCTCCTACGGTCGAAACGGGGGTCATGTTGATCGGGAGGGGTGTGGCGTACCGCAAAACGGACGAAACGGACCTCCTACGGTCGAAATGGGGGTCCTGTTGATCGGGAGGGGTGTGGGTACCGCAAAACGGACGAAACAGACCTCCTACGGTCAAAATGGGGGTCCTGTTCATCGGGAGGGGTGTGGCGTACCGCAAAATAGGACTCCACGGGATACTGTTCATCTCCACCATCGACCTCCTCCAGCCTCCATGGGTTCCTGTTCATCCAGCCTCCACCGCGCGCTACTCCACCGGCTACTGTTCAACCACCCCTCCACGGGCACTCCTCCACCGTCTACTGTTCATCCAGCCCTCCACACCACAGGGTCCTGTTCAACCACCCCTCCACGGGCACCCCTCCATCGTCTACTGTTCATCCAGCCCTCCACCACACCACGGGGTCCTGTTCAACCACCCCTCCACGGAAACCCCTCCACCGTCTACTGTTCATCCAGCTCTCCACACCACGGGTCCTATTCATCCAGAGGCAACGCCACCGCCACTGCTCATCCACCCCCCCCAAGCGCTCATTGTTCATCCAATCGATCGGCTTCATTAGCAGCGATGGCGGCGAATCGCTCATCGGGTTCGATTAACAGCCATCGACCAATCGCTTGGGTTCGATAGAACGCGTAGCCTGTAGTGCAATCGCCGGGTTCGCTAGAGCCCAACGCCTCGCTTCGAGTTCGATTAGAGCCAACGCCTACACACGCTGCAGCAGCGTGCGTGTCGCGAAAATCTTGTCGCTTCGCCCCCCGACCTCCCACCGTAATCGGGAACTCCCCAAAATTTTCCTTGCCCTCGCTTCAACCATGGTTTTTTCCGTCATGGACGGCCCAAAGAATGTCATGTAGCTGCGTGTCCGGCCCGCCTAGGACGAAAAGACCATTTTCTGTCATGATTTTTTGTCATAGAAGTAGGAGCCCACCACATCTATGATGATACCGGGTTTTGTCACAATTATCGTCATAGAAGTGTCATACGTATGACAGAAAAAAATTTCGTTCGGCCCAAAATGTCACGGATGTGTCTTTTTTTTGTAGTGCTATCAAAGCACCTGGATTCACTTACAGTTTGGTGAGGGCTTGTCCTCATGCCAGAGCTTTTCAACAGCGTCGCCTTCAAATCCCGAGCCTCTCGACGGTGGCATCTGGCCCCTCTTAGGAGACCGCCCCTCCTATCCTTCGGAGGCGGCCCTTTTCCTCCTGAATGGAGAAGGGATACTAGCTTCTCTTTCGCCTTTGTCTTCGGGCGAGGAAACATTGATTTCTCCGGACTCAGTATCTAATTTACCCCCGGGACCAAGGTCATCCCGGGTCTTCTTCCTCTCTACCTTGCCCTCCCCTGCCGGCGCCTGGTATGGTGCCGGTGCCAGCATCCTTGTTAACACGGGGTCTGCTGAGTCTTCGGGAAGAGGGACCGGACACATAATCCGTTCCGCTTTCTTTATCCAGCCCTGGAAAAGGATGGCTTGCTCAGTGTTTTACCACAGGATATCTGATTATAATTTGTTCGGCGGACGAGTACTTACCGGGGTGTCCGGATGTTTACAGTCTAGGCCGATATCTTCTGTGGTGTCCGGCCATTGTTTGCGCCTCCCGAAGAATAGTTTCCACATTCCTTCGTGCGTAGTGCCGAAGAAGTGCTGAAGAGTCCGTGGCCCTTCGGGGTTAAACTCCCATAGGCGGAGAGGCCGTCGCTGGCACGGCAGGGTCCGGCGTACTAGCATTACCTGAATAACGTTGACAACATTGATATCCTTCTCAATGAGGCTTCGGATGCGACTCTGCAGAGTTCGCACCTCGTCAACTGATCCCCAGTCCAACCCCTTATTAATCCACGATGCAAGCTGAATTGGGGGGCCGGGTCGAAACGCCGAGATGCGAAGAACATAGTTTGGGGCGAGATCATGAAAATTTAATTCGTAATAGAACATGAGCCCCCGAATGAAGGGATTGAGGGCGAACCCTAATCCTTGGAGGAAGTGGGAAACAAACACGACCCTCTCGCCAGATCTGGGGGAAGGGATAACCTGCCCCTCCGCGGGAAGCCGATGGAGGATTTCTGCGGTCAGGTATCTTGCCGCACTAAGCTTCGCGATGTCCTCCTTTTTGATAGAAGAAGCCACCCACTGGCCTTGACAGCTGGATCCGGACATGACTGAGGTTTACAGAGGGTGAAACCTGGGTGTTGGAACTCGGGGTAGTAAGAGTCGAGGAAGGAGCAAGCATCGAGAGGAAAGGCGGGTCTGTGCCCCTTTATAAAGGCCGAAAATATCAAAAGCCTCCTCTCAGGCCTCAAAATTCGCCTATTCCCAAGGAGTTGTACCCTAAGGACGGTCGGGTTACCCACGTCCGTGTCGATAAAAGAATCCCTTAATAAGGGGACATGACCTCTACTGGCATAGGACGTGTCAATAACAACCACGTTTTGGAACGTGGGGCCGCAAGCGAAACAACGGTTCGAAATAATGACCGGGCGGGCATGATGTCACGTTGTAAAAAGTTGTCGGCGGATTGGACTCGTGGAGTATTATATTCTCTCTGCGGTTATGTGTGGTGACAGGTCCGGATACAATCATCGCATCTGGAGACTATCTTGGAGTTCAGAAAGAAGGAACCTGCCTTGCAATGCCGATGACAAATCTGCGCGCTGGACTCCTCGTCATTGAAGCCAGGTTCAGGGGCTACTGAGGGAGTCCTAGACTAAGGGGTCCTCGGGCGTCCGGCCTGTTAGCCATCAGCCGGACTGATGGGCTGTGAAGACACGAAGACCGAAGACTGCACCCGTGTTCGGATGGGGCTCTCCTTGGCGTGGAAGGCAAGCTTGACGACCGAATATGTAGATTCCTTTCCTTTGTAACCGACCTTGTGTAACACTAGATCCTCCTGGTGTCTATATAAACCGGAGGACTTAGTCCGGAAAGGGAGATACTCATTACCATAGTCATACAGGCTAGACTTCTAGGGTTTAGCCATTACGATCTCGTGGTAGATCAACTCTTGTAATACTCATATTAATCAAGATCAATCAAGCAGGAAGTAGGGTATTACCTCCATAGAGAGGGCCCGAACCTGGGTAAACATCATGTCCCCTCTCTCCTGTTACCATCGACCTAAGATGCACCGTTCGGGACCCCCTACCCGAGATCCGCCGGTTTTGACACCGACACCCAGCCTCCTCCAAGGCTCGGGCGCCGGCCTCGCACGAGGTTGCGAGGGATGCCTCGGCCTTCGTGTTGGCATGCTCGCGCTGGAGGCACCCGAGGTTGATGGCCACCTTAAGTTGATGCCACTCATCCACCAGTCGAAGGCCCTCGGTCTCAAGGCGGGCCTCAACATCCACAAGCTCCTCGCCAAGCCGTCTCAGCGCACCTATCGCCTCCCAGAAAGGCTGATGACGGATAGCGCCCCTCTTGCGCGCCCGCTCAAACGAACGACCAGGCCCTTCCTTCATGCCAGAAGTCGCTGAAGAAGTCTGAAGAGGCACGCCTCCCACCGGCAGGGGGCTAGAGGCCGGCCCCTTTCCAGTCGTCCTTCGGGTCTCGGCAGGGGCCCGGAGGTGCGGAGGCTCATTGCGTGAAGAAGACGCCAGGGCCGAGGTCACCTAGCTGCGGTCAATAACCAGAGGAGGAGCCCTTGGCACACCTTCAGTACCCCAGGCAGGACCGCGAAGGACGAACGGCAAGAACGCAGGGTCGAGATGCCAGGTCAGCGCGTGCGCCTCTCCGGCCGACCTTGCGCCGAGTGTGGCAGGCCGGCTAGAGGTGCTCAGGATCAGCGGAGGACTCGAGGCAGGAGAAGGTTGCTTCTCGGGAGATTTTGCCACCTTAGCAGAAGGGACCCTGAGGAATTACAGACAGGAGGGGAAGCAGCACTCGAGAAATTACAAAGATAAGGTACTCACTCCTCTATGGCAATATACTTCCTCTGTTTCAATGGCCGGAAGGCATCACTGCTGCAGCTTGGAGAACCCTTCCTCTTTCGGAGCGCGTCAAAGTTTGGTCGGAGCCGGCCGAAGCCATGGGCGCGGTCACCAGCGCCGGGCGCGGCTGGAGTGGCTCCTGAGGAGTCGACCTCAGGGGTGCAAGACTGCGTGGAGACCTCGGCCCCCGCCTCGTGGCGCCGGGGCATCTGGGGTTTCAGCCTCAGGAGTGTCGGGCTGCATCGCCCCTCCGGCCGCTTCCTCAGGACGGCTCTCCAGGGGTCCGTGGGACGACCCTTCAGGAGACCTGAGCAGCGCCGGTTCCTCAGCAGACGCGTCGCCAGCGGCTGATGGTGGTCGCCCCCTGCATCCACTTCCGGGGAGATCACTGCGCCGGGGTCTGGCAAGGAAGCCACGAAGACAGGGCTCTCTCGAGGCCCTTCAAGGCCAGCCGGGCGTGGCCCCCATTCGTCAAAGGAGGGAATCTTCTTTGCAAACTCCACCTTGTTCGAGCAGCAGTACAGAGGACAGCCTTCTTCCGGCAAGCCGGCCGGTGTGCGGTCACCGGTCAGGAGCTCGAGCACCATATGCCGCGCTTCAAGGGCGAGGGCCGACACATGGAGCCTCATGCGGTCCCCATAACCGGAGAAGGTCCACATTAGCCGAGAGTGACGCTGAAGCGGAGCGATGCGGCACCGGATAAACTCCTTCACCACCATAGGCGCCATCACCCCAAGGCCCTTCTGTTGGGGAACGTAGTAATTTCAAAAATTTTCCTACGATCACGCAAGACCATGGTGATGCATAGCAACGAGATGAGAGTGTTGTCTACGTACCCTCGTAGACCAGCAACGGAAGCGTTGACGCAACGTAGAGGAAGTAGTCGTACTTCTTCCCGATCCAACCGATCCAAGTACCGAGCGTCGGCACCTCCGAGTTCTGCACACGTTCAGCTCGATGGCGTCCCTCGAACTCCGATCCAGCCGAGTGTTGAGGGAGAGTTTCGTCGGACGACGGCGTGGTGGCGATGATGATGTTCCACCGCGCGGGGCTTCGCCTAAGCTCCGCAACGGTATATTCGAGGTGTAATTTGGTGGAAGGGGCACCGCGACACGGCTAAGGAATCGATCTCAATGATCAACTTGTGTCATGGGGTGCCCCTGCCCCAGTATATAAAGGAGGGAAGGGAGGGCTGGCCGGCCAGGGGAGGCGCACCAGGGTGTCCTACTCCTACTAGGAGTAGGATCCCCCAAATCCTAGTCCAACTAGGGTTTGACCAAGGGAGAGGGAGAGAGCGCCACCCCTTCTCCTAATCCTAATAGGACTAGGGAAGGGGAAGGCTGCGCCAGCTATAGGGCCCCTTTCTCTTTCCCCTTAAGGCCCATCAAGGCCCATTGACTCCCCGGGGTTCCGTAACCCCGGTACTCGATAAAATTCCCAATTTCACCGGAGTGATTCCGAGTCAAACATAGGCTTCCAATATATCAATCTTTATGTCTCGACCATTTCGAGACTCCTCGTCATGTCCGTGATCTCATCCGGACTCGAACAACCTTCGTACATCAACATCATAAAACTCATAATAACTGCCATCGAAGCGTTAAGCGTGCGGACCCTACGGGTTCGAGAACTATGTAGACATGACCAAGACACCTCTCGGTCAATAACCAATAGCGGGACCTGGATGCCCATATTGGTTCCTACATATTCTACGAAGATCTTTATCGGTCGACCGCATAACAACATACGTTGTTCCCTTTGTCATCGGTATGTTACTTGCCCGAGATTCGATCGTCGGTATCAATACCTAGTTCAATCTCGTTACGGCAAGTCTCTTTACTCGTTCCGTAGTACATCATCTCATAACTAACTCATTAGTTACAATGCTTGCAAGGCTTAGGTGATGAGCATTACCGAGAGGGCCCAGAGATACCTCTCCGACAATCGGAGTGACAAATCCTAATCTCGAAATATGCCAACCCAACATGTACCTTCGGAGACACCTGTAATGTACCTTTATAATCACCCGATTCGTTGTGACGTTTGGTAGCACCAAAAGTGTTCCTCGGCAAACGGGAGTTGCATAATCTCATAGTCATAGGAACATGTATAAGTCATGAAGAAAAGCACTAGCAACAAACTATACGATCAAAAGCTATGCTAATGGAATGGGTCATGTCAATCAGATCATTCAACCAATGATGTGATCCCATTAATCAAATAACAACTCCTTGTTCATGGTTAGGAAACATAACCATCTTTGATTAACGAGCTAGTCAAGTAGAGGCATACTAGTGACACTCTGTAGGTTTATGTATTCACACATGTATTATGTTTCCGTTAATACAATTCTAGCATGAATAATAAACATTTATCATGATATAAGGAAATAAATAATAACATTTATTATTGCCTCTAGGGCATATTTCCTTCATCTCCCACTTGCACTAGAGTCAATAATCTAGTTCACATCGCCATGTGATTTAACATCAATAGTTCACATCTATATGTGGTTAACACCCATAGTTCACATCGACATGTGACCAACACCCAAAGGGTTTACTAGAGTCAGTAATCTAGTTCACATCGCTATGTGATTAACACCCAAAGAGTACTAAGGTGTGATCATGTTTTGCTTGTGAGATAATTTTAGTCAGCGGGTCATCACATTCAGAGCCGTAAGCATTTTGCAAATCTCTATGTCTACAATGCTCGCACGGAGCTACTCTAGCTAATTGCTCCCACTTTCAATATGTATCTAGATCGTGACTTAGAGTCATCTAGATCGGTGTCAAAACTTGCATCGACGTAACCCTTTACGACGAACCTTTTGTCACTTCCATAATCGAGAAACATATCCTTATTCTACTAAGGATAATTTTGACCGCTGTCCATTGATCTACTCCTAGATCACTATTGCACTCCTTACCAAGCATAGTGGTAGGGTATGCAATAGATCCGTACACAGACATGACATACTTTATAGAACCTATGGCTGATGCATAGGGAATGACTTTCATTCTCTTTCTATCTTCTGCCGTGGTCGGTTTTGAGTCTTACTCAATCTCACACCTTGTAACACAGGCAAGAACTCTTTCTTTGGCTGTTTCCATTTTGAACTACTTCAAAATCTTGACAAGGTATGTACTTATTGAAAAACTTATCAAGCGTCTTGATCTATCTCTATAGATCTTGATGCTCAATATGTAAGCAGCTTCACCGAGGTCCTTCTTTGAAAAACTCCTTTCAAATACTCCTTTATGCTTTGCGAATAATTCTACATTATTTCCGATTAACAATATGTCATTCACATATACTTATCGAAATGTTGTAGTGCTCCCACTCACTTTCTTGTAAATACAGGCTTCTCCAAAAGTCTCAGATAAAACCATATGCTTTGATCACACTATCAAAGCGTTTATTCCAACTCGAGATGCTTGCACCAGTCCATAGATGGATCATTGGAGCTTGCACATTTTGTTAGCTCCTTTAGGATTGACAAAACCTTCTGGATTGCATCATATACAACTCTTCTTTAATAAATCCATTAAAGAACGTAGTTTTGACATCCATTTGCCAGATTTCATAAAATGTGGCAATTGCTAACATGATTCGGACAGACTTAAGCATCGCTACAGTTGAGAAAATCTCATTTGTAGTCAACTCCTTGAACTTGTCGAAAACCTTTTTGTGACAAGTCGAGCTTTGTAGATAGTAACACTACTATCAGTGTCCGTCTTCCTCTTGAAGATCCATTTATTTAACATGGCTTGCTGATCATCGAGCAAGTCAATCAAAGTCCATACTTTGTTCTCATACATGGATCCTATCTCAGATTTCATGGTCTCAAACCATTTTGCGGAATCTGGGCTCATCATCGCTTCCTCATAGTTCGTAGGTTCATCATGGTCTAGTAACATGACTTCTAGAATAGGATTACCGTACCACACTGGTGCGGATCTTACTCTGGAAGACCTACGAGGTTTGGTAGCAACTTGATCTGAAGTTTCATGATCATCATCATTAACTTCCTCACTAATTGGTGTAGGAATCACTGGAACTGATTTTTGTGATGAACTACTTTCCAATTCGGGAGAAGGTACAAATTACCTTATCAAGCTCTTTACTTTCCTCCCACTCACTTCTTTTCGAGAGAAACTTCTTCTCTAGAAAGGATCCATCTTAGCAAAAAACTTGCCTTCGGATCTGTGATAGAAGGTGTACCCAATAGTCACCTTTGGGTATTCTATGAAGACGCACTTCTCCGATTTGGGTTAGAGCTTATCAGGTGAAAACTTTTTTCATATAAGCATCACAACTCCAAACTTTTTAAGAAACGACAGCTTAGGTTTCTCGCTAAACCATAGTTCATACGGTGTCATCTCAGCGGATTTAGATGGTGCCCTATTAAACGTGAATGCAGCTGTCTCTAATGCATAACCCCAAAGCGATAGTGGTAAATCGGTAAGATACATCATAAATCGCACCATATCCAATAGAGTGCGGTTTCTGACGTTCGACACACCATTATGCTGTGGTGTTCTGTGGCGTGAATAGTGAAACTATTTCACATTGTTTTAATGAAGGCCAAACTCGTAACTCAAATATTTTTCCTCTGCGATCATATCGTAGAAACTTTTATTTTCTGTTACGATGATTCTTCATTTCACTCTGAAATTCTTTGAACTTTTCAAATGTTTCAGACTTGTGTTTCATCAAGTAGATATACCCATATCTGCTCAAATCATCTGTGAATGTCAGAAAATAACGATACTTGCCGTGAGCTTTAACACTCATCGGACCGCATACATCAGTATGTATTATTTCCAATAAGTCATTTGCTCGCTCCATTGTTCCGGAGAACAGAGTCTTTTGTCATTTTGCCCATAAGGCATGGTTCGCAAGCATCAAGTGATTCATAATCAAGTGATTCCAAAATCCCATCAGCATGGAATTTCTTCATGCGCTTTACACCAATATGACCTAAACGGCAGTGCCACAAATAAGTTGCACTATCATTATTAACTTTGCATCTTTTGGCATCAATATTATGTGTATCACTACGATCGAGATCCAACGAACCATTTTCATTGGGTGTGTAACCATATAAGGTTTTATTCATGTAAACAGAACAACAATTTATTCTCTTACTTAAATGAATAACCGTATTGCAATAAACATGATCAAATCATATTCATGCTCAGCATAAGCGCCAAATAACATTTATTTAGGTTTAACACTAATCGAAAGTATAGGGAGTGTGCGATGATGATCATATCAATCTTGGAACTACTTCCAACACTCATCGTCACTTCCCTTTCAACTAGTTTCTGTTCATTCTGCAACTCCTGTTTCAAGTTACTACTCTTAGCAACCGAACCAGTATCAAATACCGAGGGGTTGCTACGAACACTAGTAAAATACACATCAATAATCTGTATATCAAATATACCTTTGTTCACTTTTGCCAACCTTCTTATCCGCCAAATACTTGGGGTAGTTCCGCTTCCAGTGACCAGTTCTATTGTAGCAAAAGTACTTAGTCTCAGGCTTAGATCCAGACTTGGGCTTCTTCACTTGAGCAGCAACTTGCTTGCCGTTCTTCTTGAAGTTCCCCTTCTTCCCTTTGCCCTTTTCCTTGAGACTAGTGGTCTTGTCAACCATCAACACTTGATGTTTTTCTTGATTTCTACCTTCGCCGATTTTAGCATCGCGAAGAGCTCGAGAATCTTTTTCGTCATCCCTTGCATACTATAGTTCATCACGAAGTTCTACTAACTTAGTGATGGTGACTAGAGAATTCTGTCAATCACTATCTTATCTGGAAGATTAACTCCCACTTGATTCAAGTGATTGAAGTGCTCAGACAATCTGAGCACATGCTCACTAGTTGAGCGATTCTCCTCCATCTTTTAGCTATAGAACTTTGTTGGAGACTTCATATCTCTCAACTCGGGTATTTGCTTAAAATATTTAACTTCAATTCCTGGAACATCTCATATGGTCCATGACGTTCAAAAACGTCTTTGAAGTCCCGATTCTAAGCCGTTAAGCATGGTGCACTAAACTATCAAGTAGTCATCATATTGAGCTTAGCCAAACGTTCATAACGTCTGCATCTGCTCCTGCAATAGGTCTGTCACCTAGCGGTGCATTAAGGACATAATTCTTCTGCGCAGCAATGAGGATAAACCTCAGATCACGGATCCAATCCGTATCATTGCTACTAACATCTTTCAATACAATTTTTCTCTAGGAACACATATAAAAACATAGGGAAGCAAAAACGCGAGCTATTGATCTACAACATTATTTGCAAAATACTACCAGGACTAAGTTCATGATAAATTTAAGTTCAATTAATCATATTACTTAAGAACTCCCACTTTAGAAAAATATCCCTCCAATTCTCTAAGTGATTGCGTGATCCATATCAACTACACCATGACCGATCATCACGTGTGATGGAGTAGTTTCAATGGTGAACATCAATATGTTGATCATATCTACCATATGATTCACGCTCGACCTTCGGTCTCCGTGTTCGAGGTCATATCTTATATGCATAGCTCGTCAAGTATAACCTGAGTATTCGCGTGCGCAACTGTTTTGCACCCGTTGTATTTGAGCGTAGAGCCTATCACACCCGATCATCACGTGGTGTCTCAAACGAAGAACTTTCGCAGCGGTGCATACTCGGGAGAACACTTCTTGATAATTTAGTAAGGATCATCTTATAATGCTACCGTCAATCAAAGCAAAATAAGATGCATAAAGGATTAACATCACATGCAATCAATATAAGTGATATGATATGGCCATCATCATCTTGTGCTTGTGATCTCCATCTCCGGCACCGTCATGATCACCATCGTCACCGGTAGCGACACCTTGATCTCCTATCGTAGCATCGTTGTCGTCTCGCCAACTATTGCTTCTCGACTATCGCTACTCCTTAGTGATAAAGTAAAGCAATTACATGGCGTTGCATCTCATACAATAAGCGACAACCATATGGCTCCTGCCGATTGCCGATAACTTCGGTTACAAAACATGATCATCTCATACAATAAAATATAGCATCATGTCTTGACCATATCACATCACAACATGCCCTGCAAAAACAAGTTAGGCGTCCTCTACTTTGTTGTTGCAAGTTTTACGTGGCTGCTACGGGCTGAGCAAGAACCGTTCTTACCTCGCATCAAAGCCACAGCGATACTTCGTCAAATAGACTCCGTTTTAACCTTCTCAAGGACGGGCGTAGCCACACTCAGTTCAACTAAAGTGAGAGAGACAGACACCCGCCGGTCACCTTTAAGCAACGAGTGCTCACAGGCGGTGAAACCAGTCTCGCGTAAGCGTCTGCGTAATGTCGGTCCGGCCGCTTCATCTCACAATACCGCTGAACCAAAGTATGACATGCTGGTAGGTAGTATGACTTGTATCGCCCACAACTCACTTGTGTTCTACTCGTGCATATGACATCAACGCATAAAACCAGGCTCGGATGCCACTGTTGGGGAGCGTAGTAATTTCAAAAATTTTCCTACGATCACGCAAGACCATGGTGATGCATAGCAACGAGATGAGAGTGTTGTCTCGTACCCTCGTAGACCAGCAACGAAGCGTTGACGCAACGTAGAGGAAGTAGTCGTACTTCTTCCCGATCCAACCGATCCAAGTACCGAGCGTCGGCACCTCCGAGTTCTGCACGTTCAGCTCGATGGCGTCCCTCGAACTCCGATCCAGCCGAGTGTTGAGGGAGAGTTTCGTCAACCTGACGGCGTGGTGGCGATGATGATGTTCCACGGCGCGGGCTTCGCCTAAGCTCCGCAACGGTATATTCGAGGTGTAATTTGGTGGAAGGGGGCACCGCACACGGCTAAGGAATCGATCTCAATGATCAACTTGTGTGTCATGGGGTGCCCCCTGCCCCTGTATATAAAGGAGGGAAGGGGAGGGGCTGGCCGGCCAGGAGGGAGGCGCACCAGGGGTGTCCTACTCCTACTAGGAGTAGGATTCCCCCCCCAAATCCTAGTCCAACTAGGGTTTGACCAAGGGGAGAGGGAGAGAGGGGGCGCCACCCCCTTCTCCTAATCCTAATAGGACTAGGGAAGGGGGGAAGGCTGCGGCCAGCTATAGGGCCCCCTTTTCTCTTTCCCCTTAAGGCCCATCAAGGCCCATTGACTCCCCGGGGGGTTCCGGTAACCCCCCGGTACTCCGGTAAAATTCCCAATTTCACCCGGAGTGATTCCGAGTCCAAACATAGGCTTCAATATATCAATCTTTATGTCTCGACCATTTGAGACTCCTCGTCATGTCCGTGATCTCATCCGGGACTCAACAACCTTGGTACATCAACATCATAAAACTCATAGTAACTGCCATCGAAGCGTTAAGCGTGCGGACCCTACGGGTTCGAGAACTATGTAGACATGACCAAGACACCTCTCGGTCAATAACCAATAGCGGGACCTGGATGCCCATATTGGTTCCTACATATTCTCTGAAGATCTTTATCGGTCGGACCGCATAACAACATCGTTGTTCCTTTGTCATCGGTATGTTACTTGCCCGAGATTCGATCGTCGGTATCCAATACCTAGTTCAATCTCGTTACGCAAGTCTCTTTACTCGTTCCGTAGTACATCATCTCATAACTAACTCATTAGTTACAATGCTTGCAAGGCTTAGGTGATGAGCATTACCGAGAGGGCCGGAGATACCTCTCCAGATAATCGGAGTGACAAATCCTAATCTCGAAATATGCCAACCCAACATGTACCTTCGGAGACACCTGTAATGTACCTTTATAATCACCCGATTCGTTGTGACGTTTGGTAGCACCAAAAGTGTTCCTCGGGCAAACGGGAGTTGCATAATCTCATAGTCATAGGAACATGTATAAGTCATGAAGAAAAGCACTAGCAACAAACTATACGATCAGGTGCTATGCTAATGGAATGGGTCATGTCAATCAGATCATTCAACCAATGATGTGATCCCATTAATCAAATAACAACTCCTTGTTCATGGTTAGGAAACATAACCATCTTTGATTAACGAGCTAGTCAAGTAGAGGCATACTAGTGACACTCTGTAGGTTTATGTATTCACACATGTATTATGTTTCCGGTTAATACAATTCTAGCATGAATAATAAACATTTATCATGATATAAGGAAATAAATAATAACATTTATTATTGCCTCTAGGGCATATTTCCTTCACCTTCAGCCTGGCCAGCCGGTGCCAGACATGAGCGAGCCGCTGATCCGAGAGCCTTGCGTGCTCCCAGCCGTAGCTTGGGGTAGCCGTAATCCGCGGAAGCAGTAGCAAGGGATTGCGCACACCAACATCCACATACACCCATCGCTTCCGGAAGCCTCCGACGACCGGCGAGAGCTCGAAGTCAATCCCCGAGCCGGCCATAGCGGCCACAACCTGGAAAGATACACACCCCGAGCGCTGACGAGCGTCTGTCAGATGCAGAGAGAAGGAGTGGTGAAGCAAGGCCACAGAAGGGGCATTGCCCACCATGGCCTCGTAGACAAAGGCGAAGACGGCAAGGAGGATGATGGATTGGGGATCAAGGTGCAGCGCTTTGATCTAACAATGCGATAGCACCGCATTGAGGAAGTCGGAGAAAGGAGGGATCAGACCGGCCCAGAGGGCGTGAAGATGGAGGGGGATCTCGGTGGCCGTCATGTCAATTTCAGCACGGGAAGCAGGCCAGGCCACCGTCGCCCCCCATTTGTTGGAGTCGGTGGCAAGCGTTGGGCGCACCTTGCCCATCGCGTCCTGGTTGAGCACCACCAACCACTCGACAGCGGGTTCAAAGGCCGGCGGCATTGGAACCGAGGTACGGGACTCCTTCTTCCCCTTCTTCTTCCTTCTTGGTGCCATGGCGGCGGAGAAAGTTGGCGCCAGATCGAACGGGAAAAGGATCCACTAGCTACCGGAAGATGAGGGAGCTACAGAGTGCTCGCCTGCGACGGGGTGGACCTTTGTAGGCAACGGTGGCTGCTTAGCCAGGCGGAAATCGAGGCTGCATGGGGAAGTGGAGGCGCCCACGTCCCGTCAATCGCCACGCGTCAATAAATGCCACAGGCGGTTGGGGCCAGCGGCGCTCCACACTTGACCCTTGGCTTCGCATCGAAGCCAAGTCCGAGCACGCCTTGGGCCCCGGGGCTACTGTTGGCGTCCTGGGAATGGGGGTCCCCAGACTTGCCTGCCTGCGGCCCAGGGCGTGGCTCCTCTAATGGCCTGGTACGGCCCATCTTCATCAGCAAATGCACAAGACCCTCGCGAGGCGGACGACACAAGACCTCCTCAGGGGCAGCCTCACTAAGCTGACTCGCGAGGAGTGGAGAGATCAAGGCGAGGGGCACCTCGTGAGGATCCCGTGATGTGAGACATGAAGACCAAGGCCAGGCGGGCGCCAGGGGGCGCAGAGTAATAGTTTTCTCTTTAGTGCTAAAGGGGAAGGCGCATGCACGGACTCCCGAGGCATCAGGCAAAGGTTTCCATATCGGTGCAACGAGACCAAGACCAGCAGGGTGGCAGGATGGAGGTCATCGGGGAGCCCACGACGGCGTCACCACCAGAGCCTTTGGTAGGCGAAGACCACCTTTTGTCAGGATATCTTGTACTAGCTGTCCACCTTCAAATTGGCCGTTTTGGGATCCCTTCCCGCCTGATATTTGGGAAGAGGACCCGGGCCTCTATAAATAGGACTAGCCATCACCATGTGGAGACACAGGATCTTGGATTGGACTCATTCCGCCAAGGCGAACTCACAAGCTCCTCGAGCTGAACAACACCTCTCCTCAGGAGGCTATTCTTCCCTTGTACTTGTTCATCCTCAGCCTACAAGGCAATCCACCACACCACACTGGAGTAGGGTATCACACCACATCGATGGCCCGAACCAGTATAAACTCTTGTGTCCCTTGTTCTTTTGGTTCGGCGTGCTTGGCCTTGAGATCATTGTGAGAGTATGAGCTAGGGGGAGAGAGATCTTCGTGCGCACCCCAGTGTTCGAACCTCAAGGGTTTTGCCAGAACCCGTAATCCGACAGACACACTTCAATTTCACACCATTGGGCCTCCTTCTGTATAGAGTGTCATAGACAAACTGATACATACATGCCCTATAGGCTACTTTTTCAGCTTCATCTTGGTCGCTGGGAAGCTCTCCGGTTTGGAGGAAGTGGACAATGTGCCTTGCCCAAGTTGGAGCCTGGGGATTGGCAACAAGGACTAGCGGCACCTCCTCTGCTGTGGGAGCACCAGCCTCGATCGCGGGGTCCATGGGCCCGACTAGAGGGTGTGGTCCGGTAGGCTGTGAGGAGTTATTTCCGGCAGGGTCTCTGCCAGAGCGGACGGCTCTACCGGGAGAGGCTTACCGTAGTCCAACTTTCTCCTCTTCCGGGCCATTGTTGTTGGGGATATGGAGGACTGAGTGAGAAGGAGAACAAAAGTCCCTACTTCCCAGGAAGCTTTTGCGCAGCACACTTTGACAGATGATCAGCTATGCTATTTTCCCCACGGGGTACATGCTCTGTTTGCAATCTGTCAAAGCGTTCCTCCAATCTCCTCACTTCCTCGACGTATGTCTCCATCAATGGACTTTGATAATCCTTGTTGACTTGTCTCACCACAAGCTGTGAATCTCCTCGAATGATCAGCTTTTTAATTCCCAATTCAGCTGCAATCCTGAGCCCGGCAAGGAGCCCTTCATACTCAGCTGTATTGTTGGTTGCTTCTTCCCGGGAAAAATTCATTTGGATGACGTACTTCAAGTGCTCCCCTGACGGGGAGGCAAGAAGTACACCAGCTCATGCACCTTTTAGGGAAAAAGCACCATCAAAATACATAATCCATTCTTAGGGCGATTACTTGTCGGGGTTAGCTGTCTCTGTCACTTCCTCATTAGGGGTTGGCATCCATGCTGCAATAAACTCTGCCAACGCCCTGCTCTGAATAGTTGATGAGCTCTCAAACTTCAAACCAAAGCTGGATAGCTCCAAAGCCCGCTCCACTATTCTGCCAGTAGCCTTAGGGTTTCGGAGTATCCGTTGCAACGGGAAACGAGTGACAACCGTGATCTCATGGGCTTGGAAGTAGTGGCGCAGTTTCCCTGAGGCCATAATGAAACCAAAGATCAACTTCTGCATGCGAGAGTACCTCGATCTAGCCCCCTGTAACAAGGAGCTGGCGAAGTACACTGGGCGCTGCACCACTTTTTTCCTTGCCGCATCCTTGGGGTTGCTCTTGTTGCCGTGCTCATTGCTGTCCTGATCCTTCTCTGATTCTGCCGGTCTCTGCTCACTTTCTGCCTCATCCACTTCTCGCTGTGCTACCAAGGCCGCACTGACCACTTGGTTGTTTGCCGCCAAGTATAGCAGCAATGGCTCGTGGGGTTTGGGAGCAACCAGGGTAGGCACAGATGATAGGTAGGCCTTCAACTCTTGCAGAGCTGCACCTGCTTCTGGGATCCACTTTATAAACCATGCCTTCTTCAGAATTTTGAAGAACGGCAGGGCATGCTCGACAGACTTGGAGATGAATCTGCTTAGTGCGACAACACTTCCCGTCAGGCGCCTCACATCCTTAACCATCCTTAGCGCTTGGATCTGCGTGATAGCTTTGATCTTGTCGGGGTTGGCTTCGATCCCGCGATGGGACACAAAGAACCCTGCGACTTTCCGGAGGGAACACCAAATACACACTTCTCCAGGTTGAGCTTCAAATTAATCTTCCACAGAATAGTAAATGTCTCCTTCAAATCTTGAATAAGGATGGCCCTATCTTTGGTTTTTACCATGATATCATCCATACAGGCTTCTATGTTTCTGTGCAACTGTGGCTCAAAACCAATTTGGACTGCCCTTGCAAAAGTGGACCCGACACTCTTTAATCCGAATGGCATGCGGACAAAGCAGTACGTACCACATGGAGTGATGAACGATGTCTTCTCTTCATCTTCCTTGGACATGAAGATCTGGTGATACCCGGAGTATGCGTCCAGAAAGGAGAGAAAATCACATCCTGAAGTGGAATCCACAATCTGGTCGATACGCGGGAGGGGAAACGGGTCTTTTGGGCAAGCCTTGTTGAGATCCGTGAAGTCTATGCAAAGTCTCCACTTCCCGTTAGCCTTCCGGACTACCACTGGATTTGCCAACCATGTCGGATGCAATACTCCCCTGACCAAAACAGCTACCTCAAGTTTCTTGATCTCTTCTGCAATGAACTGCTGCCTCTACAAGGCTTGCTTCCGTACTTTCTGCTTGACAGGTCGGGTATGTGGGCAGACAGCAAGGTGTTGCTCGATTACCTCCCTGGGAACACTGGGGATATCAGATGGTTGCCAAGAAAACACATCGATATTCGCCCGCAGAAAGGCAATGAGCGCGCTTTCCAATTTCTCATCGAGGGTGGCGCTGATGGTGACAGTACCATCAACACCAGCCAGCCCTGTCGGGACCTTCTTCACTTGGGGTGCAGCAACCTTTTATCTCTTGCTGTTAGAACACTCCGGCCCGTCGTCAATGGGTGCCGTGCACTCGGTGGGGCACGCTTCCCGGACTCTTTGCCGGAGTCCCTACAATCTCTCTTCTTTCCTTTACTTTCCTAGGCGGGAGCTGCCGCTGTCGCTGTCTCTTCTGCGGCCGCATCCCGAGACATCTTGTCCACACAAATGATTGCATCCTTCTCATCTGATGGGATGTTGATGACTCCCAGTGGCCCAGGCATCTTCAAGGTGTTGTAGGCATAGTGGGATGCCGCAATGAACTTAGCCAGGGCCGGATGTCCAAGAATCCCGTTGTACGGCAGGGGAGATCAACCACATCAAACATAATCCTCTTAGTCCGGTAGTTCAGTTCTCCTCCAAATGTTACCGGCAGCGTGATCTTTCCCTTAGGATGGCTCCTGCCGTGATTAACTCCTTGAAACGTCCTGGTAACCTCTAGCTCTTCTTCACCTATCTGAAGCTTGTTGATGACTGCCGGGGAAATCAGATTCAACCCAGCCCCGCCATCCACCAGCATCTTTGTGACCTTGAGGTTGCAAATTGTTGGGGAGACCAAGAATGGAAAACATCCTACCGCAGTGGTACGTCTAGGATGATCCTCCTCGTCAAAGATGATGGGCGTGCAGGACCATTTGAGCAGCTTCCGGACCTCTAGCGCTGGTTCCACGACATTGAATTCTCGTGCCCACCGTTTGAGCTGATGATGCAAGTGTGCAGAGATGCACCTCCGTCAATGCATGGGGCATCTGTGGCCTTCTGAAACTCCTGCTCACTGGTTTCCTCTTAGTTCCCTCCATCACTTTCATCATCACAAGTTTCCTTCTCTCGACCTCTGGCGGGCTTTCCTTGGTTCCGAAAGGGTTTGCGGGGCCGATTTACTTCACCACCTCAGCCCTTGCCACCAGCAACATTCTGACCTTTTTCCTTATCATGCTTATCATACTCTGCTCTCTGTTTCTTGACAAAATGCTCAACCTGGTAACACTCTTGAAGGCCGTGGCCCTTGGTCCGATGAATCTTGCAGTACGGCCCATCGCCTTTCCCAGCTTTCCCGGCAGCAGCGACCTCCTGGCAGTCAGTGCACGCGGAAGCTTCCTTGCCGGGGGCCTCAGCTTTGGCCTTCTTTCCGGTACTAGGCGTACCCGGTCCTTCAACACTCATCACTGCCTTATCTCTTCGCTTGTTACTGCGCTTCTTGCTCTTCTTCTGACTGGTTGATTCATCATCATCTTCCGAATCAACATTGGCGCAATCTTCCTCTCTAGGAAACTTCCTTCCCTCCTCCATCCGAGCACACTTATCCACCAGTGTGTAAAGCTCCTTCACAGTCTTGGGTAACCATACGTTCATTTTGGAACGAATACAACGGTTGCGCACGTTGGACTAGAAGGCAACTATAACGGTTGCTGGATGGATATTTGGAATATTTCTATGAACTTTGCTGAATCTCTGTAAATACTTAGGGAGAGTTTCTCCTTCCTTCTGTTGGAGAAGCTGCAAGTCGCTGGGTCTGTCGGGCTCTTGGTGGCCACCGGTGAAGGCACCGATGAACTCGTGGCACAGGTCTGCCCATGACTAAATGGAGTTCTCCGGCAGGTGCATTAGCCAAGACCTCACATTGGACTTAAGGGCCAAAGGGAATTAGTTGGCGAACACCTTCTCATCTCTTCCCCCGGCTGCTTGAATAGTGATGGTGTAGATGCTCATGAACTCTGCCAGGTTCAGCCTCCCATCGTACTTCTCAGGTATCTCTGGCTTGAACATGCGAACGGACGGCCAAGGGACTTGCCGTAGCTCTCGTGTAAAGGCAGGTCAGCCAACCTCAAAAGGTAGGCACACGCCAACAACGAGCGCAGGCTCGTCGACGTTGAGGCCGCCGCACTTGTCGGTCCAGCGGAGGTCATCGCGGTGTTGCTCGATGATGACGCGCGCGTCTCCTCTCTGCCCATCCTCCGAGGCTTGACGTTGGCCTGGACATACTCGAGGGTCAGAAGAGGCCATCGAGACGTCGTCGAGCTCTTGATTCTGTTGCACTCGTGCTGGCTGCTGCGGCGAGGACTGCACCGTGGGGATGGACCCTTCCGTACGGTCAGCAGCACGAGCTGTTGTTGTCGCCTGGGGAGGTCGTGGCGGGCCAGCTCGCCGTCAGCCCCCAGCTTTGGCGAAACCGAGCAGGCTTTGGATGGTGGCACGCCATCTTTCCATCTGCTCGGCCGCTGGCGAAAACCTTAGAAGCAGCTGAGCTCGCTCCATGGCCTCCGAAGTTTTACTTGGCATGGATGATGATGAAGTCAATCGTATCGTTGCTCGGCTCCTGATGGTGCCAGCGGCGATAGCACTGCGCCCCTAGTGTTGCTGCGGGGCGACCACCTGGAGGTGGTGTGGCGAAGACGCTCGAGGGCCAGCTGCTCTGTCGGGTGCAGCGGCTTAGCCGGCCAATCTCGGGGGAGGCGCATGCGTTGCGACCACACCCATGGTGGGGCGGCAGGTGGGCGGAGGTTTGCCTTGGTCCGAGCATCCTTGCTATGGCTTTGCCCGTCGGTGGGGAAAGGGGCGCAGATGGAGTGACCCCCTCACTCGTACCTTGGGGAGCGTGGCCGTTGGGGTGTTGCTGATGCCGCCCTCCTCCGGTACCCCATGCTCCAGCGTCAGCTGCGGGGAAAGTGGCGATGGTGTCACCTGCTCCGACCACTTCCCCAACATGGTCTGCATCCTCATGCCCCTCCGCAACCCCCGCAGCATTAGGGCCCGCGGGCGGCAGAGCCTTCGAGGTGGATGGGTGAGCTGAAGGACCGGGTTTCTTCTTGGGTGCCATGGTCGATGGCGTCATCAAAGATGAGGATGGTGATGAAGACGACGCGCTGCACACGCCTTCAGGTTCGCGCAAGCAATCGCCCCTACCTGCCGTGCCAAAGATGTCGCAAGAAACCACGGCCACCTATGGGACCAGGAGGCCACTTGCTGGTTCGGCAGGGTTATGTCGCATTGCATGAAGAGCAGACGAGCGTGTGGCAGCATGGCAGAGATCATGCTGGCAGTTTTACCCAGGTTCGGGCCGCCGCGAGGCGTAAAACCCTACTCCTGCTTTCCTGGATTGATGGCGGAAAGGTGGTGACAAAGCGTAGTACACTTGCCCAGCAGGGGTTGCCTTGGGGCAGCAACGACTACGCACGTATGGGGGTGTGAGTTAGCCAACCTTCTAACCCTTTCTACGGTCGCCATGGGCCTCCTTTTATAGATCAAGGAGTCACCACAATGGCAAAGTAGTCATCACTGATAAGATAGTAACAGTGCTATCATACCTAACTCTGCGGGCTGACAGGGCACATTAAACGCACCGCTCAATGTCACATCGTTGGTTGCCTGGCAAGGCTTGCCAGGCTTAGCTCCGTGCCTTCTTGCTTGACACGTCGCAGGACGGGTGTCGTCTGTGTGTTTTTCCTACAGGGAGAGGCTGCCATGTGGTGAATGGTTGCCACTTAATCACTTTGCGGCTTGACACCGCACTAATAGACGACGTGGGTCGTGGTGGAGTGGTTGCTGAGGTGGTTTTGCCTCCACAAGCCCGAGCGGGCCCTGCCGGGGCGTCTTGGTCGTCTGTTTCTAGGGGTGGCCTTGCCCCTTGCCGGCCTCGCCTGTCCGACAAAGGAGGCCTTTCTCTTGGCGATATCTTGCCTCTCTAGCTTGGTCTTTGTCCCTCTGATCTGCATGTTGGTCCTTCAAGTCTCTTGGTTTCTTGTACTCTGATTTGGGCTCGTGCTTCAATCTTGCTCTCGCGCCTGTGCACAGCCTGGGCAACAGACCCAGGGTTTGTTGCACCGACAATTCAGTGTTAGTTATGTTTAATGCTCATTTATTATCGTTTTTGATTCTTGGTTGGTTGCTTCTCTATCTATTTGCTAGCCTCCATTTGTACTAAGCGGGAATACTGCTTGTGCATCCAAACTCCTTAAACCAAGTTGTGCCAAATGAGTCCACCTTACCTACCTACATGCAGCATTTCCATGCCTTTCCAAGTAAGTTTGTATGTGCAAACTCTAATTTTCAAAATGAATTTCCTTTTTGTGTGCCCGTACCACATATGAAGCGGCAGGGGGTGGCCAATATTTTCCATGCTAGATATTTTATTCTCAAGGAGAGCTTTTATTCACTTGTCATTGCACGAGAGTGTGGCCCATAATAGGGATGCCCAGTCCCAAAATAAAAAATGATTTATGTTGTCAAATAATAAATTCCTTGGAAAGTGTTGGTATGGAAGGCACCCACGGATACGAGTAGCCATGGATTGTGAAACAATGCTGGAAAAAGGAATAAACTTTATTTTAAATTTGGGAACCGCCTATGATTTATCTAGCATGGAAACTATTGGGAATTCTCGGTCATTTTCATTGACACGAAAAGCATGCCTATCAAAACAATTTTATCTCTCAATTTAAGCTTTGAGTTCTGGCACCTCTACAAATCTCAGCTTCCCTCTGCGAAGGGCCTATCTATTTACTTTATGCAATTTTTATTTTTATTTGAGTCTCCATCTGCGCTTACAAAGAACCAACTAGGGAACACTATTATCATACTTGTGCATTGGATATAGCTAATACTTGAGTGAGTTTCATGAATGGATCAATGATTGAGCATAATGGGAGAGGGATAGCTTTCTTTAGTGTTGAAATTTTGAAAGACATGGTTGCTTGTTGATATGCTTGAGTATTGATATCCTCATGTCAAATATAGACTATTGCTTTGAATCATCTAAAAGTCCAAATGTCCATGCTACAAAAGAAAATAATATTTGATGAACATGTTAGGCAAAATTCCATATCAAAAATTCTGTTTTTATCATTAACATAATCGAGGATGAGCAGGAATTAAGCTTGCGGATGCTGATATGTCACCAACGTATCTATAATTTTTTATTGTTCCATGTTGTTATATTATCAATAATCTTGGATGTTTTATGTTCATTTACAAGCAACTTTATATAATTTTTTGGGACTAACCTATTGACATAGTGCCCAGTGCCAGTTGCTATTTTTGCTTGTTTATTACTTTGCGGAATATCAATACCAAACGGAGTCCAAATGCCACAAAACTTTTTTGAGAGTTTTTTCTTCCTAGAAGACACCCAGGAGGCCCAAGAAGGGCACCAGAGGGGGCCTATGGGGCCCACTATGCACCAGGGCCCGCCAGAGGCCCCTGGCCCGCCCTGGTGGGTAGTGGGGCTCACATGCACTCCCTCCACCAGTTATCAGGTATATAAATACTCTAAAATTCCAAAACCCTAGGGGAGTCAACGAAACACAATTCCAGCTGCCGCAAGTTCCCGAAAGACGAGATCCAATATAGAGGCCTTTTTCTGGCACTCTACCAGAGGGGTCAACGATCACGGAGTGGTTATTCATCATCACGTTGCCCCTTCGATGATGCGTGAGTAGTTTACCACAGACCTACGGGTCTGTAGGTAGTAGCGAGATTGGTTCTTCTCTCTTTTTGATCTTGAATACAATGTTCTCCTTGATGTTCTTGGAGATCTATTTGATGTAATGACTTTTTGCGGTGTGTTTGTTGGGATCCAATGAATTGTGAGTTTATGATCAAATCAATCTATGAATATTATTTGAGTCTTTGTTGAACTCTTTTATGCATGATTGTTATAGCCTTGTATTTCTTCTGCAAAACTTTGGTTTGGTTTGGCCAAATAGATTGATTTTTCTTGCCATGGGAGTAGGTGCCTTGTGATGGGTTCGATCTTGCGGTGCTCAATCTCAATGACAGAATGAGAAATGACACGCATGTATTGTTTCCATTAATGATAAAAAGATGGGGTCGATTCCTACATGAATAGATCTTGTCTAGATCATGTCATTGTTCTCATTGCATTACTCTGTTTCTTCATGAACTTAATACACAAGATGCATGTTGGATAGCGGTCGACGTGTGGAGTAATAGTAGTAGATGCATAATTGTTTCGGTCTACTAATCTTGGAAGTGATGCCTATATACATGATCATTGCCTTGGATATCATCATAATTATTTGCTTTTCTATAAATCTACGGCCCCCGGGTCTATTTTCCTATCATATTAAAAACCCAAAAATACCTTGTTGCACTTATTTTTTCATTTATTTTTTTGTTTCTGTTAGACTTATTTATCGAATCTCATACAACTTAATTTATCTCAATACTGAGGCGGGATTGACAACCCCTCTTACGCGTTGGGTTGCAAGTATTTGTTATTTGTGTGCAGGTGTTGTCTACATAGTGTGGGTGGATCCTCCTACTGGATTGATAACCTTGGTTTCATAACTGAGGGAAATACTTACCACTATTGTGATGCATCATCCTCTCCTCTTCGGGGATATACCAACGCAGATACAAGCAATCATTTTCCTCCTCTCTCCACACCGCCACCTTTGCATCGTGCAACCTACCAGACAATCTGGTACAAATGCTTCGACTCCCACTTCTCAAAAAACTTTCACTTGTGCGGGTTCGTATGTCGGAGGCCTCATTGCACAACATCATTCACTCCAATTGCCCTGCCCTGGAGTGCTTGGTGCTCGGTTTGACAGTTAGAATCGGTTGTCTCCAAATAAAGTCACCTAACCTTGTAAGAATTGGAATTTATTTTGACGGAAGGGAGCTCATCATCGAAGATGCCCCGTCACTTCAAAGGTTTATCCTTGATTCTCATTATTCACTGTCGCAAATAACTGTCGTTTCTGCGCCTAAACTAGAGAACCGGGGTGCAATACATTATCTCTTTGCTCATTTCAACACAGTTCTTCAGGTACTGTATACTATCATCTACACTTGTAATCATAAGCTGCATTTTAAATTTCTTCGAATAAGTTCTATATCATCTTGGAGTACAGTTTTTGTACTAATATTATGTTCTTTGCTCAATTAGAGTTTGTCTATGGATAGCCTATCAATGGTGCTGGATTCTGTCAAGATCTTATATATCCATATGAATAGTTTTGATCTGAACAAGATTATTGGCTTGCTGCAATGCTTTCCATGTCTGGATAAGTTGTATATAAAGGTGATAAATTTCACGCACATTGGAAGCCCGCATATAGTGTACTAGAATTAACTGTTCAGCTGTTGCTCTTTCGACACTCTTTTTTTAGACCTTAATTGTTTTCAATCTTCATGTCTATTTAGGCAACATGATGGGTTAAGAAAGGTATAACCAATCGGTGGTTTCATAAGCATCGGGATTTTCTCAGTTCTCATGACATCAAATTGAAGACAATAACGCTTGAACGATATGTAGCCAACCATGCAAACACTAGATTTGTTACATTCTTCCTGCTGAATGCGAGGTTACTATTTTCCATCAGGCTTAAGTTTATCAACATCATGGTTTTGATAGACGGATGTGTTGAAGAGCAAAAAAAGGAGTTTCGGGTGGATAAAAGGGCTTCTGAATGTGTCGGGCTTCTACCAACATAAGCATTGAAGTTTTCTTGTTTAACAATAAAATTATCAGACTCATCCAAGCATTGGCTAGTAGACTTATTACGAGGAATATCACCTTCATCAAATCTATAGAGAGAATTTACCTTTACTACCTGTGTCGGGTTATTAAGACCATGTATTTCTTCAATAGGTGGTAAATTCTTAACATCTTCAGCTTTAATACCCTTTTCTTTCATAGATTTATTTGCCTCTTGCATATCTTCAGGACTGAGAAATAGGATACCCCTTTTCTTCGGAGTTGGCTTAGGAGTTGGTTCAGGAAGTGTCCAATCATTATCATTACTGAATATATTATTCAATAGCAATTCAGCTTGCTCAATAGTTCTTTCCCTGAAAACACAACTAGCAGAAATATCCACGTGGTCTCTCCCCTTGTAGTTGAGGGAAAAATCTTGGTTCTTTCATGTTTCAAGTTCCTCCTAGTGATCAATAGATATAAATCCCAAGCGACTCAAAGAATAGAGCTATGGTCCCCGGCAACGGCGCCAGAAAATAGTCTTGATAACCCACAAGTATAGGGGATCGCAATAGTTTTTGAGGGTAGAGTATTCAACCCAAATTTATTGATTCGACACAAGGGGAGCCTAAGAATATTCACAATTATTAGCAGTTGAGTTTTCAATTCAACCACACCCGAAAGACTTAATATCTGCAGCAAAGTATTTAGTAGCAAAGTAGTATGGAAGTAACAGTAACGGTGGCAAAAGTAACAGTAGCAGTTTTTGTAGCAATCGTAACAATCGCAAAGGAAAAGTAACTAAGCAATGATCAATATGTGAAAAGCTCGTAGGCAATGGATCAATGATGGATAATTATGTCGGATGCGATTCCTCATGCAACAGTTATAACATAGGGTGACACAGAACAAGCTCTAGTTCATCAATGTAATGTAGGCATGTATTCCGAATATAGTCATACGTGCTTATGGAAAAGAACTTGCATGGCATCTTTTGTCCTACCCTCCCGTGGCAGCGGGGTCCTATTGGAAACTAAGGGATATTAAGGCCTCATTTTAGTAGAGTATCGGACCAAAGCATTAACACTTAGTGAATACATGAACTCCTCAAACTACGGTCATCACCGGGAGTGGTCCCGATTATTGTCACTTCCGGGTTGCCGGATCATAACACGTAGTAGGTGACTATTGACTTGCAAGATAGGATCAAGAACTCACATATATTCATGAAAACATAATAGGTTCAGATCTGAAATCATGGCACTCGGGCCCTAGTGACGAGCATTAAGCATAGCAAAGTCATAGCAACATCAATTTTAGAACATAATGGATACTTGGGATCAAACCTTAAGAAAACTAACTCGATTACATGGTAAATCTCATCCAACCCATCACATTCCAGCAAGCCTACGATGGGATTACTCACACACGGCGGTGAGCATCATGAAATTGGTGATGGAGGGTGGTTGATGATGACGACGGCGACAGATTCCCCTCTCCGGAGCCCCGAACAGACTCCAGATCAGCCCTCCCGAGGAAGATTAGGGCTTGGCGGCGGCTTTGTATCGTAAACTGCGATGAATCCTTCTCTCTGATTTTTTTCTCCCCGAACGTGAATATATGGAGTTGGAGTTGAGGTCGGTGGAGTCCCAAGGGGCCCACGAGGCAGGGGGCGTGCCCTACACCCTCGTGGCCAGGGTGTGGGCCCCGTTCAGTTGATTCTTTCGCCAGTATTTTTTATTAATTCCAAAACGTGTCTCCGTGGATTTTCAGGTCATTCTGAGAACTTTTATTTCTGCACAAAAATAACACCATGGCAATTCTACTGAAAATAGTGTCAGTCCGGGTTAGTTCCAATCAAATCATGCAAGTTATAGTCCAAAACAAGGGCAAAAGCGTTTGGAAAAGTAGATACGTTGGAGACGTATCAATAAGCTGGAGTTAGATGTTGTTGCAAATGGCTTGCCATTTGTTTAATTAAGAGAGAAATACTATAACAAATCCCAACCAAGGGAAATAACATCACTCTAGCCGGCTCCTTGAGCTCACTGTGCATTACAGAACCCATGTGATTAGCCTCCGCAACACCCACAAACTTATTTTGAACTAGCACACCAAATGGGCTGTAATTTTTCATAAGAAAGGCTGCATGGCCGTGACATATTTGGATTCTGACATTTGGGACCCACGAGGAAAAGCCTATCCAACGTGGTGTCGACTTAGTCAATAAACGATTCTCCCTACCAGCCGTTGGATTGACATCCAACATCTGTCGTGTATGTTCTTTCTCTTGTATTCCTCCTCCAGCCACCCAAACCAAACCACCCCGTCGGTACCGCCCGCTTCCTCCTCCAACGGCTGGTTGCGCCTCCGCCGCCCTACCGTACCATCAAACTTTGGCCAGCCATCCCTCTGTTCCCGCACACATCCTATTATTCTCCGGCGACGTCAGCCCCAACCCGCACCCGCACTCGAACCAGTTGCTCGTACTCCCCTCCACCTACGACTAAACGCATCTTCCATGACTCCTGTTTGTTCCCATCTGAGGCCTCGCTATCGTCCGCTAAATTGGTTTGCTTGCCTTGCGTGGTGCGCCATCGTCTGGCGTTGTCAACATGGTCAACAACTGCGAGGAATAAGGAGATGATCGTATGTGTAGAGGATGACATTAGGGACCAACCAGGGTCATGGCAGTTGCGAGCAAATGCCTCGTTATTACAAGCCAAAAAAATGGTTGCTCCTAATGGTTTGACATCTGGGTCCCATGCCATTGTCAACGTAGTCAATAAACGAGAAAATTACACAATGAGCGACTGACACCAGGGACCTAGCAGGTCGCACAGTTGTTATTTACTAGTTTTAGAGTTGTAGCAGGGTACAAAGGGGGTTGTGCCGGGGCTGTGGCCTGTCTAGCCCAGGATTTTATTTTATGTTTACCACATGATGAGCCCAGTTGTGTTTTTTCTTTCTGAAAATGGCTATCCCAGTTCTACTTTTTTTTAAAGAATACCCAGCAGAGGCCTACATGCTTTTCTTAGCCCTGCTCGTTACAAATCTTTCAAGACGAGATCGATGTATCCTCTTGGCTAGAAAATGGGCTATAAGTAGTAAGAAGTGGAATGTAAATTTTAGAAACACGACAAACTGGCAATTAGTTTCAAATTTGATTTTTTAGGATTTCAAAATTTCGAATTTAAATTTTTTTTTGCGGGGAAAATTATGTTGGATTTTAAATTGAACTAATTTTTTTAAAAACTAGTCTGAACGTGATTCGAAATTTCAGGATTCAAAACTGTTCCGACCGCACCAAAATATGAAAAATTTGTTCAAATTTTTAACCGTGGCTAGAATATGGGCTGTAATGCTAACAAAAAGAATACGGGTTTCAAAAATCCTTAAGAATTAGCCAATGGGCTGAAAATTTATTAGAAATAACGGGAGATGGGTTGTATGTTGTTTTTCCACATATTTCAGGCTGACTCACATGCCTACTAGGTTGACGCGTACGCTTTCCTCAAAAAAGGTTGACGCACATGCAAGGCTGTGTCAACTTAGTCAACACACGAGATTAGTGACTATTGGATGTCCATCCAATGGCCGTCGTGCTTCTTCAATCTCTGATCTTCCTGCTCGAGCCGCCCAAACCAGCGTCGGGGGGACTGTGTGCTCCCGCCTCTTGTGGCCGGCAGTGCTGCCGCATAGGCCTCGTCACCCCACCCTACTCCCATTGCTGGCCTGCCATCCCTCTACTCACCCACACCTGGTGTTATTCTCTATCGACGGTAGACGAACCAGTAAACCCTCATACTCCTCTTCACGTGGGAAACAACTGCCGAGTCTTCCCCGGCTCCGTGTCATTCCCTTCCTAGGCCTCACCTCGTCCACCGCCTTGTTGCTGTCGGCGTGGCGTGGCCAACGTGGTCAATGAACGACATCCATCGGAAGAAGACTGTACATGGAGAGGCAGACAGCTGGGTCCACGGCCGCATGCAAGGAAGTGCCTCCTTATTACGTGCAAAATAATGATTCCTTCAGCTGAGGCCGGGGACCCACTGGAAGGGCCTTTGTATTTCACAAAAAACTTTCCTCCCGCTGATAGCTTAGATCCACCGGCTATATCTTCGCATGCAAGGAAGTGCCTCCTTATTACACACACAAAAATGATTACACCCCATGCTAGCTGGGACCCACCATATTTGGAGGCTGACTTGTGGTCCCTCTACTCAACCACACCTGCTGTTATTGTCTGGTGATGGTAGAGGAACCAGTAAACCATCGTACTCCCCTCTGCATGGGAAACAACTGCCGAGTCTTCCCTGGCTCCGTGTCATTCCCTTCATAGGCCTTGCCGTCGTCCACCGCCTTGGTGCTCTCGACGCATCGTGGTCAACATGGTCAGCGAACGACATCCATCAGAAGAGGACTATATGTGGAGAGGCTGACAGCTGGGTCCACGGCCGCACGCAAGGAAGTGCCTCCTTATTACGCCCAAATAATGATTCCTCCACCTGACAGTGGGGACCCACAGGAAGGGATTCTATATTTTGCAAAAAAACATTTCCTCCTGATAGATGGGACCCACTAGCTACATCTTCGCATGGAAGGAAGTGCCTTCTTACCCCCTAACAGCTGGGACCCACTAGGTCAAAGCGTAGGTAGATTTATATGTTTGGTCGCGAGTAGTGGTTGATCAGTCTCTCTAAACGATGAACCGTGGCCGAATAAGGACTGGCACATGTTGAGGTAGAGGTGCCGATGTAGGATGTCACGCAGTCTCGTCTATATTGTGTACATGTACGTACAACCATGCAGTAAGAAAGTGAATACGGCTACATACGTACATTCGAGCGAGGTCGCTAACGCGTACAGCAACGTCATCTTGTTCATCAGCAACCAACCGGCTAGGTCAGAATGGAGGAAACAACGTCGTGTTCAGCGGGAGGCAACAGACTGGGTCGGAATACGTCCTGTTCATCGGGAGCCAACCGGCTTTGACGGAAAAGCTAAAACGAGGTTTGGCGTACTACAGAATGCAGGAAACAGCCTTCTATTTGGCGTATGCGGTTGAAACAGGTCCTCTTCGCCGGAAGGGTGCGGCGTACCACAAAGCGGAAGCGGACTTACATTCATGTGCGGTAGGTAGAAACGGGCCCTATTGATCGGGAGGGTGTGGCGTGCCGCCAAAGCAGAGAAGCGGACTTGTTCGGCGCCTACAGTCGGCGGGTCTGTTTATCCACCATCTACTGCCTCGCTCTACCTCCATAGGCTACTGTTCATCCACCATCAACTTCCTCCAGCCTCCACCAGTTACGGTTCATCCACGGGCTACTATTCATCCAGCCTCCACCGGCAACTGTTCATCCAGCCTCCACAAGGTCCTGTTCATCCATCCCCAACCGGCTGGGGTGTGGCGGTCTCCTCTGGTTCCTCTTCATCCAGCGGCAACCGCCTACTACAATAGGGTCCTGTTCATCCAACAGCCACTGGGAACTCTTTATCCACAGCCAACCAACCGGCTCGACTCACCACGTCTCGAGAGGTAGCAACGGTTACTGTTCATTGAGAGGCAACCCAACACACCGGTTGGTTGTGTCTCGCACGGGGGCTCAATCGGCTTCAGTAAGCAACAACATCAGCGATTGTTCGCTCGGGTTCAGTTAGTAGCAACATCGAAGGAATCGCTCGAGTTCAGTCAGCAGCGAAGGAATCGCTCGGGTTCAGTTAACAGCCAAGATATCGTTCGCTATGGTTCAGTAACGTAGCTAGTGCAATCGTTCAGGTTCAGTAAAAGAACGCCTCCCTCGGGTTCAGTTAGAGCCAACGCCTCACACACACACACGCCTACGTACGAGAGAAACACGCAAACCACAGTGCGTCGCACGGCCCCGACCACCCACCGTAACCGAGACACCTGCGAAAATTTGCTTGCCCTCACTTCTACCATGATTTTTTATGTGATGGATGGCCTAAAGAATCTCATGCAGGTGCGTCCCCGGCCCACCCAGGACGAAAAGCCCATTTTCTTTCATGATTTTTTGTCATAGAAATAGGAGCCCACCACATCTATGATAATACGTGTTTTTGTCATAGTTATCATCATAGAAGTGTCATAACCATGACATATTTTTTTCGTCTGGGCCATAATGTCACGGATGTGTCTTTTTTTTGTAGTGCTCCAGACCGCTCCGAACGGAGATTAGCATCCCCAAGGGTATGAACTTCGGGATACATCATCGTCTCCGCGTGCCTCGGTTTTCTCTTACCCGGGCCCTTTACTTATGCACTTTACTTTGTCATAGCCATAGTGTTTCATGATATATATCTTGCTATCGCATAGTTGTTTATCTTGCTTAACATAAGTTTTTGGTGCACATAGGTCAGCTTAGTTCTTTTAGGTCTTGTGCTTGACAAATTAAATGCTAGTTTTATTCCGCATTTGTTCAAGCCTAAACCGTAATTATTTTAAAAGCGCCTATTCACCCCCCTCTTGGCGACATCCACGACCTTTCAATTGGTATCACAGCCTCGTCTCTCTTTTTTAGGCTTTCCCGCCTAGAGAGTAAAGGTGTCGACTAGGGGATTAGGATTCTCTGACACTCTTAGTTTCAATGGCACAAATTTTATGTTTGGGTAATTAGCATGCTTAATCTTTTTAGGGTCGTGGACCAAAGTTAGAGCGAATTATAGATATGGGGTTTTATCCTCCAAAGGATCCTCAAAACTTATCTTTAGAGGATGAGGAAAACCCTTATCTCAATTCTCAAGCTTCCAATGTACTTTTTGAAGCTTTGAGCAATGTAGTTATATCTCAACTCATGCCATTTCAGGATGATCGTGAGTTGTGGACAAAGCTTCAAGATACATATGGTGTGTCCAAGATTTGTGGGGATGATTGTTTGCCCTCCAACCTCTGGGCGTGTTGTGTTATCAACTTCTTCTACTTCACCTACATGTGATTTTCCACAAGGTAATGATATGGTGAGTAGTGTTGGTCATTGGAATGATGATAGTGTACTTATCGTTAATGATCCCTCATCACAATCTTATTGCAATGCCCCATATTTGGAATTTAACTTCGAGCACCTTACATGTTTCACATGCTAGTGTTTATAGTCCGTGCATATCATATAGAAATTGCTGGACCAAATCTTATGGTGATATGCTTTATATGTCTTGTTGCCATGATAAAAAGGTATCTTTTTTCCGAGTTGTTGTGCTAACAATGTAGAGTAAACTCAACGCTCCAAGGAACAAGACACGGTCTTGAATGGTGCTTCAAGGGATCCTACATCATCATCTATTCTTTCTCACTTTTTCCTTATGGCTAAGGCTTCAAAGGTATCTCCTACTTTGAACCCCAATATGTCTCTTGATGATGATGTTGATAAGAATGAGGATGAGGATGCTGATGAAGAGAATGATAATGTTGCCTCCTTAAAAGTTAATGGGGAAAAGATTTTTAAAGCTCTTCATAAGAATAAAATTGCTTGTTCCAAATTCATGGAAATCATGTCTATTGCCATTGAGGCAAGAAATACATTGAGGAGTTGGAATCTCATCTCAAGGAGCATGAGGTCACCATTGATAAAATGGAAGGTCATGAGCGTGATTACGCTAATGAGATCACGAACCTCTCTCAAGCTCTTGAACTTGAACAAACTACCAAGGAATCTATTGATGAGACTTTTGCTCGAGAACTATCTAGAATAAAGGAATCTCGTGATAGAGCCCTTGAGGTGGTCAATGATTTCAAAACTAAAAAGATAAGCTTGAAGTTGCACATGTCAAACTCCTTGAGAACTTTGAGCACCTCGAAAATGGCTCAAGGGTCATTAAGGGTGAGCTCATTGAACTCTCCGAGTCTTATGCTCAACTTAAAGCTTCTTATTCGAAAGAGCTTGCCAAGTTGCCTTCTCCTATTGTTGTTAATGATGATGCTTGTGCTACTAACTCTATTTCTTGTGAAGCATCCATTTGAAGGAGAATGTTGAGCTAAGGGCTCAACTTGAGTTGCTATCTAGCAATTATGGGAAATTGGAAGAAAGTCATGTAAAGCTCACAAGCTCTCATGATGATCTTCTAGTATTCCATAATATGCTACAGTTAGCTCATGAGGCTAGTACTACTAAGGTAACATCTATTGAGCCTCAATGTGGATACTTGCACTACTTCAAGTCAAAATATTATATTGCCATGTGCTAGTCGTCATAATTCATCTGCTCATAATGTTGCTACATCTTGTGATGAATTGCTTCCCTTGCCTTATTGCCATAACGATGAAGCTTAGACTTCCTCTATTAATTCTGTTGAGACTAACCATGTAGAGAAAATCAAAGAGCTCAATGCCCAAGTCACTTCCTTGAAGAAAGACTTGGAAAAGAGTCATGAAGGGAAGTCCACACTCAACAATATCTTGAGTGTGCAAAAATTTCCCAATGACAAAGGTGGACTTGCACTGGTACAACGAGGTGCTAGACAAACGGTTTTTAACCCCTTTCCGCAACGACGTATTGAACCGTCGCCAAGTGAGTGACTGTGATAGGGGGGACCTTCCAACATGACCCAGAAACTATCGGGGATAGAGAGCCTTGATGCATACAGTTGTCCCTATAAAACTATTTCTAATATCTCGAATATCCAAAATGCTTCATCCTTGCTACTCGTTTGTGCTTGCATTGCCATCCCAGTCAGTATTCTATGGTGCTACATTTACGATGCGCGACCCATCACTACAAAAAAATACACTTCCGTGATGATACGTGTTTGTCATAGTAGGTCACGTTTTCTGTCATGCATGTACATCCATGACAAATTTATGAAAGAATCAAGATAGTCATACATGTGCTGTCGTAGAAGTGTTCCATGACATTACCAAAATTATCATCACGGAAGTCTCCACTTCCATGACGATAAATCGTGTGTCACAGAAGTGCTTTCATCAAGGGTGACCGACACGTGGCATCCACCATAACGGAACACCGTTAAGCTATCGGGTCCGGTTTTGGATCCGATAACCCGTTAACAGCCCGGACCAATGGGGATTTTCCACATGTAAAATCATCATGGGCTATAGGAAACACGTGTCAGCTCCGTGTTGGCACAGGTGTCACTCATCCAATGGGTGAGTGATGTCTACTACACAACCTTCTTCTTGTAGACGTTGTTGGGCCTCCAAGTGCAGAGATTTGTAGGATAGTAGAAAATTTCCCTCAAGTGGATGTCCTAAGGTTTATCAATCAATGGGAGGCGTAGGATGAAGATGGTCTCTCTCAAACAACCCTGCAACCAAATAACAAAGAGTCTCTTGTGTCCCCAACACACCCAATACAATGGTAAATTGTATAGGTGCACTACTTCGGCGAAGAGATGGTGATACAAGTGCAATATGGATGGTAGATATATGTTTTTGTAATCTGAAAATATAAAAACAGCAAGGTAACTAATGATAAAAGTGAGCACAAACGGTATAGCAATGCTAGGAAACAAGACCTAGGGTTCATACTTTCACTAGTGCAAGTTCTCTCAACAATAATAACATAATTGGATCATATAACTATCCCTAAACATGCAACAAAGAGTCACTCCAAAGTCACTAATAGCGGAGAACAAATGAAGAGATTATGGTAGGGTACGAAACCACCTCAAAGTTATTCTTTCAGATCGATCTATTCAAGGATTCGTACTAGAATAACACCTTAAGACACATGTCAACCAAAACCCTAATGTCACCTAGATACTGCAATGTCACCTCAAGTATCCGTGGGCTTGATTATATGATATGCATCACACAATCTCATATTCATCTATTCAACCAACAGAAAGTACTTCAAAGAGTGCCCCAAAGTTTCTACCGGAGATTCAAGACGAAAACGTGTGCCAACCCCTATGTATAGGTTCATGGGCGGAACCCGCAAGTTCATCACCAAAACATACATCAAGTGGATCACGTGATATCCCATTGTCACCACAGATAAGCACGACAAGACATACATCAAGTGTTCTCAAATCCTTAAAGACTCAATCCGATAAGATAACTTCAAAGGGAATACTCAATCCATTACAAGAGAGTAGAGGGGGAGAAACATCATAAGATCCAACTACAATAGCAAAGCTCGCGATACATCAAGATCGTATCACCTCAAGAACATGAGAGAGAGAGAGAGAGAGATCAAACACATAGCTACTGGTACATACCCTCAACCCCGAGGGTGAACTACTCCCTCCTCGTCATGGAGAGCGCCAGGATTGATGAAGATGGCCATCGGTGAGGATCCCCCTCCGTGGGTGCGGAATAGGGTCCCGATTAGTTTTTGGTGGCTACAGAGGCTTGCAGCGGCGGAACTCCTGATCTATTCTCTTCCCCGATGGTTTTAGGGTATATTGATATATATAGGCGAAAGAAGTCGGTCAGGGGAGCCACGAGGGGCCCACGAGGGTGGAGGGCGCGACCCCTGCATCGTGCCTTCCTCGTTGCTTCCCTTATGTGCACTCCAAGTCCCCTGGATTGCTTCCCTTCCAAAAATAACTCTCCCGAAGGTTTCATTCCGTTTGGACTCCGTTTGATATTCCTTTTCTGCGAAACACTGAAACAAGGGAAAAAACAGAAACTGGCACTAGGCTCTGGGTTAATAATTTAGTCTCGAAAATAATATAGAAGTGCATAGTAAAGCCCATTAAACATCTAAGACAGATAATATAATAGCATGAATACTTCATAAATTATAGATACGTTGGAGACGTATCAGCATCCCCAAGCTTAACTCCTGCTCGTCCTCGAGTAGGTAAATGATAAAAGAAATAATTTATGAAGTGTGAATGCTAGCAGGTGCACAAGTTTGATCAATGATAATTTAAATCACCTTTTCTAGCATCATTATATATCATAACAGTAGCTCATCTCATAAAGCTTCTCATGATCAAGTAACAAACTATTCACATGTTAAAGTATAGATTATAAACTATCTTGAAAACTAACAAACCGTGTTATTAGTCATCAAATAATTACAATTCATCTTATTTTCAGGAAGAGTCTATGTCAGAGCGTTGATTAGAAAACTCCACATACTCAACTATCATTTAGTCTTTCAAAATTGCTAACACTCACGCGATATTTATGGGTTCAAAGTTTTAATCAGACACAGAGAAAGATAGGGGCTTATAGATTCGCCTCCCAACCTTTTACCTCAAGGGTAATGTCAACAATAATAGTTCATGATGCCTTACATCCAATTGGATATATATATATATATCAGAATCTTTCCGACACAAGGTGCTTGCCAAAGGATAAAATGTAAAAAGGAAAGGTGAAGATCACCATGACTCTTGCATAAAAGTAAAAGATAGGCCCTTCGCAGAGGGAAGCAGAGGTTGCAATGCGCTTTTATAGTTGGATGCACAAAATCTTAATGTGAGGGAACATCGCTTTATATTGCCACTTGTGATAGGGACCTTTATTATGCAGTCCGTCGCTTTTATTTCTTCCATATCACAAGATTGTATAAAGCTTATTTTCTCCACACTAAAAGATCATACATATTTAGAGAGCAATTTTTATTGCATGCACCGATGACAACTTACTTGAAGGATCTTACTCAATCCATAGGTAGTTATGGTGGACTCTCATGGCAATACAGGTTTAAGGGATGTTTCGAAGCACAAGTAGTATCTTTACATGGTGCAAGGAATTTGGCTAGCATGAGGGGGAAAGGCAAGCTCAACGCGTTGGGCGATCCATGACAATATACTTTATTTCGAATATAAGAAAACATAACCCATTACGTTGTCTTCCTTGTCCAACATCAACATTTTAGCATGTCATATTTTAATGAGTGCTCACAATTGCAAAAGATGTCCAAGATAGTATATTTATATGTGAAATATCTCTTCCTTCAATATTCTTTCATGAATTGTTCAAGTGACCAATACAATGTTTGCTAACCTTCAATGAATTTACCACCTCTATTTCTTATATGTAAAGTCATTACTCCCCATGGGATCAGCATATGAAACATATATAATTTCAGATTTATGATATTCAATTCATTCAACCATTTACTCATAGGATATAAGTGAAGCACACGAGTAAATGACAAACTACTCCAAAAAGATATAAGTGAAGATCAATGAGTAGTTAAATAATTATTTAGTTATGTGAGGACTCTCTATCATTTAAGAATTTCAGATCTTGGTATATTATTCAAAAAACAAGCAAAATAAAACGACATTTCAAGGATAGCACTCATCACGTGAAGAAGCAAAAACTTAGGCTCAACCGATACTAACCGATAATTGTTGAAGAAGAAAGGTGGGATGCCTACCAGGGCATCCCCAAGCTTAGATGCTTGAGACTTCTTGAAATATTATCTTTGGGTGCCTTGGGCATCCCCAAGATTGATCTTTTCTGTCTCCTTAATTCCTCTCATATCACGGATTCCTAAATCTCGAAAGCTTCATCCACACCAAACTCAACAAGAACTCATGAGATAAGTTAGTGTAAACCAATGCAAAAACCGTGTCATACTTTACTGTAGAAAATCATTAAAATTATTATTCAACATTGCATACTAAATGCCTCTACGTATTTAATACTCATATCCTCAAAAAGAATCATTAAACAAGCAAACATATGCAAACAATGCAAACATAACAGCAATCTGCCAAAACAGTACAGTCTATAAAGAATGCAAGATTCATCATAATCACCTAGCTCCAAAAATTATGAAAGAAAATTCCCACTGTAGTAAATTTATCATAGCTTATTATGCAAAAGGTTTCATCATTTTATCACATTCTGACTTTTCTAGGGAATTTTTGCAACAGCGGTAAACTTTCTGGTTTGAAACAGCAACATGTATACTTGTTAAATAAGCATGGTAAAGGCTATCCTTTACATTTTTATTGAAAACAGAGATGAAAAACATTATTCTAAACAACATCAAGCAAATACTAACAAAATAAAATGACGCTCCAAGCAAAAAACATATCATGTGGTGAATAAAAATATAGCTCCAAGTAAAGTTACAAATGAACGAAGACGAAAGAGGGGATGCCATCTGGGGCATCCCCAAGCTTAGGCTCTTGGTTGTCCTTGAATATTATCTTGGGGTGCCTTGGGCATCCCCAATCTTAGTATATTTCCACTCCTTATTCCATAGTCCATCGAATCTTTACCCAAAACTTGAAAACATCACAACACGAAACTTAACAGAAAATCTCGTGAGCTCCGTTAGCGAAAGAAAACAAAACACCACTTCAACATACTGTAATGAACTCATTCTTTGTTTTTATTGGTGTTAAAGTTACTGTATTCCAACTTCTCTAAGGTTTATAAACTATTTTACTAGCCATAGACTCATCAAAATAAGCAAACAACACATGGAAAACAGAATCTGTTAAAAACATAACAGGCTGTAGTAATCTGTAACTAACGTATACTTATGGAACTCCAAAAATTATAAAATTAAGTGGTGGGCCTGAGGAATTTGTCTAGTAATCATCTGCAAAAAGAATCAACTAAATATCACTCTCCAGTAAAAACTTTTAGCTAATCTCGTGAGAGCTAAAGTTTCTGTCTTTTTACAGCATGATCATAGAGACTTCACCCAAGTCTTCCCAAAGGTTCTACTTGGCACAAACACTAATTGAAAAACAAAACCACATCTAAACACAAGCTATATGGATTATTTATTCCTAAACAGAACCAAAAAGCAAGAAACTAAAATAAAATTGGGTTGCCTCCCAACACGCGCTAACGTTTAACGCCCCTAGCTAGGCATGTTGATTTCAGTGATGCTCACCTAAAAGATAAGAATTGAAACATAAAGAGAGCATCATTAAGAATATGACTAGCACACTTAAGTCTAACCCACTTCCTATGCATAGGGATACAACTTATGGGAACAATAATCAACTAGCATAGGAAGGCAAAACAAGCAAATCTTCAAGATTTCCAACACATAGAGAGGAAACTTGATATTATTGCAATATGTAGAAGCATATGATCCTCTCTCATAATAATTTTCAGTAGCATCATGAATGAATTCAACCATATAACCAGCACATAAAGCATTCTTTTCATGATCTACTTGCATAGAAATTTTATTACTCTCCACATAAGCAAATTTCTTCTCATGAATAATAGTGGGAGCAACATGCTTGTCGATATCCAGAAGCAATACAAGATCATCAACAACGGGCAGGAGAAGGACTCCGTGGTTGACCTCGCCGAGACCATCATCGACCCCTGATACGCCAACATGAAAGAAGACAACGATACCAAGGACCTGAACACGTGGGAGGTACCTCTGAATCTAGCCTACATAACCTATCGGCCAGGGCGCATCGCATCTCGACTTGTCTTGGCAGATCTTGGACATGAGGCGTGTCGCTTCCCGTAACCGGCAAGTACACGGACAGCCGCAGCGTCATGATCAAGCGTGCCAGGAAGGTCTAGATGTTGTACTTTATCTGTTTATAAGCACCTTTATCATCTGAGTGTTTCATGCATTAGCCTATGTGTCGTAATTATCAGTTTTGTCTGAAATATTTCTTTTAAGAACCCATTAACCTGTTTTCTTTTTTAGTGGCTATTTTATGTATGTAACTAGTTCACTTGTCCGTTAAAAAAACTAGTTCACTCGACTGACGTGCTTTGAATCTCCTTCCTTCCAACATATTCCCCTCCTCAGGTGGACCTTGCAGGTCTCGTACACAGACATATGGGACCAACCACCTATCCATTTGTATTTCTTTATTTTGTTCAATCTTTCGTCCTCTTCTTATACAGCGGCTGGCCATCATAGCCTATGGCATTGGCCAGGCCATCCCTCTACTACAACACATTGTCTGGCGGCGGCAGCTCCACCGGCCCACCCTGCACCCGAACAATTCAACCCTCGTTGTCCCCTCCGCCTGCGTCTTTCCCCGCTCCGGTTCGTTCGGTCTGAGGTCTCGACGTTGTCCTCCGCCTTGGTGCTCTAGCCGCGGCGCCGCCGTCTGTCGTTCCCAACATGGTCACCAAAACAAGAGGAATCGGGAGAGAACTGTTCGTCGAGAGGCTGACAGTCCCGGGGCCACCAGGTCCATGGCCTAGGTTTTGTTGTTTAACATGGGCAGCCCACAACATGTTTCAACATTTTTTGGATCCAGCAGGTATCAAGCGGCCTCTGGGCCTCCCAACCTAGCTTGTCTATAACATCAGCAGCCCAAGTTATGTTTGTTTTTTCAAGACGACACACAGCTTAGTTCTATTTTTCTATAAGAATGCAAAAATGAACCTATATTTATATCTTATTTTATTACATATATATATATATATATATATATATATATATATATATATATATATATATATATATATATATATATATATATATATATATATATATAAGAAACAACATAAGTTTCCGTTAAACACTGTCGTTAGTCCAACCATTTTATAGACCTTCCCACTTCCTTTATTTTACGTTTTCACTAATCCTATATCTGAATTTTCTCCCACTTTCTTTTTCGATGTAAACTGAGTTTTCTCCCAATACTTTTCCCTAGAACCAACTCAACTGTCCCACGTCTAGCCTAAAAAGTAATAAAACCCCAGGTACCATTAACTCATCAAATTCAAATGATATTTTATTTCGTAAGATGAAAGTTCTTACAAAATAATAATAATTATTGTTCATATATAACTTGGAAAGTTAACTCCTAGTGATTGCGTACATAAGCTTGCAAAGATTTTACTGACCAATGCAGTAATAGACGTGCAATCATGTGTTTATGTTGTTATAACATTTCTCCGTCTAGCCCAACATGATATTTTCACCTAGCCCAGCAAGTCCGCGGATTTCGAGAAAAATGCAAATGGGCTTTAAATTCTACCATATATATAGATGGCTTGCATAGATGCTACATCATTGTTTCACCCAGCCAACCAAATGGACTAAAAAACAAATGGACTAGCTGACATGTGGGCCAGTAGGTCGAAGCCTAAGAAGGCGTTGGATTTACATCCAACTGCCGACATTCTTCTTCAATCTCTCGTCTTCTTCCCCCAACACTGCCGGGACTACCTGCTCCAGCCTCCGGCGTCCAGTGGCGTTATTTTGCGCTCCTCAGCGAAATGCTACCCCGCCGACGGCCAGGCCATCCCTCCACTCCGCACCTCTTGTTATTCTATGCCGAGTGTAGGCCCACCCTGCACCCGAACTAGTCAAGCTACCCGTTCCTCTCCGTTCGCGACTCCACTGTCGCGTCTTCCCCATCTCCGGGTCGTTCCAGTCTGTGGCCTCGCCGTCGTCCACCGCCTCGGTGTGCTCGGCGCGGCATGGTCAACATACGAGAGTCATCAGAAGAGGACTGTACGTGGAGAGCCTGATGGCTGGGACCCACGAGGTCCATGGTCGCACGCAAGGAAAGTTCCTCCTTATTACGCACTGTACGTGGACTGTACGTGGGAAGGGCTTCTGTATTTCGCGAAAAAGAAACGTTCGCCCCGCTGACTGGTTGGACCCACCAGCTATATCTTCGCACGCAAGGAAGAGTCTCCTTATTACGCACAAAAAAATGAATACCCCCTGCTAGCTGGGACCCACACTAGTGAGTGGCTGACTTGTGGTCCTACTAAGTTGACAGGGACGGATGGCTTTGTCAACTTAGTCAATATGAATGATTCTAGCTCTAATGACCGTACGATGTCCATCCAATGGCCATAGTGCTTCTTCAACCTCTGGTCTTGTTGCTCCAGCCGCCCAAAGCAGCGCCGGTCGTGTCGCGTCTCCTGTCTCCCTTGGCCGGCTGTGATGCTGCGGAGGCCTCACCACCCCTACTACTCCCACCGCTGGCCAAGGCATCCCTCTACTCACCCATACCCCCTGTTATTCTGCGACGACGGCAGCCTCACGCCGCAGCCAAAGCAGTGAACCCTCATACTCCTCTCCGCATGGGCATCCACTGCCACGTCTTCCCCCGCTCCGCGTCGTCCCCTTCCTAGGCCTCGCAGTCATCCACTGCCTTAGTGCTCTCGACGCGGCGTGGTCAATGTGGTCAACGACCGACTTCCATCGGAAGAGTACTGTACGTGGAGAGGCTGACAGCTGGGTCCACAGCCGTAGCTGGGTCCATAGCCACATCCCAGTTTTTTTGTGATTTGCCAAGTCGCTTTGTCAGGCCTGTTGGGCTGCAAATCTTTCAAGACAAGGAGAGCTTCATTCGGCTCGCCGAGAAAATGGCGTATCAGTAATGAGAAATGGGCTGTACATTTTTAAAACACATCAAACCGGCAATTAGTTTCAAATTTCTTTTTTTCATTTCGAGATTTTTAATTGCATTGATTTTTATGCGTGGACAATTTGTTTGATCTTAAATTGATATAAATTTATTTTTAAAATCATTTTGAATGTGACTCGAAATTTCGGGATTAAAAACAGTTCGGACCGCACCGAAATATGCAAAATTTCGTATAATTTTTTACCGTGGCCACAATATGGGTTGTAATGCTAACAAAAATAATATGGGCTCCAAAAAAACCTTAAGAATTAGCAAATGGGCTGTAAATTATTAGAAATAATGGCAGATGGGTCGTATGCTGTTTTCCACATATTTGAGGCTTTCATAAAAAAAGGTTGACACACAAGCAGTGACTGTTGGATTTCCATCCAACGGCCCTCGTGCTTCTTCAATCTCTACTCTTCCTACTCCAGCCACTCAAACAAGCGACAGAGGGACTGCCTGCTCCCTCCTCCCCGCGGCCGGCTGTGCTGCCGCGTAGGCCTCACCGCCCCACCGTACTCCCATCGCTGGCCTGGCCATCCCTCTACTCACCCACACCTGCTGTTATTCTCCGGCGACGGCAGACGAACCAGTAAACCCTCGTACAGGCGTACTCCCCTCCGCGTGGGAAACAAATGCCGAGTCTTCCCTGCCTCCGTGTCGTTCCCTTCCTAGGCCTCGCCGTCGTCCACCGCCCTGGTGCTCTCGGCGTGGCCTGGTCAACGTGGTCAATGACCGACATGCATCTGAAGTGACTGTACGTGGAGAGGCTGACAGCTGGGTCCACGGCTCCACGCAAGGAAATGCCTCCTTATTATGCGCAAAATGATGATTCCTCCACCTGACATCTGGGACCCATCGAAAGGGCCTCTGTATTTCGCGAAAAAAACGTTACCGCCGCTGGCAGCTTGGACCCACCAGCTAGATCTTCGCACGCAAGGAAGTGCCTCCTTATTACGCACACAAAAATGAATACTCCCCTGCTAGCTGGGTCCCAGTATAGTCGCAGGCTGACTTGTGGGCCTACTGAGTTGACGGGGACGGAGGGCTTTGTCAACTTAGTCAATATGCATGATTCTAGCTCTAGTGGCCGTATGATGTCCATCCAACGGCCGTAGTGCTTCTTCAACCTCTGTTCTTCTTGCTCCAGCCGCCCAAACCAGCACCGGTCATGCCTCGTGCTCCTGCCTCCCATGGCCGGCTGCGATGCGGCAGAGGCCTCACCGCCCCCTACTACTCCCACTGCTGGCGAGGCCATCCCTCTACTCACCCACACCCCTATTATTCTGGCGGCGGCAGCCTCACACCGCAGCGAACCAGTGAACCCTCATACTCCTCTCTGGCGTGGGCATCCCTTGCCGCATCTTCCCGGCTCGTGTCGTCCCCTTCCTAGGCCTCGCCGTCGTCCACCTCCACAGGTGCTCTCGGCGGCATGGTCAGCGTGGTCAAGAACGGCTTCCATCGGACGTGGACTGTATGTGGAGAGGCTGACAGCTGGGTCCACGGCCGCAGCAAGGAAGTGCCTCCTTATTACACGCAAAATAATTATTCCTCCACCTGACAGCGGGGACCCACCGGACGGGCCACCGTATTTCGCGAAAAAAACATTTCTCCTTGACTGCTGGGACTCACCAGCTACATTTTCGCACGCAAGGAAGTGCGTCCGGAAAAAAAATGATTCGCCCCCCTGACTGCTGGGATCTACCAGCTACATCTTCGCACGCAAGGAAGTGCCTCACAGTCGGGACCCACCTGGTCGAAGCGTACGTAGCATTGTCATTCTAGTCGCGAACATGTACGTACATACTGGTTGATGTAGAGGCGCGCACGTGTCGTAGTAGAGGCGCGCTCGTAGCATGTACATGTACTACAACGGCCTGTGTGCAAGAAAGAAAATACGGCCACGTACGTACATATGGGCAGGGTCTCGAACGCCTAGTCGCACATATGTACGGCCAGGGCTCGTGTACATGGCTGGGTCAGAACGGAGAAATAGCGTCATCGTCGTGTTCATGGGGAGCCAACCGGCTGGGTCGGAACGGAATGCGCCGCCGTGTTCATCGGGAGGGCTTGGACGGAACAACCGATGGAAACGAGGCATGGTGTACCGCAGAACGGAGGAAACGGCCTTGTGTTCGACTGGCCACGGTCGAAACGGGATCCTGTTCATCGGGAGGGGTCTGGCATACCGCATAATGGAGGAAACAGACCTCCTATGGTCGAAACAAGGGTCCTCTTGATCGGGAGGGGTGTGGCGTACCGCAAAACGGAGGAAATGGACTTGTGTTGGAGCGCTACGGTTGAAACGGGGGTCTTGTTCATCAGGAGGGGTGTGGCGTACCGCAAAACGGGACTCCACGAGATAATGTTCATCTCCACCGTCGACCCCCTCCAGCCTCGACGGGCTACTGTTCATCCACCGCCGACCTCCTCCAGCCTCCACATGCGACTGTTCATCCACGGGCTCCTGTTCATCCAGCCTCCTCCGCGCGCTACTCCACCGGCTATTGTTCAACCAGCCCTCCACGGGACAACTGTATGCGCTCTCCACAGGAAAACCTTACCTTGGATCGCATCGTTGTCGATGATCAAAGGAGCCATCTAGCCTTATGGTGACAGCACAGTGGAACTCTCAATGAAAGCGCCAATGTCGGTGTCAAAACCGGCGGATCTTGGGTAGGGGGTCCCAGACTGTGCGTCTAAGGCGGATGGTAACAGGAGGCCGGGGACATGTTGTTTACTCAAGTTCGGGCCCTCTCAATGGAGGTAATACCCTACTTCCTGCTTGATTGATCTTGATGATATGATTATTACAAGAGTTGATCTACCACGAGATCATAGAGGCTAAACCCTAGAAGCTAGCCTATGGTATGATTGTTGTTGTCCTACGGACTAAACCCTCCGGTTTATATAGATACGGAGGGCTAGGGATTACAGAGTCGGTTACAAGGGAGGAGATCTACATATCCGTATTGCCAAGCTTGCCTTCCACGCCAAGGAGAGTCCCATCCGGACACGGGCCGAAGTCTTCAATCTAGTATCTTCATAGTCCAACAGTCCGGCCAAAGGACATAGTCCGGCTGTCCGAGGACCCCCTAATCCACGACTCCCTAACTATCCAACACAACAGTGACATGTAGGATGGTAACTACAAACTCTGTAGCCTTCTCTTTTTACTGCCCGTAATGAGTTGTTAGACAAGAATGTCTGAATCTTTTTCGTTCGAAGTGGTTCCCGAAGCAGTTTACTCAAGATTACCTTGCAAAGTACATGATTGGTGGACATGCAATGCAGGTAAGTATTTCATCCTGACTACAATGACCATCAAGAAGTCATAATGAAGATAGTGAAGGATGGACGGGCAACCATCACAAGGGGTTGGCCTTGAGTCGTGCGTGCATTACACATGAGGAGGGCACAATATGGGCATTCCGCTTCACCTTCTCCAGCAACAAGAATGTCTGTCGCCTCTCTCTTTACAATCTTTAGTACAACCGTGGTTCATCATTCTTTACATGGTGCTTCTATAGTTCTTCAGTATAGGTACCTGTGCATCGAATTATGCATTCATTATTGAACCTATATTTGTAATAAACATGGTTCGATATGAAATAAGTGATTGCCTACTTTCAAATTCAAAATTTGTGATTTTAAAATGCAGGGATTATATTAGGGATAAATTAGGGATTACACTGCACACGGTTTGTGAAAGCGAAACGTCTGCGATAGACGTGGAGATCAACCAAGTTTCTCGGATCCACTACATGTGCGATCAATCTCTACTGCACAAGCGATCAGTCAAGAAAAAATGTGTGCGATTAACCACAGTATCGCACACAGTTCCTTCTTATTAAAGGTTTGCGGAAGTCACCTTATCGCACACGCTTGGCAATTATGGACTATTTATGATGTTGTGTGCATCACAAATGTTTGGTCATGGAAGAACATGTGTGATATGTCTTCATCCGACGTGGGTATGATGGATGAATCGTGTGGGATGTATTCAAGTTTCGCATATAGTTTTATAGGGACAACTGTATGCGCTCTTACGTCGAATCACATACATTCCATCCAGTCTGGACCGCATACTCGATCGCCAATGCCAAATTCATGGCACCCCAGGAACGCCAGCCACCCATACCAACCGAGAATGCTGGGTCTTCAAACAAGCCGGCAGGGCAGGCGCTAAAAACGGAGAAGGGGGGTCTCAAAGAGATAATGGCGACGAAGAGCCTAGATCACCGAACACAGGAGGGCAAAATAATTTTCGCCCACATATTCAATCGGTGAATGTGGTATATACCACCCAAATTCCCAACTCGGACCGGATATGCACCCTTAGGGATGCCGATTTAATGGACTAGTCGTCCCACAATATAAACTAGGGTCGGTCACCTTCAACCGCATGGATCGTCCGGTTAATGCCAATCAGGGCAATCCAGCCGCACTAGTCCTCAACCCAATAATTGATGGGTTCCACCTCACTCGAGTCCTTATGGACGGAGGAAGCAGTCTAAATCTGCTTTACCAGTACACGGTGCGCAAGATGGGCATCGATCATTCGGTGATCAAACCCACTAAAGCCACTTTCAGAGGCATTATACCAGGTGTGGAAGCCAGCTTTATAGGCTCCGTTGCCCTTGAGGTAGTCTTCGGATCACCAGAAAATTACCGTACCGAAGAGTTAATCTTCGAAATCGTCCCTTTGCACAGTGATTATCAGACACTGCTCGGACGAACCGCGTTTGCTCGATTCAACGCGGTGCCACATTATGCCTACCATAAGCTCAAGCTGCCCGGTCCACGCGGCGTCATCACGGTTAATGGCAAGGCCGAACCTTCCCTCGGCACCAACAAGTACACCACTGCCTTAACAGCAGAAGCAACGAGCAGCACCTTGCAGCCGAACCTCAAGTCGACGTCCAGGCTCCCGGACACCGTCATAGGACTCCGAACTACTTCGTGGAAGGATAGCCCGGCTCGTCTAGAGCTCAATTAAACACTCCAGCGAAGGCCAGGACATGCCACACTCAGCGGCTCAACTGCTCTCTGGCACGCATACATTTCTTACATTTCCTTCGCAGGTTCACCTATACGCCGACCAGGACGGGCGATGCGGAAGCAGCTTGAACGCGCAAGGGAATCCTTGGACATTCCCCACAATGACCATCCGGCTATATTACGGATCCGCACTCAGCTTCTTCCCCCTGGTCTCAACAGGTTCCGCAATCATATTCCTTTTTTTATCACATTACCTATACTCATACGCATAGACGTACTATTCAAATAGAACATGTGGATTTATAGGACGCTTACCTGCTATTATTTCTTATTGAAATTCTTTTGTCAAGTGGCATCCGTACACAGTGATATGCATTAAAATATGCCAGGGGCTTCGTTTTACCCATAACACGACAATAAAGTCCGAACACCTTCATGGAAGTTCGGCACCCCGAACTTATAGCACTATATGCATCAGCTCCGAATCATGTCTTGGGTCAATAGTTGGGTTGCCCGGCTCCCATGTTTTGGTACCTTACGTACCGCTATATCGGCTAAGGTAGCACTGGGAGAACTACTGCGATTGTGTTCCGGTTTTTCCGGACGAGCACCTCAGTAGACAAAGCCAAAAACTGACCGTCATGATACGGCGAGAGCTGGTCAGCTGTTTGAGAGGTCGCAAAATCTTTAAGGATTTCTCCCGCATAATGCCATAACCAATGCAGCGTGCGATGGATCGGTTTTTCCTCCGATCAGGTGCTTATAGAGCCCCTAGTACGGTCTTCCGAACACCAGGGGCTGCGCCTACCTTACTAAAGCTCCTATGGCTAAGTGAGAGTGATAAAGCCCTATAGTCCGATTGCCTGGCTCATTGTGCTGAGCACCTCCTTCGAAGGACCCGAAACTGGGATAAAGAGTGCTCAGGTTTATCCCGAACACCCCCGTACTTCTTACGTGGGGGCAGAAGCCGACGACTGGCTAACTCTTAGGTTCAACATATAAAACGGCCGCACAGGAGGGTAAACTTTTATATAACAGGCAATAAATAAATGACCTTGTTCAAACATTACAAAGGACAACATGATTGGCATTCATGGAAATATAATGTCCTTGGTGCATAGCTCCGCTGCAAGGTAGGATCCTTTTAGGACACTTTCATAATATAATTCATGCTTGCGGTGCTCCTTCCCCTCTGGTGGCCCTTTTGTCATCAGCTTCTCAGCATCCATCTTCCCCCAGTGCACCTTTGCGCGGGCGGAGGCCATTCGCGCACCTTCTATGCAGACCGACAGCTTGATGACGTCAAGTCGAGGGAAAGCGCTTACAAGCCGCTTCACGAGCCCGAAGTAGCTGCTTGGAATCGGCTCGGCAGGCCATAGCCGGATAACTAAATCTTTCTTGGCTAGTTCCGCCGCCTTATGCAGTTCGATCAGCTGTTTCAGTTGATTGGCGAAAGGCACCGGATAATTCGGTGCCAAATACCGGATAATTCAGCTGTTTCTACGGCCCGGTATAATTGGGCAGCATCCGATATGCTGCGGGGCAGCTCCGCAAATACCCCTGGAGAAATACGAATTCAAAATTCGAAACATAATCTTCTCCTAAAATACTTGCTACACAAGGAAAAAAGCCTTACCCGCCGCAATCTTCCTCGCCTCTTGGATCCCCTGCAGGGCACTTTGGGTTTCCCCACGGGCATCGCTCGTGGCCTGATGCGCCTTGGTGAGTTAGGATTCTTTCTCCGTTAAACTCTGCTCCAAGGTCTCGCATTTCCTCACGGCCTCTTGCAGCTCCTGCTCAGCTTTAATAAACCTGGCCTCGTGCTTCTCACGAAGAGCCTGCTCTGTGGCTGCCTTTTTCTCGGCCTCGGCCACAACCTTCCTAAGAGGCTCGACTTCGGTCACCATCCCTAGCGCAAATCATGAAGCCTATTTCATCATACCGAAAATTCATTCGCAATAAACACGAACAAAATTTGTGCATACCTTGTTTATCTCCCAACAGCATTTTCAACTGGCCAAGTTCTTCTTTGGCCCGCTCCAGATTTTGATTCAGTCCGGAGATCTCCGCAGTATGAGCGGCAGCAACCGCTACAGACGCCTTCTTATACAGACGAGAAATAGATGTCATTCAATGAGTCTTCCTACGAACATAAATTGGATCATCTATCTGGTTCTTTCTTTCACCGAACAGTGTATCAGAGGCTACTATCCATACCATGACACTCTTCGAAACCTCATAAAACATACCTCAAAACCTTTTATAAGGCAGATACAGGCTCCATTCAGTCCACTCTCAGCAGACTGAATCTTCTCAATCACAGCACCCATAAGGGCACGGTGTTCGTTGACGATGGAGGCGCTCTTCAGCACCACCAACAAAGCATCCGACACCTCTGGTTGGACAAAGGTTGCCGGTGTAACAGGCATGTCCTCTCCAGCCGAGAGAGGCTGCCTGCCTGATTCTGGAGCCGTATTGGTCTCCGAAACTGTATCCGGCTGGGAGCCGAATTCTAGATGGCCCCCGCCGTCAGCTCCCATGGGAATTTTCTCCCCCACGTGTCCGGCCCCCGAAGTTTGACCTCCAGGCACCGCCTTCACGGTCTTTTCCTCTCCTCCTTGGCCGGGGTCCTTCTGGGACGAAGCCCCGGTGTTATGCACCTGTTTGGAGGAAGGGGCCTTTGGGGGCGTCCCGCTCTCCATAGCTTCCGAGCTCAGCGAATCCTCGGATGAGGATTGTTTGGTACGAGACCTCGCCGGACTACAAAATACTATGCCATGATGAGTCTGGACGCATAAACGTATTTGGACTGTATATACTCACGAGTTCACCAGGGGCTGGGCCCTGGGATACCACGCTGGGCCGCTGTCGGCGGCGGCAGTGGACTCCTTCGGAGGAGGAAACCCTTTTAGGCGACTCGGCCTCCAAGTGTGCGGAGGCCGTCCTCTTCTTTCTTTCCCCCATAGGGGATTCATCTTCCCCCTCCTCCTCGTCCTCTTCGGAGGCAGAATGAGCATCAGAGCCTTCGGATATTGTGTCCGAAGTGCCGCGGCGATGAAGGCCGCCCCGAGTCTTTTTGGCCCCCTTCTCGGCAGTCTTCTTAGGCACCTTGTAAGGCGCGGGGACCAGCATCTTCGTCAGAAGTGGGACGGCCAATTCTTCGGGCAACGGGGCCGGACAATGGATCTGCTCTGCCTTCTTCGTCCAGCCCTAGGAGAGTAGTAGAAAACACGTTAAGCGCTTCCTTTGGGTTATGCGGATAAAAAGTACGATGACTTACCGAACTTACAGGGCCGGACAGTTGGTACCCGCGGTCCTCGGCGGAGTCCGGCCATGATTTGCTGGACTTGAAAAGCACCTTCCAGACGTCCTTGTGCGAGGAGCCGAAAAGCTCTCGTAAGGTTTGGTTCTTGGCCGGATCGAATTCCCATAGATTGCAAGTCTGGTGTTGTCAAGGCAGGATCCGGCGAACTAGCATCACCTGGACCACATTGACAAGTTCAATGTTCTTGTCTCCCATATCTTTAACGCGCGTCTAGAGCACTAGCAGTTCGTCGGACGAGGACCAGTTCAGGCCCTTCTTGACCCAGGATGTAAGCCGCAAGGGGGCACTGGATCGAAATTCGGGAGTAGCGGCCCATTCCGTGCCGCGCGGCTCAGTGATATAAAACCACTGCTGTTGCCACTCCTTGACAGAATCGTTAAAGTTGCCTGCACTACAAAAAAAAGACACATCCGTGACATTTTGGGCCGAACGAATTTTTTCTGTCATACATATGCCACTTCTATGACGATAATTGTGACAAAACCCGGTATCATCATAGATGTGGTGGGCTCCTACTTCTATGACAAAAATCATGACAAAAATGGGCTTTTCGTCTGGCGGGCGGAGACGCAGCTGCATGACATTCTTTGGGTCGTCCATGACAGAAAAAACCGTGGTAGAAGCGAGGGGAGGCAAATTTGAGGAGTTGCGATTACGGTGGGAGGTCGGGGCGGAGCGATGCACGTTCTCTCCTACATACTGCAGCGTGTGTGCGGCGTGAGGCTCTAATCGAAGCCAAGCGGGCGTTGGGCTCTAATCAACCCGGCGATTGCCTGCGCAGCTACGCATTCTCGAACCCGGCGATCGATCGATGGTGTTAATCGAACCCGATGGGCGATTCGCCGCTACTACTGCTAAGTGAAGCGGCGATTGGATGAGCGATGGCGTCGCGGGGGGTTGGATGAACGAAGGCGGTGGCATTGCTTCGGATGAACAGGAACCCGTGGTGTGGAGGGCTGGATGAGCATGAGCGGTGGAGGGTGGCCGTGGAGGGTGGTTGAACAGGACCCGTGGTGTGGAGGGCTGGATGAGCGATGAGCGGTGGAGGGTGCCCGTGGAGGGTGGTTGAGCGATGGCGGTGGAGTAGCGCGCGTGGAGGCTGGATGAGCAGGAGCCCGTGGAGGCCGGAGGAGGTCGACGGTGGAGATGAACGGTATCCGTGGAGTCCTGTTTTGCGACGCGACACCACCCCCCGTTTTGACCGTAGCACTCCAACACAACTCCGTTTCGTCCGTTTTGTGGTACGCCACACCCCTCCCGATGAACAGGACCCCTGTATCGACCGTAGCGCTCCAACACAAGTCCGTTTCGTCCGTTTTGCGGTACGCCACAACCCTCCCGATCAATAGGACCCCCGTTTTGACTGTAGGAGGTCCGTTTCCTCCGTTTTGGGGTACGCCAGGCCCCTCCCGATCAACAGGACCCCGTTTCGAACGTGGCTGGTCGAACACAAGGCTGTTTCCTCCGTTGTGCGGTACGCCAGGCCTCGTTTCCATCGCCTATTCCATCCAAGCCCTCCCGATGAACACGACCACGCATTCCGTTCCGACCCAGCCGGTTGGCTCCCCACGAACACGATGACGACGCTGTTTCTCCGTTCCGACCCAGCCATGTACGTATGCGCGATAGGCGTTAGAGACCCTGCCCGTATGTACGTACATGGCCGTATTTTCTTTCTTGCACCCTCGCCACTGTACGTACGTGTACATGCTACGTGCGCGCCTCTACTACGACACGTGCGCGCCTCTACATCCACTAGTATATATGTACGTACACGTTCGCGACCAGAATGACAATGCTACGTATGCTTCGACAAGGTGGGTCCCGACTGTCACGCACTTCCTTGCGTGCGATGATGTAGCTGGTGGGTCCCAGCAGTCAGGGGGGCGAATCATTTTTTTTTCGGACGCACTTCCTTGCGTGCGAAGATGTAATTGGTGGGTCCCAGCAGACAGGGGGAAACATTTTTTTTGCTAAATACGATGGCCCGTCCGGTGGGTCCCCGCTGTCAAGTGGAGGAATAATTATTTTACGCGTAATAAGGAGGCACTTCCTTGCTGCGGTCGTGGACCCGGCTGTCAGCCTGTCCACGTACAGTCCACGTCCGATGGAAGCCTGTAGGACCTTGAAGTATGTCTAGAGGGGGGTGATTAGACTACTTGACCAATAAAAACTTAACCTTTTCCCAATTTTATAGTTTGGCAGATTTTAGCTATTTTAGGACAAGTCAAGCAATCATCACACAATTCAAGCAAGCATGCAAAGAGTATATAGGCAGCGGAAAATAAAGCATGCAACTTGCAAGAATATAAGGGGAAGGGTTTGGAGGATTCAAACACAATTGGAGACACGGATGTTTTTGTCGTGGTTCCGATAGGTGGTGCTATCGTACATCTACGTTGATGGAGACTTCAACCCACGAAGGGTAACGGCTGCGCGAGTCCACGGAGGGCTCCACTCACGAAGGGTCCACGAAGAAGCAACCTTGTCTATCCCAGCATGGCCGTCGCCCACGAAGGACTTGCCTCACTAGCGGTAGATCTTCACGAAATAGGCGATCTCCTTGCCCTTACAAACTCCTTGGTTCAACTCCACAATCATGTCGAAGGCTCCCAAGTGACACCTAGCCAATCTAGGAGACACCACTCTCCAAGAAGTAACAAATGGTGTGTTGATGACGAACTCCTTGCTCTTGTGCTTCAAATGATAGTCTCCCCAACATTCAACTCTCTCTCATAGGATTTGGATCTGGTGGAAAGAGGGTTTGAGTGGAAAGCAACTTGGGGAAGGCTAGAGATCAAGATTCATATGGTAGGAATGGAATATCTTGGCCTCAACACATGAGTAGGTGGTTCTCTCTCAGAAATGGAAAGTTGGAAGTGTTGGTTCGTTTTGATGGCTCTCTCCACGAATGAGGAGGAGGTGGAGGGGTATATATAGCCTCCACAAAAAATCTAACCGTTACACACAATTTACCAAACTCGGTGGGACCGAATCATCAAACTCGGTCAGACCGATTTAGTAATCCTAGTGACCATTAGTGATTTTCGGTGGGACTGACATGCATCTCGGTGAGACCGATATGGTTAGGGTTAGGGCATAACGTAATATCGGTGATACCGATTACACAAACTCGGTGAGACCGATTTTGGTAATTAGCTAACCAGAGAGTTGGTCAGGTAAACTCGGTGGGACCGATTTGCTCTTTTCGGTGAGACCAAAATGTTACAAAAAGGAAACAGAGAGTTTACATTGCAATCTTGGTGGGACCGATCGCTCACTTTGGTTAGACTGAAACGTTACGAAGGGAAACAGAGAGATTGCAACCTCATCTCAGTGAGACCGAGATCCCTATCGGTAAGACCAATTTGCTTAGGGTTTGTGGCAGTGGCTATGACTTTTGGAATCGGTGGCACCGGATAGAAAGAATCGGTGAGACCGATTTTGGCTTTAGGTTTAGGTCATTTGTGGATGTAGGAAAGTAGTTGAGGGTTTTGGAGCATATCACTAAGCACATGAAGCAAAAGGCTCATTAAGCAACACCTCATCCCTTCTTGATAGTATTGGCTTTTCCTATAGACTCAATGTGATCTTGGATCACTAAAATGTAAAATGAAGAGTCTTGAGCGTTTGAGCTTGAGCCAATCCTTTGTCTTTCGTATTTTGAGGGATCCACTTTCATCATCCATGCCATGCCATGCCATTCATTGAGCTTTCCTGAAATAATAGTCTTGGAATAGTATTAGCTCAATGAGCTATATGTTGTTATGAATTACAAAAACCACCTAGGGATAGTTGCACTTTCAATCTCCCCGTTTTTGGTAATTGATGACAACATATAGATCAAAGCTTCGACAAATGATAATAAAATTTAAATAACATCGTCGATTTGAGAAGTATGTGATAAGAAAGAGCTCCCCCTAAATTTGTGCATAGTTTTAGATTTGCTTTGGACTGCAAATGCACAATGAATTAGGCTCATGGGTTACTCTTCCATGTCGCATACATCTTGGTGGAGCGCTCGAAATAATAAACCAAGAATACATGCACTCATCACCAAGCATAGTGAGTGATCACATAAGATAGATAGGATAATATCAAGCATGCATAAGTGTAGCTTATGATCAAACACATGATCATCAATGTCTCACAAGCATAGTATCTCAACCAAAAGCAAACAAAGTTTGAAAAACCACCAAATAAAGCAAGAGAGAACAAAAGCAACTCTCTCTCTCTCTCTCGAAGCCTATGATCTATACATTTTTCTCCCCCTTTGGCAACAAGTTACCAAAAAGTTCATAGAAAATGCATAGTGCTAGATCGACTCTCAGGCTTGATCTTCAGGTGGTGGTGGAGTCCGGATAACGCCGAGGAAGAAAGCTTCAGTTGAAGTAGATGGAGCTGGAGCTGATGTAGATGCTGGAGCTGGTGGCACTGAGGGTGTAGCTGGTGTAGATGAAGTTGCTCTTGTGACTGAAACTGGCAGAGCTGATGACCTCTGGGCTCTAGGCACTCTGGCAAACACATTGGTGGTAGTCTTGCCCTTCCTCTCCTGCATGTCATCTTGTAGTTCCTCCACTGCAGTCTGAATCTCAGTTACTTTTACATCTAAGTTATAGAACTTTTGTTCTATGGTTCTCTCCAAGCTCTCCTGATTTTGAGTGAGCGTGGCCAATCCCTTCTCTATCCTCAGGGTTGATGCTATCAAGTAACCAAGCTGCTCCTGCTTGTTCTTCAAGAAATACTCAGATGCCTCCTCTTGAGTTGGCATCTTGGCAGCCTTCCCCTCTTTGCCTTCTCCTTCTTCTCTTGTGCTTGAACTGACGATGGATCATTCTCATTCATGACAACCTCATTGTCCTCAAAGTCTGGATAAAGAGGAAAGTGTTCCTTATCCAACTGATATTTTCCTGTGCCCATCTTTGAGTTTATCAATTCTTAAATTTGAGGTGCATATCCACAGCTCCTCTTCTGATCTGCTCCAGTCCTCTTGATTGTTTCTATGATCAGGCTCATGAGTTTGAACTTTTGTGGCACATCAAACACATGCAACATGTTGATGGCATGCCCTCTGATCATGTTATGCTCACCTGACTTGGGAAACAAGGTGTGCCTCAGAATCCAATTTATAGTTGGCAACCCTGACAGCAGAAAGTGAACTGATCCAAACTTGTGAGTTCCTAGTGCCTTGTCTGGAATTTCCTTGTACATGTGTGCCATGTAATTGTGATCCATTTTCTTCTTTGCATAAATGTCCAGATCATCATCATTTTCCTCTGGGGCATTTATCAGCTTTGCCCATTCCTCAACAGTTGACTGGTACCTTGTACCTTGAGACATCAAACAATTCTCCCATCTGGTAAAATGTCTTTGTGGAGTAGAACTGCATGATAAGTTCATCATTCCAATTTGTGAGCTTTTGCCCAACAAAATCTACAACTCCACAAGCAATAAAGCTGTCTTGCACTCCAGGATAGTGTTGTTCATTCTCCTTGATGATGTTCCAGTCAACCCACCTCATGTCACAGACAATAGGCTTCTTGTCCATCAAGATTGTCTCATAGAAGTCCTGCTGTTCCTTTGTATGGAACCTGTAATCAACAACAGTTCTTCTCCCTGTGGCATATGGATCTGCCAACCTCCATTTCCTCAATCCTGAGTCTTTCCTGATTCTCATGTCCTCAGCCACATGATGGGCATCATTGTGGTCTGGTATCTTTGGCTTGAGCTTCCTCAGAACCTGTCCTTCTCCATCTTCCTCATCAGCATCCTCAGGCACTGGGGCCTTGTTCTTCTCAGCAGCTGGAATACTCCTAGTATTCCTCTTTGGTGCATACTTGGCCTTGGGGACAGCTTTGGGTGCTTCCTTGGGCTTAGATGTTGCAGCCCCTGATCTAATAGCATCACCCATAAGCTTTGGTGCATTTGGTGCTGGTGCAGCAGGCTCTTCCTCTTCCATCATGGAAGGCTTCCCAATTACTCTGGCCATGGTCATCTTGACCCTTTCCTTCCTCTTCTTGCTCTCAGCAGCTGGCCTCCGCCGCGCGATGGAGTAGGCCCTGTGCCATCCATCGTTCCGAGCAACAAGGGGAAAGCCTGACGTTGACTCCTGTAATGGATGTCGTCAACGGACCCTGGCACCAGCGGGGGTGGCAGGACTTCGATTGATGGATTGACCACTTCTTCGACATGCACGAACACTCGATACAGGTACATCCGTAACATGGTCCGCGGCAGCCTTGGTGGCGACAAATAGTACAACCCCGGTTCCTGCATCGGTATCTCAACACCAATCACCTTCGGTATGGTGGACGGCTTCTTCATCCATGCCATAACCATCAGAGCCCAGCTGTCTGGAGGAACAAACATACTTACGAGCTCACCTCCAAGGTCGTTGATAAGCTCGTTCATGGACTCGTTGTTCCAAGCACGTCGAGGCATGCCGTGGAAGGTAAGCTTTGTTAAAAACTCAAGCTCAGAGGCACCGAGCCCCATGCTGGGTGCCACCGATCAAAGCTCACCAGCGCGCCATCGCAGAACAAACGCCTGGAAGATTCGAACACACGACTGCAGTCGAAAATTGTTCGGAACCTGACGAAGAAATCAGCCGGTGGCGGACAGACTTCACGAGCAAGTCACTTATTTGGATGCCGTGCGCAATGCCAAGAGCTTTGACAAGGTCGTCCGGCAAGACGGGAGGCCGGTCGCCGTTCATGGTTACCATCAACACTTTGCCGGCAAACTGGTCGTCAAGCGCCGCCATGCCACTTGTTGAGCGACAAGACGCAGCGATCGGGCGGCAGCGGACCTCAGGATCTCTGGCTCGGAGATCCGCGTTGACCGGCGACATGATAGTGCGCTTGAGTACAGGGAGTACATGAGGGTGATTTGGGGGAACTGGAGTAGGAATCGAGATTCCAAAGGTGGGGGAGGGGCGGGAGACTAGGGATGAAAAGGTAGCATGAATTTCGAGCACGCGCCAATATGCTCTCGGCGCGCAAGCGCACGAAAACACCGGTGGCGCCCACATGTCAGCCTAAGAGTCCTTATTCTTTCTTTTTTCGAGAGCCCGGCCTTTTCTTTCAGGATCTTTTGAGAGCCCGGCCCGAGAGTCATAATTGACCTGTTTGGCATTGTGTTACTACTCGCCCCATATTCAACGACACCTCACTGGCCCAAACAAGTGTACATCAACGAAAAGGAAGTGAGCTCAAATTATATAACTTGAAAAAAGGAGATATACTCTGAACACTGGAGAATGGTGATGCCCTCATTTAGCCCACGAGTAGTTCGAGACAATAAACAGTTCGAAACAACGATATATACAACATTCAAACACTGACTAGTGACGAGTACTGACATAAACAGCAAGACATGATAGTTCATAAGAAGTCTTGCTACACCACCAAAATGTACCCATCTGCGGCGCTTTCAGACTCTCGTGATCCGCATTTAGAATGACATTCTAAATAGAAGCAACTATTACATAGAAAGAGTGACATAGACGAGGATGACCAAATGACAAGGAATATGCATAACAAAAAAAAGAACTACCCATCCAGAACCACATCACTGCCTGTCGTAATTGAGACATCCAAGGATCAAAGTTAATCTGGATGCCTTTATCATTCTCACCTTCTTTTGGCTGCAGGTTGTATCGTTGACAATCAGGGGAGTATGCTCCCGAACTCCTAGGGCTCGCCGTGTAGACACAGTTTTCCATAGCAAACAGAGCCTCTCTGCCATCAAGGTCCTTGCAACGGTGATCTCCTGGTTAATCAGATAATTAAGTCCGAGAAATAGAGAGTGTGAACTAAGGCTGTTTACCCGCCTACAACTAAAAAATCCTAAAGGCCCCAACAAGCTGGTATCCTGCTCATAGACGTAACAGCCACTGTCCGGATACTCACGTATTACACGGTGCTTGTATACAGTAGGGTTTTTGCAATATAACTTTTCGGCTCATGAGTCCGAATGATCATCAGTCTTTTGCCGTCGTCTGATCGAGTGAGGAACCAGTTGTGCTTCCCTGTTTTTGGCAAAGGTGGTGTAATTACAAAGGGCAGTAACTGTAGGGACACTGCATCATATCAAAAAGGACAGGCATTGTTAATGTAAGACCAACATTGTTCAGAGTATGAGTAGGATAATGCAAGAAACAGCATTGATATGTCCCTGTTGGAACTAGGAGGAAAATACAGGGAAATGTATACTGGGTTCAATAATATAGAAGTGCCATGCATGGTTATACTCATGATATCTCGCAATGGATTCTCCACAGGAAACTACCATGTCATGCATGTTATGTAATCATGTTCTATCCTCACAAACAAATTCTTCAAGGTAACTAACAAACCATGCATTGATATATACTCGTGTTCTGTGGGCAAAAATTTTGTGAGGATATTATTCTAGTCATTGATTGCTGAAGGGCGAATATAGGTATGTACACATGGTAAGCATTGCAGGATTTCTCTACTTCCAAATATAGAGTTCTCCATATGCACATTTACTTCCTTAATGTACGGTTAGATGAAACCAACAGTGTGGTGCATGTTTCTACATCACGAAAATGAGGAAACTAAGATGGCCATTGATACACACTCATATTTAGTGGTAGTATATAGATTACTGTAAAATAAGGATAATATCCATATATTCCTAACTATTTGATTATTCAGGGTACAAATTGGCTGTAATGACGTGGTCACAATCACATGAATTAACTCATTCCAAATATAGCCGATTTACGGCGTCTCTAATATATTGCCATAGTTCTACTCAAATTCTGCTCAAACAGGGATATGCCAATCATCAAAAAAAGTTCAAACAGTGTCATGGCGTCATCATTAACATGAGATGGAAACAACTTACACGCGCCGTCGCAGCAATACGTGGTGCCATCTGCTTTTTCGATCGCGTAGATGATGCCATTGTGTTCAATAGCATCACAGAAGTGTGTATCAGCTTTGACGATGATCCACTGCAAGCCGAGTTGTCTCCAGCTAAAAAAGGCACCGGCGAAAAGATAGACGAGTCCGCGGTCGAACAAGGCAATTAGCTTGAAGTCTGGGTAATTCGCATGTCGTGTGGGTACTTGGTAGATTACAATCTTCTGGAAAACAAGGTCCGTCCAACTGACGTAGTAATCTAGATGACTTGGACCGCGATGGTAATACTCTATATAATCCAACGGAGGAAGGATAATCTCATGGGAGGTCTGGAAGTTCACGAGCACCAACTTTTACCGTCTTCTCTGAAGGCAGCCATCCAGTGGGAGTTCATGCCGACCCAGTACATACCTACCAAGAAGTTTCGGGCGATGGTGATCGGATCGATGTCGAGGGAAATGATGTACGGTGACACACTACATACCTGCAAAGAAGTTTCGGCTAATGGAGATCAGATTGAAGTCGAGGGGCATCATGCACGCCTCCGTATCATAGTGAGCCAATCTCGCAAGACCAGATAGCAGCAAGCAGGGTGTCTTGAAAAGCTTAGGCCTCGCTTCGACGATGGCCGTGTACATGTCCCTCGAGCATGCAGCCAGCCACAGGGCTGTCAACATATCCATACACGAACAACAGAAGTCGAGGATGTCACTGGGGAGATTGCTCCAATCGCGGATCATATGGATGCTGCGCGGTTCGCGTTCGGCCATGGTGGAGTTTTGAAGGGGGCTTGATTTACATGGGAGAAGGATGTCGGTGCTGGAGCGGCTAGCGAGGGAATAGAGGTACTGGGGGAGGCGAGTGAGGTGACGGTACACGGGGGCACAGTCAGATGGAGACGGAGACGGAGACGGAGAAGGAGATGGAGATAGAGATGGAATGGTGCTATGGGAGCGGAGAGGGAGACGAGGCGAGGCGCCAATGTGCTGTCTGATGGCGGTGACAGATCGCATGCACAGTGGTGAGGCTGACTTTGGTAACCCGAACACGCCGCCTCTCTGGACTAGTGTCGGTAGCGGGTGTTGTCACTTCACTTTGTGAGGACCAGATGAATAGTATTTTGACCATCAAGTGTACCACGGTTGTACTACTACTACTACTAGTAGGAACATGAGTACTCGATAGATTGTATAGCGAAATAGGTCTCCCTGCTAGCATGCCTGTTCACTTCATCGTTCGGTATCATCCATATTGCGAGCAGAACCAAATTCTCGTGCATGCCCAATCAACGCCTGCCATGATGCATGCAAAGGTGGTTCTCTGCATCAAGGACGGCATGCAGATCGTTCCACACTTGAGAAGATGAAAAATGGAAAGGTAGAACACGGCAGCGGAGGAAGAGAACGCTGGCTAACGAGGCTGGGAGGGGATCGAGCAGGTAGTTAATGCTCCACGCCTAAAGGTTTTGGGAAAACCTGATTTTCATAAGGTGACTTATACTCACCTAAATGGAGGGAGTATTCCTTAACCAGAGAATGTAGTGTCTCCCACTCACGGGCTCAAAAAAAAGCTACGACACATTTTTTATCTATTTGGATAGGTCCCACCTATCAGGAAGGATGGGCACGTACACGAACAGGTATGACTCCTCAGTCTACCCGCATAGCCTTTCGTTTAGTCTACCTAGCCATCTAATCAACTGCCTGCATGCCACTTCTCCCATTTACTTCTCCATCGGGAACCGATTCACCTCGACTTCTTCTCCTCCCCTTCGTCTTCATTTGCATCCAAAGCCCACTGCGTTCACATTGTTTTAACCTCTTTAAATAATCATCTACTACTTCAGTTAGACTAGCCATCTAATCCTAACTCTCCAAACCATAGCCCTCCGTTCCAGCGGTTCCAAATGGAAAAAGAGATCGAGATGTTGGTTTTTAGCGTCCAACATGTCCTCGTCGAAGGCTCGATGCGCATAGTTTCCACCGTCACCATCCACCCAAGGGTTGTTCGGCAGTGGATCAACAATGTATCCAACTCCCTCAAAAAGGTAGAGATGAGGGTCATCGGTCTCGACGCAGAGTACACGGAGCGTGCCCCTGGGAAGTTCCAGTGCGCCGCCGTCCTTCAGCTGTGCCTCGAAGATGATGTTTTGGTGTACCACATCATACACTCGCCCTCCATACCAGGTGAGCTTCACGATTTCTTGTCTCGGGAGGACGTATACTTCTGTGGGGCAGCCATCGAAGGGGACAAACAGAAGCTAGAGCCGTACAACCTTGATTTGAAAAGCATCGCTGACCTACAAAACAGAATCAAAATTCCTGTAGAAGATTGTGCTAAATAGACACCATCCCTATTCGACGTAGCAAATTTTGTGCTCGGTACAAATCTTCGAGAAGGGTGACGAGGCGGTGGCATTAAGGTCGTGCGGATGGGAGAATTATCCCTTGACGTCTGGCGGATAAAATATGCTGGCCTTGATGCCCGTGTGAGTTTCGAGATAGCTGCAAGGTCCAAAGAGCTTGTTGCGAAGCCGTCTCCCACAGAGTATGAGAACAAGAAGAAGAAGAAAAAGAAGAAGAAGAAGAAGAAGAAGAAGAAGAAGAAGAAGAAGAAGAAGAAGAAGAAGAAGAAGAAGAAAACGCTGCACCAGCAGGAGGGCATTATGGATGGATGAACTATTTACTCTCTTGTAAAAACAATTATTCCCTCTCGGTGTATATTGATATAGATGGACTATTTCAATGGTGTGCATGTCTTTGGAACAGAGTAGTAGCGTGGGTCCGCTTGACTATAAGGAACTATTTATCCGCATATATAGCTTTCTCTGCTACTCCTTCCAGTGATCGGTATACAATGCATGTGTCCGTAGACATGACAGCTTGTCCATGGAAGTTCAACTACGGCAACCATCACGTTTCATCTCGCGATTCCCACGACGCCTCTCCAACCCACGGCACCACGCCCCCCGACGTGCGCCTCACCCCTCTCGGCCGCACCGCCCCTCTGCCTTTGTGTGCATGACATGTGGGCCACATAAAATGCGGCGATCATCAAGTTTCTACCACAGCCACTCGCGATTCCTACGACGCCGCTCGAATCCATGAAACCACATGTCCCCTGACCTGCGGCTCACCCCTCTTGGCCCCACTGCCGCTCTGCCTTCAGGAGCATTACATGTGGACCAGTCACCTATCGGGTCCACATGTTATTGACTCAAAGGTAGGTGTAGTAAGGCGTTGAAGCTCAGTCCCGACGGCCCTGAGAGGGAAATGTAACTCCTGCGCCAGGGCTTGTGGTCCTCCCGCAACACGAACTCATGCCAAACTCGAGATTTGTTTCTTTACTATACATGCACGCAACGATTTAATGGACATTGTAATCTCAACATGTGATGGGGAGCTCTAAATTTGAATTTGAAACTTATAAAATGAAAAGATTCAAAACAAATAAACTGGGAGAGAGGGAGTATATCGTAGGATGTGTCCCATACAAAATAAGTCGCCTGGTTTGTCACCGCGAAGATGCGGTTAGAAAGGAGCACAGCATCTTCCTACTCGTACGACAACAAATCGGCCACAGACAGCATGGTCCGCCTTTGACCGCCATGTGCAAGGTTCGTGCTATCTTTTATTCTATCTCACCGTGGTTCCATCGTACCAATTCATGCGGTGGCCCGTTGCATGGCTGATCCCAATGTTGGATAAAGGTTCTACGGGAACGGTGTCACCGTTGTAAATGTTGTACAAATTGATGTTGGTACCCTCCCGTACATATGCAAGCCAATCTCCACTCGCACCGAGCCTAGCCTGTGAAACAGTGGGCAGGGGGAGAATTAGGAAATGGGCACGGAAGTAGTCTTTAGAATGCATTTACTACGTGATCAAACTCATCTTACCTGCTCATCGTAGGAAATCCGAGTGCCCCTCGACGTCGGCATCTCAAGGCGTCAACTTGCAACTACTGCCACGCCGCTACCGGAGAGACCCCCAAGGAAACATCCTCGTGCGTTCCACGGAACATCAAGATGCATTTGTATGAGTAGTTTATCTTGTGAGAGAAAAGGATGAACGAGGGAAGGCCTCTAGAGATAGAGATGACACTACTACTACCAATGTGCTGGCCCGTGCATTGCAATGGATCCAAACTAGTAGAATAATACTTGTTCACGTGCTTGAAATAAAAACACTCTAGTTTTGATATACATGTGTCAGCAGACACGACAACTTGTCCGTGGAAGTTGAACCACGACGACCATCACGTTTCTTGTTTCTACCACTACCACACCCACACGCGATTCCCACGACACCGCTCCAACCCACGGCACGACGTCCCCCGACGTGGACATGGATCCTCTGACGCGGCTATCACTGCCTTGCCCTGCCTTTCCTTCGCTGACAGGTGGGACCCACGCTTATGGGTCCCACATGTCAGTGACAGAATGGTAGGATTGTTCGTGCCCCTCATCCCTCTAGGCCCCACCGCTCCTCTGCCTTTGTGTGCATGACATGCGGGCTAGCTGAATTGCGGCAACCATCAACTTTCTACCACAGACACACCCGATTGGACGCGGTTTGCCTGCTCCGCTGCTGTGCTCCGATCCATACTCCCGCACCATTGAATTTTCATCCAGCGGCTGTGACACATTTCGTCCCAGGCCTCAGTCCTCAGCTGGAGTACCTATGTACTACAGGTAGTACCCGCTGGTTTGGCCATCTACGCCTCGTAACGCCCCGACGCCCAGCTGTGGTACCCTCGCCACGGCCACGCCACCACCGGCTGGTTCATCTCGAACGAGTGAGTCGCGAACCACGCCACCACCATGAGAATGACATGTGGGCCAGCCGCATTTAAGGCCCACATGTCATTGACTCATAGGCCGGGCACTAAGCCATCTGAAGTTCGGTCCGTGGGCCCGAGAGGAAAATGTAACTCCTGCGGCAGGCCTTGTGGTGCTCCATGATCGAGCTCGTGCCAAAACTGGAATTTGTTTCTTACTACTACTAGTACTAGTAGGAAGGTACACGTGCATTGCACGCATGAGATTCTCGTGGTTTGTGCATTATGCTTCTACATGTGGAGTTTTCTCGGATTCTAACATGTGGCAAAATTTGGTGGAATGTAACGTTAGGCAAGTTTGATTAACTTAGGTGAGTGTTTGGTTCAAGCCACACCTTAGGCAAGCCACACCGGCCCCATGACATACACACAAAAAATGTGGCAAGATTCCTTAGGTTTGCCAACTTGTGGCAAAATTTGGTGGAATGTACGGTTAGGCAAGTTTGATTAACTTAGGTGAGTGTTTGGTTCAAGCCACACCTTAGGCAAGCCACACTGGCCCCACATGACATACACACAAAAATGTGGCAAGATTCCTTAGGCTTGCCAACTTGTGGCTCTCATTTTGAAGAACTTATTAATAAATTTGCTCGAGCTTAGTTGTGGCAAATTTAGTCATGAATTAAGTTCAACCATGGAGTCTTCTAGATTATACATGTGGTAGAATCGGTGGATGATATCCAATGGCCATGAGTGCTCGGATTTTCCATCTTTATACAGTCGGATTGGCTTCATCCAACGACCAACTTTCAAAGTTTTCACACACTATATAGGGGGTATAGATATAGATGTGCGGTCCGTTGCAATGGATCCAAAGTATATCTATTTAGTGGAGTGCACTCTAAACACATTATCTATTTATTTTGCTCTAACCTTCCGTAGCCATGCAACCAAGCCACATAAGCTTCATGGGTGCCCCCCACATCATATTACTCATACTACGTTGATTGAAAAAAAGATAAATCACCCAAAACAAGATCTTCCCGTTTTTTGTTCCTACAATGTTGTGCCGTGCACGTATCTACTAGTTGTATAGTGGTAGTACTAGTAATATAATAGTATTAGGAGTACAAACTTGGTAGGAGTGGTACTAATACGGAATGCTCCTACTCTATCAACGAGCCCCGTCTGACACAAAATTTATTGGCTTCCGTGCTACAGCTAGATCTTCCCCTTGTTTTTGTTTTCCAACCCGGCGGCGGGCGGGGTGTCGGTTTGCTCAACGGGCGGTCCCACATGAAAGTGAAAATGCTAGGCACAGGGGCAGAGCTACATGAGGGCCAACACGTGCCCTGGCCCGCCCAACCTAGCAGGATTTTCGTAGTTGTACATCCGGTTTTGAGGCATGGAACGTCAACGCAAGGGTAATTTCTATAGCCTGGATAGACTGGCATGCCCAACGTTTTGCTTCAAGCTCCGCCACTGCTAGGCAACACGCCTTACCTAAGCTATGTGTCGTGCCAGACAGGCCGTGTCGTACTCCCGATTCCCAGGTGTGTGGGGGTGCGACGCGAACGTGGCAGGCCTTTTCCTTTTACTAGCAATGTACCAGTGCGTTGCGACGGATCCAAAGTAGTAGAGTAGTAGTATTTGTTCACAAACTTGAAAGAAATCACTATTGTTTTGATATACTCCTAATATATTACTCCCTCCGTACCTAAATATTTGTCTTTTTTGAGATTTCAAATGGACTATCACATACGGATTATGTAGACATATTCTAGTGTTTCTAGCAAGATGCCCGCGCGTTGCACGAAGTTGATGGAAAAGGTAAGCACAACTTATACATTGACGGATGGAGTACTAGTTACAGTGATGCCAAATTTTGGTTCCCATTGTATTTCGTGCCAAATTTTGAACATAGATTAAACTAAGAAAATGTTCACGCATGTCACCAAACATTATATTTTTCAAAACTATGTTCAAAGATGAATCCAATGAGATAATTTTTCTTGACATGCATTAACATTTTGTTAGTTAAATCTTTAGTCAAAATTTGGCAAAAACTATAAAAGGGACCTATAAACCAGGATGGAGGTAGTACCCACTATGAAGGCAGTAACATAGTCTAGGGATATGTGTATGTTACTAGTGTATGTTACTCACCATTGTGGTTAGTCTAACACATAGGCGTGGTGCATTAACTCTCACGTTGTTTCTTATTTTTTTGACATAAATAGAGGAATCAACCAAGAAGAGATGAGGGGCTTGTATGCTTTTAATGACTTGAGACTATCAAACATGACATGCAGTGATGAGTTTGTTGCACAAGAACAAATACAAACCACGTCAGCACACACACATCTTATAGCATCACATCCAATGGCTATAAAAGATGAATGAGACCAAATTATATCTCATCTAGATGAGTTCTAGCAAAACTGTATTAATAATACTTCGTACTCTTGCGCCATGTATCATATAAGTATCATGTAGTACTTTATTTATTGCCAAGTATGACACATAGTTCACGAGCGCTCTCTATACGTACCACCTTTTTTTTAATTTCAAGTTTTGCTCCATGGCGCAATCCGTCGATACTACTATTGTACAAAAGTGGAGTACATACATTTTTTAAAAGGCTAGAGGGCGGGGCAGTCTAGCTCGGTCGGTTTCACGAGAGGCGAGGGCCTTTGTGATTTGACGACTCATTAATGCTGTCAAAACGAATAGTACTGCACTGCCCGCTGCACACCCGGCGCCTCCATTAAACCCGCATGCAAACCAAGAATCCTACTCCGGCGACATGTCTGTTCATGAGTGGGCCGGAATTAAACGCAGCACCGGCCGAGCTCCTCCCGTCCACCCTTAGTTTAAACGAGGCTAGACGCCGGCCAAGCTCCTACCGTCCGCCCTCTATTTACATGAGGCCAGACAGACAGCGGGCAAGAATCGCACCCCTCTGCCGCTCCCCCATCTTCTCCTTCACCATTTTCTCCACCCTTCCGATGGCTTCCGATGAGCCGTTCTCCGGCATATTACCCGGCTGGGTGGCCCGCCGAGCCCTCCGGATACGGGCGAGGCCGCTCGGTGCTTCACCAACCTCGCTTGGCCCGGACGGAGCGATTGCCGCCCAAGCGGCGCGTGGTTCAACAACTTCGCCGCTCCAGTTCAGCTCGATGAGGAGTGGCGAGTTGCTCCATGCCGGAACGGCGGCGAGCATGCCGGTACGGGCGCCGTCGCTGCCGCGTTGTACCGCGCCACCAGTGTCTGCGGTGGCGCGCCTCCCGTGTCGTAGGCGCGCCTCCGTGCCTCGGCAGCCACGCAGCGCAGACGAAGCCGGGTGCGTGGAGAGCGACCGGTCGGTGGCCAGCTTCTCCCATCCGCCGCCATCATCGAGGAGAAGTAGAACACGGAGGCCGCCGCCACTTGGGACCCATGAAGGCCACCGCCGGCGGCGACCACCATGGATTCAGGTGGTTTCTTTGCTGCTTCGTCTCTTCCGAGGACCTTCGTCGACCCCGCAAGTGTCTGATGGACATGAGGAAGACAATGGGATCCGCGGGTGGCCATTTAGAACTAAAATAAGTCTAGATATATCCATTTCTAGGACAAGCATTTCCGGACGAAGGGAGTATTAATTATACAAGAGAGCCGGATTGGCACCTCTTAGTTCATGTAAATGTAATGAAATCCATCATGTTTATATGAAGATCCGGCTTTTTTATACGAAATCCTTCATGCTTATATGAAATCAGTCCGTGTTTGCACGAATTTCATCTGGTTGGTTAGAGTTGTAAAATGTATGCACCGGCATTTGATGTCGCCCTCCTCCAAGGAAGCGGGAGGAAATTTGCCGGCTGCCGTTGGAGATGCTCTTCATGCTAGAAATAATAGAGTGACATCCAATCCATTTGAGTTAATTGCATGTATGATTGTCCCTCTATAAAAAGTAAATTGCATGTATAGTGTACACGTGACTTGCAGGGTGGCTACAACTTCGTATAGAAAGTTAATAAGAAACAAGTTCATCCTTAATATTCTAAGTACTCTGTGGGTTCCACTGTCAGTACAATAGCGAAAGAAGTATATATTAAATAAGTAGAGTAATATATAATACACAAATCTAAAGTTAAAAGACATAATTCGAACTCATGCCATCGCGTTGCGAGCATCCGGCGCTAACTAGCCCAACACATTTTTGTTGTAGACCATGCTGGAGATATATCTCCATGTCTACTCTTATATATACTCCATTCGTTCCTAAATATTTGTATTTTTCAGATTTTAGAGTGTAGATTCACTCATTTTGCTACGTATGTCTTTTCAGGAAGGGGTCAGATTTGTCCTTGATTTATTTATGAGGTATCCAGATGGCACTGCACTTCCAAGAAAAGAGGGTAACATCAAAATTATGGACTACTTTTTTGAGTATGTTGGTAAGGTCCGGTCATAGTCACTTGTTGAAATCTCTAAAAAGACAAATACTCCCTCCGTCCGGAAATACTTGTCATCAAAATGGATAAAAGGAAATGTATCTAGACGTATTTTAGTTTTAGATAAATCTATTTTTATCCATTTTGATGACAAGTATTTTCGAACGGAGGGAGTAGAAAACAGAGTTGGTGATGATGGTGTGCGTGCCATCCTGCAATATAGGCCGTCGGATTTATATCTAACGGATAGGAAAGAAACTATGGCAATTTTGCAAAAATATACCCACACGTCTCTCCACGTTCGCAAATAAGGCCTTCCCTCGTTCAACCTTTTTCTCACAAGATAAACTACTCATACAAATGCATCTTCACGTTCCATGCAACGCACGGGCAGCTAGCTAATTTCTTTTAAAGTAGTTGCTGCGATAATTGGGTCGAAGTGATATGTTTTATGTCTACCCCGAATGATTTCAGATTCACTAGTACTCCCTCCGTTCCAAAAGAGATGACCCAACTTTATACTAAAGTTAGTACAAAGTTGAGTCATCTATTTTGGACCGGAGGGAGTAGTAACAAAGAAAAGGTTGCCTTGTTAATTAACGGAAAACAGGGTGAAAACTATCACATGAGGCCGGTAAAAACAAGGCACACTGGGTTCAGCGTCATCGTCACTACAGTTGTGCTTGTGAGAAGTCTACATATCGAGGGGGCTACCGAAGCGAGGCACCGAGACACAATGTTTGAGAGAGAAACCAATTGACAGATTATGATCAGATCGAGTTGTCACCCTTCTGCTATCATTGTTGGGGGGGGGGGATAGAAAGACGTATCGAGAGTGTGCGCGGTAGGCACAGAGGCACAACTAGCGAGTGTGTGTGTGTTTGAAAGAGGAGTCGGTAGATTATTATCAAGATCGATGTGCCACCCTACTCCTTCAGTGTCGGGTAGTGTGTGTGTGTGTGTGTATGTTTGAGAGAGAATCCAGTCGATAGATTAGTATCAAGATCGAGGTGTCACCCTACTCCTTCGGTGCCGGGTAGTGTGTGTGTGTGTATGTTTGAGAGAGAAGCCAGTCGATAGATTAGTATCAAGATCGAGGTGTCACCCTACTCCTTCGGTGTTGGGAAGTGTGTGTGTGGGGGGGGGGGGAGGGGGTAGTGACACTCACATATCTCTACTCTTATAAAAAAACAGAGTTGGTGATGATGGTGTTCCTGCCATCCTGCAATATAGGCCATCCGATTTATATCCGATGGACATGAAGGAAAATATGACAATTTTGCAAAAAGATACCCACCCCCCTCTCCGCATTTGCAAATAAGGCATTCCCTCGTTCATCCTTTTCCCCCACAAGATAAACTTCTCATACAAATGCATCTTGATGTTCCGTTCAACGCACATGGGCATCTTGCTAGTAGGGAGAAGGAGTTTGTGTGACACATATCTAGCTATATTAAGGGATAGGTAGATAGCATATGTGTGAGAGACATTATTATACTTTGAGACATTAGTGGCTGTGGGTGGGTGGAATTAAAGGGGTGGGCGTGTTAGACATAGAGAGCGTGTGTGTTTCTGTGTGAGAGACTTGTAGGACGGGGTAGAAAGACGAATTTAACCCTGACGGAGGGAGAGAAATACACAAAGTGCGCGTGTGTGATTCCGATGCCCACAGGGAAATGAGATATGTATGGGTGTGTGAGAGATTGCACAATTCATTCACGTATCACTATCTAGCAACCGTGGACGTGCATCGCTTGAACATAAGTCAATATCTACTTCGTATCGTGGCCAAAGGTACAATATCGACTCAACGCTATAAAGATTGGACATTCACATATCACATTTTTTTCTATTTAAATAAACCTTTTTCAGTTGTGCATGCCAAAGTTACAGTGATGTTTCTTCAAACAACCAATGTAGCTATCATGCACATGCACCATTGTTACTCTTGCATTCAAATTCATTAGTCTTGGATGATTTAAGTTTCTATTTTGAAGTAATATATATGTAATATTCATATATGAATTCAACGGTTACGCAATTTACGAAATGGAGGCTATGTAATCATATGAGGTAACACTTTTAAGTAGCTAACTACAATATCCATTTCTTTTTGTGCGCCTCTACACTAACACGTCAATGCATTATGTTTAAAGTAAATAACCAATGGCACTAAATTATCTATTTACACGAGAAATACATAGGCTGAGCGTTTGATCCCTTTTTTGTGAACGCGCCACTACACCCGTACGATTGGCCATGCCCGTGTGAACGGCCAAGTTATCGGCGCATCATCCCGAGTTATTGTCTTTTTTTCTGGGGTGGACTTCACACCAGTTATTAACTGCTGACGCGTGCCCCGTGTACACATTCTAGCATGACCTTCCTGCTAGCACGGTCCAAAATTAGTTGAAACTGGATATGAACGACCCCGCGGGCGGCAAAATCTCCCGCCTCCTTCTAAAATTTCCGCCACCTTAGTCTTTAGCATGCGAACTCCCCCTTTTGTCCTTGGTGCACGGAGACCAACAGTTACAATACCGCCCTCAACTACATGATAGGTCGGGGCTGCTTTGGTAACTTCCGGTTCCCCCCACTACACGCCACCCCCATTTCCTCTCCCCTCCTCCCGCAAAAACGACTAGCTCCACAGCACCAGAGCATCTTACATCAGGTTGTCCGTACTTCATAGGCCTTTCTCCCCTCCCCTCTCGAAACCCTAGACTGCTCATCCACGGGCGTACCATAGCCCATTCACTGCCAGCGGCGTCCACCTCGCCGGATCTGCTTCTGCGGCCGCATCTACCCCTCCCACCTCCCCTAGAAACAAGTAGACTGCTCATCCACCACTGTACCACAGCCCATTCAGTGTAGGCCTTGTCCACGGCGCCGGATCTGCTTCTCCGGTACTCTCGTCAACCGCCACGCATCTGCAGCGGCTCATTCGTACTCCCCACCGGAGAAGCTTCGTCCACACCCCCCGGAGCCGCCCCACCGACGCCCCCGTCGACGGCCTCTGATCCTCTTTGCCGACACCTTCCTCAACCCTACCGGAGGCGCTTCTCCGACACCTTCCTCAACCCTACCGGAGCCGCTTCGCCGACACCAGTGTCAACCCTGCCAGATTAGCTTCGCCTATACCATTCTCAACCCTACCGGGGCCGCTTTGCCAACTCACAAGTCCACGGCCTTAGATCCGCTTCCTCGCACCCTCATACAACCTACCGGAGCAGCTTCTGACGCCCCGTCCACTGCCGCAGATCCGCATCGTCGACGCCACCCTTAACCCAACCACCGGAGCAGCTTCTGACGCCCCGTCCATGGCCGCAGATCCGCATCATCGACACCATCCTTAACCCAACCACCGGAGCAGCTTCTGACGCCCCGTCCACGGCCGCAGATCCGCGTCATCGACACCGTCCTTAACCCAACCACCGGAGCAGCTTCACCTACGCCCTCGTCCACGGCCACAGATCCGCTTCGCCCACACCGTAGCCCACCCTACCGGAGCCGCTCCACAAACACCCTACTCGACGGTTCTAGATCTCCTTACCGGACCCCGACAGCCAGCGTAGCGTCATCACCCTTGACGTTTCTAACCTGATTCCCACCGTCCGGAGAGATGCCAAGCACCCGCCACGGCCTAGGTACTTGTCCCCTTTAAACCCGTCCAGCATCACTTGCCCGATGTACTTCAAATATACTAACCGGTCGTTGTTACCTGTTATGCAGCTGGCAAAAATTACAAGGACGATGTTTCTTCTGGATCTAACAGCTTGGCCAACCAAGATCCTGGACTGAGGCATTGCTATGATCTTGTAAGCGCGTCTCTCTCTCTTGTATTGTTCTCGTGCTCGCCAAATATGTGCTTTGCTAGGATTTTCACCAAGAATCCTTTGTGCGAAAATGATTTCTACTCTGGCTGCTAAATTAGATATGTAGATGTCATACATGATACTACCTCGTACCTCCGTTCCTAAATATAAGTCTTTCTAGAGATTCCACTATAGGCTACATACGGAGCAAAATGAGTGAATCTACACTCGAAAATGCATCTATATACATATGTATGTGGTCCATACTGGAATCTCTACAAAGACATATATTTAGGAAAAGGGGCAGTACATTACACAAAATCATAGGTGGCATGTAGGAATTCCAGTGCACTACATTAGGCTCCCTTAGAGTGCCTGCCAGTCCAGCATACAGAGTCATGGCTAGTTTATGGTATGCACTGTAACGCCCCGGATTCGATGCGCCACGTGGCTGCCAGTTATTCGCCGTCTTTGCCATGTCATGTGCTTGCGTGTTGCACTTTGCCATGTCATCATCCGCATTTCATAGCATGTCATCATGCGCATTTCATTTTGCATACGTGTTTGTCTTATGCATCCGAGCATTTTCCCCGTAGCCCGTTTTGCAATCCGGCACTCCTATGTCTCCCGGCGCCCCCTTTTACCTCTTTTCGTGTGTGGGTGTTAAACGGTCTCGGAATGAACCGAGTCTTGCCAAGCGTCCTTGGTATAGCATCGGTAGACCGCCTGTCAAGTTTCGTGCCATTTGGAGGTCGTTTGGTACTCCAACGGTTAACCGGGTAACCGTAAAGGCCTCTTTTGTTTGCAGCCCAACACCCCTTTCAAAGTGGCCCAAAACCCAGCAAACTCCCCTCCATGCTCTCCGCCGTTCGATCACAATCGCGTGGGCGAAAACCGCACCTCATTTGGAGTCTCCTAGCTCCCTATGCCTATATAAACACCTCCCCCGTCCAAATCCGGGTCCCGAAACCCTAAAAATCGTCCCCGCGCTCGTCGGACATGTCCGCCGCCGTCCGGACAAACCCACGCCGCCGCCCGCAGCCATCCAGAGCGCGCCACGTGTCGCGCCGCCGCCCATGCGCTGCCCCATGAGGCCCACGGCCGCCCCCCCTCCCGCGCCGCCATCCGGGCGCGCCTGCCATCCGCCGCCCGGCCGCCGCGCGTCCTCCGCCCGGCCGCGCCGCCGCCGCCGTCGGCCACCGGGCCTCATCGCCATGCGACCCGCGCCCCTCCGCCTCGGGCGCCCGCCGCCCGGCCCGGCCCGGATCCCGGCGATCGCAGCGCCGGCCTCCGCGCCCCGAGCTCGCCGGCGCCTCCGTCCGCCACCTCGCCGGCGCTCGCCTCCGGTAGCCGCTCCGGCCAGATCCGGACGGGTGGGATGAGATCCACCCGTCCCGCGATCCAAACGGCCGACCCGTCCCGGATCTCGTCATCCCGCTCCGCCCGATCCCGTTGACTTTCTCGGAGAGGTTGAATTTCCACTAAGTCCCGAATCTGCAGTTATTTTGTTGCATATTCATCATGTCATAACTTGCTGCATAATGCTCCGTTTCGTGCGTGTAATATGTCAAATTGTTCGTCTCGATGAGTACATCATTTCATCTCATTGCATCATTTACATTTGAGCTCATCTTGATGCCCGAAATGCTGTTAGAAGAGGGCTATGTGATGTTAGTTTCAGATTCTTATCAGAACATGCACTTTTGTCATTTTTGCCATGATTGATGTGTGCATCCTATGAACTTGAGTCCTACATGTGTTTTGTAGTATGCCATACCATCTTTACAGGGGTGTATGCCATGTATTTTTGTGATCTCTGTGGTGACTAGCACAAGCATGCAAACTAGGCTTCATGATGTTGCTGATTTCAGCCCCTGTTTTGCTGATATTTTTATGCCATGTAAACTTGATGCTACAGAGAGTTCCATGCTTATTTTGAGATACTTCAGTAAGGGTGTTTTGTTCTACATGTCATGATCTATCCATCCATTCCCTTGTTTGCAATTATGGAGTGCCATAGCTTGAGTCAATCGAGCTCTACTTTTGCTATAAAATGTTTCCTGGCAGATTGTTTACATGTTATTCAATTTTGCCAAGGTTGTTGTAGTTGATCCGTGTATGCTATGATGTTGTTCTTGCCATGTATAGCTTCTATGCCATGTCTTCTTACTGTGAGTTGCCTTTCCATGCCATGTATTGCTCTGTCGTGAGTGGTTCAAGCTCACCAACATGCCTACTTATTGTTGTTCCTGCCATGTATGAATCTGTAATATAACTTGCCATGTTTACATGGGTGCCATCATATTTTCTGTGCCCTTTTGGCTCATGGTCAGTAAGGGACATTTGTTCTATACATTTAGTAGTATCATTCCATGCCTTTGTTTGCCATGATAATTTCCTGTGACATGTTGTTTGATAGCTCTAAACATTGCAACCTGATGTTATTTCTGCTAAAGTCTGAAACTGTTATTATTTGCAATCTTTCCATGTGTGTTTGAGCATGTTCTAGTGATTTCTGGAGATAGCTCAGTGTTCATGTTTTGTCATGCTTTACCTATATATCATGCCCATGCCTTTTGTTTTCATATTGAGGTTCTGTAGCATGTTGTTTTGATGCTTGCAATATGCCTACTTGCTGTTTTGGACAGATTGTTGTCATAACTTGTATAGGGTGTATGTGTTGAACCGTTGCTCCGTTTTGAGTGTGATCTATATGAAACTTGCTTGATTTTGCATGTAGCTTCATATTATCATGTTGCATACATGTTTTGACGTGTTTGCTTGATGTTTGTATGCATTTTGCATCAATGCCATGTTTAACTTGTTTTGCTCATATCTTCTAGACCGTAGCTCCGAATCTAATGAACTTTATATGTAACTTGACTAGAATTTTGTGTAGATCATCGTGGTGCATCTTAACTTGCTGTTTAACAACTTGAACATAAGGTTTATACAGATCTGGACCAATTTCGAAATTTGCATATGAGGACTTACCGGAATTGTTCTATGTTGTTTCCGGCCTCATTTAAACTTGCTTTGATGTGCTGCTCTTGCTTGCATCATCTCTTGCCATGAGTAGCTTCATGTAGCTTTTTCATGCATCATGCTTGTTGTGCATCATGTCTTGTTCATGTGTGGTGTGTTTACTATGTTGTGTGCTTCTTCTTGTTAGTTCCTGTTTCGTTGCGATCGTAAGGATTCGTTCGTCCACGCTTGGTTCGGCTTCATCCGTTCGTCTTCTTCATGGACTCGCTCTTCTTCCTAGAGGGATTTCAGGCAAGATGACCGCTACCGTGGATCTCACTACTATCATTGCTATGCTAGTTGCTTCGTTCTATCGCTATGCTGCGCTACCTATTACCTGTTTATCAAGCCATCCCAAATTGCCATGTCAGCCTCTAACCTTTGTCACCCTTCCTAGCAAACCGTTGTTTGGCTATGTTACCGCTTTGCTCAGCCCCTCTTATAGCGTTGTTATTTGCCGGTAAAGATGAAGTTTGTTCCTTGTTGGAACATGGAGATGTTGTTCCTTGTTGGAACATGTTTACTTGTTGGGATATCACAATATATCTTATTTAATTAATGCATCTATATACTTGGTAAAGGGTGGAAGGCTCGGCCTTATGCATGGTGTTTTGTTCCACTCTTGCCGCCCTAGTTTCCGCCATATCGGTATTATGTTCCCGGATTTTGCGTCCCTAACGCTGTCGGGTGATTTATGGGACCCCTTGACAGTTCGCTTTGAATAAGACTCCTCCAAAGAAGGCCCAACATTGGTTTTACCATTTGCCTCACCACCACCTACATTTCCTTGGGAGTAATTAACCCAAGGGTCATCTTTATTCAGCCCCCCGCCAATGCTTGTCTAAGTGTTGGTCCAAACTAGAGTGCTTTGCAGCGCCCCCTCAAGGAAACTTGAGGTTTGGTTTTAGTTGTACGGACTGCTCATCCGGTCGTGGCCTGAGACGAGATACGCGGCTACTATCAGGGTGTCGGCACGCCGGAGGTCTTGCTGGTCTTGTTTTATTGCTGTCGAAATGTCTTGTAGCCGGGATTCCGAGACTGATCGGGTCTTCCCGGGGAGAAGGAATATCCTTCGTTGATCGCGAGAGCTTATCATGGGCTAAGTTGGGACACCCTGCAGGTATAAACTTTCGAGAGCCGTGTCCGCGGTTATGTGGCGATGGAATTTGTTAATATCCGGTTGTTGTAAACTTGAAGCAAACTCTTCTAAAATACACCAACCGTGTGCGTAACCGTGAGTGTCTCTTTTCGGGGTTGATCGAGAGGAGAGCACGGTTTCTGGGTTATGTCTGACGTAAGTAGGAGTTCAGGATCACTTCTTGATCATTACTAGTTGGCGACCGTTCCTTTGTTTCTCTTCTCGCTCTCATTTGCGTATGTTAGCCACCATATCATGCTTAGCCGCTGCTGCAACCTCACCACTTTACCCCTTCCTTTCCCTTTAAGCTTTTCTAGTCTTGATACCCATGGTAATGGGATTGCTGAGTCCTCGTGGCTCACAGATTACTACTACAACAGTTGCAGGTACAGGTTATGCGATGATCTTGACGTGAGAGCGATGTTTATTTGTGTTGGAGTTCTTCATCTGCTTCTTCGATCAGGGGATAGGTTCCAGGTCGGCAGCCTGGGCTAGCAGGGTGGATGTCGTTTGAGCTTCTGTTTATGTTTCATCCGTAGTCGGATGTTGATCTCTTGTATATGATGTTGTTGTATTCATGTGACATTGTATGTTTTGGATGTATCCCACTATTATGTAATGTTGATGTAATGATATCCACCTTGCAAAAGCGTTCCAATATGCAGGTCTATCCTTGGTGGGACCGTCGAGTTCCTTTTGGATAGGGTCGCATATTGGGCGTGACAAGTTGGTATCAGAGCCTCGACCGACCCTAGGAGCCCCCCTTGATTGATCAGGTAGTTTGGCCGTTGTTGAGTCTAGAAGATAACTGATTTCTGAGTCTAGTTATATCGGAGAGTAGGAATTCTTTTTACTCCTCAGCCCCTTCGTCGCTCTGGTAAGGAATCTTGACGTAGGTGTTTTGAATTACTCCTCTTCCCGTTCAAATTTTTCTTTAGGATCACGCAATTGGTTTTCCGGTAGTTGTTCCTCGGCTCTTTTTATCAGGTGCATTTCTCGTCAAGTCGACTCGAGCCTCTTCATCTTGGATTTCAATCCTCAGTTCTTCCTCCGACGTCGTTGTTTTTCCTTGTCCGAAGTTGTCCTTGTTTTTCCCACCCGCCCTCCCTTCTTCCTCTCGGAACCGGAGTCCGTAATTGAGTATCCATCCTACTCGTGTGAAGTCTTTGCTTTCTTTCAACCGGTGTTTTCTCTTCAAGATATTCGTCGATTTCCCCTTCCAAGTTGCCTTTGTTTTCCCGCCCTCCCACCCTTTTCTTCCCGGAGCCTGAGTTTGTTTCGACCATCAATTCCATTCGTACGGAGCTTTTCTATCTTCCCTCAATTGTTTCAACTGGTGAATTCTCGTCTTGTTCGTCATTCTTCATGCCTTTCTTTTTCCGGTGGATCCAATTCAAGTTTTTCGTTGTCGATCGTATTCTGTCCCTCAGCTCAAATATTTCCATTTGCTCGTTCGCCTCTTGCCAGTTTATCCTTCCGGAGTGCTCAAGTCATCTCAGGAGATTCGTCTGTGTTCCAATTAATTCGAGGTTGTCACCTCATCAATAATATTTCAATTGTTCCGGTGCATCATCTATCTGTTCAACATCCCTTTCCAACGGTGTTCTATTTTAGTGGGCCCTAACCCACAGGTCTTTTCCCAGGATCTTACCTGACTCTTTTAATTTCCCCGGAGCTATTCCCATTTCTTTTCAAGTGTGACGTAAGAATGGATTCCATCAGTCACATGCCTTTTCCAAGATCGGTTTCCAAATCATTTCATTGTTGGCTCAACCTCTCTGTTTTACATTCTCCCGGAGTATCTCAGTAATTTTGGTGGTGTTTCTCTTCATCATTTGAAGACCGAAGTAGAGTTTCTCTTAAATCTTGTCCGTTCCCCCGGGAATTCATGGTGCTAGCTCGATGTTATCCTATCTAATTGTTTCCAGTCATGTAAATTATTTTCATCCATCCGGAGTATTTTAGGAGTTACTTTCCGTCTCAATCATCCGGAGGCCATCTTTTCGGAAGATTTCTTCGTTCCAAGTTTTCAAAGTCGTTTTCTAATTATTCTATATCCGTGCACATTCATTCGTCTCAATATTCTTCCGGTGCTGCGTTCAAGCATTCATTAATCAGTTCGCGATCTCTTCGATCTCTTTTCTCTAAATTCCCTCAAGTATCTTCATGCTTTTCTAATTCTTTCCGGCGATCCGTTCTCTTCTCTTTGTTCATTTTCATTTTCACGGTGGTTCGTCCAAGATTCTTTTTCCTTGATTATCATTTTAATCCATTCGTTCTTTCGAATCCTACCGGTGGTTCATGAAGACCTTCGCAAGGTGACGCTATGTCACTTCTCAATCCTTTTTCAAGAAGAATAAGTTGCATGCCAAATCCATTGCTTGTCATCAATTTAATTTGATGAAGGATAAGCATACAATATATCTTATTCTTATTTCATCCAAGTGATTAATCCCTTCCTTCGGAGTTTGTTCTTGAGGAATAAATTCTAGTTCCAAGCGTTCTCATCTTTTCTTTTCCGGAGTTCAAATTTCCTCGGCCATCTCGTCGGAACCTCCATCTAAATCATCGCAACGCTCATCTTATTCTTTCCTCCTTCATTCTATCTCATCACCTTTTGTTACCGGAGTTCTTCACGGTGGTTCTTCATGATTTAATTCATTCTTCAAGAGCTCATCAGGTGTCATTGCATCTTCTCAAGTTCAGATTCTATTCCTTCCATGTTTCAGCCGGAGTGCTACCTAAATCGTTTCAGTCTTATCCGTTTCTTTTCTCATTCTAACCACTCCGGTTAGAACGAGTTGTTTCATAGTCTATCTGATTCCGTGAGCTTTTAATTCTCGTCATTCTCGTCGTTCCTCTCTTCTTCTTGAGTGCTCTCGATTCTTTGCTTCTTCTCTTGAGTTCTTGTTTCACCTCATCCTTTTCCCTTCCGTCTCGGTCCTAAGATCTCGGGACGAGATCTCTTGTTAGTGGAGGAGTGTTGTAACGCCCCGGATTCGATGCGCCAGGTGTCTGCCAGTTATTCGCCGTCTTTGCCATGTCATGTGCTTGCGTGTTGCACTTTGCCATGTCATCATCCGCATTTCATAGCATGTCATCATGCGCATTTCATTTTGCATACGTGTCGCCATCCGGGCGCGCCTACTCTGCCGCCCGGCTGCCACAGCGTCCCGCCCCTTGGCCTTCCCGCAGCCGCCGTCGGCCACCATACTCATGCGCTGCGACCCAGCGCCCTCCGCCTCGGGCGCCAAGCCGCCAGCCGGCCCGGATCCCGGCCGCCAAGGCCGCCGGCCTCCGCGCCCGAGCTCGCCGGCGCCTCGATCCGCCACCTCGCGGCGGCGCTTCGCCTCCGTAGCCGCTCGGCCAGATCCGGACGGGTGGGATGAGATCCACCGTCCCGATCCAAACGGCGAGCCCGTCCGGATCTCGTCATCCCGCTCCGTCCGATCCGTTGACTTTCTCGGAGAGGTTGAATTTCCACTAAGTCCCGAATCTGCAGTTATTTTGTTGCATATTCATCATGTCATAACTTGCTGCATAATGCTCCGTTTCATGCGTGTAATATGTCAAATTGTTCGCCTCGATGAGTACATCATTTCATCTCATTGCATCATTTACATTTGAGCTCATCTTGATGCCCGAAATGCTGTTAGAAGAGGGCTATGTGATGTTAGTTTCAGATTCTTATCAGAACATGCACTTTTGTCATTTTTGCCATGATTGATTTGTGCATCCTATGAACTTGAGTCCTACATGTGTTTTGTAATATGCCATACCATCTTTACAGGGGTGTATGCCATGTATTTTTGTGATCTCTGTGGTGACTAGCACAAGCATGCAAACTAGGCTTCATGATGTTGCTGATTTCAGCCCCTGTTTTGCTGATATTTTTATGCCATGTAAACTTGATGCTACAGAGAGTTCCATGCTTATTTTGAGATACTTCAGTAAGGGTGTTTTGTTCTACATGTCATGTTATATCCATCCATGCCCTTGTTTGCAATTATGGAGTGCCATAGCTTGAGTCAATCGAGCTCTACTTTTGCTATAAAATGTTTCCTGGCAGATTGTTTACATGTTATTCAATTTTGCCAAGGTTGCTGTAGTTGATCCGTGTATGCTATGATGTTGTTCTTGCCATGTATAACTTCTATGCCATGTCTTCTTACTGTGAGTTGCCTTTCCATGCCATGTATTGCTCTGTGGTGAGTGGTTCAAGATCACCAACATGCCTACTTATTGTTGTTCCTACCATGTATGAATCTGTAATATAACTTGCCATGTTTACATGGGTGCCATCATATTTTCTGTGCCCTTTTGGCTCATGGTCAGTAAGGGACTTTTGTTCTATACATTTAGTAGTATCATGCCATGCCTTTGTTTGCCATGATAAGTTCCTGTAACATGTTGTTTGATAGCTCTAAACATTGCAACCTGATGTTATTTCTGCTAAAGTCTGAAACTGTTATTATTTGCAATCTTTCCATGTGTGTTTGAGCATGTTCTAGTGATTTCTGGAGATAGCTCAGTGCTCATGTTTTGTCATGCTTTACCTGTATATCATGCCCATGCCTTTTGTTTTCATATTTAGGTTCTGTAGCATGTTGTTTTGATGCTTGCAATATGCCTACTTGCTGTTTTGGACAGATTGTTGTCATAACTTGTATAGGGTGTATGTGTTGAACCGTTGCTCCGTTTTGAGTGTGCTCTATATGAAACTTGCTTGATTTTGCATGTAGCTTCATATTATCATGTTGCATCCATGTTTTGAGGTGTTTGCTTGATATTTGTATGCATTTTGCATCAATGCCATGTTTAACTTGTTTTGCTCATATCTTCTAGGCCGTAGCTCCGAATCTAATGAACTTTATATGTAACTTGACTAGAATTTCGTGTAGATCATCGTGGTGCATCTTAACTTGCTGTTTAACAACTTGAACATAAGGTTTATTCAGATCTGGACCAATTTCGAAATTTGCATATGAGGACTTACGGAATTGTTCTATGTTGTTTCGGCCTCATTTAAACTTGCTTTGATGTGTTGCTCTTGTTTGCATCATCTCTTGCCATGAGTAGCTTCATGTAGCTTTGTCATGCATCATGCTTGTTGTGCATCATGTCTTGTTCATGTGTGGTGTGTTTACTATGTTGTGTGCTTCTTCTTGTTAGTTCCTGTTTACGCTATGATCGTGAGGATTCGTTCGTCACGCTTGGTTCGGCTTCATCCGCTCGTCTTCTTCATGGACTCGCTCTTCTTCCTAGCGGATTTCAGGCAAGATGACCGCTACCCTGGATCTCACTACTATCATTGCTATGCTAGTTGCTTCGTTCTATCGCTATGCTGCGCTACCTATTACATGTTTATCAAGCCATCCCAAATTGCCATGTCAGCCTCTAACCTTTGTCACCCTTCCTAGCAAACCGTTGTTTGGCTATGTTACCGCTTTGCTCAGCCCTCTTATAGCGTTGTTAGTTGCAGGTGAAGATGAAGTTTATTCCTTGTTGAACATGGAGATGTTGTTCCTTGTTGGAACATGTTTACTTGTTGGGATATCACAATATATCTTATTTAATTAATGCATCTATATACTTGGTAAAGGGTGGAAGGCTCGGCCTTATGCCTGGTGTTTTGTTCCACTCTTGCCGCCCTAGTTTCCGTCATATCGGTGTTATGTTCCCGGATTTTGCGTCCCTAATGCGGTCGGGTGATTTATGGGACCCCTTGACAGTTCGCTTTGAATAAGACTCCTCCAAAGAAGGCCCAACATTGGTTTTACCATTTGCCTCACCACCACCTACATTTCCTTGGGAGTAATTAACCCAAGGGTCATCTTTATTCAGCCCCGGGCCAATGCTTGTCTAAGTGTTGGTCCAAACTAGAGTGCTTTGCAGCGCCCCTCAAGGAAACTTGAGGTTTGGTTTTAGTTGTATGGACTGCTCATCCGGTCGTGGCTCGAGACGAGATACGCAGCTACTATCGAGGTGTCGGCACGCCGGAGGTCTTGCTGGTCTTGTTTTATTGTTGTCGAAATGTCTTGTAGCCGGATTCCAAGACTGATCGGGTCTTCCCGGGAGAAGGAATATCCTCCGTTGATCGCGAGAGCTTATCATGGGCTAAGTTGGGACACCCCTGCAGGGTATAAACTTTCGAGAGCCGTGCCCGCGGTTATGTGGCAGATGGGAATTTGTTAATATCCGGTTGTAGTTAACTTGAAGCAAACTCTTCTAAAATACACCAACCGTAGCGTAACGTGAGTGTCTCTTTTCGGGTTGATCGAGAGGAGAACACGGTTTCTGGGTTATGTCTGACGTAAGTAGGAGTTCAGGATCACTTCTTGATCATTACTAGTTGGCGACCGTTCCTTTGTTTCTCTTCTCGCTCTCATTTGCGTATGTTAGCCACCATATCATGCTTAGCCGCTGCTGCAACCTCACCACTTTACCCCTTCCTTTCCCTTTAAGCTTTGCTAGTCTTGATACCCATGGTAATGGGATTGCTGAGTCCTCGTGGCTCACAGATTACTACTACAACAGTTGCAGGTACAGGTTATGCGATGATCTTGACGTGAGAGCGATGTTTATTTGTGTTGGAGTTCTTCATCTGCTTCTTCGATCAGGGGATAGGTTCCAGGTCGGCAGCCTGGGCTAGCAGGGTGGATGTCGTTTGAGCTTCTGTTTATGTTTCATCCGTAGTCGGATGTTGATCTCTTGTATGTGATTTTGTTGTATTCATGTGACATTGTATGTTTTGTATGTATCCCACTATTATGTAATGTTGATGTAATGATATCCACCTTGCAAAAGCGTTCCAATATGCGGGTCTATCCTTGGTGGGACCGTCGAGTTCCTTTTGGATAGGGTCGCATATTGGGCGTGACAAGTTGGTATCAGAGCCTCGACCGACCCTAGGAGCCCCCCTTGATTGATCAGGTAGTTTGGCCGTTGTTGAGTCTAGAAGATAACTGATTTCTGAGTCTAGTTATATCGGAGAGTAGGAATTCTTTTTACTCCTCAGCCCCTTCGTCGCTCTGGTTAGGAATCTTGATGTAGGTGTTTTGAATTACTCCTCTTCCCGTTCAAATTTTTCTTTAGGATCACGCAATTGGTTTTCCGGTAGTTGTTCCTCAGCTCTTTTTATCCGGTGCATTTCTCGTCAAGTCGACTCGAGCCTCTTCATCTTGGAGTTCAATCCTTAGTTCTTCCTCCGACGTCGTTGTTTTTCCTTGTCCGAAGTTGTCCTTGTTTTTCCCACCCGCCCTCCCTTCTTCCTCTCGGAACCGGAGTCCGTAATCGAGTATCCATCCTACTCGTGTGAAGTCTTTGCTTTCTTTCAACCGGTGTTTTCTCTTCAAGATATTCGTCGATTTCCCCTTCCAAGTTGCCTTTGTTTTGCCGCCCTCCCACCCTTTTCTTCCCGGAGCCTGAGTTTGTTTCGACCATCAATTCCATTCGTACGGAGGTTTTTCAATCTTCCCTCAATTGTTTCAACTGGTGAATTCTCGTCTTGTTCGTCATTCTTCATGCCTTTCTTTTTCCGGTGGATCCAATTCAAGTTTTTCGTTGTCGATCGTATTCTGTCCTCAGCTCAAATATTTCCATTTGCTCGTTAGCCTCGCCAGCTTTATCCTTCCGAGTGCTCAAGTCATCTCAGGAGATTCGTCATGTTCCAATTAATTCGAGGTTGTCACCTCATCAAAATATTTCAATTGTTCCGTGCATCATCTATCTGTTCAACATCCCTTTCCAACGGTGTTCTATTTTAGTGGGCCCTAACCCACAGGTCTTTTCCCAGGATCTTACCTGACTCTTTTAATTTCCCCGGAGCTATTCCCAATTCTTTTCAAGTGTGACGTAAGAATGGATTCCATCAGTCACATGCCTTTTCCAAGACCGGTTTCCAAATCATTTCATTGTTGGCTCAACCTCTCTGTTTTTCATTCTCCCGGAGTATCTCAGTAATTTTGGTGGTGTTTCTCTTCATCATTTGAAGACCGACGTTGAGTTTCTCTTAAATCTTGTCCGTTCCCCCGGGAATTCATGGTGCTAGCTCGATGTTATCCTATCTAATTGTTTCCAGTCATGTAAATTATTTTCAACCATCCGGAGTATTTCAGGAGTTACTTTCTGTCTCAATCATCTGGAGGCCATCTTTTCGGAAGATTTCTTCGTTCCAAGTTTTCAAAGTCGTTTTCTAATTATTCTATATCCGTGCCCATTCGTTCGTCTCAATATTCTTCCGGTGCTGCGTTCAAGCATTCATTAATCAGTTCGCGATCTCTTCGATCTCTTTTCTCTAAATTCCCTCAAGTGTCTTCATGCTTTTCTAATTCTTTCCGGCGATCCGTTCTCTTCTCTTTGTTCATTTTCATTTTCACGGTGGTTCGTACAAGATTCTTTTTCCTTGATTATCATTTTAATCCATTCGTTCTTTCGAATCCTACCGGTGGTTCATGAAGACCTTTTCATCTTTTCTTTTCCGGAGTTCAAATTTCCTCGGCCATCTCGTCGGAACCTCCATCTAAATCATCGCAACACTCATCTTATTCTTTCCTCCTTCATTCTATCTCATCACCTTTTGTTACCGGAGTTCTTCACGGTGGTTCTTCATGATTTAATTCATTCTTCAAGAGCTCATCAGGTGTCATTCCATCTTCTCAAGTTCAGATTCTATTCCTTCCATGTATCAGCCGTAGTTGTGCAGCGCTCACCGGAGTAGTGCTTAGACGAACCACAAGGAGCAGCTCTTTGGAGACCATGAGAATGAGAGGCGGCGCCAGAGGGAGGAGCAACCAGGAGGTTTGCCCTACCCCACGGCCATGTAGCCTAGCTGGACATAGCATCGCCGAGACCAGGCCGATGGGACCAAAGGGCGACGGCTCGTTGGAGGAACCCTAGTGCTGCAGCGGGGATCAAGTAGAGGGAAAGGGAGAGGAGATGCAAGCGTGCAGGGCAATGAATGCTTGCGTGTTTGTTTTACTTGAGGGTCGTGTGACACAAAGGCCAAGAATTGCATTTTAAGTGTAATATAGGCGCATAACAGAGTCATTTCACTATTCCCTTCCTTCAATTTTAGTGAGGTTCTACCCAAACACCCCCCGGCGAAATTTAGTTAAGCCCAAGCCCATAACTCAAAAATGACTCTTTACATCTTTTAGGGCTTATTTTGGCAATATACCCTGAAAAGTCGCAATCGAACTGGCCCTTAACCTGCAATTCAATTGTGCGTGCAATGATGAATCACTCCTGCCTGCTATCTGTACATTTAGGCATCATCATACATAGCATAACCTAATACATGTGCATTCCATTGTAGAATCTGGAATATGCAATGTTTATGTTAGTTCATACGTTGCACATGATGTTTAAATGCCCGTTAAATCTGGTGAGTCAAGTGATGGTCTTTAAGCCTCCTTCTTTGCTTCTTTTCTTGATATGTAAGATTTGCTCACACATCTGTTCAATTGCTTGTTTGCATCAGCCATCCATACTAGGACTGTTTGCTTTGATTACTTGTTGTTCTTGACCTAACACTCTAACAGAGGTTGTCAACGATTTAAACACTAAGGGTTGCTGTAGTGGGGCCTTGTCTAACTCATAGCTGAATAGAGGTTTGGTCAGACACTCAAAGAGGGCTCTCCAAGAGTACACGGAGATCCAGTTCAAGGTATGCCTAGTTTTTACATAGTGCGTATATAGTAAATGCTCATTTCATTGTGTGCAAGTGCAAGAGATGCGGCATGTTTCATTATGTGGTGTTGTTTTGTTATAATCTCATCCTTTTGTGTTCACAGACCGGAAAGTATGCATATTTATCTTCCAAGGAGACAAGTAACTAGTTTGTGTCACCTTGCGAGGGGGTGCAATGAAGATAAGATTGAGGATTTCCAAGTACAAGATGTTAGGAAGGAGCCTTGCAAGAGAAGTAGGAGCTGCTTGAGCCTCTTCAACCTGCTAAGGTAAGTCACTGTATGCAACTCAACAGTTCAATTCCTTGTTTGTTTCAGGCATAGTTAATTTTCTTTTTTCAATTGCTTTATTTGTCCTCACTTAATGAGATGCCCAAATAATTATGCCTGATGTTCGGTACTTGTATCACTATTAGTTGACATAATTAAAGGCCTTACCATTTAATTACTCTGCCGAAGTGTGCCTGAAGCTTTGAAGTCTATTAACCAACTATTGTTGCATGAGGCTCACAATCTAGTTTATACTATGCTAATGATTGCATAGTTTTGCCTGCTGTAGTATGTTTGTATGAAACCCTCTGCTGTTCGTTATGCTCCCTAAGAATTTAATTGAGGTACAAAATTGCCAGCTGCTTGCTTACTTATACGCAACGTGCTGTCTAAATTTGTAACTTGTCTGTGTTTTCGATTGGGCCCCAACATCATGCTCCTCTGGTGAGCTAAGAGGGATTTCTGTATGCAGGCTGCATACACTATCTTTTTTATAATTTTTAAAATATCACCTGCTTATGCTTCATGACGTGTAACATTTTTGTGTGAAATTGACGTGTAACATTATTGTTAGTCCTGTTTTGCCATGTAGTAAAAATAGTGTCTTGCTCGCTTCATCGTTTTAACTATATTTTGCCCTAGTCATGTGTACTTACGTAAACATTTCAGGATGAAGTGACATCAACACAAAAATATGAAAGCAGTGCGGCATGGCCGTTACCGAATGATTATGGATTGAATTGGAATGTCTGATGTTCTCGAGCATCAACTAGAGGTGGCAAGACAACGTGTACATGATTGTCAACGATAATCAACAAGTTGAGACTGGACATGCGGTATTAGATGCAGGAGTCAAAAAAATGAAACAAGACACCGAGGTAACCATGAAGGAATTGGAGATTTTGCAGACTGAAATTTGTGCTATCTGAATCCGGAGAATCCTATTTTCTGAAGAGATTATAGTTCAAATGGAGTTAAGTTGATGCATGTCCATGATGTATGAGCCATATTTGCCCAGTGTATGTAATTTGTTGTTTGTGTATGCTTTATTACCACCTGTGCCGTACCATAATGCCCAGTGGGTATAATCGGTTGTAATTTCTTTATTGTATAGTGTAGGATTATTCTACCTTTCTATGCCTTGATCTCTTTGTTGTATAGTGTATGCTTTTTAGAGGTGATAGTATTGAGTAGGATAATTCTTTGAATATGCTATATCGTTCAAACGGGGGCCAACTCGCCTGACCATGGGCCTTCTTCGTCTCGTAGGATCCATGGGCCTTCTACGTCTCGTAGGATCCATGGGCCTTCTACGTCTCGCAGGATCCATGGGCCTTCTACGTCTCGCAGGATCCATGGGCCTTCTACGTCTCGCAGTGTCCATGGGCCTTCTAAGTCTCGCAGGATCCATGGGCCTTCTATGTCACGTAGGATCCATGGGCCGCCGACTCATTTATGGGTCTTGTACTGGCCTTTAATGGGCCGTAGACGGGCATATAATGGAAATCGTACGTTTTATTGGCTGACCATAACGGGCCGTTAATAGGCCGTATTTGGTGATGCTATGAAAATGGCCCAACAGACTAACGGACCACAAACGGGCCGACTGTAACGACGGGCTGAATTTGGCCCACAAGCAGAAAATGAAAGTAATGGGCCATAAGTAATCGAATGCTGCAAATAAGCCCAAGAATAAATGGGCTCTGAGAAGGCCGAAAGATAACATGGGTTGTAAACGGCCAACTGAATAACGGGCCCTTAATGGGTATAAAGCTATACACTGTTCATTACGGGCCAGTTTCACCACGGGCCGTTAATGGGTCTAAATAATACACTGTTCATCGCGGGCCAGTTTCACCACGGGCCGTTAATAGGTTAAGAGTTACATAGGGCCTCATATGGGCCGAAAGACGTCATAGGCCATACATGGGCGAGAAGTGAAAACGGGCTGGAATCATATTGGATGGCCCAGATGACGCTACTGGGCCTAATTCGGATAGGGCGTAACGGGCCTTGGGTTAGCGGGTTGTAAATGGGCTATATGCGAACAGGCCGTTAACAGGCTTTCCATGGGCCGGCCCGTCACCTTTTGAACAAGTCAAACGGGCCGGCCTTTTCACAGGAATCGGCCTCTGTTGGGCCGTCCCACGTGTCGACGTATCATAGGCGCCTTCTGTCCAATGAGTGGATGACATCTGTCCCAACAATGAGCCGACACGTGTTTCCTCCAGCCAATGATGATTTTACACATGGAAAATCCCCATTGGGCGGGGCTGTTAACGGGTTACCGGATCCAAAACCCGACCCGATAGCTTAACAGTGTTCCATTACGGTGGATGCCACATGTCGGTCACCCTTGACGAAAGAACTTCTGTGACGCACGATTTATCGTCATGGAAGTGGACACTTCCGTGATGATAATTTTGGCAATGTCATCGAACACTTCTACGACAGCACAGGTATGACTATCTTGATTCTATCATAAATTTGTCATGGATGTACATGCATGACAAAAAACGCGGCCTACTGTGACAAACACGTATCATCACAGAAGTGTATTTTTTTGTAGTGCTGTTGGCCATATGACATTGGGCATCTTCCTCACCATAGCGCCCCCACACTCGGCGTGCTCGCCGCCCACTACCTTGGGCTTCACATTAAAAATCTTCAGCCATAGGCCGAAGTGTGGTGAGATGCGGAGAAAAGCCTCGCACACGACAATGAATGTCGAGATGTTGAGGAAGGAATTAGGGGACAGATCGTGAAGATCGATCCCATAGTAATACATGATGCTGCGAACGAAAGGGTGGAGGGGAAACCCTAGCCCGCGGACAAAGTGAGGGAGGAATACAACCCTCTTGTGTGATTCCGGAGTAGGGACCATCTGTCCCGCCGTCTGGAGACGGTGGCTGATTTTCTTGGCCAGGTACCCGGCCTCCCGAAGCTTTTTGATATCCTTCTCTCGGACGGTAGAGGCCATCCATTTGCCTCCTGCTCCGGATCCAGCATTTTCGGAAGGCCTTTTGTTGGCAGAGAAGATGAACGCTTGGGCACTAGAGCTTGGGCGGAGGGGAATGGATAGGGAAGTAGAAAGTGTGGGTGCGAAAGGGAGTCCTTATCCCCTTATAAAGGCAGTAGGGATTCTGCGCCTCCCCCCTTGCCTGGTAAAACCGCTTATTCCCCAAGCACCGTAATTGATGGCGCGGTTGGGTTACCCACCCCCGTATTGATGAGAATCCCGTGATAAGGTGACACGATCTCTGCTTCGACAAGATGTGCCAAGAACACCGCCTTGCGATATGTGCAGTGGCTGGTTGTGAAAGACGGTTCGAATAATGACCGGGCCGTGGGGTGATGTCACGTTATGAAGAGCTGTCAGCAGATTAGATTTGTGGAAATACTATTCTCTCTACGGTGGTATGAGGAATTTGTTTTGCAGAGTCGGACACTATCCGCGTGTTCAAAATCTTCTACGGAGTATTCGAAAAAGGAACCCGCCTTGCAACGCCAAAGACAATCTGCGCACCGGACTCATCGTCATTGAAGCCTGGTTCAGGGGCTACTGAGGGATTCCTGGATTAGGGGGTCCTCGGACAGCCGGACTGTTGGACTATGAAGATACAAGATTGCAGACTTCGGCCCGTGTCCGGATGGGACTCTCCTTGGTGTGGAAGGCAAGCTTGGAAATACGAATATGTAGATCTCCTCCCTTGTAACCGACTCTGTGTAACCCTAGCACCCTCCGGTGTCTATATAAACCAGAGGGTTTAGTCCGTAGGACAACAACAATCATACTGTAGGCTAGCTTCTAGGGTTTAGCCTCTACGATCTCATGGTAGATCAACTCTTGTAATACTCATATCATCAAGATCAATCAAGCAGGAAGTAGGGTATTACCTCCATCGAGAGGGCCCGAACCTGAGTAAACATCGTGTCCCCCGCCTCCTATTACCATCCGCCTTAGACGCATAGTTCGGGACCCCTACCCGAGATCCGCCGGTTTTGACACCGACAGATAGAGCGTAAACAAATAATTTGCTTGCCACCGTTCGTATCTTTTTGCTAATAATCCTTATCAGTTTCCTCACTTGATGCTTGTTCATGAATATCTCATTGACCCATACGCAAAAAGGGTCGATGTGTGGATCCTTGCCAGGGGCATATGTACCTATAGCAACAAGTCAATATTAGAAGCTAACAAGTGTCCAGGCCTGGATCTATATGCACTACATTATGGAACGACGGTGGGAGTACAAGCCGGGAGATGAGACTAACCTCGGCGGAAAATGGTGGCCACTCCCGTTGTTGTCCTGCATAAGTAGTGGAAAGGCATGATAAGTACAACAACCTTAACATCAAACAAATATAGCAAAGGTAAACAACATCATCTCCAAATGATAGCTTGAATGGGTTGGTTTCAGCATGCTGTTAAAGAAAATAGAAAATGGAAGGCAATGTTACCGATAACAGGCTTAAAACCATCTAATATTGCAATTCAAACTAGTATTGCTGAAAATGAATAGAACGTAGGTCATGCTTAAACATCACACTGGATAAATGTGTAAAACTGAAATAAAGGGCATGTGTTAACTACACCAGGCATAACTGGAACCAAATATATCCGTTCAAACCAGTATTGATGCAATCAGCATAATTCCGACTTGCACATAATGAACATCACATTGTGAATGACTGAAATAAACAAGGCATAAATGATCAGTATAACAACCAAATATAGCCATTGAAAATTGGACAGAGTCTCAGTGCAACCAACCTATCAAGAAAATACAGATAAACAGGGCATATGCTTGAAAACTGGACAAATGCTCACTTCAACCAACCTAACAACCAAATAAAGATAAACAAGGCATCTGCTTGATAACTGGACAAATGCTCACTCCAACTAACCTAACAACCAAATACAGATAAACAAGGCATCTTCTCATAACTGGACAAATGCTCACTTCAACCAACCTCAGTGGCGGAGCCAGTCCATAAATGCAGCCCGGGCATGACTGAACTGTGACAGCATGAGCTGCCATCTACCCAAAGAAATAATGCTTCTAATCATAGATTATCACTAGTGCTTAGTAGTAATTTTTTGGACTAGCCCGGGCAGCTGTCCGGGGTCGCCGGGAGGTGGCTCCGCCACTGACCAACCTAACAACCAAATACATATAAACAAGGCATCTACTCACTTTAAACAACCAAATATCGCCATTCGTGAAACTGAAGTGGACAATTCGTACTTAAACATCACATAGCCCTATTGAACATAACATTTTTGCATAACTGAAATAATTAAACACGACACAGTTAAAACACCGCATGGAAACAGCTACTACAACAAAGGGTACGGGTTGGCCAGCTAGAAAAGGTAAGATTTGTTGGTAGGATGTTGCTTCACATGTCATGGACGCGATCCTTCCAGTTGGAAGAGCACAGACCCATGGTGCGCTCTCTGATGTCACAGATGGGTTGTTTCACCTTGGAAGAACCTTTGTGGGTGCCCTCCTCGTGGTCATGGTCGATGAGATCTCAGTTCGCAATTGAGGATCCCAAGTCGCCGTCGTAGAACGTGTCCTTCAGAAATGACAAAATGGGCTCGATGGCATACAAGGATCACAAATTATTGACCGTGTGGCAGAGGAGATCAGTGCCAGGGCTGTCGAAGAGATCGACGATGGTTGAACTAGAGGGGTTGGGGTTGGACCACTTAACCTGTGACATGGCCCATGTGAAGCCATCGTTGTCGACAAGCTTAATGTCATAGCCAGCTTTCTTGAGATACAGTAATACGCTAGCCCGCTGACGTGAAGCCTTCAGCATGGTAACGTAGTCAACGTCTTTGCCGACTTCCAGGGTGAGGTGTTGCTCCGGAATTGACAGGTCGGGGCGAACGGCGGCTACCTCGCCAACATCTACCGGAGAGGCCATGATAAACCTCTTCTTCGCCGAATGCTCGCAGGGCTCCCGGGGATACGTGGTCGAGCTTAGGCTGCAACATTCTGGAGCAGGGGATGTGGATTTTGCGGGGAGGGACACCGCAAGCCTCATCTAAAAACTCAGGGGAGTGGAGCGACGGTATGGGAATCGCTGGGTAGCCTGAACTTTATTATCTAAGCTAGGAGGAACAGGCAGACGGGTAGGGGTTCGTGGCGGCGACGGCGAGCTAGGGTTCGAGGGGGAAGGGCCAGGTGGGGGGACTATGGAGGGGGGCGCAGGTGGTGTTTGAGGATACGACACGGCTATAGAAATTTTTAGTAATGGTGGGTCGAGATGGTGGTGGACGAGGGAGGGCGACAGTTCAAATGCCTTGGCTACTGTAACTATTATTTGGTCGGTGCTGGAGGAGTGGGGCGATGGTTTAAGTACGGCGGCTACTACAATTTGGGTAAAGGAATTGCTGTGAGGCGGGAGTACCCAAGATCGCACACGGTCCGATAAGAATATGCGTGTATGATAATAAGGAAAAGCGCGGCGGAACCGCCGATTTTTGCAACGCTCAAGGCATGTAGTTTGTTTTTAGATTTGACGTGGAATTCAATCTAAATAAACTACCCGCCTTTAACTTGCGCAGGTGGAGATTTTATAGCGCACTAGCATCGCACACGGTTAAGGCAGTACCTCCACCTTTGCTCGCGCTTGCATAGTCGTGGTCAGTCACAGCGCACTTGCATTGCACACGGTTAAGCCAATACCTCCACCTTTTCTCACGCTTGCGCAGTCATGGTGATTCACAGCGCACTTGCACAACACACGGTTAAGCCAGTACCTCCACCTTTGCTCGCATTTGCCTAGTCGTGGCGATTCTCAGCGCACTTGCATCGCACACGGTTAAACCACTACCTCCACCCCTGCTTGCGCTTGCGCGGTCGTGGGGATTTCACAGCCCACTAGCATCGCATACGGTTAATCATTACATACACCCTTGACCGCTCGTGCGCTGTCGTGGTGATTTCACAACACACTTGCATCGCACACGGTTAAACCAGTACACATGTGTCCATTGAGCGGCATCTGAGTCTTTGCATAAATAAAACGTTAGAGAGGGTCAGAAGGCAGCCACACCAGCATGTGGGCCAAATATATATGAGTGAAAAGGGTGGTCTTTGATGTTGAATATTCCAATGCACACGTGGGCGCGTCATCGAAGATCGATGAGAGGGGCTAGAAGTCAAGAAACACCTGGAAGTGGCCAAATATATGTAGGAAAATAGGGTGTGATGTTTAAAACTTTGAATACACAATGCACAACTTTGGTGGCACCTGCCTCACAAACCCGAAGGCACCCTTGGATATATCTATAATGACATAATGTCGTAGCTACCTAGCTAGGGTGCTTGACCCACCTCCCACTTCATGTCAGCGGGGCGGATGCACATAATAATACCTTGGTAATACATGCATGTCGCCATGACCTACCATAAGATAGACCAGTGAATCTATCACTTGGTCAAACAACAACTGTTGTTGTCAATAAAAAATAGAGAGAATATATATATATATACCGCTTGGGCCAATGGATTGAACCATCATAAAAAATAGCATGAGAGGGACCACAAAACCATCACCGCCTGCATGCGGCCCAAAATTATGTACGTTGGAAGGGGTGATACGTGTTTTTCTTATCGAATAATGTACAATTTAGATGTGGTGCCTGCCTCTCAATACAGACAACAACCATGAAAAGGTAATTAAGGATGAGATAAACAGGGTATGGTGTCATTCAAACCTAGCAATCCGAGCGTGTGGGAGGGAATCCTGACAACGAATGAGCTCGAGCTTTGGTTGAACGACATGTGATGGTGACCGTCCCTAACACGAACTAGGAGGAATCCATTCATGGCCAACACATACCCCTCGTTATCGGTCAAAGGGATGATATATATACACTCGGGAGCCCACATATATGTGTGTCGTTACAAAAACCCACACAAGGGAGACGTGGTCGATCAGAAGACCCCCTATACACGAGGCGGGCGATGGTGTGTGATGTCGGCGTTCTGGGAACGGGGGTCCCCAGACTTGCCTGCCTGCGGCCCACGACGTGGCTTTGGTAGCAGGCATGTACGGCCCAGATTCATCAACAAGGCATTCAAGACCCTCGCGAGGCGGGCGACGCAAGACCTCCTCAGGAGCGGCCTCTCCAGGCAGGCTCACGAGGCGCGGAGATATCAAGACGGCGCAAACCTCGCGAGGCTCTCGTGACGTGAGCCATGACGATCGACACCAGGCGGGCGCCAACGCGTGCAGCGTCCTTGTTTCCTCTTCGGTGCTGAGGGGACAAGCGCAGGCACGGAGTACCAAGGCATCAGGCAAAGGTTTCCATATCAGTGCAACGAGACCAAGACCAGCAGGCCAGCAGGACGGAGGTCACCGTGGAGCCCAAGATGGCGTCATCACTAGAGCCCTTTCGCAGGCGAAGACCGCTTTTGTTAGGATAAGCTGTACTAGCTGTCCCCTTTCAAAATTGGCCGCCGTTGTTGGCTCCCTTCCCGCTCAATATTTGGGAAGTGAACTAGGGCCTCTATAAATAGTACTAGCCACCACCAAAGGAGGCAGCTTGATCTCATCCGACCGAGAGCCAATCCTTAGCCACACACCAAACACAAGAACACCTCAACCTCAGGAGGTCGTTCTTCCCCTTGTATGGTTCTTCATCAGCCCAAGAGGCAATCCACCACCACACTGGAGTAGGGTATTACACCACAATGGTGGCCCGAACCAGTATAAATCTTGTGTCTTTGCGTTGTGAGTTCATTGGGTTCGTCCGCGAGATCTTAGCGAGCTAGGGCATAGATCAGTAGGGAGGAAATCTCCGCGCACACCCCAGTGTTTGAACCTTGAGGGTTTTGCTGGAACCCATAATCTGACATTTGGCGCGCCAGGTAGGGGTGCGCCGTAGCTTCCCTTCCATCAATCGGCGCTCCATCGCTCCGCGTCTCCATGGCGGACGCTCGCCCCGCTCGAGCTGAGCGTCGGGCTGCCCTCACCGCCCGCGTTGCTCAGACGGCTCCCGTCGGCGGGCCACCTCGTCATTCCCCATCGCCTTCCGCCAATGCCGCCACCGTCCCTGCGGGGAACGAGCAGCAAGCGTCTTCGCTGCACCCTTCGGTGCGGGAGGACGGCTGCACCGCCACTTCATCGCTGACCCCGGCCGGTTCCTCGTCCCATGCACGTCGCTCTTCCATGGACGCGCAGGCCATGCTCCTCATGGCGAACGAGCTCCTGCGCTACCACCCGGTCGACGACCTCTACGAGGACTAGCTCGACCGTGCTGCCGAGCTCGTCCACGCCGCAAGGGGCTCCCCGGCGCCGTCCCTCTCTCTGCCTCGCCCTCCGCCAGCCACGGGCGACGTGGCTCATGGAGCGTCTCCACCACCTCTGCCCCAAGACGGTGCCTTGGCGCCAAGGCGCGCGGCCCCACGGCGCGACCCACCATGCCCGGTGCCCGCACGCGAAGAGAGAAGCTGCCAAAAAATTCCTCGGCCGCGAGAAGCTGCACCTGCACTCCCCGCGCCGCCTCGCCAAGACTGCGTGCTACCTGCGGTGGCAGCACGCGGGCCTCATCTAGACCAAGCTCCACCTTCGACACGGGCCCTGGCAACCACGTCCAGCTGCCGCGGCTTCATCCCTGAGCTGCGTAGCGTCGCCTGGCCGGGCAAGTTCAAGCCGGATCTGCCTCCTCGCTAAGACGGCACCCTCGACCCCGCGGAGTTCTTGCAACTCTACGAGCTGAGCATGGATGCGGCCAACGGCGAGAAGAAAGTCATGGCGAACTGGTTCCCTATGGCACTCAAAGATGGCGCCCATTCGTGGCTCCTGAACCTGCCTCAAGGCTCGATCTCCTCCTGGGATGAGATGCGCGACCGCTTCGTCGCCAACTTCCAGGGCACTCGCGACCGCACACTGGCCGCGGGTGACCTGCGCCGCATCAAGCAACAACCAGGAGAGACCCTCCAAAAGTACATCCAGCGCTTCAACAACACTCGCCTCAAGATCCCCAAGGTGACGGACGAGGCCATCATCTCCGCGTTCTCCAACGGCGTCCGCGACGTCAAGATGAAGGAGGAGCTGGCTATCCATAAGGAGTTGTGCACATCTCAGGAGTTGTTCAACCTGGCAACCAAGTGCGCAAGAGCTGAGGAGGGGTGCCTCTCCCTCCTCGAGCTGCCAGCTGCGGGCGCAGAGGAGAAGAAGGCCAAGGCCAAGTACCTGAAGCGCAAGGAAGCAGCCGTGCTCGCAGCGGAGCCGGACACCAAGCGAGGCAGGGACCAGCCCGAGTCATCCAAGAGCAGCCGACTGTTCTGCGCCTTCCACAACCTGAACACCCACAACACGAGCGACTGTCAAGAACTCAGAGCCATGGAAGGGATGGGAATGAATTCAACCATCTTTTCATCCTGGCTTGGCCTCAAACATTGCAAATATCGGTTTTTAAATCTCCGTCAATCCAAAACTCACCAGAAAATCATTAAACTTGGCATGGTGTCACTACAAGGCACATATATGTCATGGTAAAAATTGTCCAATTTGGGCCAAGCTATATTACAAGCCTCTTACAATCCGAAGCTTCTAGCAACCCTCGTGGTTCCGGTAGGGAAACATGCCCCTCTTGTGGGCGAAACTATAATCGTTGCCTCTTCTCGCCTTGAATTTTGTTTTTTACAGGCAACATAGAATAACAGGAGTGTCGTGCTGAAATTTGAAACTGTTCAGGGTTCGTTTGGCCATTTTATATATTAATTGAGTTTTCTGGGCATTTAATGTAGTCCATAATTCAAATTTGAACTACAAGGACATGCTCCAGTGAAGTAAAATGGGTGGAAAATCGTACATGTGTCATTGGGTGCATGTTTAGGTCTCATTGAAGGAATGGGAATGAATTACAAACATCTCGTTGTCCTGAAACATTGAGAATCTCAGTTTTTAAATCCCAGTAAATCAAAAACTCACCCAAAAAACATAAAACTTGGCATGGTTTCATGGCATGGCACATATATGCCGTGGTAAAAAAATCGTCCGGTTTGAGAGGAGATGCACACATTAATAGCCAACGAAGTGCCTTTGAAATAATAGCTGACACGTTAATATCGCAAACGGTTGTATTATATGAACCTTGTGTTCCTGTAACCATTTAAGTGTGGCCACGCATCCCTCTTTTCTTATGGGATAGTACTACCTCCGTCCTCGTTCATTGGTCATCTTTGTATTTTGTGCCAAATTTTAACCATACTCGATGGCATGCATGCAGCTATTTGATTGGACGGGACGAGCGCGAGACGTCCGCCCTGCAGGCTCGACGGGACACGTGAGAGGAGTAAGGCCGCCCATACTCACTGGGAAGCGAGCTCTTTGACCTCCATCCACTAGCTGCCCGCCTCGCTCACAAATTCTCCATTAATGGCAGACGAGCCGCTGTTTAACACACGGTTAATTAAAGCACCTGGACGAAGGGTGTTTTCATGTGATCCCATGGCCCCTCTCAACGTTAGCATTTGCATTGTTCGTGTTTTCAACTCGTATTCCGGATAATTAATCCACATAGGGCAACGAATAATGCGACAAAAAATAAAATGGCAACGGATAATACAGCGACGAATAAAATGGCAATGGATAATATGATGACAAATTTACAATGGCGCGGATAATAGTTGTCTTACATATTCCGGATAATTTAAAATGCCACATGCGGCGAAGCCCGGAAGACACGGGGGCAAGAGAAGAAGGAAATCGCAGACAACGATCTGGGTCGCTACTGTCTATACTCCTCGATGGATCGTGCTACTTCTTGAGCTTGAGTTCGTTTTTCCCTTGAAGACGAAAGGACAACGTAGCAAAGTAGAGATAAGTATTTCCCTCAGTTAGAGAACCAAGGTATCAATCCAGTAGGATACAACGCACAAATCGCCAATACCCGCAGATACATTCAAACAACTTGCACCCAACGCGATAAAGGGGTTGTCAATCACTTCACAATTACTTGCAAAAGTGAGATCTGATAGAGATAGATGAAACTAAACAAAAGATAAAGTAAATATTTTTGGGTTTTTTGGTTAGATCTGAAAGTAAAAGATTGCAAAATAGTAGATCGGAAACTTATATGATGGAAAATAGACCCCGGGGCCATAGGTTTCACTAGTGGCTTCTATCAAGATAGCAAATAATATGGTCGGTGAACAAATTACTCTCGAGCAACTGATAGAAAAATGCAAAGTTATGACAACATCTAAGGCAATGATTATGCCATATAGGCATCACGTCCATGTCAAGTAGACCGAAACGATTCTACATCTACTACTATTACTCCACACATCGACCGACTCCTGCCTGCATATAGAGTATTAAGTTCATGAAGAACAGAGTAACGCATTAAGTAAGATGACATGATGTAGAGGAATAAACTCAAGCAATCTGATGTAAACCCCATCTTTTTATCCTCGATGGCAATAATACAATATGTGCCTTGCTGCCCGTACTGTCACAAGATTGAACCCGAATCTAAGCACTTCTCCCATTGCAAGAAAAACCAATCTAGTTGGCCAAACTAAACCGACAGTTCGAACAGAATTACAAAGATATCAAATCATGCATATAAGAATTCAGAGAAGATTCAAATAATAGTCATAGATAAGCTGATCCTAAATCCACAATTCATTGGATCTCGACAAACACACCGCAAAAGAAGATTAAATCAGATAGATCTCCAAGAACATTGAGGAAAAAATGGTATTGAGAATCAAAGAGAGAGAAGAAGCCATCTAGCTACTAGCTATGGACCCATAGGTCTGAGGTAAACTACTCACGCTTCATCGGATGGGAAATAGAGTTGATTTAGAAGCCCTCCGTGGTCGAATCCCCCTCCGGCAGGATGCCGGCAAAGGCCCCTAGATGGGTTCTCATGGGTACAGAAGGTTGCTGCGGTGGAGAAGTGTTTTTGTGGATGCTTCTGGTGTTTTGGGGATATATGTGAATATATAGGACAAAGAAGTATGTCGATGGAGTCACGTGGGGCCCACAAGGTAGGGGGCGTGCCCTCCCCCATTGTGTCCACCTCATGGCTCTTCCGACTTGATCTCCAAGTCTCCTAGGTGTCTTGTGGTCCAAGAAAAATCATCGCGAAGGTTTTATTCCGTCTGGACTCCCTTTGGTATTCCTTTTCTACGAAGCTAAAAACAAGGAAAAACTGATAATATAATAGCATGGAACAATGAAAAATTATAGATACGTTGGGGACGTATTAGATCACCGGGCGACGACACCCTCGAGCTCCTTCTTCAATTCCTAACGACTTTGCTTGACAGTAGCCACGAATTCCTCCACCTCCTGCTCGCCCTCGATCCGGAGCTTCCTTAAGTCACCCATCAGTTCCCCGATGACTGCTTTCAGCATCATCCCCGAGAAACTGCTCTGCTCATGCAGCATCTTCCAGCCAGCGGCTCCACCTTCTCGGCGAGCGCCTTGAGGAGCTTCGCATTGTCACCCATGAGTAGCTCGATGAGGCCGATCGCCTTCTCAACTGAGGGATCGCTGATCTCGAGCAGCTTCATCAAGCCGTCGACCAGCTCCTGCTGCTTAGTGAGGCCAGGAAGAATGTCGTCGTCGCTGGCCAAGGACTTCAGCAATGCCAGCTCATCACGATCGCCGATGCAGCGAGTGTGCTTGTGAGAGCCCTCTCGTTGCGGTGAGTGCTCGTTCGAGGGCTCACAGCACGCTGGTACATCTCTGTTGCGGCTGCCACATAGCGGCTTGACCTCTCTAGTGCTTCCGCGGCCTTGGTGAGGGAGTCCTGGACTAGGGGGTGTCCGGATGGCCGAACTATCATCGTGGCCGGACTCCAAGACTATGAAGATACAAGATTGAAGACTTCGTCCCGTGTCCGGATGGGACTTTCCTTGGCGTGGAAGGCAAGCTTGGCGATATGGATATGTAGATCTCCTACCGTTGTAACCGACTCGTAACCCTAACCTATCCGTGTCTATATAAACCAGAGGGTTTTAGTCCGTGGGGCTAACAACAATCATACCATAGGCTAGCTTCTAGGGTTTAGCCTCCTTGATCTCGTGGTAGATTTACTCTTGTACTACCCATATAATCAATATTAATCAAGCAAGAGTAGGGTATTACCTCCATCGAGAGGGTCCGAACCTGGGTAAAACATCGTATCCCTTGTCTCCGTTACCATCCGCCTAGACGCACAGTTCGGGACCCCTACCGAGATCCGCCGGTTTTGACACCGACATTGGTGCTTTCATTGAGAGTTCCTCCGTGTCGCCATCGATAGGGTCCGATGGCTCCTTCGATCATCAACAACGACGCGTCCAGGGTGAGACTTTTCTCCCGGACAGATCTTCGTGTTCGCCGGCTTTGCATCGGGCCAATTCACTTGGCCATCCGGAGCAGATCAAAAGCCACGCCCGCCATCGGTCAGATTTGAAGCTTGAATTATACGGCCGACATCCGCGGAGACTTGATCTTCGACGGATTCGAGCCACAGCCAAGCGCCGCCAGACTGCCTCGATGGGCATGATCTAACTCTCCGCCAACAAGATCCGGAGGTCAAGATTAGTGTCCGCTCCGAACATTGATTCGAGCCGATCTCGCCGATCGAGGATGGTTGGTTGACACCACCGGGGCTGAAATCTCTACGGCGATTGAGCCAACACAATCCCTGTCCTTTGCGAAGACCGTGACTCCTGTGTGCCGGACTCCTCTCCGGACTCAACCTCCGCGCCCAGCCAATCGAATTCGATCGGGCGCCGGTCATGGAGTTCATCGCCATGACATCTTTCAGACTCTCCTTTGGTGACATCCTAAATTCACTAAAGTCTCTCTTTATCCGGAGAGCCATGGCGGACTACGCCAGAAGGTTGGGATGCGGACGTCGAAGAAATTCAACGCCCACCCACCACCCACTTCAGTAGCCACCGCCGAAAGCTTACACGACGTGCTCGATTTGATTCAAGACATCGACGGTATGGACGACGATGTAGGAGACAACCATGAACCAGCGCCTATAGGATGCTGGACAACCACCTCACCCCATGATGTATACATGGTGGATACACCTAAAGGAAATGAAGACGAGGAACAACGGACGCTACGAAGGATAAATCCTCGAAAAGCAGTCAAACGGAAACGTAAACGCCAACCAAGTCCCGCCAACAAAGACCTAGCCATAGAGCAGGGCGAACCGTGGACGCATTTAACATGCTATCGAGCAATCGTCCAACAAGACAACTTGATAAACAACCCGTCCCGGCGAAGATAACAGTCCGGACGATCTCACGCCGAACAAATTGCTGGAGCAGAATAACCTCCACAAAAGGCTCGTCGCCACTACGCGTAGCCTGAAAAAGCAGAAGCGGAAGCTCAAAACAGAGGAAGATGCACTCAGAATCAGATGGAGCAGAGTATTCAACACCGCAGACAAATACGGCGACAGTCGCCAAACAAAGAGCTACCCAAAGAGAAAACTAGTGCCCGAATTTGATGAGGAGGCCATAGAGCCCCCACAATAAAAAAGTAAGAAGGCCACCCGGTCGGATGGACGACCCCACGACAAAAAGAGAGCGGAAAATGGCACCGCACACAAGCCGGTACGCGATCCGCATAAGGATTCACATCAAAAGGATGGCCCAGTTAGGTCCATCTATGGGCCGAGAAAGCAAGCTCTTCAAAGCAATGCAACACGCCAAATATCCGAACATCACGGCACACCCAAATACAGGGGCGCCGCACATCCCCTATGTTTCACCGATGAGGTGCTGGATCATGAATTCCCAGCAGGATTCAAACCCGTAAACATAGAGGCATACGACGGAACAATGCACTCGAGTCGGATTGAGGATTACATCCTCCACATACACATGGCTAGAGGAGATGATCTCCACGCCACAAAATACTTACCCCTCAAACTCAAAGGGCCAGCTCGGCATTGGCTTAAAAGCCTCCCTGAAAATACTATTGGAATTTGGGAAGAGCTCGAGGATGCGTTTCGGGCAAATTTTCAGGGGACCTACGTCCGCCCCGGATGCGATTTATCTAAGTCACGTAACTCAACAGCCCGGAGAGTCAGCCCGAAATTCTGAACAGGTTCCTTACTAAAAGAACCAAATAGTCGATCGTCTCGACGCCAAGCCTTAGCAGCCTTCAAACACAACATCCGAGACGAATGGCACGCCGCACACCTCGCCAAGAAAAGCCAAGAACAATGGCCGATTAACAAGCCTCATGACCCGCTTTTGCACGGGAGAGGATAGCTGGCTAGCAAGATGCAGCACCAGCGACCCAAGTACATCCGAAGTCAGGGATGGAACCGGGAAACCACGGCACAACAAGGACCAGCGCCGGATTAAAGGCAGCGGTCCAAAGAGCGCGGCAGTCAACGCCGGATTCAAAAGCTCACAGCAGAACAATAAAAAACTGCCCCTTAAGGACAACAGCGATGAGCTATCCAACTTAAAAAAAATCTTGGACAAGATATGTCAAATCCACAGTACTCCCGGGAGGCTTGCAAACCATACCCACAGAAATTGTTGGGTCTTCAAACAGTCCGGCAGACTCAATGCCGAACACAAGGAGCTCGACACACCAAGTGAAGATGATGACGAGCACCACAAGCAGAGCCCCGGAAAACAAAAGAACTTCCCACAAGAGGTTAAAACAGTAAACTCACTTCACGTGATCAAAGGGAAAAACAGAGCGGCACCCACTAAAATGTGCGCCGCACAAACTACCCTAGCGGAGTACCAACACTGGTTGTCAAAACCAATCACCTTCAACCATCAGGACTATTCCGAAAGTATTCGGAACGGAGGATGGACTGCCTTGATATTGGATCCTATAATTGACGGATTCCAATTTACACAAGTCCTCATGGATGGCGGCAGTGACATAAACCTGATATATCAGGACACAATCCGCAGGATGGGGATAGACCCAACCAAAATTCGCCATAGCAACACCTCCTTTAAAGGGGTAATGCCAGGCCCATATGCCCATTGTACGGGCTCCCTACTGCTAGAAGTTGTGTTCGGTTCATCCGACAACTTCCGTCGCGAAAAGTTAGTCTTCCACGTCGCCCCATTTAAAAGTAGCCATCAAGCACTATTGGGACGCGAAGCTTTCGCCCGCTTTAACGCAATACCGCATTATGCATCTCTAACACTTAAAATGCCCGGTCCACGCGGCATCATCTCATTAAAAGGGAGTATTAGGTGTTACTCGAGCACGGAAGAACGTGAGACTGCCTTGCCAGCCCCACACCTATCCGGCTCCGCTAGTCAAAGAACCGGAATAGGTCATTCAAACCCCGGACACGGCTAGACGAGTCCGGCGCCTACTAGCAGCATACCCCCATACAAGGGGTTGCATGCATGTACAACAAGAGACAATAAAGCTCAATTTTATTCACTTCTTCGAATCGTACTCTTTTTATTTAATATAAAGTACATCTTTTGCACGATCCTTTTTCTTTCAAACTAAGTTCCTCTCTTTTACGATGAACAACGTACTACACCCGCCCGTGATACGGCACAACGGAGACACAGCGCAAACGCAGCGAGAGGACTCGCTTCAAGGATTCTTTTCAGATTAAGACCCCGTAAACCTTTTTTATGCTCTTGTTGATATACATCCCCGCTTACCATAACCGAGGAGGAGGCTGGCGCTTTGGCATTGGCCGCACCAGAATTTTTATGCGTACTTGGACACTAGGGGCTCAGGCATTATTCTGCCTGCTTTTATAAAGACCGAATACCTTAGGGAGTGTTCGCGCCTCGAGTTAGGCCTTATATGCATCAGCTCCGAATCATGTCTTTGGTCAAATGTTGGGTTTGCCCGCTCTCGTGTTTTGCTGCCTTACGCCCCGCTCTATCGCTAACACGGCACTGTGAGAACTATCGCGATTGTGCCCGGTTCGCCGGGCGAGCACCTCAAGAGAGAAAGCCAAAACTGATCGTCATGATATAGCGAGAGACTGTTCAACCACTGATGACTCACCGAATGTTTAGAATTCTCCGATTAACGAAGGACCGTTTTCGGTCAGCACATACGCACTTCAATTCGGGAGAGTGTTGTGCCCTAGGGCTATATAGTAGCCCCACCTCGAACTCCTATGGCTAAGTGAAAGTGATAAAGCATTATAGTCCGTTGCCTAGTTTGCTATGCTACCACCTCCTTAACAGGACCAAGACGTTGGATTAAGTGTGAAAAGCGCTTTCTTTGCAAACACCCCGCACTATGTGCGTGGGGGCTGAAGCCAAGGACTGCCATCTTTCGTGTTATATATACATATACATCAACGGCCGCACAGGAGTAGTTTACTACTTGAATGCACAAGTATAAAAAGCTCTTATATTATATTGAAACATTGTTTTCACAAATCATACATGTCATTTAAACATGATATCCTTCGAGCATCGCGCCTCTATTAAACGAGCGCCTGCAGACTTCCTCAAAATAGTGCTCGGCAGTACTCGGCTTCGTCTCAATCTTGGGACGCAACATCGGTGGCCTTCATCTCCGCCAAGATGTCTTGACACGGCCGAGCCATCCGCGCTCCCTCAATGCACGCCGACCGCTTCATTGCGTCGATACGCGGTACCGCACCAAGGAACTGCTGCACTAAGCCAAAATTACACTTCGGCTAGGGTCCGCCTAGCCACAATTGAGTCATGACATGCTTCATGGCAAGTCTGGATAATCGATTCAGCTCGGCCCATTCGGCCAACCGATCGGTCAATGGAAGAGGACGCTCCGGACTATGGAATTGCGACCAATATAGCTCTTCCCTTCTGTGCCCCTTCTGGCCTCGGAAGTGCTCAATCGCGTCCGCAGCGCTAGCCGCTAAGTCCAGATAAGCATCCTCCGAACTCCACAACTTGTCCAACTGAGCATACCTTGGATCCGTATATTTCCTCCGCAACAGAAACGGTTTTCCAGCCGCAATAGCCCCAGCCTGACTCAGCTCCTCCTTGGCAGCTCTCAAAACCGAACGGGCATCCTTGGATTCCGCGACGGCCTTTTTCAGGCCCTCTAGTTCCGCTTGACGTTCTTTTTCAAGAACCTTGCAGCGATCGGTCGTATTCTTCAACTTTCTGGCCATATCGGCCATTTCCTCTTTGCTTCGCGAGGAGCAGCCCGCTCGCTTTAGCTCTTCGCCGCCTTTAAAGCGCCGTGACATTATTTCTCGCTTGCTCTTTCGCTCGGCGAGTTCCGCCGCAGCTCCTCCACAAAGCAGCGCACCATCTGCATTAAGCACACACGTAGTAAGGCATGGGCGCCAAGCTCCCTTACCGGTGTCCGCAGAGAAGTCACATACCTTGTGACTCGTCAAACCGCTTATTTACCAAATAGCGATGTCCGTGATCCGCCTCGCTCAAGTTGCCGCTTTAGTTCGGCATATTCATCATCCGGCTGGCATCGGACGCCCGCCACCTATTTAGGAGCGCGATATGTTATAATCGAGATTATGATCCTCGCACGCTGTCAATTTTGACAACATACCGAGTCTCGTGGGCTACTATCTATACAGGCGCATTCTATATGCATAACTGTCAGAAGGTACATTATTTTTGCGTATCTCAAACCCCGTCAGTAAGCTTCTGGCGGCTTCATGCAATCCGCTCTAAGCGGATGCAATCCTTTCAATCACCGTACCCATTAGAGCACGGTGATCTTCTGAGATAGCCGCTCGCCCAAGAAGATCCTTCAGCTCCTCCGACCGCACGCCAGTTGGCACCGAACCTTCCGGCCCCGCCGGACTTGGGGAAACTCCGCGACGACACCTCTCGTGGTCGTCCGCCTCGCATGAGGGTGCGACAGTGGAGGCGCTTAGCTCTCCATCATCTCCGAAGAAGATCCCGGTAAGACGAGCTCACGAGAAGGGCTGAGATCCGAACTACAAGGTACAATTTCGGTTATCTTTAGAAATAGATGCAGGATGTTCCTTATTTACAAGACCCTTCCTTTTACTTACGGCTCATTGGAGGGCTGATCCCCTTGGGGAAATAAAGGCGGCTGGGTTGCTTCCCAACGCCGACTCTCCGACGAAGATTTCTTTCCTCTCTTTGAGGCCTTGACCTCCAGATCTTCCAAGCGGTCCTCTTCTCTCCTGGGAGGGTGGGACTTTGATCCTCCTTCCTCGAAGCCTCCATCGTGGAGGCGCTTGCTTCCTTCTCCCCTTCGCTTTTTTAAAAGGCGCGCCTTCAACATCTTGGTCAAGATGGGATCCGCGTGGTCTCCGGAGAGGAGCCGACACCTTACTAACTTTGCCTTGGCTATCCACTCCTGTTCAAGAAACGCTCCTTTAAAGGGCATATATATGATAAATGAATGAACAGCCTGTCTGTTACAGGACTACTTACTTGAGTATCCGGGCGATTGCAGCTTAGTCCTGCCCTCGGCCAGTCCGACACTTCTCTTGTGATCCAAGAACAGTTTATACATCTCCACGCAAGGCCGTGCCAATAAAATTTGGGAGAGCTTGTGGTCCTCCGGATTAAATTCCCACAAAGCGAGGGGGCGACGCTTGCAGGGAAGAAGGCGCCGGATCAACATAACTCGCGCCATCGCAACCAGATTGATCTCTTTCTTGGAGGTCTCGAATACAGCCCTGCAGAAAGGAACGCCTTGGACCCCAAGAGAGCCCCTTGTTGACCCATGACGCCACCGCTGTGGTGGACCTAAGCGAAGGCGGGAGCGCCACCCATTTGGTGCCCCTAGGAGCGGTGATATAAAACCACTCCTGCTACACAAACCAAGCTCCTCTTGAAAAGAGCCCTCGGCCACGGAGCATCAAGACATTTGCTTATGACCGCCCCTCAAGACTCGCTTGTTGCCCTCGATCATCTTTAGCTCCACCTTGAAGGTCTTGAGCCACAATCCAAAGTGAGGGGTAATATGGAGGAAGGCCTCACATACAACAATGAATGACGAGATATGGAGGATGGACTCGGATTCAAGTCATGGAAATCCAGCCCATAATAAAACATGAGCCCCGCACAAAGGGATCCGTCGGAAGCCTAAACCTCAAGGAAGTGAGACACGAACACCATGTTCTCGCTGGCTCGGAGTGGGAATGACCTGCCCGAGCAGGCAGCCTATGTGAAATCTCGCCGTTAGGTACTGGCGCCTCGCAGCTTTAGCACATCTTCTTCGTGACGGAGGAAGACATCCATCGGCCGTCTGGTCGGAGCCGAACATCGTCAAGGTCCAAGCGCCTAAATCTGAAGCTTTGGGTGTTAGAACTCGAAGCGCGAGGCGAACTTGATGGAGGGTGTAAAAAGAAGAGGGCCTTGGTCTCATTATAAAGAGGTTGAATACAAAGAGCCCTCCCCGTGGTCGATTAGGACTCGCCTTTGATAGAGGAGGCGTGCCGACGGGCACGGTTGGGTTACCCACGTCCGTATTGATGGGAATCCCGGAATAAGGGGGCACGATCTTTGCTTTGATAAGACGTGCCAAGGAAACCGACTCGCCAAACACGCTGAGGTGGAACAGTAAAAAACGATTCATATAAAGGCCTGGCCATGGTGTGATGTCACGCCGCGGAATACGCCAACAGATCTCAGGCAAAAGTTATTCTCTCTACGGTGGTATGTGGAACTTGTTTTGCGAGCCGGACACCGTCCTTGTGTTCAAAACCTTCTATGAAGTATTCGGAGGAGGAACCTCCTTGCAATGCCAAGACAATATGCGCCGGACTCGCCGTCATTGAAGCCTGGTTCAGGGCTACCGAGGAGTCCTCGACTAGGGGTGTCCGGATGGTCAACTATCATCGCGCCGACTCCAAGACTATGAAAATACAAGATTGAAGACTTCGCCCGTGTCCGGATGGGACTTTCCTTGGTGTAGAAGGCAAGCTTGGCGATACGATATGTAGATCTCCTACCGTTGTAACCGACTGTAACCCTAACCTATTCGGTGTCTATATAAACCGGAGGGTTTTAGTCCGTAGGACGAACAACAATCATACCATAGGCTAGCTTCTAGGGTTTAGCCTCCTTGATCTCGTGGTAGATCTACTCTTGTACTACCTATATCATCAATATTAATCAAGCAGGAGTAGGGTATTACCTCCATCGAGAGGGCCCGAACCTGGGTAAAAACATCGTGTCCCTTGTCTCCTGTTACCATCCGCCTAGACGCACAGTTCGGGACCCCCTACCCGAGATCCGCCGGTTTTGACACCGACACTTGGTCTTTGCTCCCTGGTTATATGTCCGCCTGAAACTCCTCCTATCGGTCATGGCGGAACGACTTGACAGGAAAGACCAGTTTTGTGGGTGATGAGGAGAGGAACTGTGAAGTAATTTGTGAGTGTGTTGTTTTTATAGCCCGGTGCTAAGTGTGAACACATATTGGTTTGACCGGTGTGAACAAATTTGCAATTACTTATTGTGTTGTAATCTGCAATGTGACGAGAAACAAGGTCAAATTTATTGATGGTTCTGGGCTCGAAGCCCGTTTCTGTTGTTCTGGCTCATCGCAAACAGTTCTTTTGGATAAACTGTATGCCACGCATCGGAAGCCCGTAACGGTCCCCGGGCGGCGTACGTGGGCCCGCGTTCTTGGATGTATGTGTACGTGTCTGTCCACTGTCACACACGGTCAAGGTATCACCATCGTGTCCGATGGATGCGTCGTCGCGCCTCCCACGGGGTGCCAGAAAGTTGACCACGTGGTTGCTCGCCATTGTGGCGGCCGCGGGACGCTCTGCACGTCGTTGAGGCGGCTACGACCTGCTCGGCTCGCACCCGTCCGCGCGTTTTGCTCGCCATTGACCCGGCCGCGGCGCGCTCCGCTCTGGCGTCCCTACGCGCGCTCTGCTCGCCGTTGATTCAAATTTTACAATGGCAACGGTTAATAATTGTCTTAAATATTCAGGATAATTTAAAATGTCACATGCGGCAACGCCAGAACACTCACGACCTACATGTGCATACAATTATAATAAAATATAGGCTAAAAGGCTAAGCTGGCGCCCTTCGGACGACGGTTCTCTCGAACTCCATGATCAGCATAGCACCCTTGCGGTCGTTCATTCCAAGTGTCCCGACCTGCCTCCGCCTACGGAGCTGCTGGCGCTGGGAGGCTCTTGGGGTTGCTGGGCCTCTTCTAGAAGAGCTTGACAGCGTGCAATTGCGTGCATGACATCTCGGTGGAACCGCTCCATTTCCATGTCTCTGGCCTGGTAGCAAATTCCGTCCACCACCTGCATCCTCAAGATACCACGTTGGTGATGTTCTACTTTGACGGGAATGTCAACTCTGCCAAGGATGCGCTCGAGCCTGGCCACCACATCGTCGGGTTCGAGGTTGACACGGTCGCTGCTGGCAATGATGAAGCCACAGGCTTGCTGTGTGTTGACTGAATAACGGAGGTCCTCAACCCATTCCATGCGGGGCATCAGGCTCTCGATGAGCACTGGTGACGGCGGCTCTTCGGGTGGGTCGTCGATCATGCCGTCGAGCATCTCTGGATCTTTTGCATGGTGGATGGCAAACTGCTCATCACACTTCCTCTGAAATATGTCGATTGTGCACCCAAGGACAGTCACGCCGATATAGCTGCCGATGGGCCATGGTGCCTGCACCGGCCGATGAAGCTCTTGCTCCCTGACCTGCTCCGGCTCACTCTCCTCGCCGAAGATCTAACGCACGTAGGGGTCGACGTCGAAGCTTTTGTAGTTGTCTGGCATGCTTGGAATAACTAATGGTATATGGGTGAGGACTAGATCTATGCATAGTGTCGCGATGGTGCGTTGCCGCCTGGGTTATATGCAGCAAGCCATTAGCTGGTGGTGGCAAACCGATGAGGGAAGAGGCGGGGATTTATAATTCACCCATATGGAGCGTGGGAAGCATTCGCTGAAGCGCGGGAAGACTAAGTGGGGCACACAACCCGAATATTGTATGCGATGCCACGTGTTTCTATCACACATGTGTTAACATAATGAAATGTATGTGTAACTACTAATCATCGCACACGAGTACTCGCAGACACATCATGTGCGATACTCCTAGCCACCGCAAGCAACTAGTTTGCATTTTTCAAAGTTTTTTGTACATACAAAATTGCACACGAATTAACTGTAGTAACCGTCTGTGTTATAATTTCTCATCGCAAACAGTTCATTCGAGTTGGCTATTTACCGCATATCACACACATCTTGTTTACATGAATTGTTTGTGTTCTTTTGGATCATCGCAAACAGTTCATCTATGTGTACTGTGGTCTCGCATTCGTCGAAAAGATATATATGCTCTGGAGAGATATTGTCCGATTGAGCTTTTGGGAAGGGTGAGGGCTGCAAGATAGATCTTGAGAGATGATCATGTCACAGATATGTAGATATATTTTGTGCATGGGAGGAAGCAAGGTCAATCGATTACATATATAAAGGGAGATAGATTGAGTGAGTGTGGGTCGTTGTGCGATCGAAAGAGTGAGACAGGTTGGAGAGAGTGATCTAGATAGACAATGTGCGTGAGAGTATACAATATGAATATGTCGAATTGGGCTCAAACATGGAGATATATCGTTTGTGTCTGAGAAAGAGCGAGGTCAATCGAGACATACAGAGAGAGAGAGAGAGAGAGAGAGAGAGAGAGAGAGAGAGAGAGAGAGAGAGAGAGCATGGCCCGCCATGAGGTCGAAAGAGTGGGGCGGCTTGGATGGACTGACCTACATAGACAATCTGCGTGAGAGAGTATAGAGTTTGTCAATCGAGGCCCGAACAGGGAGATATATCATATGTATGTGAAAGAAAGCGAGGTTAATCAAGACTTAGATAAAGAGAGCGAGATTGAGTGAGTGTGGCCCGCCGTGAAGAAGAAAGAGTGAGACATTCTCGAGAGAGTAACCTAGATAGACAACGTGCGTGCGTGCGCACGATAGGGGGGTCTAGATAGACAATGCATGTATCTAGCGAGAGAGGGTGGGAGGGAGAGAGAGAGAGCTCGACATGGAGTGCAGTGGATGGTGTGTGAGGTAGATACATTTGTTAACAGAGTTGAAAAAGGGGGTTGTGTAGTTGAGAGAGTTAGAGATAGAAAACATGGAGAGAAAGAATGAACGTGTTTCGAAAACCGATAGCTTCCTAAGGTGGTTAGGAGAGGAAGATTGATCGATACAGGAAGTATGTTGCATGTGAGCCCGGGGGGGGGGGCTAAAAACAACATTTGAATGTAGATAGTACGAGACTTAATATCGACGTTTCAATTTAGTGTACATTGTAAGATTTGAATTGAGGACCATGCATATGGCTTCCATAATTATTTTGAATTCGTGTCGTACTAGGTTTGGAAAAAGTAGACATTGACTCAATTTTTGTGCTATTTTGTAGGTCATATGTTTGAATCCATCCAAAGTTTTCTCACTACCATGGTTTTCATCATATACATATGAATCTGTATTAAAAAAGTAGCATGGATACCGTGAAATGCAAAATCCACATTAGAATCCGAGATTGCTATGTGACACACACACACACACACACTAATTCAAATAACTCCTCATTAATTAATTTGTAGTATCTCGTTTTGAATTACTAATTATTTGCAAGGAAAACACGGGCATGGTAATACCTACTGATTCGTTTGCAAATGAAATAAGATACGTTTGTATTCTCAAATGTAGGCGCACCACGCAGACCAGGGTCGTGCCGTGGTGGTCGCGTGTGTCGTACGCACGCTAGCACCCAGCCACCCACCCTCCCCCAGCCCCCCACAAAAATAACGACAAGAAAATAAGTTCGCACTTCCACATGTTGGATTGAAAAATATCTGGCGGCCCCAATTCTAGCCCTGCAAATTGTCCCTTCTCCACCGTCCCCTTCCGCGCCCAGAGCGCTCAAATCCCTAATTCTCCGCCAACCCAAGCAAAGTTCGAATCGCCCCTCGTCTCGTCTCTTTCCCCATCTCTATGCCGGACGACGATGACGAATACGACTATAACCTTGTAAGTACCTGTCCTCCGGTACAACAGCAAGGTTGATTCCTCTTATTTGATCAACCATTCTCCGTGTCAAAAATGCAGAGGGGGGGTGCAAGGAGCACAAGGCATGCACATCCAAGAAAGTGGTAACATGGACTTGTACATGGAACATCCCAAGCACAAGCAAAGTTGCAGTGAGCCTGTACAACGAGCTAGTGTAAGTCCCTGCATTTCATTTAATTCATACTGGCCTGCGTGTATGATTTGTGTGCAGTGGCGGATCCACGAATTCAAGTTACCAGGGGCAAAAATTTAACTTAAAAAATACGAAGGCACTTGCACTCCGGAAATCAACATAACTTGAGAAATGTGAAGCTACATGCACTTTGAAAACCAGCTAATGATCCAAAGTAGTTCCAGATTATAAAACACTAAATGATGTAAGCACCAAAAAACACAAAATGCAACATGGTGTACAAGGACTACTAACATGGTCTGTACCAGCTTGAATTATTCGTTCTCTGGCTGAAAATATCGAAGTGTAATTGCACCTATAACCAGTGCGCAAACTGCATATCAATATATCTATCCTGCACAAGTATGCCAATAGTTTCAAAGAACAGATTGGAAAATTATTTATGCTACGTTGTCATGATACAGGGACTTTCTGGTAGATGCCTCGACGTTTCCTCGAGCCATGAAAATGTACTATAATTTGCTTGTCATCAATGCCTGCAAATCTCTATGTCTCTCTCAACATAGCAGATCATCATTAGACACTAAATCCTTCAACGGGAGATTGCAAAATGCTTGCATTAGATCCCTCATTAGACACTATATGTTCATCACCAGAAGCATGTAAAATGTTTGCATCAAATCCTTCATTAGCAGTCTGTTCATTAGACACTTCAGGCTCAAGAACAACATGAGCTTGTCTGTTTGCACTGGAAACTTGATTAGATACATCAGGTTCGGTCAGTTCAGTATTGATTTTGGGAGTTATAAAATAAGTAGAAATTGGTTTCATTTTCTCATAGATTCCCTACATACAAGCAGTTTTACAACACCGTCAGGTTTAACTATTGGCCAGAAATTGAACAGTTGAATTGGATATAATCAGGGATGTGATGTACCTGCCCTGCGCATGCTGCTCTTGCAAGCTGTGATTGTCCGTTTGCGCAAGCTCGATGTCGTGCCCGTACTGCCGCCACTGCCTCCCACGCAGGCTACACCCAGGGTTGGATCTTCATCTTCTTGTCCTTCCATTCGCTTGAAGCCCGACGACCGGCGTCCAACCAGGGCGCGAAGAAGTGTTGTGTCGGTCTGGCCAGCGGCGACTAGGTTAGGAGCGAACCAGACTAGAGGCTAGAGCGAACGAATTGGGAATTTTCCAGCTGTTGATCGATATGGGAGGCGCTCGTTTGGGCCGCGAGCCTGCTATAGGACCTGACTTGCACTTACCTTATTGGCCCATCCAAATTGAAACGTTTTTCTTCGTTTTTACATTGCCTGCTCGTGCAATGGGACGAACAAAACTAGCCTGGGCCAACCAGGACGACTCAAACTAGGTGCACACTTTCCAGCCACCCGAGGCGGCCGCCCATACCAGCCCCTACGGTGGTGTCGCCCCTTTTTGCGTATATGATTGGGGTAGTGAAAAATATTCCAGTGGCGCTTTTGATTTTCTCATAGAATGGTCCAATTGCTTGTTTCTATGAATTGTGTTCACCAATAATGTGAAGGATGCCAGTCTTTTCATCCTATTGTAGATTGCTTAGATCTCGATATGCCAAATGTAATCGCATGAAATATACAGTAAAATCAAGGGTGATGTGTGTGTCTACAACTAGTCTCACAACCAAGGACGCACCATCTTATCAGATTAACCATTCAACTTAGCAATGCAGTGTGGGAAGAAAGAAGTATTGGGACTGCAATTGTTGCCATGGACTCCTCCGTTGAACGTTGTAAGCGAAAAAGAAGTTGAAGTGTGCCTATAAGAGCTAGCGTAAGTTCAGTTACCTGCTTCTCGGAATTTTAGTTAGCCACTTATTGCAAAAAAATTCAATTATGTTGCTTGGCTTAATTTAGTTTGCTACTGATTACATAATGCCATAGCATGTTAATCGTATTATAGACTGCGCCTATCGATGTGTTTGATACTTATTGTTAAGAATTACCTGTTTGCCCGAACTTAAATAGCTACTTAAGCACGTAGACAGTTGGTCATATATACTTCTAGGGTGCAGCAGAATTCACGTGTAATTTATGCTCTGATACCATGTTTGCTTAAACGGTTTGCTGTTATCTATAATTTATGAAGTATTAATGATGTTATATTATCATTCTTGGATGTTTTACAATTATTTTATAGCAACTTTATATCATTTTTTGGGACTAACCTATTGACCGAGCGCGCCCTGGTGGGTTGTGCCCACCTCGGTGGCCTCCCGCACCCCTTGTTCGCCCTATAAATTCCCAAATATTCCAAAAAACTTCGGGGTAACCCTAGATCAGAAGTTCCGCAAACGCAAGGCTCTGTAGCCATGAGACACCAATCTAGACCCCGTTCCGGCACTCCGCCACAGGGAGGAATCATCACCTGTGGCCATCTTCATCATCCCGGCGGCGACCACGATGAGGAGGGAGTAGTCCACCCTCGGGGTTGAGGGTTTGTACCAGTAGCTATGTGTTTAATCTCTCTCTCTCTCTCTCTCTCTCTCATGTTCTTGAGATGTCATGATCTTGACGTATCGCGGGTTTTGTTAATATAGTTGGATCGTATGGTGTTTTCCCCTCTCTATCTTGCTGTGATGAATTGAGTTTTCCCTTTGAGATTTCGTTTTATTGTATTGAATACTTTTATGTATTTGAGGGCACTTGATATATGTATTGCATCTGAATACTCGTGGTGACAATGGGGTATCATATTGATTCGCTTGATATATGTTTTGGCACTCAACTCACGGATTCCCGAGGTGGCATTGGGGTAATCTACGCATAGGGGTTGATGCACGTTCTTGTCTTTGTTTCTCCTGTAGAAATCTTGGGGCACTCTTTGAGGTTCTTTGTGTTGGAATGAGTATTATGAATCTGAAATTTTAGGTGTTATTTTAGTGCAAACACTTGGATAGATCGATCGGAAAAATAGCTTCGAGGTCGTTTCGTACCCTACAAACAATTTCGATCTTATGTTCACCGCTAGATAAGAACTTTGGAGTGATTCTTCGTTGCACGTTGAGGGATGGTTATGTGATCCAATTATATTAGCATTGTTAAGAGATTGCACTAGCGAAAGTACAGACCCTAGACCTCATTTTCAAGCATTGCAATACCATTTGTGCTCACTTTTGTTACTTGCTACCTTGCTGTTTTTTATTGTTCCTATTACAAAAATCAATATCTACTATCCATACTACACTTTTATTACCATCTCTTCACTGAACTAGTGCACCTATACAATTTGCCGTTGTATTGGGTGTGTTGGGGACACAAGAGACTTTTTATTATTTGGTTGCAGGGTTGTTTGAGAGAGACCATCTTCATCCTACACCTCCCACGGATTGATAAACCTTAGGTCATCCACTTGAGGGAAGTTGCTATTGTCCTACAAAACTCTGCGCTTGGAGGCCCAACACAAGTCTACAAGAACAAGTTGCATAGTATACATCAGTAATGTTTGCATGTTCATAGATAGACAACTGGCAGGTTTATATGAGGGACACCGTCTTTTTAACTTATATGTATGTATATATATATATATATATATATATATATATATATATATATATATATGTGTGTGTGTGTGTGTGTGTGTGTGTGTGTGTGTGTGTGTGTGTGTGTGTGTGTGTGTGTGTGTGTGTTGGTATCATTGTCCTTACAACAAAGAAATTTACAGAAGTTTGGGTTGCTGGTAAACGGTACCGACTTCTTACTTTAATACATTGCCAAGAACTTGTTAGTTTTACTAGTTCATGTGTAATTAAATATGTTGCCAAAACTGGTTAGTTTTACTAGTTTGATGTTAGTTTCTTATGGCTCTTGCAACACTTTATTTATGATTGCTAACATTCAAGTTTGCAGGATCCAATTGAAACCCCGTTGGCACAACAGGTATGTTTTCAGAAACTTCCTTGTTTACCTGGTTTGCTGTTGTAACTTGTTGCTGTAATCATCTTACCAACTTCAAGTTTTCAGGATCCAATTGGAAGTCCAATTGCACAGCAGGTACATTTTCAAAAATATATTGGTGTAACAGGTTTGCTGTTGTAACTTGTTGCTCTAACCAAGTTACTGACTACTCAACTTATCAAGATCCGAGAGAAACTCCAATCCCACAACAGGCTCCTTTTGCAAAACTTGTTTGTTTAACTGCTTTGCTGCTGCAATCGGTTGTTGTAATCACGTTACTGGCTACTCAACTTTTCAGGATCCAAGAGGAACTCCAATGCCAAAAAAGGTACCTTTTGCAAAACTTGTTTGTTTAAGTGCTTTGCTACTGCAACCGGTTACAATGATGTAAATAACTAATTTTCAACATCCAATTGAAAGTCTTTAATTCCTTGTTTGTTTAACTGGTTTGTTGTTATAACTCCTAGTTGAGATGTTTTGCTAACTTCAAGTTTTCGAAATCTAATCGGAACTTTAATGGCAAAACAGGTTAGCCCAAGATCAAAGAGCGAGGTCCCCATGGACGTTGTATCATCCCACAGCAATGGCACCGGCCCAATCGTGCATCATGAATTGCCAACTGCAAATGCTCTAGCGGCTAAACTATTGGTAGAAAGAGATTCTGCTTCTGCACTTATAGATGAAGTTGACATGTTGAGGAAGCAAACAGCACAATCACAAGCAGTACTCAAGACAACCATTAAATAGTTGGTGGATTTCAAAATGAAGCAAGTTGAGACTGACCGCAATATTAAGGTCCTGAAGGAAAAAAGGAAATTAAATTCCCACTTCGTAAATCATAGGTGAAATGTTCTTTCCATCGTTGAATAACCTTTGTGTTGTTTATTCATGTAATCGATCAAACCATTTGTTTTAAAGATCATATAATAATTGTTTTTTGCATTCGGTTTGTAATTTTTTTAGCACAAGTCTGTATTAATTGATAAGACTCCGAGACATTTCATTTTGATTGTTGTGCCAGACCCACAAATATGCCAATCGGGCTGAATGTGCATTCAACAATAATAGTAGTATAGATGGTCCTTAACCGGCACGCATCTGAAAGGGCCAAGGTGTTGTACTAGCTTCGCTAAAAAAGGATGCTCTTCTAGCAAAAAAAGTACAGTGGCCTGGCTTATGTATGTTAGTTGATATTATTGATCCATATACTCTATGAGTGTTTATATGTCTGTTATTTTTGTACATTATTGGTTGATTGACTCGGTATTTGAATCTTGATACATCGCTTGTGTACATATATAAATGGGAGTACACATTATGCTGTGTGTGACACTTGAGTTGGACATAAAGTGGTTTCAAATATTCGAATTCACCTTAAACTGGATTCTAGCTTCTGAATTTGAGTATCGGCATTTGTAAATCATATTCATATATGACTGTGGAATACATCTTTGTTGTGCTTTTGAAGATATATAAAAACACATAGAATGATTTATAGAGATTCGTATAGGAATACAAAATGGATTTGAACTTAGTTGCCAGGGTAAATGTGGATGCTTGTTGTCCCAAAATTCGAAAGAAGCGGCAAAATGTACACTCCAACGTCGGCTGCCCGAAGCCGGTGTTTGGGAGATGGAAATTACTGTCTACCCCTTACACGGACAATCCATCGGCCCGATTTCCACTGCTCTCAATATGGGTAGGTTAGTAACTTCAATTAGACATGACACGACCGTCTCTGAGCCCATTCCGACACGGTGGGTGCCAAACATTGGGGGCAAAACACATTTGATTCAAGCTCGTCCGAAAGACCTCTATCTCTCCCCATTCATACACGTGGGAGGCAAAACAAACTCGATTTGGCCAAAATCGACGTAGGCAAATATTTTCAATAGGGGCAGGTTTGTAACTTCACTCAAACGTGACGGAACCGCCCTACCTGTCAGCCCTGTTCATAAACCTGTCAGCCCCGTTCATACATCGGCCCAGGACAAAAATCCCATTTTCTGTCATGATTTTTGGTCATAGAAGTAGGAGCCCACCATAGCTATGATGATACCTATTTATGTCACAATTATCTTCACAGAAGTGTCATAACCATGACAGAAAAAGTTCTCGTTCGGGCCATAATGTGACGAATGTGTCTTTTTGTAGTGCACCACGGTGTCAAACCAGGTAATTGGATTGTACTTCTAACTCACTTCATCATTTTCAACACCACGGAATACATGAGTGTGAGCCATGGATATAGCCCTATAGGTGGAGTGGAATGCGGTGATAGAGATCATTAAGGGAAGTCAAAAAAGGAAGAACGTCTCGCATCAAGGCGGCTAATCTGAAGGAAATATGCCCTAGAGGCAATAATAAAGTTATTATTTATTTCCTTCCTTAATGATAAATGTTTATTATTATTGCTAGAATTGTATTAACCGGAAACATAATACATGTGTGAATACATAGACAAACATAGTGTCACTAGTATGCCTCTACTTGACTGGCTCGTTAATCAAAGATGGTTAAGTTTCCTAATCATAGACACGAGTTTCCATTTTATTAACGGGATCACATCATTAGGAGAATGATGTGATTGACTTGACCCATTTCGTTAGCTTAGCACTTGATCGTTTAGGATGTTGATATTGCTTTCTTCATGACTTCTACACGTTCCTATAACTATGAGATTATGCAACTCCTGTTTACCGGAGGAACACTTTGTGTGCTACCAAACGCCACAACGAATCGGGTGATTATAAAGGTGCTCTACAGTGTGTCTCTCAAGGTATTTGTTGGGTTGGCGATTTCGAGATTAGGATTTGTCATCTGATTGTCGAGAGGTATCTCTCGACCCACTCGTAATGCACATCACTATTAGCCTTGCAAGCATTGTAACTAATGAGTTAGTTGCAGGATGATGTATTACGAACGAGTAAAGAGACTTGCCGGTAACGAGAATGAACTAGGTATTGAGATACCGACGATCAATCTCGCAAGTAACATACCAATGACAAAGGGAACAACGATGTTGTTATGCGGTTTGACCGATAAAGAGCTTCAGAGAATATGTGGGAGCCAATATGGGCATCCAGGTTCCGCTTATTGGTTATTGACCGAGACGTGTCCCGGTCATGTCTACATTGTTCTCGAACCCGTAGGGTCCGCACGCTTAAGGTTTCATGGCAGTTTTATTATGAGTTTATGAGTTTTGATGTACCAAGGAGTTCGAGTCCCGGATGAGATCGGGACATGACGAGGAGTCTCAAATGGTCGAGACGTAAAGATCGATATAGTGGACGACTATATTCGGACATCGGAAAGGTTCTGAGTGATTCGGTATTTTTCGAGTACCGAGAGTTACGGAATTCGTATTGGGCCATAATGGGCCATACGGGAAATGAGAGAAAGGTCTCAAAGGGTGGCCGCACTCCTCCCCATGGACTAGTCCGAATTGACTAGGGAGGGGGCGCCTCTTCCTTCCTTCTCCTTCTCCTTCCCTTTCCTTCTCTCCTACTCCTTCTACTTGGAAGGGCTCCTAGTTCTACTAGGAAAGGGGAATCCTACCCCAAGTAGTAGGACTCCCTAGGGCGCGCCATAGAGAGAGGGCCGGCCCTCCCCCTCCTCCACTCCTTTGTATACGGGGAGGGGGGCACCACTTGGAGACACAACAATTGATCTCTTGATCTCTTAGCCGTGTGCGGTGCCCCCCTCCACCATAGTTATTCTCGATAATATTGTAGCGGTGCTTAGGCGAAGCCCTGCGACGGTAGAACATCAAGATCGTCACCACGCCGTCGTGCTGACGGAACGCTTCTCCGACACTCAGCTGGATCGGAGTCCGGGGAACGTCATCGAGCTGAACGTGTGCAAGAACTCGGAGGTGTCGTAGTTTCGGTGCTTGATCGGTCGGGCCGTGAAGACGTACGACTACATCAACCGCGTTGTGCTAACGCTTCCGCTTTTGGTCTACGAGGGTACGTGGACACACTCTCCCCTCTCGTTGCTATGCATCACCATGATTTTGCGTGTGCGTAGGAATTTTTTTGAAATTACTACGTTCCCCAACATAATCAACGGGCACTGGAGAGGCCCATCAATTGATGTCAATGCAAGGAGTATGGATTGCCATGCAATGGATGGACTAAGAGCTATAAGGGTATGAAAGGTCAACGGAAACTAAGTGGGTGTGCATCCAACTTGCTTGCTCATGAAGACCTCATGCATTTGATGAAGCCCATCATCGAAATATACAAGCCAAGTTCTATAATGAAAAATTCCCACTAGTATATGAAAGTGATAACTCAGGAGACTCTCTATATGAAGAACATGGTGCTACTTTGAAGCACAAGTGTAGAAAAAGGATAATAACATTGTTCGTGCTCTCTTTTCTCTAATTTATATTTTTTTCCTTTTTTTCCTCTTCTTTTCGTTCTCTCCCTTTTTTCGTCCGGAGTCTCATCCCGACTTGTGGGGAAATCATAGTCTCCATCATCCTTTCCTTACTAGGACAATGCTCTAATAATGATGATCATCACACTTTTGTTTACTTACAACTTGATAAAACCAAAACAATATGACTCTATATGAATGCCTCTAGCAGTGTACTAGGTTGTGCAACGATCTAGTGTAACATGTATAATAATGAGGAACGGTGGATGTCCCACAAATATCTTGCCAGCTCTATATGATCATGCAAAGCAATATGACGATGTACACACATGTCATGAAAACAGAGCGGTGGAAGTTGCATGGCAATATACCTCAAATGGCTATGGATATGCCATAATAGGTAGGTATGGTGGCTGTTTTGAGGAAGATATAAGGAGGCTTATGTGTGACAGAGCGTATCATGCCACGGGGTTTCGATGCACTAGCGAAGTTTGCACAAACTCTCGAGGTGAGAAAGGGCAATGCAAGGTACCGAAGAGGCTAGCAGATTGCAGAAAGGTAGGAGTGTGTATAATCCATGGAGTCACATTAGTCATAAAGAACTCACATACTTATTGTGAAATCCTATTAGCCTCGAAGCAAAGTACTACTCGCATGCCCCTAGGGAATTGGTTGGTAGGAGTTTACCATCGCGCGCATCCGACTATAACAGCACTCAAGGATTTCAATCAGAAATACAAATGCTCAAACCTCCCCGCCATGTCATGAACAACACTTAGATGAGAAGTTAATAACAAGCTTTAATATTGATATTTCTACTAACCTATGATAATGAACCAATATCCTTTCATATTACGACATAAATATCATCAAACCATGCGTTTTATATCTAGTGATCTAGATGAAAGTTTTTATCATATCCCCCTTGAATACCTATCCTTCTCGGACTAGTCTTATAAGACATGCACATCATCACTTCCCATTTATGGACTGACAAAAATATTTAAGTGAGGCATGAGAGTGAAATTATTTCAATAAAATATAACCACTGTCGTGCTCTAAAAGATATAAGTGAAGCACTAGACCAACTGCCTAGCTCAAAAGATATAAGTGAAGCACATAGAGTATTCTAACAAATTATGATAAATGTGTGTCCCTCTCAAAAGGTGTGTCCACTAAACAATGATTATGGCAAACTAAAAACCAAACAAAGAAAAAACTATGGCAGAAGCCACTCCAAGCAAAACTGATATCATGTTATGAATAAAAATGTAGCTCAAAGTAACATACCGATAGATTGTAGATGAAAGAGGGGATGCCAATCGGGGCATCCCCAAGCTTAGACGCTTGGGTCTTCCTTGAATATTACCTTGGGGTGTGTTGGGCATCCCAGGCTTAGGGTCTTGCTGCTCCTTATTCCTTGATCCATCATGATCTCACCCAAAACTAGAAAACTTCAGCACACCAAACTCAATAGAAACCTCGTGAGATCCGTTAGTGTAATAAACTAATCATAAACTTTATGTATTATTGTAAACTCATTCAAATTTGTTCTTGCATAATACCTATTGTATTCTAACTTCTTCTTTCCTTATACCCCCTCATATAATCGATGGCATCATTAAAACAAGTAAACTATGCAATAAAAATAGAATCTATCTAAAACAGAATAGTCTGTAATGATCTAAAAACATCATACTTATTTAACTCCAAAAAATCTGAAAACTTGGCACGCCGTCGGAAATTTGTATATCAATCATGTGTAAAAATTTCAGAATTTTATCACGTTCCATTTAATTATAAAAATTCTAGTACTGGGCACAAAAGTTTTTGTTTTTTCATAGAATCAAGTCAACTATTAACGAAATAACCCCAAAGGCTTTACTTGGCACAAACACTAACTAAAACGTAAAAAATATCATAGCACTAGAAATAATTGTGTCATCACACCAAAATAGAAAGTAAAAGCAAAAAAAAAATAAGATAACTATTGGGTTATCTGCCAACAAGCGTTGTTATTTTCCGCCCCTAGCTAGGCGTAACGCAATGTATCAAGTATTGTCATTCTTCACATTAATTCCATAGGTGGATCTCATAATAGATTCATATGGTGGTTTAATTCTCTTCCTTGGGAACTGATGAGGACATCCCAACAATGGACACCACACCACCAATCATCAACGGTCCAATCACAAGAAATTAAGTTTATCATCTGACCTTGAAAACATGGTGGTGCCTTCACCTCCTTCGTTGCTAGTTCAACTCAGGTGCAACATCGAAGAAGACCAACAACATTTTCTGTCCGAGACAAAACAGTGTTTTATGACGAAGAAACAAAGTTGCAAAGAAATAGCCTATCTGCTGAAGAAACAATGTTTTGGCACTGGTGAAACAATGTTTTGCACGAGTTAGGATATCCCAACTTGCGAAAGGTTTTCAGAACTCGAGTTTGCTGCTGAAGGAAACATTGTTTAAATCCAATAAACCATGTTTGGTCGGGAACCACCAACCACCTCCAACAAGAGTTTTCCAGAAGCTACCTCATTAAGTCTCAAAGCCATTTAGTCAAACCAAAGTTGGTTATCTTTCACTCCTAAGTTGGTTCCCAAAGCTAGTTTGATTTCACACCTATCTAGGGGGGTTGTCCCGATTATAAATAGGCTAGCTCCTCCCTTCGTTGGGAACTTTTGCCATTTCTATCAAAGACCAAAGACATAGACTCCTCCTGAGATTGGAGAGCTATTGTTATCCTTATTCTCGTGATTCATTGAGAAATTGCTCCTAATTCATGCTCCATGACTAGATCGTGTTTTGTGGGTTAGATTTCGTGATTTCCCTTGCGGATTGCACCTATCCCGTGCTCCATGACTTGAGCATGGTTGTGTGGGGTTGTATTGCGGGTTGTGGATCGGCGAATGTTCAGATTGGAGGCTTCAGTGAGCATCCTCCTCGTCGGGTCATAATCTCTTATTTTCCGTTTTTGGTTGCTTTCAGCTAGTTACCCCCATCCACTATCGATCCTACGCCATGAAGATCGTACCTCCCCTTGAACACCCTCTTCTCCGAAGATGGTGTCCCATCATCTGGTATTCAGATCAAGGTTTACACGGTAGGATATGTATCCTTGTTGTTGGATGTGGGGTTCCGGCAAACCCTTAAGGTTCGAACACTGGGATGCACGCGAAGTCTTTCCCTCCTACCGATCTAGGTACTAGCTCGCTAAGATCTCGCGGACGAACTCGACGAACTTACAACACAAAGAGACACGAGATTAATACTGGTTCGGGCCACCGTTGTGGTGTAATACCCTACTCCAGTGTGGTGGTGGTGGATTGCCTCTTGGGTTGATGATGAACAGTACAGAGGGAAGAACAGCCTCCTGAGGTTGAGGTGTTCTTGTGCTTGGTGACTTAGCGGGTGAGAGCTGGGTGAACTGTTCGATGCCCCTACGGTGGTGGCTAGCTCTACTTATATAGGCCCTGGTCCTCTTCCCAAATATTGAGTGGGAAGGGAGCCAACAACGGCGGGCAAATTTGAAGCGGGACAACTAGTACAAGCTATCCTGACAAAAGGGGTCTTCGCCTGCGAAAAGCTTTGGTGGTGACGCCGTCTTGGGCTCCATGATGACCTCCATCTTGCCGTCCCTCTGGTCTTGGTCTCGTTGCACCGATATGGCAACCTTTGCCTGATGCCTTGGTATTCCTCGCCTGCTCCTGCTTCCATAGCACCAAAGAGGAAACAAGGACGCTGCACGCGCTGGCGCCCGCCTGATGTCGATCGTCATGGCTCACATCATGAGAGCCTCGTGAGGTTTGCCCCGCCTTGATATCTCTGCTCCTCGTGAGCCTGCCTGACTAGGCCACTCCTGAGGAGGTCTTCCGTCATCCCCCTCGCGAGGCTTGGCCCCTCGCGAGGGTCTTGGATGCCTTGTTGATGAAGATGGGTCGTACGGCCTGCTAGCTCAGCCACGCCATGGGTTGCAGGCAGGCAAGTCTGGGGACCCCCGTTCCCAGAACGCCGACAGTAGCCCCCGGGCCCAAGGTGCGCTCGGGCTTGGCTTGCAGCCGCCAAGGGTCAAGTTCGAGCACCGCTGGCCCCAAAAGCTCGCGGCCTCGCTGACACATGGCGGTTGATTGGGCGTATGCCTCCGCTTCCCGTGCTGCCTCGGCAACTGCACGACTTGACAAGTCCCTACGACATGCAAGGAAAACCATCATTACCTGCGATCGTGGGAGGCGCCGGTTGGCCTTCTTCCATTATAAATGGGGAGGGGGCAGAGCCCCCATCGCCCATCTCTTCCTCGCTTGCTTGCTTCTTCCTCCTTGCTCCACTGCTAACAACTATGGTGCCATTCAGAAGGTTTTCTGCCGAAGAGAAGGGAAAGGCTCCCCAGGATGACCCGGGGCCACTCCCGCCGAAGAAGAGGTCGGTCCACCGTCGTGATAGAGTGGCGATGCAGGTGGTGACGAGGCCTTGGTGCGAGCGGCCTCCTCCGGGGTACCCGCTGCCCTTGTACGCCCGAGCCGAGGGCTCAGGAGGACGGAGCGACGAGCAGCGTCGCCCACGCCGCGTCCGGGGTCGCCGCGCCACAGCGACGCATGCCGTCGCCCACGGAATCCACGCCGCGGACTCCTCTTGCGAGCTGGTGCTATGGGCGCCGATACCTCCAAGCTCCTGGATCCGCTTCCCGCGGTTCATCTCCGACGTGATGCCGCCAAGGGGACCTCTCGAGCTCTGGTTGCAGCACGCCGACTGTAGCAATCCGGCGACCGGAGCAGAGATCGAAGCGGTCCCCACCGGCAAGATCTTCATGACTCGCGGCTGGGGCGAGATCGCGCGGGTCTGCCGTGCAAGGGGTGCCCTCGCGATCCACTTTGAGTACGACGGCGTCTCCACGCTCTTCTTCAAGGTCTTCGATGCTGAGGGCCGCCGCCTGGAATGTTGCTCCGGAGAGGAGCGCCAAGCTGACGCGTGCTCCGCTCGCGGCCACTCCAGCAGCAGCAGCCCTTGGGAGTCTAGCAGCTCTCCTGAGCTCTATGAGACTCCGGAGACGAGCGATGACAGCTACGTACCCCGAGCTCTCACCGCGCTCAGAGAAGAGCTGCGGCGTCTGGTCGCCGCCGCCGCTGATCTGGATGGGGTTGGCGCCGGCTTCCCGTGGCCCACTGTTGATGATGGCGTCTGCCACGGGAGGGTGTAGATAGGATCCCCCTTAGTTTTAGCTTTTGTTCCCTGTGAAGAATCATGAAGTGCCCCATGGGGGCATGTAAGGGTCTATAATGTCTTTTGTACTTATCTTCCCTATTATGAGAATTTGGTGAACGCATGTCCCGTTAAGGCTCGGTCCCCCCTTTCTTTCCTCGCAATAGCTTGTTGCTCTACGCTAATAGGTCCCGGTCCCCAGGCAGGCTACAGCCGTCGCTGGTATGCCAGGTCGCGCGCCGTGGTCAAGGCCAGGAGGTGTGCGGCCCGAGGTCCAGTAAGAGCCCCTGAGGCGCGATGCTCAGGAGGTCCCCATTATGGGTCAAGCAGCCATGGTAAGGCGAGAAAGGGAGTTGATGTGGCCACAACGGGGTTGCGGCAAGGCGTGAGTGACCATTAGGCCTAAACATTTAGCCGATCCGAGGGCGGGACTTATCTTCTTGACGTTGCGCCTACTTGTGCGGCATAGATAGGCCGGCCCATACGAGTTTCCCTCCCCCATGCTCTCCTTAGTGCTCAAGCGTCCTCGTGTCCCGCCCTCGAGCGAGCTCACCGCCACTGGTATGCTGTGTCGCGATGCCGTGGTCAAGGCCAGGGTGAGGGCCGAGAGCCAAGAAGAGCTCCCGAGCCGCGATGCTCAGAGCCCCCTTTAACGCCAAGTTTAATTGCACGAGAGAAAAGGAGACTCATGGTGCCGCCGCTATCCTCCCCACGGGTCCCTCGTGAACAGCACAAGAAGAACATGGTTTGCCATTACAGCTGCCAGCCGCTTTGTTGCTCGATGAAGTGAAGGCACCGAGGGCCCGTGAGGTGACGGCGCGGGCATGCTGCGAGCCAGAGCTCGACCGCTCAGATTTGTCGACGTGGCAGGGACGGACCCATGCACCAGCGTCTTGCCTGTGAGGAGCCCCCCGTGGGAGGCGATGCTCGAGCAGGTGATAGCAGTTGGCATGTTAAGCATGGAAAGCAGATCAGCTTAGGTAAATGCAGGAAGATACATGCCACTGGTCCGGCCCGAGCGGCTTGGGGATGATGCAGCCCGAGGGTGGCCCCCGGCAAGGTAAGCTAAATACATAAGCAAAGGGATACATGCCACAGGGACGGACCCATGTGGCCTGGGAATGATGTAGCCCGAGGGGCGCTCCCAGCTAAACGAGCTTGGGAGATGTCACCTAGTTCTGTAGACGAAGTAGATTTGGTGCAGCTGAAGGCGTGCGTCGAAGGAGTGACTCTTCATGAGCCACCGGAGCCTTGAGCCTCGGGAGGCTCTGGGTGATCGGTAGGTTACCTGAAGACCATCTCCATTTCCTCCAGGACGGCGTGGTACCTGGCCTCCTGAGCCGCCAGGACACGCCACATGTTGCGCTGATAGGCTGACGCCACGCTCGGCAAGCCGAAGGACATGCAAACGTAGCTGTGTGGCTGGCCCTCGCAGCGGCCCACACGCGAAGGCCAGAAGCGCTCCTGAGATGCGGCCCTGTTGAGCCCTAGGATGTCGATGCAGACATGCAGCCCAGCATCGTCGCCAGGAAGGGGAGCTGCGCCTCGTGAGCGGCTGTCGCCGCGCATGGCTCTTGCGTCTTGCGGTTCCTGAGTGGTCTTGGCGATGAACTCCTGAGTGGTGGGCACCCCTTGCCCTGTGTTCTCCTGAGGGAAACGTGTCGTGAAACACGCCTCCAAGTGGTGCCCAAGCGCCGCCCTCGTGAGGTTGGCAAGGTCTGAGGCCCTCCAGAAGAGAGCCCCCGAGCCCTGCAAAAGGAGGGCGCCGGGCACGCCTTCCTATGCAATGGAGGGATGCTCCCCTGGGACGGACGCTGATCCTGATGAGGCTCCTGCCGCGTCGCCATCCTCCTGAGGTCCTGCGCGGCACAGCTGCTTCTTCTTGGGGATGGCCTCCGGAGGGCCCTCACTTCACTGCCGGGTCATCGATTGTCAGTAGCTTGAAGGCGCTGCCGAGGGAGCACACCGCTTTCTCTTCACATGGGAACGTGATGATTCCGCCGCTTCGACATCTTGAGGACGCTAGCCGTGGTGGGTGACTGCCATGAACTTGGCTGTGGCCGGATACCCGAGGATGGCGCGCAATGGCAAAGCGGATGTGCGCGACGTCAAGTCGATGGGCTCGGTGCGGTAATTCTTGCGCCTCCGGGTGACTGCAGGCGGACCAGCCCTATCGGTGTGGTGGAACCGCCGGTCACCCCGAGAAAGGTTTGGTAGGCTGGAGCTGCTCATACGGCACTTGGAGGTTGTTGAACGTGTCGACGGACAGGACGTTGAGCCCTGCGCCGCCGTCGATGAGGGTCATGGTAACCTTCACATTGCTGATGACTTAGGAACATAACATCGGGAGGGCGCCGGCGGTGGCCGCGCACTTGAGCTGATCTGCCGACTTGAAAGTGATGGCGCATTGGGACCACTTGAGTGGGCGTGTGGCCTCGAGCTTGGCGAGCACCACGTTCACCTCGCGAGCGAACTGTTTGAAGATGCGCTGAGAGGCTGGGGCATGGGCGCCGCCCAAGATGCATGCGATTGCATGCGGCTCCTGGAAGCCCCCAGCCCCCTTGTCCTGATGGTGGTCGTCGTTACTTCTTGGTGGCGGCAGCGGGGAAGACCGACGCTGTTTTGGGGCGATCTCACGAGGCTGGTCCTTCCAGCGCCTCGCGAGGATGGTCTCCAGCACGTCCTCACGAGGCCCGCTGCACCATTCCCGGCGCTGGCCACGGTCGCCCCAGCGCCCGCCCACACGCCCTCCTCCACGGCCGTAGCCCCGGTCAAGGCGCCGGGCCGAACGGCGCCCTTGTCGTATGGCTCTGAGCTCTTGACAGTCGCTGGTGTTGTGGGTGTTCAGGTTGTGGAAGGCGCAGAACGGTCGGTTGTTCTTGGATGACTCGGGCTGATCTTTGCCATTCTTGGTGTCGGGCTCTGCTGCTAGCACTGCTGCTTCCTTGCGCTTCACGTCCTTGGCCTTGGCCTTCTTCTCCTCTGCGCCCGTGGCTGGCAGCTCGAGGAGAGAGAGGCGCCCCTCCTCACCTCTTGCGCACTTGGTCGCTAGGTTGAACAGCTCCTGAGATGTGCAGAGCTCCTCGTGGATAGCGAGCTCTTCCTTCATCTTGACGTCACGGACTCCGTCGGACAACGCAGAGATGATGGCCTCATCCGTGACCTTGGGGATCTTGAGGCGGGTGTTGTTGAAGCGCAGGATGTACTTCTGGAGGGTCTCTCCTAGTTGTTTCTCGATGCGGTGCAGGTTACCCGCGGCCGGCGGGCGGTCGCGAGTGCCCTAGAAGTTGGCGACCAAGTGGTCGCGCATCTCGTCCCAGGAGGAGATCGAGTCGTGTTGCACGTTCAGGAGCCAGGAGCGGGCCCCCTCCTTGAGAGCCATGGGAAACCAGTTCACCATGACCTTCTCATGCTCAGCTCATAGAGCTGCAGGAACTCCGCGGGGTCGGCGGTGCCGTCGTAGCAAGGAGTCAGATCCGGCTTGCACTTGCCCGTCCAGGCGACGCTACGCAGCTCGGGGATGAAGGCGCGGCAGTCGGCCGTGGTTGCTGGGGCCTGCTTCGAAAGTGGATGTTGGTCTTGATGAGATCCACGTGGCGCTGCCGCAGGAGGTGCGCGGTCTTGACGAAGCAGCGCGGGAAGCGCGGGTGCAGCTTCCCGCGGCCGAGGGATTTCTTGGCAGCTTCTCTCTTCGCGCGCGGGCATCGGGCGTGGCAGATCACGCCATGGGGCCGCATGCCCTGGTGCCAAGGCACCGTCTTGGGGCAGAGGTGGTGAAGGCGCGCCATGAGCATCATCGCCCGTGGCTGGCTGAGGGTGAGGTAGAGAGAGGGACGGCGCCGGGGAGCCCCCTGCAGCGCGGACAAGCTCGGCGACGCGGTCGAGCCACTCCTCGTAGAGGTCGTCGACTGGGCGGTATCGCAGGAGTTTGTTTCCGGCGAGGAGTGTGGCACGCGCCTCCATGGGAGCATGGAGTTCGCGAGACGAGGAACCGGCCGGGGTCAGTGATGGAGTGGCGGTGCAGCTGTCCTGCCGCACCGAAGGATGCAGCTATCGGATTAATGGGCCACGGGTAGGCCAACCCGAAGCCTAGAACCTTTCAAGACATCGGGGCTAGCTGCGCCCCTCAAGGCACCAAGATGAAGTGCCGCCTTCTGGAGGCCGGCTGGAGGAATAGCCGGCTGCCCGTAGACAGCCGAGTCCCAAAGGCGACGTCAAGACAAGCCGACTCCTAGCTGCAGGCATCTAGAGGCCCGCACCTCAATAAGAAAGACAAGACAGAGAATGGCTACAGTACAGCCCATCCCCCCCCCATCCAGGGACGGGCTTGGCCACAGTGCACCGTACCGTAGGAGATCTCCGCCCGGCGCGGCACTGTTGCCACTCCACCCCTGACGTCACCACAAGCAGGCGGAGTCCTGCTCCCACGACGGCCTGTCGGTACGACCCAAGGACATCGGGCCTCACCAATCAGTGAGAGCCCAGAAGACGGCAACAGTCCCACCAGTCGGACCCGAGGGAGGTCGGCCCCTAGCAGTCGGCCCGCCCCTTCCTCGGGACCTACGCGCCATTAACCAGACGAGACACAGAGTGGCTATAGTAATCGCCCGCCAGGCGGCGGAGCTGTAGCAACACCTCCTTGACCGAGCCTGCATCATCAGCATCACAGCTACAGTGATCAGCAGCCGAAAGGACCCATGAGCGGCGGGGGCGTCCCCTCGGCCCCATGCCGGAGCAGTCGGCGGGGGGCACCAGCCGGCGGGCCCCAGCGGTCGGCGGAGAAGCCGGCGACCAGAGAGACTGGCAGCCAGGCCCTACACTCAGCCGAATTACCATTGTACCCCTGGGGGGTAGGCCTCTATAAACCCCCCAGGGCACCCATGCAAAGGGTTCCCAACATGTTAGAACTAGACCATCCCATAGAAGAGTGGGAGAGCTAGCCTTGCCTTCTCCTACCTCTAGCACACAGCTCGAGGAGCACCATTGTAGTCACATGTGCCTTAGTGATCATGTGGAGACCCCGCAGAGCAGGACTAGGGGTGTTATCTCCTAGGAGAGCCCCGAACCTGGGTAAAGTATGCCGGCGTTCATGTCTACGCCTCATCCCGCTTCCGGGCACCGACGACGTTCTACTCGCTCCCACCATGATAAGCCATCCATTGGCATATGTCGCACCCAACACCCGACATTTGGCGCCCACCGTGGGGCGAGGTGCACCGTTGTCCGGAGACCTGTTCTGGACGGGAACCCTCTTCCTCCCTGGCGAACGCAGCCAGCCCGGCACGCCAGACGGAGTCTGTGTCGACACGCTGCACAGTGCTGAGGTCGCCTATGCGGCGAGCTGCCTCGCCGACCTTGTTGGCTAGGTTCGCCTCTCTGACGAGCCCACGTCTGATGTGGGCACAGATGGCCCTGAGAGCCGCCTCGTCAGCCTCCTCGATCAGCTCCATGTCACCAGCGAGCCTGTTGCGGACTTGGAGTCTGTTGGTTCCACCGACCCGATGTTTGTCGACTCGACATCAAGGCCGCTGACGCGCTTCCCCACCAATGTGGTGGTTCACGACGAGCCGCCTCCTTGCGTGGAGAGCGCGAAGAGCCGCCACGGAGGTGCTTGTCATCGCCACAACGAGCACTCCGCGGAGGCGCTTGACCCGCTTCCACGCGGCATCGCAAGACCGACGGCGCCATCCTGTAAGACGCCGACGCCGAGATGCTGGAAGCACGCCGCATCCAGCTCGTCGAGGGCGCCAAGAAGCTGGCCAGCATGAGACACGTGTCGGAAGCCTACCAGCGCGAGATGGACCGCGCTGTGGGCGGCACGCCGGCTCCCGTTGGGCCCAGCCGCCTTGGCACGGTGCAACAGGGCGGCGTGGCCATCGCCAACCTGTTCGGGGCAGATCACGCCGTCTACGCCACGCCAGCGGAGAATATCCGAGCTGCCCAGGCGGCAGCAGAAGAGCTGGAGAAGTTCGAGGGCGAAGAACGTCGCCAGATGGCGGAGCGCGTCCAGCGGCTCCTCGACACGGCTGCTGAGCAGCACGAGTCCGGTTGCCGCACTGAGGCGCCCCACCGGTAAAATGACGATCCGCCTCCCGGACAAGATCAAGGCGTGACATCTTGGACGCCGACTGGTGGCGTCCGCGGAAGAAAAGACAGGGAGCCGGCTGCCAGCTGCAGTCGGACTCGTATCACCATTGAGCGCGACCAAGAAGGCCGCCCAACAGCAGTGGAACAACGGGATGACTGTCCGCCTCCTCCCCCTCGCAGGGAAAGGCGCGTCTCCCCACCGCCTTTTGATCACCCGACACTCGGCGACCGCCTTGGATGCCGAGAGGGGGTCGGAGAGAACCATGCCCGCCACCGGGCGACCGTCTCCATCGATCCCGGGCGCTCGAAGAAGAAGATGAGTTGGGTCCGCCTTGTTTCGGCCCCCGCATTCGAGATGAGGCCTTCCCCAAAGGGTTCACACTCCCAAGAGACACGCCCAATTACACCGGCTACATGAAGCCGGAGGACTGGCTGGTCGACTACTCGACAGCCGTCAGCATAGCAAACGGCAACAAGCGTGTTGCCGTGAAGTACGCTCCGCTCATGTTCCAGGTCATGGCCCGGACATGGCTGAACATCCTGAAGCCCCGCAGCATCAACAGCTGGGTCGACTTCACCGAAGCCTTCGTCCGCAACTTCACCAGCACGTACAAGCGGCCGCCCAAACCTCGCTTAGCTCTCCTTGTGCGTAAGGCCCCAACGAAGTCGACTCACGACTACCTCACACGCTGGGCCGAGCCCGCAACTCTTGCAAAGGCGGTATGAGGTGCAGGCCATCGAGTACTTCACCGCTGGTGCCGAGAGGCACCTTCTCAAGCACCGACTCCTCCGCGATGAGCCGCTACCGACGAGCTGCTGATCATAGTAGATAAATATGCCACAACTGACTCCTCCATGAAGGCAGATATCCAAGTTGATGCGTCTGGCAAGGTAGCGCCAGTTCTCGAACTCCGACCGCGACACCACCCGGCGCCAAAGAACCAAGCGACAACAAGCGCAGGCCATGCAGCCGGCTTATAAGCCGGCAGTGGCGACATACAAGACTAGCAGCCGAAGGGCAGCCTCCGTCTGCGCCAAGGGCGGCAAGCCCAATTGGCTGCACCGTCTCATATGAGCAGCACTTGATGCACCCCGCAAGTTCCACAAGGTGTGAAGCCGCCCAACCATACCACTCGAATGCCATTGGCTCACCAAGATCGCTAAGGAGACGGTCTTCTCCTCCTCCGCCTGGGCTGGGCAGCCTCCTCCCCAAAGAGCCGGGCGGTTCAACCACCGGAGCTATACAAGATTTAGTACCTCAAGAACATGGAGCTTATGTCATGTTCACCAACAGGGCGATTTATAAGCACAAGAGACGGCAACGACAGAATAAGTAAATGCAAAGGGCGCCGAGACCCCGAGTTGATGCATTGGCCGAGAAGCCCATCTGCTGGAGCAGAGCTGACCACCCGGAAGTGATGCCCAATCCCGGCTCCTACGCCCTGGTTCTGGATGCCACCTTTGCCACTGATAGGAGAGCTGCTCGGTTCTCCCGAGTTTTGATAGATGGCGGCAGCAGCATCAACATCTTGTACAGAGATACCATGGAGAAGTTAGGAATAAAACAAAGGCAGCTTCAGTCCAGCTGGACTATATTCCATGGCATAGTACCTGGCCTTTCCTGCTCACCAATTGGCAAGATCCAGATATATGTCCTCTTTGGAGACAAGGATCACTTCCGCCGAGAGCCAGTCTGGTTTGAGGTGGTAGACCTCGAGAGCCCATACCATGCACTACTTGGTCGGCCTGCTCTGGCCAAGTTCATGGAGGTCCCCCACTACGCTTACCTCAAGATGAAGATGCCGAGTTCTAAGGGAATTCTGACCATAGACGGGGACTACAAGAAGTCCTCTGCTTGTGCGCCGGATAGCACTCGGCTGGCCGAGTCCCTCATGACCGCGGCCGAGAAGCAGCTCCTTGACCGAGTTGTGGCAATGGCAGGCAAGCAGCCGGAAATGTCACCCAACCCCAAGGAGTCGGAAGTCGAAGGTTCGGTCAAGCCGGCCAAAGAGACAAAGAAGATACCCTTGGACCCGGAACACCCGGAGAAGTACGCTGTCATAGGTGCAAACCTTGATAGTGAATAGGAAGGCGAGCTCGTCGATTTCCTCCGTAAGAATCGGGGCATCTTTGCATGGTCACCCAAAGACATGCTGGGTGTTCCGACGGATTTCGCCGAGCACAAGTTACATGTCCGGTCTGATGCCAAGGCAGTCAGGCAGCCCTTGTGCCGCCTGTCAGAAGAGAAGAGAAGAGTCGTCGGGGAAGAGATAGCCCGGTTGCTGGCAGCCGGCTTCATCATGGAAGTGTTCTTTCCAGAGTGGTTGGCCAACCCAGTCCTTGTGCTGAAGAAAAACAAGCAGTGGCGCATGCGCATTGATTACACCAGCCTCAACAAAGCCTGCCCCAAAGACCCGTATGCTTTGCCGATAATTGACCAAGTGATAGACTCCACAGCCGGATGTGAGCTGTTGGGTTTCTTGGATGCATACTCAGGGTATCACCAGATCCAGCTGAACCCGGCCGACAGACTGAAGACCGCCTTCATCACGCCATTTGGAGCCTTCTGTTGCTTGACCATGACGTTCGGCTTGAGGAATTCCGGTGCCACATTTCAATGTTGCATGCAGATGTGCCTCCTCAAACAACTCGGCAGAAACGCCCATGTTGACGTGGACGATGTCGTGGTGAAGACAGAGAAGCGCGGAACGCTGCTAGAAGACCTCAAAGAGACCTTTGAGAACCTATGTTGTTTTCAAATCAAGCTCAACCCGGAGAAATGCGTCTTCGGAGTACCAACCGGCCAGCTTCTTGGATTCCTAGTCTCAGAGCGCGGCATAGAGTGCAACCCTGTGAAGATCAAGGCCATCGAGAGGATGGAAGTACCCACCCGACTGCTGGATGTGCAGAAGTTCACCGGATGTTTGGCATCCATCAGCCGTTTCATCAGTCAGCTGGGAGAGAAGGCACTTCCCCTTTACCAGCTCATGAAGAAGACAACTTTTTTCGAGTGGAATGACAAGGCGGATGAAGCTTTTCTCCATCTCAAGAAGACGTTGACTACTCCTCCTGTCCTGGCGGCTCCGACTCCTAAGGAGCCCATGCTCCTCTACATCGCCGCCACCAGCCGAGTGGTCATCACAGTCATAGTGGTAGAACGCAAGGAGGAAGGAAAGGCGCTACCAGTCCAGAGACCGGTGTATTACCTAAGTGAAGTGCTATCAGCCTCCAAGCAAAACTACCCTCACTACCAGAAGATGTGCTATGGCGTGCACTTTGCCGCCAAGAAGTTGAAGCCATACCTTCAAGAGCATCCCATCACTGTTGTTTGCACTGCACCTCTTGCCGAGATCATTGGAAGCAGAGATGCCTCTGGCCGAGTGGCCAAATGGGCTATAGATCTGGCCCCCTACACCATATACTACCAACCCCGCACCGCCATCAAGTCACAAGCACGGCCGATTGCTGCGACCGGGCCGAGACTCAAGACCGCCGCCAAATACCGACTCCACCCATTGGCGGATGCATTTTGATGGTTCCAAGATGCGCACCGGTTTGGGAGCCGCATCGCCCTCACCTCTCCCAAAGGCGCATAAGCTCAGATATGTGCTGCAAATCCATTTTGCCGCCCAACAACGTCGCTGAATATGAGGCACTCATTCACGGGCTCCGCCACAAAGAGCTCGCATTCGCCGGATCCGTGCTATGGTGACTCGACTTGGTGGTCCAGCAAATGTCAGTGATCGACACCAAAGATGCAAACATGGCGAGCTAACGCTCTCATACAGCAACTCGCTGGATATTTTGAAGGGTGCGAAGTTTATCCATGTGCCAAGAAATGACAATGAGCAAGCAGATGCCTTGGTACGAATCGCTCCGCCACAAGCAATACCGACCGCTGCCGCTTCTACAACGCCTCAAGCTGTCCGTCAAGCCATCGCCAGATTCGATTCTACTTCGTGCCGCTCCTCCCGGCAAAGGGATCCGACTTGAGAGCTCCATTAACCGGCAAGGGAGTTCCGGCAGGCGGCCCGGGGGCCGCGGCAGTCGCACCCAGCCCGGGGACTGCAGCGGCCAGCCCGGGGACTTCGGAGCCCGGCCGGGGGACTACACCAATCGGCCCGGGGACTGCACCAATCGGCCCGGGGACTTCATCAACACGGCAAGCGGTAGCGGCAGCCGACTCCAACCCGCCTCCTCCCGGCCCAACCGCCCTCATCCAAGTTGCAGTCCTGGCAGTCGAAGAACTCGTAGCACCTTCATGGGCTCAGCCCATCCTCAACTTCCTAGTAAACAAAGAGCTACCGACTGATGAGATCTCGGCCCGGCAAGTGCAACGCCAGGCAGCAACATACACCATAGTCAATAGAGAGCTTGTGAGGCGCAGTGTCACCGATTACTACCAACGCTGCGTCGAGCCGGAGCAAGGCCAAGCAATCTCAAACACATCCATCTAGGCGAATGTGGCCATAATGCGGCTTCAAGAGCACTCGTCGCCAAAGCTTTCTGCCATGTTTTTTTCTGGCCGACTGCTCTAGAAGATGCCAAAAACCTGGTCCAGAAATACAAAGGGTGCCAGAAGTTCCATTCTAAGCCACATCAGCCGGCTTCTGCACTCAATACTATTCCCATTGCCTAGCCCTTTGCCGTCTGGGGCCTGGACATGGTGGGACCATTCAAAATAGCGCGAGGTGGCATGACTCATCTACTTGTCGCGGTGGACAAGTTCACCAAGTGGATAGAAGCAAAACCAATCAAGAAGCTGAATGGTCCGACAGCCGTGACTTTCATCTCCGACATCACCGTCCGGTATGGCATACCGCACAGCATCATCACCGACAATGGCACAAACTTTGCCAAAGGCGCCTTGGCCCATTTCTGCGTGATGCAGGGCATCCGACTAGACTTAGCATCCGTTGCTCATCCGCAGTCAAACGGCCAAGTGGAGCGGGCAAACGGCCTCATTTTTTCCGGCATCAAGCCCCGACTGGTCGAGCCCCTGGAGCATTCGGCTGGATGCTGGCTCGACGAGCTGCCCGCCGTTCTCTAGAGCCTACGCACGACTCCGAACAAGTCAACCGGCTTCACGCCTTTCTTCCTCGTCTACGGTGACGAAGCCGTCATCCCAACGGACATAGAATTCGACTCCCCTCGAGTCACCATGTACACCGAAGAGGAGGCAGAAGAAGCACGTCAATACGGCGTCGATCTGCTGGACGAGGGCCAGCTGTTGGCACTCATCCGGTCTAGGATCTACCAGTAGAGCCTGCCGATCACTACAGAAAAATACACTTCCGTGATGATACGTGTTTGTCATAGTAGGTCGCATTTTTGGTCATGCATGTACATCCATGACAAATTTATGACAGAATCAAGATAGTCATACCTGTGTTGTCATAGAAGTGTTCCATGACATTACCAAAATTATCATCACGGAAGTGTCCACTTCCATGATGATAAATCGCGCGCCACGTAGTGCTTTCGCCAAGGGTGACCGACACGCGGCATCCACCGTAACGGAATGCCGTTAAGCTATCGGGTCGGGTTTTGATCCGATAACCCGTTAACAACCCCGACCAATGGGGATTTTCCACGGTAAAATCATCATCGGCCGGAGGAAACACGGTCGGCTCACCGCTGGGATGATGTCATCCGCCATTGGACCAAGGCGCTTATGATACGGCGATATGGCACGGCCCAACAGAGGCCCATTCTCGTGAAAAGGCCGCCCGCTTGACTTGGTCAAAGGTGGCGCCCGCCCACTAAAGCTCGTTAACGGCATGTTCGTGATATAGCCCATTTACACTCCGCTAACCCAGGCCCGTTATGCCCTATCCGAATTAGGCCCAAGAGCGCCATCTCGGCGCCCAATATGATTCCAGCCCATTTTAAATTCCGCCCATGTGTGGCCCATGACTTCTTTTTGGCCCATATGAGGCCCTTTGTAACTCTTGGCCCATTAACGCTCGTGGTGAAATCGGCCCGTAATGAACAAAGGTATCACTTTATACCCATTAATGGCCCGTTATTCTATTGGGCCGCTTCAGCCCAAGTTATCTTTCGCCTTCTCAGGCCCATTGATTCTGGGCTCATTTGCAAGATTCGTTACATACGCCCACATCGCTATTTTCGCTTAGGCCAAATTCAGCCCGTTGTTATAGCCGCCCGCTTATGGACCGTTAATACGCTAATGCTTATGTCAAAAAACCCGCTGGGCTGTTTTCATAGAGTTATCAAATACGGCCTATTAACGGCCCGTTATGGTCCACGAATTGTACGGCCCATAATTGGCGAAATGATGATACGCCCCGTAGAAGGCCCTTCGGATCTACGGCCCGTACGAGGCCCATGGATCTACGGCCCGTAGAAGGCCCATGGGTAGTACGACCCATAGAAGGCCCATGGACCCTATGCCCCGTAGAAGGCCCATGGACCCTAAGGCCCGTATAGAAGGCCGATGGATCCTACGACCCGTATAGAAGGCCAATGGATCCTACGGCCGGACGAAGGCCCATGGATCATACGGCCTGCAGGAGGCCCATGGTTACAACAAGTCCGTGTGTTGGCATGATTATTTTGGCCTAGTTACCAAAAATAGGCAATTGTGGCCACTAGAAAAACACAGAAAAAGAACTGCAGTGACTACAAGCAAACAACTAAACAAGACAATAAGGAAATAAATAAGCAAGCAATTAAGGCTAGCCTATTACCGCTATTACACATATTACATCCACTGGCATCAAAGTTCGCCACCAAAGTAAATATAGGGAACAAAGCAAAGATATTACATACACTTGTCATCAAAAGTGGCCACCAAAGGTAAATAAACGCTGCAGCAAAACAAGAGCATAACTGAAACAACTTCAAGAGCTCAAGAAACGTTATCCCGGTATCCACAATGCTGGAAATAAGCTTAGCAAGCTGATTAGCTTTGTCTTGTTTGGCGCTAAAATCCTCCAACGCTTGCTATTGCACCGTAAAGTATGCATCTGAATGCTCTAGGGACTTCCGCAGTCCTTCCGCTTTGTCGCAAAGACAGCTGATCGATGTCTTTCAGCTTGTAGTTGAGACTCAAGAAACCGAACTGATTCGCATAAAGGAGTTTGAATAGCTTGTGCAAGCAGTAGTGGCCAAGAATCTAACACTAAACCAAGACAGACTTTGGGGTTGTCTCGCTTTCTTCAAGATAGTCTTCCTTAGCTGTTTTATCAGCTTTGTTGAGACCAACAAGGATGTGTCACTATCCTCGAACCTTATCTCGCATTACTTCCTTTACCATTGCTTAATAAGGCACTCTTCCCCAATATTCTATCAAGATTCTAAAAGAAGAAACAAGCATACATAACAAGTTTAGCATGTACTAGTATATGAAGCTCATTTCGTGAACCAGTTCATTAGTAAGGTGGACAATATTAAACTACCAAGTCTTCTATTGCCAAGTACTAGTACATAATAAAAGCATCAAACAAACATATATCTATGTCCTATGGTCACTGCATTGTCTTGCCAAATCAAAATAGAGACACGGTTCAAATCATATCAGTTCAAGACAAAGCAGCAAAGTGAAAGAATACAAAGCGTGGGAAACTACACGCACAACAAGATTTCAGATGGGTACCACGGGTCTACATGTACAACAACACTATTGGCTCATGTGATGCTAGTAATGTGCATGATATGAAAGTCAATTGTATACACAATTGAAATTGAAATCAAAAGAGCTATTGATAAGAGCAAACATGTTAAAGAAACATGCATGAACATACCTGCTGTGCCATTGAGTTTCGATTGATCCTTCAATTTAAAAAAAGTTTGTATCAAGAATACAAAGGATACAAGAGCAAAGCAATCATAGTTAAAAAGCGCTACTTAAGCGAAGCTTTGCGCGCTTAGGCTCTAGGCGCTATAAAACGATTGCGCATAACTACGCTTAATCTGGCATAACTCAAGATAAGCATGCACTTTGGTCAGAGCGCAAGGCGGTGGCAAACGCACAATTAACGCCTAGCTTTTTTGAACTATGATAGCAATGAAATCTTAAATTAGAAAAGTTGTTCTTCAGGTTTAGGCACTTGTTCTACATGAACAGGTACAAGAAGACGCAAGAATATAATACTTAAAATAGAAAATGAGCTCATAGACCTTACCACATTCTTGGTTCGGGACCAAGATGTAACAATGTGTTCCCAATCATCGCCCAAAGAATGTGTCTCAGAGAACGTAAGGGAATTTGATGAGTTTCTTTGCCGGTGAAGTACGCTTTCTTCTGTGTAATTCCGACATCGCCACCAAGCATTCTTGAAGATAGCAGAGGTATTAGCACAAGTTACCTCATCCCGAAGTTTCCAAATCGGTCCTTCTATAGAGAAAAATGGGAAAATTTGTTGTATTATAACCATCACGGAGGTAGGATATATGGGACGGCAAAGTAATTGCCATGAATAACATTACTTACACATAACTCCCGGACAAACACCTGAATCGCATTTTCCTTCATCTTCAGATAATATTTACAAGATGGGAAGATACGCACATACGATTTAACAACATCAAATGCGATAGATGCTAAACTACGACTAGCTGGTTGTGCTTCCTCCACAGAATAGGTGTACTAACCGGTGGAGTTGGGGTTCGCCATGATAGTACTAGCCCTTTGGGCACCGGAGCTGCCTTACTAACTGCTCTTGTTTGGGAGCCTGTGGTGGAGATGGTGCTGTGTCAACAGGAACTAGGTTACTATTGGCTGGGGTTGGGGTTAGATTGGGTGAAGCTGGTTCTCCGTCCATCGCAAAGAGGGGTACAATCATAGAGTTTGGGTTATGTGTGGTAGGGCTGGTTCTTGTGCATGTACAATCGGGTGCTATCTCCACCAAGAGGTAGCACTGTTTTATATGAAGACCGTGTTTTTATTCCGCTAGATATCGCATCACCGCCCAATTCAAATGGCTGATAAACAGGAAACATAGTTGAATGTACAGACATTGTATGAGAGATGATGCAATAGATAGTGTGGAAAAAGAGGGCATGAAATAGTTGATATGTATATTGTTTAACTAAAACGGATAGCATGACATAATTTCACATATATGATGTCTATCTAAACTGGATAGCATAGCATAACATAATTCAAATATATGATGAATAACTAAACATGATCGCATGACATAATTCACCTACATGTTATCTAAGTAATCAGGATCACATCATTTAATTCACATATGTGATTTATATGCTAAACAGAGGGCATTCGATATGATGTCTGAACTAAGAACACGGTGTTGAATATTGTGTATATGATGTCTAAACTATGCAATGCAAGACACTGTATGCATGATATGAGCAGTATAATCGTGCCAAGTTAGAGCATACACCTGCTGGGGGAATAGGACTGGTCATCTGTCTCGAATCCATCTCTCGAGGAGCTATCGACCCAACAAGAGATCTGCTTCGGCTGTGTAGCACTGCCTACTCAAGGCCTTGTTTTCACTCCATATTTTTCCATCTCCCACTCAAATGGCTGATTCACAGGAAGAGTAGTTTAATGTACAAACATTGTCGACAAATGGAAATGTAATGAAGAAAAGGATGGGAAAGAGATCATTCAAATATATGATGCCTGGTTAAACAGGATGCCATTGCACATTTCACATATATTATGGCTGGCTAAAAGACATGAGACTGATAATTCTATATATGATATAGAAACTAAACAAGTGGCATTACGTAACATGTCTAAACTAAGCAAATGACGATATGATGTCAAAAGTAGGCACTGCAAGGCAACATATGCATGATATGACTAACATCATCATGCCAAGATAGAGCAAACACCTTGGGGGCTAAATAGGAGTGGTCACGCATCCTAATCCGCCTCGTAACAGATATCTTCCTCTCGATTACAACTGGAGAGGGTGGGAGGGTTTGCCATTGAACCCACCATGGAGCGATGTCTCGCATGACATTGTATTGCCGCACAAAACTCTTCTCTTTTCTCTACATGTTCAGATGATCTGTACAATATCCGACATGCATACGAAAAAATATGGTGAGATTACGTAAGGAGAGCATGCAGAAATTTAGAGTGATGGTAACAACCAAAGGATGGATCCAAAATAATGATAGCAGGTTGATGATTGCTTTAAACTAATAAAAAGACAAATGATGATTGCTTTACTATTTGTTTCCCACCCAAGATGAACAACATAGGCATACCCTAGGTGAACCAGATATTAGATGCACTTACTATTCATTGCTGCCTCGATATGTGCCCCACAACTAATTTAGAACTCATGTTTTAACATTAATTTGGACCTGACTTGGGAGTCCAAGAGCTGAACAGACGATAAAGTAGCAGGTAAGTTTAAGAAATGCATAACATAAGGTAAACAAAAGAGTGGGACCTCTCTTGTGGACCCATGTACTCCTCAGTTCATCTCGCTGAGTCAATGATGGTGATGCTGCTATGTGGGTGCCGCAGGTGGATGGAGATCTAAGGCAGGAAAGACGGTCAGAGTCGTGATGTCTGGTTTGGTGGATGCTTCGTCACCGAGCAGCTCAGTGAGGTGGACGACGTCATGCAGGAGTAGGACAAACCACACAAAGTTCCATTCGACGCAGCACTGTGAATCAAGTAATTTCTGTAAGGGCTCATTTGGCTTGCATGATTCTTAAAACGCAGGGATAGGAAAACACCGAATATGATAAGAAAATGCACATGGTAAATGAGCATTTGTAAACACAGGATTTCTGCCAACTTGGGTGTTTGGTTTACAGGAATTGGAAGAGCAGAGGAATGCAAAGAAACATGGCCAAAATAAAGTGAAACCATATGAAAGCGTGTACAGTTAGAATGTTATTCTGGCACTAATGCACTTGGTGTTGTTTTCATTCATAGGATTTTGAAAAGTAGGTCCAGGTGGATGTTTTGCTTCATTCCTTTCAACAAAATCCATGAATAATTGAATAGTAGAGTGCCATTGGAAAATTCCCTATTGTTATGTCTTTCCGTTGAACCAAAATAGCTCTAATGGATCGACGTGAATGTATAGTAATAAGTGATGCAACAAGTGTACAACCTCTTTGCCGTGAGCCGTGTCGAACCTCAAAGATCATTGGGTTGGTCATTGCAGCTTGAGGTAGAGGTGGCTGTCGGAGGTGTGGAGGAAGATCTCGAGGAATCAGAGACGGCGCCTGTGGCAATCGCTCTATTGTGATGGATCGTTCGTCGTTGGAGCAGCTCCGTGAGTCAGAAGACGCCAAAGTGAAGCAAAGACAAGACAGACGTCGTCAATATCAAGTGGGATTCTAATAGCATCTCCAATAGACGATGTAAAATGGATGTAAAATTAAAATCACCAAAAACCACCTGACTACAATAGAGGTAAAAACTGTTGACTCTGAAATTAACTGTCGAAACTAAAATTTATTGTGGAATCTGAATGCTACTGTCGAAACTGAACGCAATGGTAGCAGAGAGGCACTTGACATGTAGTTTAGGGAGGGCCTGCAGTTCATCTTCAACCTGCACCCCTCGAGCCGCCAGCCACCACCGGCCAAACCGCTGCCCCAAGACCGCCGCCGCCCCAAACAACTCGCCACCGCCGCCTCGCCCTCTACCCTCACCCAAAACCTAAGATAGATAGTGGGGTACCTCTTCGTGAGTCCCCGCCCCGCCATGGTGGTTCTTCCTTAACTCCTCATGAGCCCCCCAACCCCTGAAAATCGATCGACCCAATAGTCGATTCAACATCAAGTGTGGCTTAATCGAGCAGAGCAGCAAAGCATGAGCGAGGGGAGAGCAGCAGCAGGAGCTGGCCGAGCGAGCATCGAGCGAGAGCCGAGCAGCAACAGCAGATCCGGCTGGTATGGACGCCACCACCAAGGGGCCTCAGATCGAGGGAGAGCCGCCGGGAGATGTCACCAGCGGCGCCAAGCTTCAAGGTAGCCGCCCATGGGGGTGCGGATGGAGCACCGCGGCACCGGAGGTCGAAGTTAAGGAGAAGGTGCGATGCGATGAGTGTACAACATATTTGGTGGCGCCGGTAGGCCTCGCTTCGCCCGAGGAGTCGGTGAGGATGTTGCGGTTCCGGTGGAGCAGGGTAAGGCGGCGCTTGGGGATGGAGCAGCCGCGATAGACGAGGCGATCGCCGGAGCAGCTCCTTGGAGGTGGAGGACGGGCGGCTGAACCGGGCGGACGGCGAGATGGACGACGGATCCTCATCCGGGAGGTGGACGAGGACGCCGAGTTGTTGCGTGGACGACGCTGCCGGGAAGAGGCTCGGCTGGGCAGCGGTGACGTGGGCGGACGGAGGAGGCACCATCGAATCAGCTTATTTGCCGCTCGCCGCTTCTTTGCCGTCTCCGGCGGACGGCAAAGAGGCACTTTGCCATCTGCTTGCAAAAAACAGACGGCAAAGAATCGACAGACGGCAAAGATGCCAGCCATTATCAGCCAATTATTTGCCGTCTCGCCAGCCAGATGGCAAAGAATCTTTACCATGTGTCATGGACGGCAAAGAGGTGGGCTATCTCTTTTTGTGGGTACAAAGAAAATCGCTGACCCCCACCTCCTCTCTCTCTCCCCTCTCTCCGCACGGCCCCGCCACCTCCTCTCTCTCTCTCTCTCTCTCTCTCTCTCTCGCTCGCCTCTCCTCTCCTCGCATGAAAGCACCCACGGCGCCGATTTCGCGAGCTCCGACGGATTCGACGCCGCCAAAGACACCCACGTGACCCCTCGCCCGCCCTCCATCCCTCCGACCAGATCTGACTCAAGGCCCTCCAAGCGACCACGCTGCGGACCTCCCCGCGGCTAGGGTTTCGCCACCACATCGCCGGGCGTGTTCCTGTTGTTCGTGACTCGTGAGTCTCTTCACCTCCTCGCCACATCCATCCTCTCTTTCTCACCGCCGCAAGCCTCCTCTCCCTCACAGATCCATCACGCCGGAAGCCATGGACAGGAAGGACGCCATGGACGGAAGGACGCCGTGGAGGACGAACTCCACCACCGCCCCAACGCCATCCAGGTCCGCCTTCTCCTCTCCTCCCTCTTGATTTCTTCTTTCCTGCCTAGCACCCATCCACTCAAGTTCTAAACCAAACAAGAAAAATTATCAATCTTGTTTTTGCTGCATATGCAATAATGGTTGAGGAGGACTCGCTTGTTCACTTCTATAATTGTGCCATAAATCGGTTTACTCGCTTGAGGGCTGCCGTGGTTAGCTCGATTTGATAGGGTCCTTACTACATATGCTGCAGGGATTTAACTTGACTTGTTAATAATGAGTGTCAATCTATCAAACACAAGGAAACTATAAATGCTTACTATTTTGTATAGTGATCGCTGTGTTGTGTATAGGTAAAACTTGTGTTGTCCTTATCTACTTTGGAGGCATCATCATTTGTTGTCAATTTAGTTTCGCCATGGTTTTGGTTTGGTCCTGCTTATGCCAAATCGATCATTCATTGCTTCTAAACACTCTACCTTTAATCTTTGCTTCAGAAACCGCCTTTCTTCTATTGAATGGAGTGTTTGCTTGCTATGCGGAAAAGTAGCTCATTCATCGCTGATTTGGCATGTGCAACCAAAGTGGACGGACCGCATTTAGGTCCGGGCGCCGTGAGGATCCTCTCTGGCGGTGCTGGATGTGCCGTGGCGCGGTGGTGCCCCGGTGGCGCCCCGTGCATGCGGTGCCTCTGGTTGGCGCCTTCGTGTCTGTGCTCTCATTGGCGCCGCCTGCTGTGGTGCTCTCTCGGCAAGCTCCGCTTGTTGTGGTGGTGTTGGTTGTGATGTTGGTCACACCATAGTGATGGTGTGGCTGCATCCCGCTCGCCTACAACTCCTTTTGGTGAGCTTCTCCTTGCTCCCTCCCCGATCTCTCTAATGCATAGCTCTTGATCTTGTTGGATGAGGCTCTATTAGCTGTGGTTAGCTGCTGTAGATGAGCATCAACTTGTATTGGAGCTCTCTCGTGATGGATTCTTGCTGTGTCGGGTTTTGGTCGGTGACCATCTATGTGTATTTGTGAAGTATATATACTCATGTACTGCTCTGCTCTCGCTTAGTTGATCCTGGATTTGTTACTTTGGTCGCCATTTTACTCATGAACGGATACTCACTTGTTCATAGTTCTTTACGTCCAATACTGATATGAACAGATACCACTTGGTTTGGCTATTCCTATTTGTCTCTTTCTAATAGCCTATGAACAGATACTATACTTGGTTTTGGCTATTACTTTCCTGGTTTTCATGATAAGACAGATACTACATCTGATTTGGGCAAGGATGCTGGTCTCGAGCCCCTCTCTTAGGCTTAATTTACATGTGACTATCCTGTGGTTGTGATGAACTAGCCCTGCACTTCCAGTTGTCTCGAAAGCACATAATCCTCAAGTATACCTTGAGGTCTTCTGTAGCTCTCCTTAATAGTTATCTCTTCTAAGCTGCTGTGGTTGGATGTGTTGGGACTTGGTCCGTTGGTTGGTTGTGATGTATATCTCCTCCTCGAGCTTTGTTTTTATGCTGCACAAAGGACATGTACCTATTGTCACTAGACAAAACTGATTGTGGTGATGAAGTCTAATCTTTGGCTTTAATCACTAGTTTTTAGTTGGCTTAATTCTCGAGCTAGTACAGATAGTGGTCTTTGTGTTGGCATTTAACTTATCGCTAATTGTGGTGGCTTCTTGATTGGGTCCTTGGCTGGTTCTCTTCTTTGGCTCTTTGGTATTGGTTTACTCTATTTGGCTTTCTAATTAAGATCACTTTGAAAATCAGGATCTTAACTAAGATTATCTTGATCTCAAGCATCGGCTCTTATAAAGATTGCATTTCACCAAGTGAAATGCTACATTTCTACTCCTAACCCATTCTCTCTTTCTTAGTGCTTTTGTTATGCAAAGTTGAAGAAAAGAAGAAGATCCGAGAAGATCTTAGTAATAAGATAGTTTTAGGAAAATAGATATTTAGTTTTAGATCATTCCTTGTAATATTTGTTGGATATGTGTTGGATATATATGTGTTCATGACTATATATTGGTAACATGTGTTGGATATGTGTTCATGGATATGTGTTGGATATATATGTGTTCATGAGTATTGGTAATATGTGTTGATATGCTATATTGGTCATACATATAGTCTGTATGATTTTCTGTGAAAATGAATTGATATAAGAAGAAACAGAATTAATGTTTATTTGGTCTCTTTTTGCCATCCGCCAACAGATGGCAAAGAGCTCTGCAGCTTTTGTTGCTCACAGCCAGATGGCAAAGAGCGTGCCTTTGCCGTCCCCGCCAGCCAGATGGTAAAGAGTCGTGCCTTTGTCATCTCGCCATTGACAAGAAAGGCCTCTTTGCAGTCATTGTAAAAAAACAGACGGCAAAGAAGGCCTTTGCCGCTCTGTCTTTGCTGTCGCTTTGTTTGCCGTCTCATGGCGGACGGCAAAGGCCTTTGCCGTCCGCCATCCTAGCCTTTGCCGTCCGCCATGGCTGATGGCAAAGTACCAGATTCCTGTAGTGAGGGTGGGGTTTCACGGCTGGAGCGAAGAGGTTATGCCGGCCTGGGATTTCGAATGGCGAAAAGGGGGCGATGGGAGGGGGTGAAGCATGACTTAGGGACGCGCTTGTCCAAAATGTAGGGTGTGTTACAAAAGTACCCCCCACCGATTTGAACTAGCGCCCTTTCGCTCAGGGTTAGAAGGGATTTGGCAGCTGGAGGGAGTTTTCGCGCATTGTAATTTCGGGATAGCAAGGCGCTGGTTGTGAAGGCACCAGTTTTGGGAGCACGATATCTGATTTTTCGGATATAACAAGACGCTGGTTGAATTTTAGGCACAAGCCTAACGTAGTAATATTGTACTTGTATGCACTCAAATCAATTCGCACTTCCTCAACCAAAAAAATGAAAAAATTAAAAATATTCACACCACACAAAGAGAGTCTTGCCCCGTTTTACTATACAAATGCTATTCAAAGCTACTCCCTCCTTCCATCTATATAGGGCCTAATGCGTTTTTCGATGCTAACTTTAACCAAATATTAGAGCAATGATATATGAGATGCAACTTACACAAAGCACACAGTTAACTTCGTCTGTGAAAGGTTCTTTCAATGATATAATTTTCACATTGTGCATGTCATGTACTATTAATCTTGTCAAAAGTCAAAGGCGGTCTTAAAAATCTCATTACGCCCTATATACATGGAAGGAGGGAGTATGAATCCATGTTATGTCCGATTAATTTTTTTCGCTTGTTGTATAATGCATGTAACCTACTCATACCAACATTTTAGTGCATTCCAAATGTCTATACTACCGCTGCAATTCGAACTAAATTTGAATTCGTTTCTCTATTTCAATAAGAATCTACAATCATGATTGTTGCTAACTTCAACCATCATTCGTGTATTACCTTAATAACACACCACATGATTACTATAGAGATAGATATGAACTATGTGTACTACGTGAACTCGAATTCTATTTTTTGAATACACTTGATGTTGATTCCAAATAATAGTACTTTTGATGTACTAACTATATATTCATAATCTAAACCATGTTCGATACGTACACCGTGTTTATCACACAAAGTATAGTGCCCCGCCCCCTACATTTTGACAAGTATTTAGACCCGAGTTGCAAAAGCCACACATTAGCCCGAATTATAATCAATGTTCTACATTATGATATCTTCTTTCAAGTATCCGTATCCACTTTTTTTATAATGAATTATGATCTGTGTTCGTCTTTTACACCTTCACGATCCTCTTCTATTTGTAGCTAGCTAGCGCTAACTTTCTATCGTGAATGCACACGCCCGCCCCCCTCACACACCCTTAGCGTCCCCTCCATCGCGCACGTTCATTATTTCTCTCTAGGTTGTCCACCAGTGGTGTGTGTAGGCCCCCGGCTCCTTCTTTCTGGCACACACTGGTCGATATACCTCTCTAGCCAAGTGTGCCTACAACAAACACATATATACTTCCCCTCTTCTCTTCTCACCGTCGATGCCCCCATATGTCCAATACAATTCCACGCAGGTGCACACTCCCGCCCTCTTTTCATTAATCACATGCTCGCACACCTCCCCGACATGGTAGGCCTCTCGCACCACCTCCTAGCCACACCCTCTCCCCTGTCTGCGCCTCTCCGACCTTATTTGCTTCTAACACATGCAGCGCAGTATATGAAGTGACCTCCTACATATAGCCAGGTCGACTATAATTCGCTTTCACCAAGCACCGATACACTTACCTCGCTAGTTATGTCTCTCCTTTTCTCGACACACGACGGTTGATCTTCCTATGTAGTTACGCATGCTTACCACAACCATATCTTCTCCCTCATCATCCTTGAATACCTCCCGACCCGCCTCTCACACGCACGTGCATAGACAGCATGACATCCCCGCCTCTCTTATTGATATTGCACTCATACCCTCCGTTTTTCTAGCAGGCCTCTCCCACCATTTGTGAGATGACACTCAACCACCAACCCTCCGACGCTCTACCTTTGTGTTTTTCCCAACCTTATACCTCTGCTACACATATCCATGGATGTCGATCGATCTCCCTCAATACATAGCTAGGTCTCTCTCCTTCCCCACACATATACTAGTCAACCGGTCTCTACCTCCCCCCCCCCACACACACACAAACACCGATAGTCGAACGTTGTAGGTAGGTATCCATGCCACGGAGAAGAACTGCACCTCTGCCCTCTAAAATTCCAGTAGGCCAGCCGCCCTGTATCTTTGACGTCGACAAACACAAATTAGATGGCACTCTTTATCGATTGTGCAGCCACACACTTCATCCCTGTTTTCAATTCTATCGATATCTCACGTCCATGACTCCGTTTCACACACATTGCATATGTTACATTTTCTAATTGAGATATCGTCAACACATTGCCTCTATTTCGCACAAACCATCTCTCTCACACCCACCCACGTACGTACCTGCACCTAAAGAAGAAGTGCACGCAGACGCACATACTCACGCCTCGCTCCGCCACACCCGCGGGTACACGGTGGAGTTCGTTTCATGCGAAAAGGCAGCCCATGTGATAATTTGACGCGTGTAGCGGTTGTTTACTCGAAGGAGGGTCGGTACCACGCCTAGAATATAAAACTATTGCCGTGGGGAAAATGGAAAAATGGGTTTGTCTCTCGTCACACCATCTCACACAAGGCTGCCGTGGCCTCTCTCTATCAGCGCTGGTCGCTGATCCGCCGCATCCCGCCTGCGGGAGGAAAGGGAGGATGCATCGCCTCCGCTCGACGGTGTTGAGGCAGCTCGTCCCGATCTGCTGTACCCGCCGTTCTCTCTGACCAAGCTCCGGCGCGGTAGGGCCTTCGCCACTTGCTCGCTGCCGCAGTATGGGCAGATCCCGGCCGCAAACGCCCTCCTAGTAACATCCCGACGACCCTCAGGTACAGCTTCCTCCGGCCTTGCTCCACTGCCCATCTTCCCACGTTGCTGCATGTGGATCTTCTTTAGGTGTTTGCTTAAATTGTATCTCGGCCGGCGTACTTTCCATCTTGCAATCTCGTCCTCAAACCATTTTTGATAAACCACCATGTGCTATCTTTCCCTTTTTACATGGAACATGGTTCTTTTTTGTCGGGGTATGTGTCTTCAACTCGTGTTATTGGGAAGTAATTGTTTCCTTTCGACCTCCTTTTGCAAACAGGGCTATCCATTTTCACCTCGCTGCTATTGCGACCTTTTGGTGAACTGCACAAATCACTTTTCTGAAGAGTGTTTTGTGCAGTTCCACCAAAATGTCACACGGGCAACGTTTTTACATTTCTGTGGGGATGCGGAAAGGGAGATTGGTTTTGCTATCCTCCTCATCCAACTCCGTGCCTAATCTTCGCCAACAAGAAGTTAGTCCTCAAGAGAGATCGTAGAGGTGATCGGCTTCTATTTATGTGTGTTATGTTTCATCATCTAGTTCCACTATTATTGTAATCACACTGACTGGATATCTTTGCAAACAGGGATGGTCCGCCCGATTTTAGTTGAGCTGCACAAAATGATCGGATTGTGGTGTCCTTCATACACCTCTTTTTTGGCTACAGAGCTGGGTGAACTAGCTGCCAAACAATGAACATTGTGCCAAGGAAATGGAGCCATGCCTACGAACAGCATCGATCAATTATATATTTTTTCTTTATTTGTACACCTTCTCACAACTTTGTCTTCAGTTGTGATGTGAATATTGGCGTTGATCTGCGAACCATTGAGATGCATTGGCCATGGTAGTTTCATTTGTATTTGATGGAATGTTGTAACGAGATAATCTCGAGGCAAGACACATGAATCCTAAGTTGAAACCTTTTTTTTCCTCCGGGAACCAGAGTTGAAACCTTCATAGCATCACAGTACAATTTCATCAAAATTATGCATACATATAAACAAATCTGAAGGATTGATAGCAATGCCGAAACAATTCAACTTCGTTTCACGACATGTTGGACATCCTTCATCCGCTCCACCTGCCATGCAGCAATATTGAGTGCACAACACAACTTCGGGAAAGATTCACCCCGTCGTTGCAATCGCGTAGTAATGACTAGTGAGCAGTCAAATCATAGAGCCCCACCTTCGCCATAGTAAGTTGCTCGGACGAAGCAACCATCATTTCTCTGTTCCTTGAACTACCGGTACTCCCATATTCCCACAAGAATAAGTTGCTCGGCGAATCAACCATCACTATATCTGCTCACGTGTGATGACAACAGGAGCTATCCATTCAGATTGCATGTTACAAAAATAAAGGTTGATAACTAATGCGGCAAACTTTCAAAAAAAAACTAATGCGGCATCTCGGGCCAACGCGGCGAGATCGCATTTTGCACGAGAAATTACACAACATGTTTCGTTGACATGTAGTCCCGTTCCAACATATCAGTGAGACGACGACGAGTAGTAGGAGTATTTCCGAACCGACGTGTAGGCCGGGGCGCCCCTTCGTGAACCGTGGCAAATTGGCAACCGTCCACCGACTCTTCGCCTTTCCCTCTCGATTTGGAACTGCTGTCGCACGCTCTTCCTCTCCCTCCATTTTCCTTCAGCCCTTCACCCTTTCTTCTGCCATTGTTCGATCGTCTTCTCCATGGAGGGAACAGGATGGAAACGACCCCATTATTCTTGGCTCGATCTGAAAGATGACGTGGTGGAGGAACTCATTGATCGGTGCGACGTCATCACCACGGCTAGCATGGCAGGTTCGTTCAAGCCCATTCTTGACTCAACTAATAACATCATTACAAGGAACCCAAGAGTCAAGGAGCGGTTTGATCTCCCCTATCTTATTCGCCGTGACCCTGATGACTGGCGCCGTCACGACGGAGGCCTCACCCTGTTCAAGTTGATGCCGCTTGATAATGATACGTATGATGTTAAGATGCCATCGCTTGAGGGCAAGGCTTGGGCAGGCGCAAATGGAGATTGGGTTGTTTACATTGGGTCCAACTGCGAGTGGGAACTTATGAATGGCTTTCGAGTTGCTTATGTGAGTGAGTGGTGCGACAAGGCAAAAAAATATTTTCCGAATACATAATTGTACGTGCATTGCAACAGGTTATCGGATGAGGCCAATCAACAATAGTATTGCACTATTTGTACTAGCTTCACATTCTTCGCGCGTCGTGCGGGTGTTTTTACTGTAGCCATATTGTACGTAACCAGCACCTCGAATCCTCGATACTAGTGCTATATACTCCAGTAACTAGTAGGAGTAGTAGGGTGGCATGGGCCAGAACAAGCCTTCACGTCCAGGAGTACGGCACACGCCACCAGCACGACTTCCATCTGACACCATATTTCTTGGAGTCCATGCTAGAGAAATCTCTTCAACCTCATCGTTTCTCTAACTCAGCCATCGCGCGGCGGGCGAGGTGGTGGTTTGCCGATAGTCGGTTTCCTCAACTGCGGTCCCACATGTAAGGCCAACTCCAACGCTCTATCAATATATGGATGTACTCTTCTTCCCAATACAAAACTTGCATCCATTCTACTCCCTCCGTTGCACAATACATGTTTTACTACCTCCGTCCCTGGTTTATAGGTCCCTTTGCGGTTTGTGTCAAATTTTGGCTAAAGATTTAACTAACAAAATGTTAATGCATGCCAAGAAAAATTATCTCATTGGATTCAGATTTGAACATAGTTTTCAAAAATATAATGTTTGGTGACATGCGTAAACATTTTGTTAGTTTAATCTATGGTCAAAATTTGGCACGAAATATAATGGGGACCAATAAACCCGGACGGAGGTAGTATTTGTCAAAATATATATGTATCTAGACATGTTTTAGTATATAGGCACATCCATTTTTGGACAAATGGAAGTCAAGTATTTTGGAACGGAGGGAGTACACAATAATTTTTTTAAGTTAGAGCAACTAGTCTAATCCGAGAGCACAACCGAAGATTTGGTCGTGTTCTTCCTCCTTTTTCCGACACGTGGGACATCCAGCATCCAGGTCGTGTCATGAAAGAAAATAGAGTGGTACTAGTAGTTGATAAGTTGAAGCCACGAGATGTGCATCTTGGGTTAAACTGTAAATATAATCTTACTACTCTCGAGTAACTCCAAAAGCGGCCACCAGAGATCTTTATTGGATTTGTTTTTCATCGCAAGCACGTCGAGGTGAAAGATGTGCAGGTTCAGTGGGTCCTCTTGCGTTTTCACTGACATGTGGGGCCGCATGTGAGCAAACAGACGATGGGCTCCGCGCGTCCGCTGGCTGGTTGAGAAGAGAGATAGAGGAGGGCTGATCACGGACTGCAGGAAATTTGTTCTACGTAACCAACACCTTGATATTCGTGTGTGGTTGTTTCTAGAATAAAAAAAGGAGGTACCCCTACTTATGTTACTCCCACTACACCTAGCCTAAGGTTAGTAGGTGACCTTGCGCTTGGCTCTTCGCCTCTTCCGGAAGTTGATGGTTCTACAGTAGTGCTTCTGGCAATCTAGCACCAAATGAACTACTGCACGTCCACCACTTGTAAGCAAAAGTTTCTCCTCTTGCTGCGAGCCATCACAAGACGCTGTTGGCGAGGAGAAGGCGAATCAAGCTTCTCGTCGCTTTGCGAGTTGACGGACACATCAAAGTTATTTACTACTCCAAAAAGGGCTGACCATGTCATTGCTACCATCCCGCGTCCGTCGTTGAGTACGTGCACTATTCGCGTGCCATCGAGGAGAAAAAATATTGCGTGAGGTGCCATCGAAGTGCACGACTCACTTACGAAAAGGTTTTCCCCACTTCGCATCGCACTCACTTACGTAGTGCTTATCTGATTATCTCCATTTTATTGCATGACACGTGCACCTTGATGCTAGATGTCTTGCGTGTTGGGAAAAGGATGAACAAAGCTCACGTAAAAGAAAAGAGTTGAAGAGCAAAGATTCCCGATGACCGAGGAGGAGCAAGGAACCTTGCGCGTTTTCCCCTGTTTTTTGCCGCCTGCCCACCTATAAACAACTAAAAGAACATGAAATTTTCACTAACCACTATAAACGGTACATCAGGATGCTAAGTTGAAGATGTTTTATACTCCCTCTGTTCCAAATAAAAGTTTTTTTAGATATTTCAATAAGGGACTACATATGAAACAAAATGAGTGAATCTACACTCTAAAATATGTCTGCATACATCCGTATGTTGTAGTCTATTTGAAATGGCTAGAAAGACTTATATTTAGGAACGGAGGGAGTAGTTTATATTGAATTATTAATAACCACGCAACAAGCCACACATGTACACAAGCCAACGCACTAACTCCATCCATCCAACTCATGCACATACGCGCACAACATGGAGCACACAACGCACGTACACAAGACGTGCATGCACACACGCTCGGCCGCAGAATGCACGTGAATAACACATGCATGCGCACACACTCGGCTGCATGGAGGTGTGCGACATCCGCGGCGACGTCCGATTCGTCGCGCTACGGCGAAGCTCGCACGCAACGGCGCATATGCATCTCTTGCAGCACCTCTTTGCCATCGTTGCTCAACTACTAGTCGGAGACGAAGACGACCGCAGCCTCGGCCTTAGAGCTAGCACCGATGGAAAAACACGCACGCTGCACGCACACGAGCACAAACGGAGTGCCCACGACGTGGTGGTGGTGCGTCCCCAGTCGCCTCTACTCCTTCTGTGCACGTTGTCTATCAAGGCGGCTGCATGCTAATGATGATGTGGGTGAGATCTTCTAGGACTCAGATGATGACGAGGAAAATTATGAGACACAAGGTGACGTACACCGTCAAGGTCCACGGTCAAGGGGGTGCTAGTAAGTGCTTAGATGTGCTTAGAGCAAGTACAATAGAGCTGAGTCAGCGGGCTATAAGGAATAAACTATAGTATATTTCTGCTTAGTTGGAGGAAAGAGAAGAGGAGAGAGAAGGTAAGCGGGCTCTTCATGAAGAACCAGCTCTAGCACGTGCTCCTAGACACTTTGTGAGAATGAAAGGTGGGCCACAAAACAAAAAAGTAGTAGTACACTCTTTTGATCTACTATTGTACATGTTGACTATAAGATGGGTTGTAGATGACATGGCACTGGCTTATAGCCAGCAGCTGGCTATAGGATTAATGCTCTTTAGATGAGGTGCTAAGTGCATTAAATGGCTTAGTAACTCAAGTCTTCAATGCATAGGTGCTTAGTTTCTTGGTGCCACATCATATTTTATGCCTACGTGGCAGGCTTAGCAGCTATACATGGTGGAGCACTGGGAGATGCCAAGGCTGGTCATAGTGGGGAGTAACATGTACTGTAACACATTACTATGTTACTCTAAACATATCTATAGACCGGAAAGGAGGGAGTAGTAACATAGACTAGTGTCATATGCAGAGTATGGGAGCACATGATATTTCCCCGTCCTGACCGATCCCAAGTTGGCTTCTCACCTTCTTGCCCAACAAAACCCTCCCCCTCCAGCCTTCCCGCCTGGCGCCACCTGAGCCCGCCGCTCCACAGTGATGGCAAGTCAGGGCGACGCGACCTCTCATTGCTTCCGCTGTTAAAGCGGCACGTCGACCGAGGGCACCGCCCGCTGCACGCCCGACATTTCAGACTACATAGTGGATAGTACAACTTTTAGAGCAAGTACTACAATTAGATGACATAAGCAGGCTATAAGGATTTAAATATAGTATTTGTGCTTAGTTGAAGGAGAGAGAAGAGGAGAGAGAAGAGAAGCAGATTGTAAACGTGTAGCCGGTTGTACTCCAACATACTTTGTGAGACAAAAGATGGGGCCATTATTAATGATATTGTATTTATACTAAAGGGACTAATGAGCCTTTAATTACTCCGGTTTTTTTGAGACAAACCTTGGTGGGGCTATTATTGACTTTTTTTGAGCTATTATTGACTTGGACGTGGGGTTTGGGGGCCAAAGGCCTACTATTATACTCGCACGACCGACCTGACATGCTCTACCCTAGCCGCTGTTGTATCATATGGTTTCGCACCGTTCCAGATCTTAGCGCCGCCACACAATTCTTCTCCAGCCCTCCTTCCGGCGTGCACCGCGAAAAGGGACAACAGTCCTCCCAACCCCGCCTTTCGTGATCCTGTACGGGAGAGGGGCGATCATGTTTTTGGGGAGCACACTCCTGTGACTGCTGCCAGCGATGACTTCCTCAACGACAACCTTCTTCCCCGACCTCGGTAACCTCTTCATCAATGACATATGTGACAACATCAACCACATCGGTTCTGCTCCCGCTGTACAGTATGTGATTCTGTCCTCCTGGTTTAGTCTGCATCATTACTTTAATGTTTGCAATTGTCGTCATGATCTATTTACTTTTGTTTTGGATTACATCTCATACTAAATTGCTCATATATTCAACAATCCAATCCAAAAACCTGATCACAGGCAATTTACTCCGAGTGGTTTTGCTGCGCTTTTGAAGCCGCCTACTTTTAAGGGGCTGCAATATAAAAGGTGGCGCACAAGAGCAGTATATTGGTTTCAGATCATGTACTGCTATGACGCCACTAAGGGTAAGCCTGAGGGCGATCTTAATCCTACACAGCAGGAAGCTTTTCAAAACATGGATACCCTCTTCGAAACCGCCCTGCTAAGTGTTCTTGATGATTCCATTGTGGATTCATATATGTCGTTTGACAGCGGCAAAGACATGTGGGCTGCGCTCGAGGCCACGTTTGGGCCCTCGGGCGCTGGCAACGAGTTCTACGTCATGGAGCAATTCTGTGACTACAAGATGACTGATGAGCGCTCTGTTGTTCAGCAGACTCATGAGATACAATCACTCTCTAAGGCACTTGAGTACTTTTAAGTGTGTGTTGCCGGACAAATTTGTTGCTGGGACCATCATTGCCAAGCTTCCACCTTCGTGGAACGATTTTGCTACTTCTTTGAAAAACAAGAGACATGAGTTTTCTGTTTTGGATCTCATTAGCACTCTTGATTTTGAGGAGAAGGCGAGAGCAAAAGACACACGTGCTCGGGTCGCTGAGGGAGCTTCTAGTGCCCACATGGTACACGAGAAGAACTTCTAGCCCAACCAGCCCCAAAACAACAAGAACAAATCTCAGGGGAAAGGCAAGTTTGATGCAAAGAACAAGCCGTCACATTCAATCAAATTCAAGAAGAATTCTCATAATGGGAAGGGATACAAACCTCAATTTCGGTAGCACCGCACAAAATTTATATGGCTGCATCTACCTGTTGTCAGCTAACCTCATGGTGCTCCAGGTATTCCTACATTCGTAACTAGGTACAATGAGAACCGCAAGATGAAATTAGCTTATTCGTACGTTGACTTGCTGAATGCAGTGTGGAACGATCCTGTCATGTGTGGAGGAGCAAACAAGCAGTGCAGCCGAAGGTGGAAATCAACCAAGGACTTATGAAATTATATGTAATCTTCCTCAGGCAGGTCAGTATCCCCTTCGTCCAGATGATCGTGTTTTGTCATGCCGACCTATTGATATGTGCTACTATTTTGCAACACCTTTTAATTATAGCTACTGTTTTCCTATCTTTTCAGATTCAGGACAATGAATATGATATCAGGGGAACTGCACAATATGGACCCATGTTGAGTCATCTCTATTGCCTCATGTGTTTGCTGCAAATGTGTCAGCATCAATTGCAAGATGAGGCAGCTAGCTAGCTGTGGAGTTGCCAACATGCTCAAAGTGCTCGCAACATTGAGTAGAAACAAGCATGCCTAGGAAATTAATGCGTGCGCAGGGAGGCCCATTGCTCAGATAAGCATCGACCGATTTTCTTTATTTCCACACCTTCTCACAGCTTTGTATATTGGTTATAGTATGGTGAATCATTGAGATGCATAGACATGCTGAACTTTTGTTCTTCTGAATGTTAGTTTAATGTGAGTGTCTACACCCAGTACCACATCCTCTAATTTGGTGGATGCACACAGAGAAAATAAATCTCCTTAATTTACTCCATAACCACCCTATTAAATAGGCCTAGTAACAAACCAGGCGCATGCAGTGGCCGGCGGGCACATGCATCCTGCATGCATGGCCAGTCAGCCAAGACCATGCGCCAGCTCCAATGCAGCAACGCAAAAGAAGCGAGTGGTTCTTGGGAAAAAGCGAGTAGTTAGTGCAGCGGGCCTTATAAACACGAACAGCTCGCTCTCCCGCTTCCGTTTCCCCACCCGATTCCCCCCGCTCCCCAATCTTCCTCACTTGTCAAGAAAACCCCGCTCACCTTCTTCCTCACTCGTACAGAAAACGCCTGCTCCTCTTCTTCCACTCCTACAGAAATCCCCAGCCCTCCTTCTTCCCCACTCACACTGCCACTAGGCTCGTCTCTGGCTACTCTGCTCAAACCCGTGAGCTCGGCACGACGCCCACAAGGAAAATGGAGTCGGCTGGCCCCAGCGCCAAGAAGATGAGGCTCCCTCCAGCGGCGACGCCGGTTGTAGATCCCTTTTCTGTAGCGCGGGAGGCGAGCCCCCCGCCCACCCGGATCTGAGGAACCGGTAGAATCTCCGGTTGATCGCATCAGTGATCTCCCGGGCGTCATCCTTGAGGAGATCATCTCGCTTCTCCCCACCAAGGATTGTTGCCGCACACAAGTCCTCTCAACTCGGTGGCGCCCTCTATGGTTCACCGCGCCCCTCAATCTCGACTGTCGTCAGATATCTGTCCTTCCTGAATTTTATCTCATCAGAGCCATCGTCTCTTCTCACCAGCAGGGCCGCGTTCAATGCCTCTGCATCCCGACAAGCTACCAGCTGTCCATACCCGGGAAGGTGGACGCTTGGCTGACATCCCCTGAATTCGGAAAACTCCAGCAGTTTGAGTTCTATCATGTCACGCCCAATATGCGACCCTATCCAAAAGGAACTCGAAGGTCCCACCAAGGATAGACCCGCATATTGGAAACGCTTTTGCAAGGTGGATATCATTACATCAACATTACATAATAGTGGGGATACATACATAAGGCACAAATGCCACAAGAATACATCAACATCATATACAAGATCAACATCCGACTACAGATGAAACATAAACAAAAGCTCAAACGACATCCACCCTGCTAGCCCAGGCTGCCGACCTGGAACCTATCCCCTGATCGAAGAAGCAGGAGAAGAACTCAACGCAAGCAAGCATCGCTCTCACGTCATGATCATCGCAAACCTGTACCTGCAACTGGGGGTGTAGTAATCTGTGAGCCACGAGGACTCAGCAATCCAATTACCATGGGTATCAAGACTAGCAAAGCTTAATGGGAAAGGAAGGGATAAAGTGGTGAGGTTGCAGCAGCGACTAAGCATATATGGTGGCTAACATACGCAAATGAGAGCGAGGAGAGAAACAAAGGAACGGTCGTCAACTAGTAATGATCAAGAAGTGATCCTGAACTCCTACTTACGTCAGACATAACCCAGAAACCGTGTTCTCCTCTCGATCAACCCCGAAAAGAGACACTCACGGTTACGCACACGGTTGGTGTATTTTAAATGAGATCAACTTCGGGTTTACTACAACCGAACATTAACAAATTCCCATCTGCCACATAACCGCGGGCACGGCTTTCGAAAGTTCAAACCCTGCAGGGGTGTCCCAACTTAGCCCATGATAAGCTCTCGCGATCAACGAAGGATATTCCTTCTCCCCGGGAAGACCCGATCAGTCTCGGAATCCCGGCTACAAGACATTTCACAGCAATAAAACAAGACCAGCAAAGCCGCCCGGATGTGCCGACAAATCCTGATAGGAGCTGCACATATCTCGGTCTCAGGGCACACCGGATGAGCAAGACGTCGGGTTGGCATAAACCCTGATTGCCCAGGGGGCGCCGGACATCGCTCGGTTTGGACCAGCACTCGAAGGAGAACTGGCCCGGGGGGCTAAAATAAAGATTACCCTCGGGCTCCAGAAACCCAAGGGAAAAGGGTATAGGTGAGGCAAATGGTAAAACCAATGTTGGGCCTTGCTGGAAAAGTCTTATCCAAAGCGAACTGTCAAGGGGGTCCCATAAATCACCCGACCGCGTTAGGGACGCAAAAATCCGGGAACATAATACCGATATGACGGAAACTAGGGCGGCAAGAGTGGAACAAAACACCAGGCATAAGGCCGAGCCTTCCACCCTTTACCAAGTATATAGATGCATTAATTAAATAAGATATATTGTGATATCCCAACAAGTAAACATGTTCCAACAAGGAACAACATCTCCATGTTCCAACAAGGAACAAACTTCATCTTCACCTGCAACTAACAACGCTATAAGAGGGGCTGAGCAAAGCGGTAACATAGCCAAACAACGGTTTGCTAGGAAGGGTGCAAAAGGTTAGAGGCTGACATGGCAATTTGGGATAGCTTGATAAACAGGTAATAGATAGCGCAGCATAGCGATAGAACGAAGCAACTAGCATAGCAATGATAGTAGTGAGATCCAGTAGCGGTCATCTTGCCTGAAATCCCGCAAGGAAGAAGAACGAGTCCATGAAGAAGACGAACGGAAGAAGCCGAACCAAGCGTAGACGAACGAATCCTCACGAACGCAACGAAACAGGAACTAACAAGAAGAAGCACACAACATAGTAAACACACCACCATGAACAAGACATGATGCACAAACAAGCATGATGCAAGACAAAGCTACATGAAGCTACTCATGGCAAGGGATGATGCAAACAAGAGCAACACATCAAGGCAAGTTTAAATGAGGCCGGGAACAACATATAACAATTCCGGTAAGTCCTCATATGCAAATTTTGAAATTGGTCCAGATCTGAATAACTTTATGTTCAAGTTGTTAAACAGCAAGTTAAGATGCACCACGATGATCTACACGAAAATCTAGTCAAGTTACATATAAAGTTCATTAGATTCGGAGCTACGGCCTAGAAGATATGAGCAAAACAAGATAAACATGGCATTGGTGCAAAATGCATGCGAACATCAAGCAAAACACCTCAAAACAAGGATCCAACATGATAATATGAAACTACATGCAAAATCAAGCAAGTTTCATATAGAGCACACTCAAAACGGAGCAACGGTTCAACACATACACTCTATACAAGTCATGACTACAATCTGTCCAAAACAGCAAGTAGGCATATTGCAAGCATCAAAACAACAAGCTACAGGACCTCAACATGAAAACAAAAGGCATGAGCATGATGTACAGGTAAAGCATTACAAAACATGAACACTGAGCTATCTCCATAAACAACTAGAACATGCTCAAAAACACATGGCAAGATTGCAACTAATAACAGTTTCAGGCATTGCAGAAATTAACATCAGGTTGCAATGTTTAGAGCTATGAAACAACATGTTACAGGAACTTATAATGGAAAACAAAGGCATGGCATGAATCTACTAAATGCATAGAACAAAAGTCCTTTAGTGACCATAAGCCAAAAAGGATCAGAAAATATAGTAACACCCATGTCAATATCGAAAGTTTCGTTAACAGATTCAGCAACATGGCATGTCAAAAACTGATAACAAGTAGGCATGTTTACAAGCTCAATGCACTCACTACAGAGCCTTATATGAAAAACTAAGCATACATACATCAAGAAGACATGGCATAGAAGACACACATGGCAAGAACAATAACATAGCATAAATGGATCTACCTCAACAAACTTGGCAAAATTGAATAACCTGTAAACAATCTGCCAGGAACATTTGATAGCAAAAGTAGAGCTCGATTGACTCAAGCTATGGCACTCCATAATTGCAAACAAAGGCATGGATGGATAGAGCAAGACATGTTTTACAAAACATCCTTACTGAAGTATCTCAAAATATGCATGGAACTCTTGGTAGCACCAAGTAAACATGGCATCAAAATAACAGCAAACAGGGCTGAAATCAGCAACAACAAGACACCTAGTTTGCATGCTTGTGCCAGTCACCACATAGATCACAAAAATACATAGCAAGCACCACTGGAAAGAAGACATGGCCTATTACAAAACACATGTAGAACTCAAGTTCATAGGATGCACACATCAATCATGGCAAAAATCACAAAAGTGCATGTTCTGATAAAAATCAGAAACTAACATCACATAGCACTCTTCTAACAGCATTTCGGGCATCAAGATGAGCTCAAATGAAAATTATGCAATGAGATGAAATGATCTACTCTTCGAGACGAACATTGTGACATATTACACGCGCAAAACGGTGTTACGATGACGGAGATATGATGCAACGAAAATGGAACAAAATTACTGCAGATTACGGGACTTAGTGGAATTTTACCCTCCGAGGAGTCAACGGGACGGGAAGGTGCGGGACGGAGGGATCCGATTCGGGCGCGGGACGTTTGGATCCCGGGACGGGTGGATCTCATCCACCCGCCCGGATCCGGCCGGAGGAACGGGCGGCGACGGGCGGCGCCTCCCGCGCGCGCACGCCGGCGAAAGTGAGGCGAGGCGCGCAGTATGGCCGAGGGGGCGCGCCGGGAGAGACCGGAGGAGGCCGGGCGGACGGGAGAAGAGGCGGCGGTGGATCGGCGCTGTGGTGCGCGGGCGCCGGGCGGCGCTGTTCGGCGAGGAGCTTCGCTGCCGGCGCGAGGCGCAGGCGGCGGCGGCCGGCCGCGCCCGGCGAGGCGGCGGAGGAGGCTGGTGCGGGCGCGGCGGCGGGCCGCGGGTCCGCGATGGGCCGGGCGGGCCGGTGCGGTGAAAGTGGGCGTGGGCGCGCGATTAACGGAGGACTGCCACGTGGCGGCGGAGGGGCCGGCGGACATGTCCGGGCACGGCGGGGAAAACGTCCGGCGACGCTGGGAGAGAGGGAGAGCTAGGGTTTGACTGCGAAAATTTCGGGGGAGGACATATATATATAGGTAGAGGGAGCTAGGAGACTCCAAATGAGGTGCGGTTTTCATCCACGCGATCGTGATCGAACGACCGAGAGCATGGAGGGGAGTTAGATGGGTTTTGGGCCACTTTGGAAGGGGTGTTGGGCTGCAATGCAAAAGAGGCTTCGGTTACCGGCTAACTGTTGAGTACCAAACGACCTCCAAATGATCCGAAACTTGACAGCGGTTCACGGTGGTATACCAAGGCCGCTTGACAAACCTCGGTCCATTCCGAGACCGTTTAACACCCGCACACGAAAAGAGGTAAAAGGGGGCGCCGGGGGAGATAGGAGTGCCGGATTGCAAAACGGACAAAGGGGAAAATGCTCGGATGCATGAGACGAACACGTATGCAAAATGAAATGCACATGACGACATGATAAAAATGCAGATGATGACATGCCAACGTGCAACACGCAAGCAAATGACATGGCAAAGACGACGAATAACTGGCAGACACCTGGTGCATCGGATCCGGGGCGTTACAACACTCCTCCACTAACAAGAGATCTCGTCCCGAGATCTTAGGACCGAGACGGATGGAAAAAAAGGATGATGTGAAACAAGAACTCAAAGAAGAATCAAAGAATCGAAAGCACACGAGAAGAAGAGAGAAATGACGAGAATGACGAGAATCGAAAGCTCACTGAATCAGATAGACTATGAAACCACTCGTTCTAACCGGAGTGGTTAGAATGAGAAAAGAAACGAATAAGACTGAAAGGATTTAGATAGCTCTCCGGCTGAAACATGGAAGGGATAGAATACGAGCTTGAGAGGATGGAATGATACTTGATGAAATGCACAAAGCAATGCCTCCGGAAGAATTGAAAGAATTTGAATGAAAAGAACTTAGAAGGAAGGATTGACTGGATTTGAATATCTGAGAAGAACAAAGAAATGCAAAACTCCAATTCTAAGAATACGGAGAATTAAATGCACTTCGAGATGCAAGAAGAAGGATTTTAACACCACAAAAAGAATCTTGATGAACACTTGAAGAATGAATTAAATCATGAAGAACCACCGTGAAGAACTCCGGTGAAAAAGGATTACGAGATAAAATGAAGGAAGAAAGAATAAGATGAGCATTGCGATGATTTAGATGGAGGTTCCGACGAGATGGTCGAGGGAAATTGAACTCCGGAAAAGAAAAGACGAATGACTTAGATCCGAGAAAACACTCATCACAAACAACCTCCAAAGAAAGAATTAATCAACTTGACCACGATGAAATGAGAATAAGAATTATGTTATGCTTATCCTCCACCAATTAAATTGATGAGAAGCAATGGATTTTGCATACTACTTATTCTTCTTGAAAAGGATTGAGAAGTGACATAACGCAAAATTGAGAAGGACTTCATGAATCACCGGTAGGTTGAAAAGAACGAATGGATTAATATGATAAACAAAGAAAAAGAATCTTGAACGAACCACCGTTAGAATTGAAAATGGTTGATGAAAGAGACTGAATCGCCGGGAAGAATTGGAAAAGCACAAAGATACTTGAGGGAATTTAGATACAAGTGAATGAAGAGATCAAGAGCCGATTACAGGACACTTGAACGAAGCACCGGAAGAATATTGAGATGAACGAAGCTGAAAACTTGGAACGAAGAAATCTTCTGAAATGGAGGCCTCCGGATAAACGGAACAGAAAAGCAAACTCCTGAAATACTCCGGATGGATGAAAAGAATTGCACGACTGGAAAACAATTAGATAGGATAACATCGAGCTATCACCATGAATCTCCGGGAGAACGGACAAGATTTAAGAGAAATTCTTCCTCGATCTTCAAAGTTGAGAATGATGACGAGAAACACCATCAAAATAACTGAGGTACTCCGGTAGAATGAAAAACGAAGAGGTTGAGCCAACAATGAAATGATTTGAAATCGATCTTGGGAATGCATGTGACTAATGGAACCCATTCTTACGTCACACTTGAAAAGAATTGATAATAACTCCGGGGGAATTAGAAGAGTCAGTTAAGATCCTGGGAAAAGACCTGTGGGTTAGGGCCCACTAAAAGAAAACACCGTTGAAAAGGGATGTAGAACAGATAGATGATGCACCAGAAAAATTGAAATAATAGGATGAGGTGACAACCTCGAATTAATTAGAACACAGACGAATCTCCTGATATGTCTTCCGAACTCCGGAAGAGTAAACTGGCAAGAGGAGAACGAGCAGGAAAAACACTTCGAGGAAAAGAATATGATCAATCTCAAAAACTTGAATTGAGTCCACCGGAGAAGAAAAGAGATGAAGAATGACGAACTAGACGATAATTCACCGGTTGAAATGATAGACGAAAGACTGAAGAGGCTCCACACGAATGGAATTAATGGTCGGAAGAAACTCAACTGCGGAATAATAGGGTGGGAGGGCGGGAAAACAAAGGCAACTGTAAGGGGGAATCGACGAATAACTTGAAGAGAAAAGCACCGGTTGAAATTATTAAGGAGAGAGCAAAACTTCGCACGAGTAGGATGGATACTCGATTACGAACTCCGGTTCCGAGAAGAAGAAGGGTGGGCGGGCGGGAAAAAACAACAAGGACAACTTCGGACAGGAAAACAACAACGTCGGAGGAAGAACTGAGGATTGAACTTGCAAAACAAAGAGGGTCGAATCACCATGACGAGAGATGCACCGGATAAAAGAGCTGAGGAACAACTACCGGAAAACCAACTGCGTGAACCTAAAGGAAAATTTGAAGGGGAAGAGAAGTAATTCAAAACACCTATGTCAAGATTCCTCACCAGAGCGACGAAGGGGCAGAGGAGTAAAAGAATTCCTACTCTCTGATATAACTAGACTCCGAAAATAGTTTTCTTCTAGACTCAACAACGGCCAAACTACACGATCAAACAAGGGGGCTCCTAGGGTCGGTCGAGGCTCTGATACCAACTTGTCACGCCCAATATGCGACCCTATCCAAAAGGAACTTGAAGGTCCCACCAAGGATAGACCCGCATATTGGAAACGCTTTTGCAAGGTGGATATCATTACATCAACATTACATAATAGTGGGGATACATACATAAGGCACAAATGCCACAAGAATACATCAACATCATATACAAGATCAACATCCGACTACAGATGAAACATAAACAAAAGCTCAAATGACATCCACCCTGCTAGCCCAGGCTGCCGACCTGGAACCTATCCCCTGATCGAAGAAGCAGGAGAAGAACTCAACGCAAGCAAGCATCGCTCTCACGTCATGATCATCGCAAACCTGTACCTGCAACTGGGGGTGTAGTAATCTGTGAGCCACGAGGACTCAGCAATCCCATTACCATGGGTATCAAGACTAGCAAAGCTTAATGGGAAAGGAAGGGATAAAGTGGTGAGGTTGCAGCAGCGACTAAGCATATATGGTGGCTAACATACGCAAATGAGAGCGAGGAGAGAAACAAAGGAACGGTCGTCAACTAGTAATGATCAAGAAGTGATCCTGAACTCCTACTTACGTCAGACATAACCCAGAAACCGTGTTCTCCTCTCGATCAACCCCGAAAAGAGACACTCACGGTTACGCACACGGTTGGTGTATTTTAAATGAGATCAACTTCGGGTTTACTACAACCAGACATTAACAAATTCCCATCTGCCACATAACCGCGGGCACGGCTTTCGAAAGTTCAAACCCTGCAGGGGTGTCCCAACTTAGCCCATGATAAGCTCTCGCGATCAACGAAGGATATTCCTTCTCCCCGGGAAGACCCGATCAGTCTCGGAATCTCGGCTACAAGACATTTCACAGCAATAAAACAAGACCAGCAAAGCCGTCCGGATGTGCCGACAAATCGATAGGAGCTGCACATATCTCGGTCTCGTGGCACACCGGATGAGCAAGACGTCGGGTTGGCATAAACCCTGATTGCCCGTGGGGCGCGGACATCGCTTCGGTTTGGACCAAAGACTCGAAGGAGAACTGGCCCGGGGCTAAAATAAAGATTACCCTCGGGCTCCGAAACCCAAGGAAAAGGGTATAGGTGAGGCAAATGGTAAAACCAATGTTGGGCCTTGCTTTGAAAAGTCTTATCCAAAGCGAACTGTCAAGGGGTCCCATAAATCACCCGACCGCGTTAGGGACGCAAAATCCGGGAACATAATACCGATATGACGGAAACTAGGGCGGCAAGAGTGGAACAAAACACCAGGCATAAGGCCGAGCCTTCCACCCTTTACCAAGTATATAGATGCATTAATTAAATAAGATATATTGTGATATCCCAACAAGTAAACATGTTCCAACAAGGAACAACATCTCCATGTTCCAACAAGGAACAAACTTCATCTTCACCTGCAACTAACAACGCTATAAGAGGGGCTGAGCAAAGCGGTAACATAGCCAAACAACGGTTTGCTAGGAAGGGTGCAAAAGGTTAGAGGCTGACATGGCAATTTGGGATAGCTTGATAAACAGGTAATAGATAGCGCAGCATAGCGATAGAACGAAGCAACTAGCATAGCAATGATAGTAGTGAGATCCAGGGTAGCGGTCATCTTGCCTGAAATCCCGCAAGGAAGAAGAACGAGTCCATGAAGAAGACGAACGGAAGAAGCCGAACCAAGCGTAGACGAACGAATCCTCACGAACGCAACGAAACAGGAACTAACAAGAAGAAGCACACAACATAGTAAACACACCACCATGAACAAGACATGATGCACAAACAAGCATGATGCAAGACAAAGCTACATGAAGCTACTCATGGCAAGGGATGATGCAAACAAGAGCAACACATCAAGGCAAGTTTAAATGAGGCCGGGAACAACATATAACAATTCCGGTAAGTCCTCATATGCAAATTTTGAAATTGGTCCAGATCTGAATAACTTTATGTTCAAGTTGTTAAACAGCAAGTTAAGATGCACCACGATGATCTACACGAAAATCTAGTCAAGTTACATATAAAGTTCATTAGATTCGGAGCTACGGCCTAGAAGATATGAGCAAAACAAGATAAACATGGCATTGGTGCAAAATGCATGCAAACATCAAGCAAAACACCTCAAAACAAGGATCCAATATGATAATATGAAACTACATGCAAAATCAAGCAAGTTTCATATAGAGCACACTCAAAACGGAGCAACGGTTCAACACATACACTCTATACAAGTCATGATTACAATCTGTCCAAAACAGCAAGTAGGCATATTGCAAGCATCAAAACAACAAGCTACAGGACCTCAACATTAAAACAAAAGGCATGGGCATGATGTACAGGTAAAGCATTACAAAACATGAGCACTGAGCTATCTCCAGAAACAACTAGAACATGCTCAAAAACACATGGCAAGATTGCAACTAATAACAGTTTCAGGCATTGCAGAAATTAACATCAGGTTGCAATGTTTAGAGCTATGAAACAACATGTTACAGGAACTTATAATGGAAAACAAAGGCATGGCATTAATCTACTAAATGCATAGAACAAAAGTCCTTTAGTGACCATAAGCCAAAAAGGATCAGAAAATATAGTAACACCCATGTCAATATCGAAAGTTTCGTTAACAGATTCAGCAACATGGCATGTCAAAAACTGATAACAAGTAGGCATGTTTACAAGCTCAATGCACTCACTACAGAGCCTTATATGAAAAACTAAGCATACATACATCAAGAAGACATGGCATAGAAGACACACATGGCAAGAACAATAACATAGCATAAATGGATCTACCTCAACAAACTTGGCAAAATTGAATAACCTGTAAACAATCTGCCAGGAACATTTGATAGCAAAAGTAGAGCTCGATTGACTCAAGCTATGGCACTCCATAATTGCAAACAAAGGCATGGATGGATAGAGCAAGACATGTTTTACAAAACATCCTTACTGAAGTATCTCAAAATATGCATGGAACTCTTGGTAGCACCAAGTAAACATGGCATCAAAATAACAGCAAACAGGGCTGAAATCAGCAACAACAAGACACCTAGTTTGCATGCTTGTGCTAGTCACCACATAGATCACAAAAATACATAGCAAGCACCACTGGAAAGAAGACATGGCCTATTACAAAACACATGTAGAACTCAAGTTCATAGGATGCACACATCAATCATGGCAAAAATCACAAAAGTGCATGTTCTGATAAAAATCAGAAACTAACATCACATAGCACTCTTCTAACAGAATTTCGGGCATCAAGATGAGCTCAAATGAAAATGATGCAATGAGATGAAATGATCTACTCTTCGATACGAACATTGTGACATATTACATGCGCAAAACGGAGTTACGATGACGGAGATATGATGCAACGAAAATGGAACAAAATTACTGCAGATTACGGGACTTAGTGGAATTTTACCCTCCGAGGAGTCAACGGGACGGGAAGGTGCGGGACGGAGGGATCCGATTCGGGCACGGGACGTTTGGATCCCGGGACGGGTGGATCTCATCCACCCGCCCGGATCCGGCCGGAGGAACGGGCGGCGACGGGCGGCGCTCCCCGCGGCGGCGCCGCCGCGGCGAGTGAGGCGGAGGCGCGGCAGGCGGCCGAGGAGAGGCGCGCGCCGGAGGAGGAGACCGGAGGAGGCCGGGCGGACGTGGAGAAGAGGCGGCGGTGGATCGGCGCCGGTGGTCGGGCGCTGGGCGGCGCTGTTCGGCGAGGAGCTCGCTGCCGGCGCGCGAGGCGAGGGGCGGCGGCGGTAGGCGCCCGGCGGCGGCGGAAGCGGGGGCGCGGGCGCGGTTGCGGGCCGCGGGTGCAGGCGATGGGCCCGGGCGGGCCGGTGCGGCGAAGTGGGCGCGGGGCGCGCGGCCAACGGAGGACTGCCACGTGGCGGCGGAGGGGCCGGCGGACATGTCCGGGCACGGCGGGGAAAACGTCCGGCGACGCTGGGAGAGAGAGAGAGCTAGGGTTTGACTGCGAAAATTTCGGGGGAGGACATATATATATATAGGTAGAGGGAGCTAGGAGACTCCAAATGAGGTGCGGTTTTCATCCACGCGATCGTGATCGAACGACCGAGAGCATGGAGGGGAGTTAGATGGGTTTTGGGCCACTTTGGAAGGGGTGTTGGGCTGCAATGCAAAGAGGCTTGCGGTTACCTTGCTAACTGTTGAGTACCAAACGACCTCCAAATGATCCGAAACTTGACAGGCGGTCTACCGGTGGTATACCAAGGCCGCTTGACAAACCTCGGTCCATTCCGAGACCGTTTAACACCCGCACACGAAAAGAGGTAAAAGGGGGCGCCGGGGGAGATAGGAGTGCCGGATTGCAAAACGGACAACGGGGAAAATGCTCTGATGCATGAGACGAACACGTATGCAAAATGAAATGCACATGACGACATGATAAAAATGCAGATGATGACATGCCAACGTGCAACACGCAAGCAAATGACATGGCAAAGACGACGAATAACTGGCAGACACCTGGTGCATCGGATCCGGGGCGTTACATATCATTACCACGAAAGTTTCATACCACGAACATACCAAAAATTCGTGCCCACACCACCGTTGTCCATCTCGCAGTTTTCCTCCTCTCTCCACACCGCCACCTTCGCCCGATGTCATCTACCAGACGATCTGGTACAAATGCTTCGACTCCGCTACTAAAAAACTTTCGCTTGTGGTGGTTTATCCGCCGGAGGCCTCATCAAGACAAAGATCATCCACTCCAGCTTGCCCTGCCCTGGAGCGCTTGCTGATTGTTTTGGGAATAGAAATCGGTATCAGTTGTCTCCAAATAAATTCGCCTCACCTTAAAAGCATTGGAATTTGTTTTAAAGGACAGCAGCTCATCATCGAAGATACCCCTTCACTAGAAAGGTTGCTCCTTCATAGTTGTTATACACCTTCAGAAATAATTGTCGTCTATGCACCCAAACTGGAGACCTTGGGTGTAATTCGTGACCCGTTTAATAATCACAAAGAGTTGGTGTTTGGCTCCTCACTTTTTCAGGTACCGTATATTATCATCTACACATTTGTCATCATATGCTGCATTTTTCATTTGTGCGCATAAGTTTTATATCATCTTGGAGTACACTTTGGGTACTAATATTATGTTATATGCTCAATGAAGAGTTCGTCCGTTGATAGCCTATCAATGCTGCTGGATTCTGTCAAGATCATATATATCAGAATGTATAGTTTTGATCTGGACATAATTATTGGCTTGCTACGATGCTTTCGATCTCTGGAGAATTTATACATAGAGGTGATGATGTCATGCACATTGAAAGCCCGTATATATTGTACTAGAATTAACTGTTGAGCTGTCGTTCTTTCGACATACTCTTTTTTCAGACCTTAACTGTTTTCAATCTTCATGTACACTTAGGGAGAACCACATGGAGAAAAACATATAACCAATCGTTGGCGTAATAAGCACAAGCTTAGTTCTCATGACATTCGTTTGAGGACAATAACGATGGGACGATATGCATCCAACCAGGCAAACAGAAGCTTTGTCACATTCTTCCTGTTGAACGCGAGGTTACTATTGTCCATGAGGCTTAATTTTTACAGCAAGAGATTTCTCACGGACGAACATGTTGAATAGCAAAAAAAGAAGTTTCAGGTGGACAAATGGGCTTCTAAACGTGCTCGGCTTATATTTACAATAAGTTGTAGACATCCTGAAATAATTTTTTTTGCACAGGATGTTGATTTTATGGATCAGACCGATCCATTTGTTTGTGACTGAAAAAAAGAGTGGTTGGGTTAGATGTTACTATCATGTTCAATCTGGGTTTTGTCTAAAAATTTGATGAACAATTAATCCTTGGGCTCTTTGTACCATTTGTATGCTTGACTTGCATGTTGTTGCCCTCAGACTCCTCCACCACCGCCACTACACCGCTGCATCTTCCATGGCTGCTGTTCGTTCCGTCCCGAGGCCTTGCCTTCGTTCTCCGCCTTAGTTAGCTCGTTGTGCCGCCACCGTCCGGCGTTGTCAACATGGTCAACAACCAAGAGGAATCAGGAGATGATTGTCGTGGAGAGGTCGACAGAGGGACCCACCAGGTCATTGCATTTCGCAAGGTGTGCCTCGTTATTACAAGCCAAAAATACTTCCTCCTAATTGTTTGACAACTAGGTTCCACGCCATTGTCAATGTAGTCAATAAACGAGAAAATTACACAACGAGCGGATAACACCAGGGACCCGAGAGCTCGCCTGGTTGTTTTTCGTTTGGAGATGGAGCTCAACTGCACAGTAAGGGGGTGGCCTGCCTAGCCCACGCTTACGCTTTTATTAAGCACATGACAAGCCCAGTTGATATATTTTTTCTTTCTGAAATTGGCTAGCCCAGTTCTTTTTTTTTTGGAGAATACCAAAACAGAGGCCTACTTTATTTTCTCAACCCTGCTGGGCTGCAAATCTTTCAAGACGAGGAGGGATGTAAGTAGTAAGAAATGGGCTTTCCCAGAAAACGGGCTATAAGATGTAAGAAATGGGCTGTAAATTTTTAAACCAAAGCCAACCGGCAATTGCATTAAAATATCATTTTTTTTTTCAGGATTTCTCTACTCTCTACTCTTATAAAAACCAAAGCCAACTGGCAATTACATTAAAATATCATCTTTTCTCCCACAAGATAAACTACTCATACAAATGCATCTTCATGTTCCGTGCAACGAACGGGCATCTTGCTAGTTAAGATTCTAAATTTCATTCATTTTTTTTGCGGAGAATTGTTTTTTGAATTTTATTTTGATATAATTTTTTGAAAACTATTTTTAACGTGACTCGAAATTTTGTGATTAAAAGAGTTCGGACCCCACCTAAATATGCAAAATTTCGTTGAATTTTTTAGCAGTGCCCAGAATATATGGTCTTTAATGCTAATAAAAAGAATATGGGCTCCAAATATCCTTAAGAATTAGCAAATGGGCTGTAAATTATTGAAAATAATGGCTAATGGGCTGTATGCTGTTTTCCACAGATTTGGAGGCTGACTTCTGGGCCTACTAGGTTAACGATCACGCTGTCCTAAATTTTTTTTGACGCGTACGCAAGGCTTTGTCAACTTAGTCAACACACAGCAGTGACTGTTGGATGTCCATCCAACGGCCGCCGTGCTTCTTCAATCTCTGATCTTCCTGCTCCAGCCGCCCAAACCAGCGCCAAGTGGACTGCTGCTCCCTCCTCCCGTGGTTGGCTGTCTTGCCGCCAGCCATCCTCTAACCACCCACACATCCTGTTATTTTCCGGCGACGTCAGCCTCACCCCGCAGCCGACCAGTTAGCGCTCGTTCTCCCCTTAGCATGGGCATCCGCTGCGGTGGCTTCGCCGGCTCTGGGTTGTTCTCTTCCTGGGCCTCGCCCTCATCCACCCCGTTTGTGCTCTCGGCGCGGCGAGGTCAACACGGTCAACAAACAACAGCCATCGGAAGAGGCTGACAGTAGGGGCCCACACAGGAAAATGCCTCCTTATTACGTGCAAAATAATGATTCCTCCACCTAATAGTTGGGACCCACAGGAAGGGTCTCTGTATTTCGCGAAAAAAACGTTCCCCCGCTGTCAGCTCGGACCCACCGGAAATGCCTCCTTATTACGTACAAAAAATGGATACTCCCCCTGCTAGCTGGGACTCACCTTGTGTCAGCGTTCTGGGAACGGGGGTCCCTAGACTTGCCTGCCTGCGGCCTGCGGCGTGGCTCAAAGGAGGCCCTGGACAGCCCATCTTCATCAACGCAAGCTCAGGACCCTCGCGAGGGGCCAAGCCTCGCGGGGCGGACGACCAGGAGCTTCCTCAGGCGCGGCCTCGTCAGGCTGGCTCATGAGGAGGCGGAGAGTTCAAGGCAGGGTACCTAGTGAGGTGCCCGTGATGCAATCCATGACGACCAAGGGCGCCAGTCGGGCGCCAGCCGCGCAGCGTTCTCCTTTCCTCTTTGGTGCAAAGGGAGCAAGCGTGGGCGAGAGCAACAAGCAAAGGCATCGGTTTCGGTGCAACAAGACCAAGACCAGCCCCAACGGCTGGAATGCAGTCATCGTGGAGCCCAAGGAGGCGTCATCACCAGAGCCTTTGGCAGGCGAGGACCAACTTTAGTCAGGATAAGTGTACCCGCTGTTCCCCTTCAAAATGGCCAATTGTTGGCGCCCTTCCCGCTCAATATTTCGGGAGAGGCCCAGGGCCTTCGTCTATATAAGTAGAGCTAGCCACCATCGTGGATGGGGACGACCGGAGAGAGAAAGGACGACCCGGCATTGGGAATCCAGAGAGAGAGATAGAGGCCCGATCCTCAAGCTAGAGCGACGGGACACCACTTAGCAGTTCATCGAACCCACCAAGAACAGACCCTCGCGAGGCTGTTCTTCTCTGTACTGTCCTTCATCAGCCCAAGAGGCAATCCACCACACCACAACCTAGAGTAGGGTATTACACCACAACGGTGGCCCGAACTAGTATAAATCTTGCGTCGCTTGTGCTGTTCTTGCTAGTAGTTTAGGTCGCTGCGATTCGGCGAGGTACAAGACGGTGGAGGGTTGGATCTCCGTGCGCACCCTAGAGTTCGAACCTTAAGGGTCAACCGGAACCCGAAGTCCGACACCTTGGTGGGAGGCTCACTTGTGGGCCTACTAAGTTTACGGGGACGGAGGGCTTTGTCAACCTAGTCAATATGAACGACTCTAGCTCCAGTGACCGTATGATGTCCATCTAACGGCCGTAGTGCTTCTTCAACCTCTAGTCTTCGTGCTCCAGCCGCCCAAAGCAGCACCGATCGTGCCGCGTGCTCCTGCCTCCCGCAGCCGGCAGTGATGCCGCTGAGGCCTCACCGCCCTCTACTACTCCCACCGCTGGCCAGGCCATCCCTCTACTCACCCACACCCCCTGTTATTCTGCGGCGACTGCAGCCTCACCCTCGTACTCCTCTTCGCGTGGGCATCCACTGCTTGCGTCTTCCCTGCTCCACATCGCCCCTTCCTAGGCCTCGCCGTCGTCCACCGCCGTGGTGCTCTCGGCGTGGCGTGGTCAATGTGGTCAACGACCGACTTCCATCGGAAGAGTACTGTGCGTGGAGAGGGTGACAGCTGGGTCCACGGCGGCCGCAAGGAAGTGCCTCCTTATTACACGCAAAATAATTATTCCTCCACCTGACAACAGGGAGCCACCGGACGGGCCACCAGTATTTCGCGAAAAAAATGTTTCCCCCTCACTGCCGGGACCCACCAGCTACATCTTCACACGCAAGGAAGTGTGTCCGGGCAAAAAAACAAACAAACGATTCGCCCCCCTGACTGCTGGGACCCACCAGCTACATCTTCGCAGGCAAGGAAGTGCCTGACAGTCGGGACCCACCTGGTCGAAGCATACGTAGCGTTGTCATTCTGGTCGCGAACGTGTATGTACATATATCTGGTCGATGTAGAGGCGTGCACGTGTCGTAGTAGAGGCGCGCACGTAGCATGTACACGTACGTACAGCGGCCAGGGTGCAAGAAAGAAAATACGGCCACGTATGTGTACATACGGGCGGGGTCTCGAATGCCTACTCGCGCATACGTACATGGCTGGGTCGGAACGGAGAAACAACGTCGTCGTCATGTTCATGGGGAGCCAACCGGCTGGGTCGGAATGGAATGCATGGTCGTGTTCATCGGGAGGGCTTGGACGGAACAGGCGATGGAACGAGGCTCGCGCATCGCACAACGGAGGAAACGGACCTCCTACGCTCGTAACGGGTCCCGCTGATCGGGAGGGTGTGGCATCGCAAGAACGGAGCAAACGGACCTTCTACCGTCGTAAACGGGGTCCCGTTGATCGGGAGGTGTGGTGTAACACCCGGATGTAACTTTCCATATTTGTAACTCCAACTCTTGCCATTTTCGCATTGTGATATGATATTCCTCCGTGGTTGGGTTTTTTTTTTTGTTTTGAATTTTGTTCTTGTCATGCATTTCATATCATGTCATCATGTGCATCTCATTTGCATACGTGTTCGCCTCATGCATCCAACATTTTCCCGTTGTCCGCTTTTGCAATCCGGCACTCCTATGTCCCTCGGCGCCCTTTTACATTTTTCCGTGAGCGGTACTAAACTTTCTCGAATGGACCGAGGTTTGCCAAGTGGCCTTGGTACACCACCGTAGACCACCCGTCAAGTTTCGTGCCATTTGAGGTCGTTGATACTCCAACGTTAACCGGTAACCGCTAAGGCCTCTTTGAGTTGCAGCCCAACACCCCTTCAAAACAGCCCAATAACCCATCTAAGTCGCTTCCATGCTCTCCGTCGTCGGATCACGATCGTGTGGCGAAAACTACACTCCATTTGGAGCTTCCTAGCTCCTTCTACCTATAAAACACCCTCCTCGAAATTCGGATCAAATCCGTCCCTAACCCTAGCCCGCTCCTCTACCGCCGCCGGACACGTCCGGGCGGGCGGACGCGTCCGCCCGCCGCCCGGACCTCGCGCCGCCCACATGGCGGGTCGCGCACATCGCCGCCCGCCTCCGCCCGCAGCCTGCCCTCCCGGCCGAGGCAGCGCCTCCGCCCACGCCCTCGCCCTCGCCCGCCGCCCCGAGCCTACTTTCACTCGCCATTGTCGCTGATCGCCGCCGCCCAGCGCCCGATCGCCGCCAATCCTCGCCAAGGCCTCCCGTAGGCGCGCCGCCTGTCGCCGCCCGTGTCGGACCGGGCCAAGCCGCCAGTCCGGTCGGGACTCCCTCCCGCCCTCCTTCCTCCTCTCCGGCACCTCTCCGGTGAGCCGCCGCCGATCCTCGATCATACGAGCCGATCCAGATCCACCATGGTTGACTTCTCCCCGATTATCCTCTAAGTCATTATTCTGTGATTATTTTGTTGCAATTTCATCATGCCGTGTCTTTTCACCCGTGGCTCCGTATTGGGCGTGTAGCATACCGAATTGTTCGCCTCGAAGATTAGATAATTTCATTCCATTGCATCATTTACATTTGAGCTCATCTTGATGACCGAAATGCTGTTAGAAGAGGGCTATGTGATGTTAGTTTCAGATTCTTATCAGAACATGCACTTTTGTCATTTTTGCCATTATTGATGTGTGCACCCTATGATCTTGAGTCCTACATGTGTTTTGTAATATGCCATGCCATCTTTACAGGGTGTATGCCATGTATTTTTGTGATCTCTGTGGTGACTAGCACAAGCATGCAAACTAGGCTTCATGATGTTGCTGATTTCAGCCTGCTTTTGGTTGATATTTTTATGCCATGTTAACCTGATGCTACCGAGAGATCCATGCTTATTTTGAGATACTTCAGTAAGGATGTTTTGAATATATGGTTATGCGCTATCCATCCATGCCATTTTTTACAATTATGGAGTGCCATAGCTTAAGTCAATCGAGCTATACTTTTGCTCTAAAATGTTTCCTGGCAGATTGTTTACATGTTATTCAATTTTGCCAAGGTTGTTGTAGTTGATCCGTGTATGCTATGATGTTGTTCTTGCCATGTATAGCTTCTATGACATGTCTTCTTGATGGATGTATGCTTAGTTTATCATGAAATGCTCTGTAGTGAGTGCATCGAGCTCGCGAAGGTGCCTACATAATTTTGTCAATGTCATGCCCTGTTTGCTGAATCTGTTAACGAAACTTGCTATATTGGCATGGGTGCTATTGCATTTTCTGATCCCTTTTGGCTCATAGTCAGTAAGGGACTTTTGTTCTATGCTATGATTAGATTCATGCCATGCCTTATTTTGCTATTATAAGTTCCTGTAGCATGTTGTCTGCTTGCTCTGAACATGGCCTCCCGATGCTGATTCTGCCATGTTCAGTATTTTCACCAAGTCTGTGCAGCTGATATATTTTGCACTTTTGCCATGCTTGTTTGGACCTGTTATGGTGTGATTTAGCCGTAGTTCAATGTTCATTTTTTGTCAAGAATCTTAAGTAGATCACGTCCATATGCTTTGTTGGTACGTTTGGGTGCAGTAGCTTAAATTCTTGTTGCTTGCTAAGTGGTATCATGTTGTTAATGGAAGATTTGTGCCATTCTTGTTTTGCTTGTCATTTGCAAACCGTGCATCTGATTCCGGTGATCTTTACATCGATTTCAACCGAAATCATCTCACCTTTCCAGCGGCTTACTTGGTTTGCCAAGTTGATGTCTGGTTCATCATTTTCCTTCCGGAGCACGCATATGCATTGCATCTCACATCTCGCATATCATGCCATGTATCGCATCATGTTGCTTGTGCATTGCACCGTGATTTATTGTGGTTCCATTGTTTGTGTTCTTGCTTTGGGTAGAGCCGGGAGACGAGTACGTGAACGAGGAACCTGTTGAGAACGCTTACGAGGATCAAGCTTTCGCAACTTCGAGAACCTTGCAGGCAAGATGACCATACCCTCAAAATCACTTCTATCTTTGCTTGCTAGATGCTCGCTCTTTTGCTATGCCTATGCTACGATGCCTATCACTTGCTTATCATGCCACCCATATTGCCATGTCAAACCTCTAACCATCCTTTCCTAGCAAACCGTTGTTGGCTATGTTACCGCTTTGCTCAGCCCCTCTTATAGCGTTGCTAGTTGCAGGAGAAGATGAAGTTTGTTCCTTGTTGGAACATGGAGATGTTGTTCCTTGTTGGAACATGTTTACTTGTTGGGATATCACAATATCTATTGTTTAATTAATGCATCTATATACTTGGTAAAGGATGGAAGACTCGGCCTTATGCCTGGTGTTTTGTTCCACTCTTGCCACCCTTGTTTCCGTAATACCGGTGTTATGTTCCTGGATTTCGTGGTCCTTACACGGTTGGGTGATTGATGGGACCCCCTTGACAGTTCGCTTTGAATAAGACTCCTCTAGCAAGGCCCAACTTTGGTTTTACCATTTGCCACCTAAGCCTTTTTTCCCGGGTTTTCGCGAGCCGAGGTCATCTTTATTTAACCCCGGACAGTGCTCCCTCGAGTGCTGGCCCAAACGAGCAGCATCAAGGGGCCACCTTTGGGGAAACTTGAGGCTTCGCTTTTACTCGTAGGATGTCTCATCCGGATGTGCCACGAGAACGAGATATGTGCAGATCCTATCGGGATTTGTCGGCACAATCGCTGCTTTTGCTGGTCTTGTTTTATTGCTGTCGAAATGTCTTGTAGTCCGGATTCGACATCGATCGGATCTTCCGGTAGAAGTAATATCCTTCGTTGACCGTGAGAGCTTATAATGGGCTAAGTTGGGACACTCCTGCAAGGTATTATCTTTTGAAAGCCGTGCCCACGGTTATGAGGCGAGATGGGAATTTGTTAATGTCCATTGTAGAAAACCCGTAGTTGACCTTAATTAATACGCATCATCAAGTGTGTAACTGTGATGGTCTCTTCTCACGGAGTCCGGGAAGTGAACACGGTGTTGGAGTTATGTTTGACGTAAGTATTTTCAGGATCACTTCTTGATCGCTACTAGCTTCACGACCGTGCCTTGCTTCTCTTCTCGCCTCTTTTTGCGAATGTAGCCACCATACATGCTAGTCGCTTGTCGCAGCTCCACCTCACAACTCTGTCCTTCCTATAAGCTTAAATAGTCTTGATCTCGGGTGTGAGATTGCTGAGTCCCCGTGACTCACGATTCTACCAAAACAGTTGCAGTGCCGACGATGCCAAGGCAGTGACGCAACCCAGCTCAAGTGGGAGTTCGACGAGGAACGTGGTCGCATTATGTGTCTTTTCCTGGATGATCGTAGTGGAGCTCAGTTGGGACGATCGATCTGTAGCATTTGGGGTAGTCTTCTTTTATTTTGGTTCCGTAGTTGGACCTTGAGTGTAATCTGGATGATGGATGTTTATTTATGTATTGTGTGAAGTGGCGATTAAGCCAACTATGTATCTATTTCCTTATGTATTACATGGGTTGTGTGAAGATTACCTCATTTATGACATTGCTTTCCATGCGGTTATGCTCTAAGTCGTGCTTGACACATGGGAGATATAGCCGCATCGAGGGCGTTACATGTATGCATCCGCAAACGGATTGAAACATACCTCCTACGTGTCGGTGTTCGGGAACAGGGGTCCCCTGACTTGCTCGCTCGGGCCTGCGGCGTGGCTCAAGGAGGCCCAGACGGCCCATCTTCATCTACGCAAGCTCAAGACCCTCGCGAGGGGCCAAGCCTCGTGGCAGACGACAAGGAGCCTCGAGCACGGCCTCGTCAGGCTGGCTCATGAGGAGGCGGAGAGTTCAAGGCAGGGTACCTCGCGAGGTGCCCATGACGCAAGCCATGACGACCAAGGGCGCCCGTTCGAGGCGCCAGCCCGCATGAGGCCCCTCCTTTCATCTTTGGTGCAAAGGAGCAAGCGCAGCGAGAGCATCAAGCAAAGGCATCCGCTTTGGTGCAACAAGACCAAGACCAGCCTAACGGCTGGAAGGAGTCATTAGGAGCCCAAGCAAGGCCATCACAGAGCCTTTGGCAAAGCGAGGACCAACTTTAGTCGATAAGTGTACCCATTGTTCCCCTTCAAAATGGCTAATTGTTGGCGCCTTCCCGCCAATATTTGGGAAGAGGCCCAGGCCTTCGCCTATAAATAGGGAGTAGCCACCCCTGTAGGTAGGGATCCGGTTCCTCATCAAGAAACCAGTAGCTAGAGCAATCGAACACCACATAGCAGTTCGTCCCACCCGCCAAGAGCAGACTCGCGAGGCTGTTCTTCCTTGTATTGTTCCTCATCAGCCCAAGAGGCAATCCACCACACCACACACCGGAGTAGGGTATTACACCACAACAAAGGCTGTAACCAGATAAATCTTGTGTCTCTTGTGTTGTTCTGCTTAGTAGTTTAGGTCCCAGCGATTCGGCGAGGTGCGAGACGGTGGAGGTTGATCTCGCTACAGCACTCCCAAAGTGTTCAACCTCAAGGGTCTGGCTGAACCCAACCGACATTTGGCGCCGCGGTAGGTGCGCCGAATCTGCTTTCGCCGCTTCGTTCTTCCCGACCACCGCAACCATATTCGACGATGTCGGGCTGGCGACCGCCGAGCCGCCCGCCTTCCATGTCGCCTAAACAGCTCCTGCCGGCGGCGCTTCGCTGTTCCGTCACCTTAACACCGCCACTGCCCGCGGGGACGGGCAGCAAGCATCGCCCTCGCGCCTCGGGCGACCTTCGGGAGGAGCCGCGAGCCTTCCTCGTCACCCGCCCCGTGCCGCTACCGTTCCTCCGGCCGTCAGCGCCCTCCGTGGTGGCTCGCAGCGCCGCTTTCTAGCCGCCATGTCAAGACATTCGCCCGCTGGTCGGCGCCGCCTCCCACGCAGCAGGGGCTCCCTCAGCCGAACGGAGCTGCCGACCGGCTGACCTTCGACTCAGACCACCCCACCAACTCGGCCGGCTCGTGCGCGCCCCTATGCTCTACACACCCACCATCTCGCCAGAGTTGTCGCCACCAGACCCTCATCGGCGGCGCGCGCGCCGCCTCAACGCATTTCGGTGAAGGCCTTCAACCTCCTCAAGATACCTGTGGAGCGGCGTAGCCCAGCCGCCTTTTTCGGGCGGAGGAGGGTCATCCAGCTCCTTGGGGCAACCGCTTCGTGACCTTCAAAGACTCACGACAACTTCCTGACGGAACTGGTCGATTGACATCGCCCCATCGGCCTCCCTACAATGCCATCCTTGGCTATCCAGCATTGGCCAAATTCATGGCCGCAACTCCACCCGGTACAACTCATGAAAATGCCCGGAGTAGTGGCGCCTCACTGCGCCCGGGAGGATACCAAGGTGCGCAGCGACGCCAGTGCACACTCAAGACGGCGGCCGCAGCGCAGCCCGCCGATGCGAAGCCCTCAAGCTCAAGGGGCTGCGCCACCAAGAAGAAGCAGTTGTTCACTCAAGACAAGGCGGAGACCAAGCAGATACTGCCGACGAGGACGGGTCCACAAGCGCCACCTTCACCATAGGCGCCAACCTCGAGCCCGAACAGGAGGAAGCCTTTGTCAAGTTCCTCGCGCGAACAAGAAGGTGTTCGCCCGGGAGCCCGATCAGCTGGCGGGGATCCCACGGGCGAATCGAGCACCACCTCAACGTGTGCCCCAACATGCGCCCCTGTGAAGGTAGAAGGCGAAGGCAGTCCACCGAAAAGCAGGCCTTCATCGCCCAAGACACCCGCAAGCTAGAAGCCGGGGTTATTTGGCGAGGTCCGATACCTAGATTGGCTGGCCAACCCTGTGGTGGTGCCAAAGAAGGGAGGAAAGGAGCGCATGTGTCGACTTCACCAACCTCAACAAAGCATGCCCGCAGGATCCGCTCCGCGCCCTCGCATCGACCGGATCGCCGATTCCACCGCCGAAAGTGTGACCTGTTATGCTTCTTGGACGCCTTTTCCGGTATCATCAGATCATGATGGCGGTGGAAGACGTGGAAAGACGGCCTCTTAACCCCGTGGAGTGTATTGCTATACATGGATGCTATCTGGCTGCGCAACGTGGGGGCAACCTTCCAAATGCTCATGCACATCACCTTGGGCCCACAGCTCGAAGAATGTGGAGGCTTACGCCGACGACATCGTGGTGAAGTCTCGCGAGGCCAAGACCTTGATACAAGACCTGAAGAAACCTTCGCAGCCTCAACGCAGTGATCCCGCGACTCAACCCGAGAAGTGTGTGTTTGGAGTTCCTCAGCAAGCTCCTGGTTTCACTGTCCCACCGAGGCATCGATGCCAACCTGCAAAAGGTCAAGGCAGTTGAGGACATGAGCCCACCAAAGACCCTCAGTGGAATGCAGGTCACATGCCAGAACGGCGCTGGGCCGTTCATCTCCCGATTGGGGAGCGGCGCTGCCTTTCTTCCAAACCGATGAAGAAAAAGGCCCTTCGAATAGATCAAGAGGCCGACAAAGCTGCCCAAGACCTCAAGAGGTACCCGACCAGCCCTCCAAAGGATGGTGGCCCCGCCTCAGAGCCCTTGGTACTCTACCCGCCGCCACTCCCTACTCCTTAGCGCAGCTCTCGTGGCGTTAGGAGGAGCGCTGCCAAGACCACTGCACCCACCCGAGCTAAGGCAAGGCCGAATCAAGGAACTCGCAGGCCAAAGACCGCAATGGAAGAAGATCACCGTCACAGCAGAAAGCACACCAAGGGCGGAGAGGCCCCATCCAAGCACCCGGCCCGGAGGTGCTGCCGCCTCAGGCACCACAGCCCGGAAGACGCCACCAGCCCGACGCCCTAGCCTCGCCGAGCACCCGTGTATTTCTCACAAGACATGTTACGGGACGCGAGGGCACGGTATTCCCATGCCGCAGAAGCTCCTCGCGCTTTGTTGGTGGCTTCGCACAAGCTGCGACTACTACCTGTGGTCATCCAATCAAGGTTGTCTCGCATACCCCCGGAGAGGGTGCTCAGAGCCCCAACTCGGACGGAAGGGTCGCCGAGTGGAACATTGAGCTGCAAGCATTCCAGCTCGAGTTCAAGACCACCAGAGTCATCAAGGGGCCGCTACTGCAGATTTCGTGGGCCGAATGGATGTAAGCACTTGGCCTCGGGGCCGGCGAGGATCGATCCCTCTCCCAAGGAAGCGGCGCCGTAAGGTTGGGTCATGTAATTCGACGGAGTGTTCTCCACAGTAGGCGTTGGGGCTGGGCGGTGCTCATATCTCCCGCCAGACAAGCTCTACTATACTGCAGCTCTGCTTTTCAGCAGGCGAGAAGGTCTCCAACAATATAGCAGAATACGAGGGCCGAGAAGCGGTCCAAGGCTGCCGCTGCCCGGGGTGAAGCGCCACCATCAAGGGCGATTCGCAGCTCCTCGTCAATTTCTCCAACAAGGTGTATGATCCAAGAGATGAACACATGGAGGCCTACCTTATGGAGGTCCGCAGGATGGAGAAACACCGGGGTTGAGCTGCAGCACGTGCCTCATGCGGCACCAATCAAGAGGCCGACGACATCGCCAAACGAGCCTCCAGGAGGTTACCCAGTGAGCCGGGCGTTTTGAGGAACGGCTCTTCAAGCCCTCAGCCCTACTGGCCAAGTATCAAGCACAAGACAGCTCGAGGAGCTCCTCACCACCTGCCTCGGGAGCCCCTGCAAACAGGGCCCGGCCTCGAGCACGCCCGCTCCTAACGATGGAACCTCAAGAGGGTGCCGGATCACGGAGCTCAAGAGTTACTTAACGCATGGAACTTTGTCGGATAAGGAGGAGGAGGCAGGCGTGTGGCGCGGCAAGCCACGGCATACACATCATGGATGGAGAGCTCTCACCGAAACGACATCAACGATATATCCTCATACTGCATCACCGTGGAACAGGAAGGAACTGCCGCAGATATACATGGTGGAGATTGTGGGCACCATTCGTCGTCACAGTGCCCTCGTCGGCAAGTATGCCCGCAGCGGTTTCAATTGGCCCATCGGCTCAATGACGCTGTTGAACTCGTGAAAGGCTTGTGAGGCTTGCCAATTCCATGCCAAGCAGATCCACCACCAGCAGAGGTCTGCAAACCATCCCCTCACTTGGCCATTCGCGATCGGGGCTGGACCTCCTGGCCCTTTTCCTGGGCGCCAGGAGGCTATCTCTACCTTACGCCGCCGGGACAAATTCACCAAGTGGGCGAAGTCGAGGCCGCTCGCACCATCCCCGCCGGTTCTGCGGTCAAGTTCATCAAGGGCATCGTGAGCCGGTTCGGTGCCGAACTGCATCATCACCGACAACGGTTTGCAGTTCACCAGTAACCTTTTTAACACATACTGCGCTAACCTTGGGACGCAGATATGCTACGCTTCGGTGGCGCACCCCCGCAGCAATGGACAGGTCGAGCGGGCCAACGCAGAGGTCCCGAGAGGCCTCAAGACCAGGACGCTCAAGAAGAAACCGAGGGCTGCGGCGAGGCTGGTATGACGAGCTTCCGCCCTTGTTGTGGTCCATCCGCACGACCGCAACCAAGCCAACCGAGAGACCCCTTCTTCCTGGTCTATGGAGCCAAGCGGTCCTCCCTCACGAGGTCAAGCTGCCGATCCACGGGTCCCGGGCGCTCGATGAAACGCTGCAGACGCCATGCGGGGACGGCCTCGCCTTTGGGGAGGAGCTGTCGGAGAAGGCTAGCATGAGCGGCAGGTACCAGCAGCACTCGGCGATACCACCGCCGCAACATCCGCCCTGTAACTCTCGAGGTAGGGGACCTCGTGTTCACGAGGTCCTCTCCGTGGAGGGACTGCATAAGCTCTCTCCCATGGGAGGGCCCGCTCAAGGTTGTTCATGTTTCCAGCCCGGCTTCAGGCGCTTGGAGACTCAAGAGGAGTACCTATACAAAACGCTGGAACATCCAAAGACTCCGGAGGTTTTACTCCTAAAAGGCCCAAGGTTCGTGAAGAAGGCGAATGCCTGTGAAGCTCATTCTCTTTGGAAAAGGCCAGTGCCTGTGAAGAAGGCGAATGCCTATGAAGCTCATTCTCTTTGGAAAAGGCCGAGTGCCTGTGAAGAAGGCGAATGCCTGTGAAGCTCATTCTCTTTGGAAAAGGCCCAGTGCCTGTGAAGAAGGCGAGTGCCTGTGAAGCTCATTCTCTTTGGAAAAGGCCCAGTGCTTGTGAAGAAGGCGAATGCCTGTGAAGCTCATTCTCTTTGGAAAAGGCCCAGTGCCTGTGAAGAAGACGAATTCCTGTGAAGCTCATTCTTTTTGGAAAAGGCCCAGAGCCTGTGAAGCTGCCGCGTTCTGGAAAGGGCCCGGAGCCCGTGAAGAGGGCCAACGCCCGTGAAGCTCACCTCCCAGAAGAAAGGCCCGGAGCCTGTGAAGAGGGCCAACGCCTGTGAAGCTCGCCGCCCGTGAAACTCTCATGTAATAATGAGTTGGGCTGTACACGCCCCGAGTCTCAGGAGTGCCGGCCTCAGCCCCTGGGCCTGGGCCCCACGCCCAGTGGCAGCACTTAGTCTGGTGGTGGTGAGAAGACGCCAAGACTAGACTAGGTGCCGGACGCGGCTTTTCATTTGCTTTCTGCAGTTGACTAGTTATTCCCATTTGGAGTTTTTATCGAAACTATCGCCATCTTTTGGTCCGTGATTTCTCTTGCGTGGGGACTCGTGAGGCAGAAGCCTCGGGAGCCCTCGCAGCTGCCGTTACCCCTATCAGCTCAAGTTTTCACGGCCCTGGTCCATAGCTGGAGCACCTCCCGACCATGCCTCACGGGCAGCACAACGCGAACACGGGCCTCGGATCGGTCGCCCCCGCCACGGCTGGAGTTCACTTGCGTAATGGGCGACAAATGTAAAGGAACAGATCGTGACAACAAAAAGCAGACAATAATTAACGGCGCATCCCAAACGCGCCCACGGGGCCACATTGTTGCCTTTTACGCAGGGAGAAAAGAAAGGAAAATGACAAAAGCAGATGAAGCACGCCCATGTCGGCCCTCTTGAAGGCTCGAGCCGCCTCCGAGCTCAAGCGGACTCCCTCTCACGCTTCATCAGGGCGCGCGCAGCGATTCCGCTGCCACCCCCAAGCAGAGTGGGCGTGGGGGGCTGGCTGGGTCTTGGAAGAATCACCACCCGCAGAAGAGCTGGTGAAGCGTGAGGAGTCACGGGCATCGCTTTCGTGGCAGCACTCCCATGCGCGACCGTTTTCCCGAACACCCTCACATAGAGGGTGGCATCGCCGTCGATTCTGAAGTGCAGGGAGCACCAGCGGCGAAGACCACGCTACAGACGAACGCCTGCCCCGCCTGCTGGTCGAACAGATTCCTGTGAGCGAGACCTCCAGAGAAGCCCACGGCCCGTGCAGCAGCCATCCGCCTGAGCCGAGGCCACCAGTGCTAGCGGGAGCTCACCCAGAGGAAGCGCGGAGCTGAAGCCGGACGCCGGATGGCTCTCCGCCCTCACCATGAACTCCGAAGCGCTTCAACAGCATGGAGGCGTGGCTCGGGGACGCGAGCCCGGGCACGCCCGACCATGGCCAGCCGCCGTCGCCACGCTGAGAGCCTCCCCACGTCATGGGGACCGCCGTGGAGGCCACGGGATGTTTGCAGGGCGACTCGACCACGCTTAGGCGGAGGGGAGGAAGACTCGACCGACGGCCCTTCCCTTCTCTCGCAGCCGAGAACTTCCTTGATGGAGCCATGGAGAAGAAGGAGAGACAAGAAAGGATAGATGGAAGGGCGCGCTGCGTTCCATATTTATAGCCGGGCGGCTACCAACCATCGGCCTCCACGATCACCGTAATCATGACCAACTATGCATGCAGGACTTGTCGAATCGGGTGGTTACCGAGGCATCGTGGAAGCAGGACGCCGTCCAATCAACCACCACGCTGGCGCCCAAGGTCGCAGAGGCTGTTAGGGCTCGCGACGCTTCACACTTGCCCTTTCGCCTCTCGCCGCTGTTCGGCCGCCTTGGCCCCGGAGGCTACTGTCGGGGCGTTCTGGGAACAGGGGTCCCCAGACTTGCACTGCCACGGCCAGCGGCGTGGCTCAAGGAGGCCCAAGACGGCCCATCTTCATCTACGAAGCTCAAGACCTCGAGGGGCCAAGACTCATGGGCGGACGACAAGGAGCTTCCTCGAGCACGGCCTCATCAGCTGGCTCATGAGGAGGCGGAGAGTTCAAGGTAGGGTACTCGCGAGGTGCCCATGACGCAAGCCATGACGCACCAAAGGCGCCAGCAGCGCCAGCTCAAGACAAATGCGTCCTCCTTTCCTCTTGGTGCAAAGGGAGCAAGCGCAGCAAGAGCATCAAGCAAAGGCATCCATTTGGTGCAACAAGACCAAGACCAGCCCAACGGCTGGAAGGAGTCATTAATGGAGCCCAAGCAAGGCCATCACCAGAGCCTTTGGCAAAGCGAGGACCAACTTTAGTCGGGATAAGTGTACCGTTGTTCCCTTCAAAATGGCTAATTGTTGGCGCCTCTTCCCGCTCAATATTTGGGAAGAGGCCCAGGCCTTCCACAAATAGGAGTAGCCACCCCCAGGGAAGAGGGATCCGGATCCTCATCAAGAAACCAGTAGCTAGAGCAACTGAACACCACATAGCAGTTCGTCACACCCGCCAAGAACAGACCCTCGCGAGGCTGTTCTTCCTTGTATTGTTCCTCATCAGCCCAAGAGGCAATCCACCACACCACACACTGGAGTAGGTTATTACACCACAACGGTGGCCTGAACCAGTATAAATCTCGTGTCTCTTGTGCTGTTCCGCTTAGTAGTTTAGGTCCCAAATGATTCGGCCGAGGTGCGACGTGGAGGGTTGTATCTCCGCCGCACCCGGCTGTTCAACCTCAAGGGTCTGCCGAACCCAAACCGACACTCACGGTCGATACAGGGTCCCGTTGATCGGGAGGTGTGGCGATCGTCAAAACGGACGAAAGGGACTTGTGTTGGAGGGCTGCTACAGTAAAGGGGGTCCTGTTTCATCGGGAGGGTGTGGCGACAAAGAAAACGCAGGACTCCACGGATACTGTTCATCTCCACCGCCGACCTCCTCCAGCCTCCACGGCTACCGCTGACCTCCTCCGCCTCCACGGGCTCCTCGCTCATCCAGCCTCCACCGTGCGCCACTCAACCTGCTACTGCTCAACCACCCCTATGGGCACCCTCCACCGCCTACTATTCATCCAGCCTTCCACACCCCAAGGTCCTGTTCAACCACCCTCCACGACCACCCTCCACCGCTTCACTGTTCATCCAGCCTCCACACCACAGTGGTCCTGTTTCATCCAGAGGCAACGCATTGCTCACTGCTCATCCAACCCCCACCCCGCAACACTCACTGCTCATCCAATCGACCGGCTTTAGTTAGCAAAGAAGATGGGCGAATCGCCGATCGGTTCGGAAGCATGCCATCGATCGATCGCCGGGTTCAGAACGCGCCTAGCTCGCAAAGGCAATCGCCGGGTTCGCTAGAGCCCAACGCCGCCGGGTTTAGTTAGAGCTAACGCCGCACACACGCCAGCAGACGCGTATGAGAGAAACGCGGCATCGCTTCGCCCCGACCTCCCACCGTAACGGAACTCCTCAAATTTTCTCCCCGCTTCTACCACGGTTTTTTCCGCTATTGACGGCCCAAAGAATGTTATGCAGCTACGCCTCCGCCCGCCTGTGACGAAAATCCCATTTTCTCATCATGATTTTTATCATAGAAGTAGTATCCCACCACATCTATGATGATACCGGTTTTGTCACAATTATCGCTATAGAAGTGTCATATGTATGATGTAAAAAAATTGCTCGCCCAAAATGTCACGGATGTGTCTTTTTTTGTAGTGGATACTATAATCGAAGGTCAAGCCGAGATCATTCCAAGAAGGAGACTTGTGCTCGGCTGATCCAAATAACAGCCTCGCCAAAGACAAGCTCTCGCCTTTGGGAGGGCCCTTCATCATCAAGAAAGTATTGAGCAACGACTCCTACTAATGGATCGACGCCGTAAGCCTCGAAGGCCAAGAAGAGAAACGACTCGCAAGGAGACTGAGCGTTATGGAATGCAAATTCCAAGATTTTACAGCTTGATGCAGTATGTACCACGCTACCTTTTGTATTAAAGTGCGAAGACTCCGGGTCCTCCGAGAAGAGCTCGGGGACTGCCCTCTTTTGTCTATACGATAAGAATTATGCCCATGAGTATGTCATTTTATTTATGCCGCTTGGCACCGGGTCCGACTAGTCGGCCCGGGGACTTGCCGCCTTGTACTATTAAATGCTTCCTCGCAGCCGGATAAGTAATGTGTTGGCACTTTGTTTCATCTCCTCGCTAAAGCCGCAGCTTCGCAGAG